>JAIEZT010000009.1:21341196-22026196 GCA_019594935.1 Periophthalmus modestus | reverse complement strand
CTCAGATTGTAAATACTAACTTGCATGGGAATAATGTTTTATGATTATTATCTCATGCTGTGAAGCTTACAAATGTACAATTTTTCCTCTTTCCTTAGATCCAGCGTCATCACTTAATGGGAAATCAGGTTCTCAAGATATTTGCCCCCAAAGATGATGAGGTATAGGTACAGTAATTTTTTGTGTTTGCTTTGCTGATACAATCTTAATAAACATTTTATCTCTTTTGTTTCTCTCTCTGCGTAGCATGCAGGAATTGCACTGTCAGCACTTATTCGAGCACTAGACCAGCTTAATATGGCAGCCATTGTGAGGTATGCCTATAACAAAAGCAGCAATCCACAAGTTGGTGCTGCTTTCCCATGTATCAAACAGGACTATGAGGTGAAATGATTAACTAAATTATTGTTATTTATGTAATGTTCCATACCCTTCAAGTACACATCTTACGTTTGTCCTCTCTAGTGCCTACATTACATCCAGCTGCCTTTTACCGAGGACCTCAGACAGTTTACATTCCCTTCTCTTGAAAGCAAAAAGTTCATTCCTTCAGGTACCATTTTTTGTTATGAATGCATGTTTAATTGTTCACTTTTATCCTTATGTCTGACATAATTACTTAAGAAACCCAGCTGTCTGCTGTGGATTCTCTCATTGACTCTATGATGCTGGTTGAGGAGGATGAAAATGGGGAGCATAAAGACATGCTCAAGGTTCACCACATTCCAAACCCTGCCTTCCAAAGACACTTCCAGGTACTGAAGCTCAAACATGCAACAGCTGTATTATAACGTTGCTAATATAATAATGCGTTGATTGTTTTCTTTATATCTATTGGTTATCAATAGGTTGTGCAACATGGACAACGTAACATTAAGAAGCTATCAAAGTAAAGATTGAGTTGTCACATCCTCAAAAATTTCAAGTTAGCCTTTAAGTGAAACAGTAGAAACTTTTAAAGTCAAGCTCATCTACCTCATTAAAAAGCAATGTACATATAAGCTTTGTCAGTCACACTTCATTCAAAACTCATGCTTCTCCTTATTTGAAGTGTCTGCATCATCGAGCTGTGAACCCTGGTACCCCTCTGCCGCCGATGGAACCGTGGCTAAAGGCGGCTTTGGAGCGACCTGAAGTGGTAAACCAGCGCTGCCAGGGTCCTCTGAATGAGCTCAAGAAAAAGTTTCCTTTGACTGAAGTGGAAAAGAAGAAAACAAAAAAGACAAGTGCACAGATCTTTGGCAAAGAGTACGTCTTAATCATTTTGTTGCTGTTAGTCTTACTTAAACACCCCCAACTGTAGTAATGCTATGGATATGGGGTTATTAATGAGAATTTAATTTAATGGGTCATATTAACTTGTAGATCTGAGGAGACTGATGCCAAAAAGGCCAAAAAAGATGAAGAGGATGAGGAATATAACCTGGCTGACATTGCTGAAGGATCTGTGACCTCAGTGAGTAACAGAGCAGCTGTTTCATATAACAGTCAGTTGAGGAGTCAGTGTTACTCAAAATGAAGAACTATTGACCATGTATTTGTAAGTGTGCTTTCTACTTTTTTAGATAGTTTTTTTTTTTCTTTTCTTTAATCTGTGAACTGTAGGTGGGAAGTGTGGATCCGGCACGAGACTTCTGCACACTCATCAGACAGAAAACACTTCCATTTGGTGATGGTGAGCTGGAGATTGCACTTGTGTTTATATATTATGGCTCCATAAACCTTCCTCTTGTTATGTTGTCTGCCATCACTGGTGTTAAGCCTTAGTAATTGTGCTTATCCGTTTTTGTTTGGTTGTGGTGACCCTTGTGTCCTTCCCAGTCTGTCAGCAGCTGACTCACAGGATAGAGCAGTTGCTTAGCAACAAGAACGCACACTACTACATGAAAAGCATCACCTGTATCCAGGCTTTCAGAGAGCAGTCTGTTAAGGTGAGTAAACATTCACCAGTTCTGCTGGTTAGCTGAATTATTATGGTGCATGGTGTGGGAGTTTTGAATATTTTTGAAAGATTACACTGCATAGTTTTAGCTTTGCTTGAGAAATAATGAATCAACTTACAAAGATGATTACAATGTGTTTGTTGTGTTTATCCCAACTTCAGTGTTGCCTGGTTTTTGAGTTGACGTGCTATGAGGTTTTAAGAGGTTTTAATCTTTCCCTTTGCAGCTGGGGAATCCTGATCTGTATAATAGTTATCTCCAGTCATTGAAAAGGAGCATCCCAAACAGAGGGCTGGAAGAATTTTGGGATCTGCTGGTCCAAGGTATGTGTGTGTGTGTGTGTGTGTGTGTGTGTGTGTGTGTGTGTGTGTGTGTATGTGTGTTGTGTGTGTGTGTGTGTGTGTATATACACATATATATATATATATATATATATGTACACGCACGCGCACACACACACACATACATATATACATACATACACACATATATACACACATACATATACACATATACATACATACACACACACACACACACACACATACACACACACACACACACACACACACATACATATACATACACACATACTTTTTTTTTTTTTCAAAAGTGAAAATGTTTCCCTCATTTCTTGTTTTAACAGATAGAGTCACTCTGATCAGCAAAGATGAGGTTGAAGGAAGTACAATATCAAAACAGGACGCTAACCAGGTGGTTATAAAAGACAAAACAATAAAATCTCAATAATTATTTATTCAGACTCAAAGCAATGTTCAGTCATGGCATCCATGTTTGCAGTTCCTGGTTGCAGAAGACAAAGAGGAGGAAAAGGCTGCGCCAATTGCCGAGGACACTGGAGACGTGGATGACTTGGTTTGTTTTCTTTGGTTCTTTAACAATTTTTTAGTGTGAGGCACATGAGATTGGTAAACCACTGTAACATAAGTCAGGGAAATGTAAAAATCCTCAGCTTAACATGTGTTTTTATATATGCTGGGGCTCGTTGCTTTGGTTTGGGATATTCTCTGTAAACATTTTCACAACTTGTATAGAGACTACACTGCATGTTTACTTCTGTGTGCATAAATGACCAGTCAGGAGACATGAGACATAAACCTAAGTCAGTCCCTCTCTTCCTCTGCAGCTGGACATGATGTGAACCAATGGGAGAGAGTGCAGTGAATGCAGGAAAACCCTCAAGAATCTGATCTTTGAACCTTGCCAGAGCAACTTCAGCTGTCCATTGTTCTGACTCCCACTCAGACCAGAGTGAGATTCTGTGGAAGAGAGCAGCTATAACGCCCTGTAAAAAACTGTTTAACCATGCCCATAATATAAACAGAGCTGCTGTGTACCAACTAAAGTAGTTTTAACAATTCATGTATAAAAGGCGTTTAGAATGTTTAAATGTCAAGGCACAGCTGTAACAGGTTTTTATGTTCTGATTAAACACGGTATACGGTTGTCAAATGATTAGACTTGTTTTTCTTTGATTTTTCTCATAAATATGTAAATGTATTAATCTCAAGTGCAAATCATACAGTGCAGTAACATAATGATAACATATTAGAAACAATATCACCAGTAAGTCCTTTGCAATTTACTTTTACTTTTTCCTCTAACAAACCCATCTAATGAACTTGTTGAGCAATGATGACTGGGAGAGACTTGAAAATTCTTGTCCTTGAAAGATGGCATCTTGGTCACCCATGACCAGCTTCCGCAAGACCACCTGGTCGACATCACTTCCTGTTGCAATCACCGTGGAGACCACATGTGCCCTGCGCATGGCACTGACGGCCTCCTCCAAACTTTCACTGGCTGTGACTCCATCAGTTATGAAAACAAATGAGAGTTCTGCATAGCGCCTTACCTCTCCCGGGCGGAGTATATTGTCTATGGTGTACAGGATGGCTGAGCCTATGTCGGAGGAGGAGTCCAGATAACGTAAACCTTCTAGACCAGCAGAGATCAGGCCAGGGTCATGAGTGAGAGGAAAAGCAATGACATGCTCTCTCTCCTTGCCAAACTGCACTAGAGCCACACGCGCTCGCATACGATCAATTTTACTCCGCGCAAGGCCCAGATTGTCTGCAACTCTTTGGATAAGTTCACCGACATGACGGAAGTTTTCATCCCCCAGCCTTTCAGAACCGTCCAGAAGAAAGACCAGGTCTACAGGCCGGTTCATACATGGAGCCACATCAGGCTCTGAAACCAAAAATACACAAATGAACATGGACAACTCTTTGACACCTGTAATTAAGAGTGAGACAACTGATCAGATTAATAGCTCCCACTATTGAACTAACAGTCAAACAATTGAGTAATTAAATAATGGTCTCAAAAACATGTCATGGGCTGGAGACGGTTTTGTCTATGTGCGCTTCAAGCAGTATCACATTGACTTCATTTGGATCAAATTATTTGGAAAATTGCTTCATAATTCTTAAACAGTTTGTGTTAGTTTCAGCTCTACTCACCTATAGATTTCTTAAACTACTGCTTAACTTGACAGACTTGTACTGTTTACTTGTAGAGCTTTACATAAAAATCCTATTAGGTTTTTTACCAGTTATTTCCACTATTATTTATATGTATAGGCAAATGTACTTGCCTTGTTTACAGGGAAGGTCCGGGCACACAGTAATAGGCTCTGTGCAGGAAATAAAAAATATTTTAAAAAACTGAATATATAGAAATACAAACTCACATTAAAGGACTTGAAGGACAATACTTGACTTACCTGGACAAATCCAAGTCTCTACTTTGTCAATGAAGTCCTCGGCCATGAGGTCTGCATAACGCCTCATCTCAGTGACTCTCTTTTTGTTATTGCATGCTATAGACAAGAGCGTTTCAGTCTGCTGCATCTTGCCGAACATGTCCCCGACCCCAATCGCGTTCACTTCTACTTTAGCATCACCGCAAATATAATTCAACAGGGCGTCATCGTCTCGTGGATCAAATCTTCCATCTGTGATCACCACCATGGACACTTTCGAGCGTTCCCTCTTGCTGTTGCGAATCAGGGTATCATAGGCAAATTTCAGAGCTGAGGGGGTGAATGTCCCTCCAGCGATCCACTCCAGCTTTTTTACAGCCATTTTGAAAGCTGATATGGAGTTTATGTTTGGATCGTCAAGGCGGATGGCTTCAAAGGTGCCATTATGACTGTACTGTACAACTCCAACTCTTGTACCTAAAACAATAAAAGGTACTCTTTCAACAGGGAAATGGATGAACCCCTACAAAAATAGTTACTGAAAACTTCCTACCTGTAGCTGATGTGGGATCACTGGCCATAGATCCCAGTCTGTTCATGGTGTTGATTACAAAGTTCTTTTCTAGGGTGAAGTTGGTCTGTCCAACACTTTCTGAACTATCAATGACAAATACTATGTCCAGGGCTCCACAGTGCTTTTCACAATCTGACAATTACCAAGAACATCCTCTTAAAACATAACTATTTAAGGTATCAGAATGCATTGGAATACAAGACCACATACCACAACAGCCACATGTCTCTCTGATGTATGTCATGACATCACACTCCTGTAGTCACAACAATATATTTTTACTCTTTACAGTGTTGAACTAATATCAATGTTTAAAGATACTTACAGTCAGCCCAGGGTCTCCCATTGGGCCAGGCGCCCCCTAAAAACATAACATGCAAAGTGTATTATCAGGCATTAAAAGTATAGAAAGACACTATGACTCTTGGGTTGAGTTACATCAGAGCCTGGCTCTCCTCTGGGTCCTCTCGGTCCTGGTTGACCTGGTTCACCAGGGTCCCCCTAGAACATTGAGAAAACACTCACTTAGTAAATAAAAATGTTGTCCTGAAAGTACTTCTAGTTGTCTAATATGGGTTAATGCTCCGATTGTTTTACACATAACCAAGCAAATTATCAAAGCAAAATTAGCAAAGTCTATGAACAGCAAACCAATTCCATACAATGGTGTTTAATTGATCTTACGGATTCTCCGGGCACTCCTTTTGTTCCAGCCTCTCCTTTGGCACCACATTGACCTCTACCACCTCTGGGGCCTTTTCTGCCTGGATCACCTTTCTCTCCCTGAAAAAATAACATGTAAAAATATAGATTTGATCTAATCAAACATTTTAAACTCATTAATGAGACAATGGAAGTCATACTGTTGGTCCTCTCGGTCCAGAGAAGCTGAATCCTTGCCTGCCTTTTTCACCCTTTTAAAGAAAACACATTTAGTCACATGTTTCAAGTCAAAAGTCAAGTAAAGTCAGATTTATTTATAAAGCACATTTAAAAACAACCACAGCTGCCCAAAGTGCTGTACAAAACCAGTATTAAGTGCAATCTTATAAAACAAAACATGCAAAAATAACAAACAATACACGATAAAACAATACAAGAGTTCCACTCCACTTGTGTTAAAAGCCAGTACAAACAAAAGAGTTTTCAACAGAGATTTAAAATGATTTAAAGATTGGGCTGTTCTAATATACAGTGGAACATTGCTCCAGAGTCTTGGACCAGCTACAGCAAAAGCCCGGTTCCAAGCTTAAGCTTTACAAATGATATTATAACCTAGCACCTACTTTTGGTCCTTGGGGTCCTGGTTCTCCCCTTGGCCCCGGATCTCCAGGATCACCCACATTGCCCTGCAGGTGACAATTATGCAATTGAGCTGTTGTTTACACTTACAGAATGGTAGTTTGCTATTGATGGTTTAAGAACCTACATTTAATCCCGGACCCCCTACTTCTCCTGGTGGGCCTCTTGGACCAGGAAGGCCTATTTCACCCTAAAGAGAAAACAGAGTTAGCAAGAGAAGTTATTAAAACCACCCACTGGTAACATTTGATTTGATTAATTCCAAAATTGTAGTTGCTAGTCATTTCATAGTACACATTTGTTTGGATTTTTTAAAGAAATTGTATAATATTTATTTTTGCTTACAGACCAAATCATCCTAGATCTGTATTAAAACTGTGGTACTTGATTAGTCAGTTTTATGATGAAAAACAAAACCGCCTTTGACAATTCCCTTTAAACGTTGCTATTTTTCTCCCTTAGACCTAAATTGGAGAATTCGTGGGCGTTTCTAGAGAAATGGGTGATGAACTGAAGAGGCTAGCCTTTACGCAGGCTACAGATTCATAGTAATGTCAGAATACGTGTACCTTTGCCCCCTTCAGCCCATCTTCCCCAGATCGACCAGTGCTTCCAGGTGGTCCTCGATCACCCTAAAAATAAATGGACATGTCACAATTTGTAACACCTCATTAATCAACCTATGCACAAACAGAGGTAACCAAAAAGTACTGACGTTTCAGCCCAGTGTGTGAAGAATTGTCCTGGGACTCTCATTACTAAGTCTATTAGCTTGAAATTGGGCCAAATTACAGCAGACAGGAAGTGTTTTGAGCTGGAGCGTTCCCCAGAGAGTTTTGAAATTCACATTACTCCCACATATTTTTTTCATGATCAAACTACAGGCTTATCTCTGACTAACCACAGTCTACAGTGTTATGAAGGGTGCAAAACAAGTTCATTTTGTACTTGCCTTTTCTCCATTTGGTCCATCCTGTCCTGGTGCACCCTTTGGGCCAGGACTTCCACTTCTCCCCTGTTAGGCAGAATGAGAAAGTTAACATCACTCACTCTCATTATACATTGGACAAATAATATATGAGAATTCACAAATAATACCGGTTCTCCTCGCTGACCGGGTAGCCCACTAGCCCCCTGCAAAAAGTAATACATTTGATTTCAGCAACAGAGCTGATGATATTGAAAATTGAATTATGCTCATTTCTAAAGCAACTGTGAGATAATGGCCAGAGTGCTCTATAATAATGCCTTACACTTGTAATGTGCTTTACAGGCTTGTCAAAGCCTTTCAAAGCGTTATACTATAGTCATTATTCATTCACTTCCACACTTGGTGATGGTAAGCTACTATTGTAACCGCAGCTGCCCTGGGGCAGGCTGACGGAAGCAAGGCTGCCAATCTGTGCCATCAGCCCCTCCGACCATCACCACCAATCATTCACACACAGACCACTTTCATACTAGGCAATGTGGGTGAAGTGTCTTGCTTAAGGACACAATGATAGAACTTGGTCCTCCGACCTTCGGGTTGGTGGACCGACGCTCTAGCCACTGAGCCACTGTCACCCCTCTATGTAAATCTCGAGTGACGACATAACGAGTACTGTATCAAAAAGAGTGTCCTGTGAATACCTTTCGGCCCTTTAGCCCTTGCTCCCCTGGGTTGCCAGCATTTCCTCTTTCACCCTGCAATATTGATACAGGTTGGTTATTTGCGGTTATTTGGTCTTAAGGCTGTATTTATGTATTTTTAAAGTAAACTAACCTTTGATCCTGGTTCACCCGTTGAGCCTGGAGGACCTGACTTTCCTGGAGATCCAGTTTCACCCTAAAGCCCATTTTAATATTTATGACGAATTATTAGATTGGAAATACACATTTGATCTCCAAGAACAAGACAGAACAAATGATTTTATATAGGTGGATATAACTTAACTTAAGAACTTAAGGAATAATTTAAGAACTACTACTACTACTACTAATAATAATAATAATAATAATAATAATGATAATAATAACTATTATTATATTATTATTATTATTATTATTATTATTATTATTATTATATTGTTGTTGTTGTTGTTATTATTATAATTAATATGTTCTCTTCCGATTATATCAGACTCTACTTTGCATACAGATGGAAACATGAAACAGATTAGATACAGACCTTGTCACCTTTGTCACCTGGTTGTCCTGAGTCACCCACATCTCCAGAATAACCATCTGGCCCCTACAAACATGACATAATTTAACCATTACATGTACTGTAGATATTCTTTCAGCACAACACATTATTTCATTGTTAAAGGGTCTGTACTTGATTTTATTTCTTCTGGTTAAGATAAATTATGACGTGTAATATAAATGCAGATAAATGAGGACAAAGTGGGCGGGTTAACAGTTCAACGTGAAACATGTTTCTGACTCATGGTTAAAATCAGGTCCATGCTATTTAAAGTTGATATGTGTTGTTTTATCTTGTACTTCTTCATTATACCATGAAACTACAGGTTCTGAGACTAAAGCTACATTGTCAAAGCAAATAATAAGTGTATACATAATATTATATCTTTTGAATGGTGAAAAGAGCTCAGAATGGTGCTCACAAACAAGAAGCTCAAGCCCATGAATAGAAAAGATCATGTCATCACACCACATGGAAGTCTAATGATAGATCAATGGCCATTGGAAAATGCTAACTACTTGAATTATAGTTCACTATTCACTAGTATTTTCAGATTACAGTGTCATTAAATTATTAGGACTGCGAGTACTGACCTAGTATTTAATGGGATTGTTCCATGGTGCTTTTGTTTACTTCTTATACAGCTTTGGCTAATGCATCTCTATGAGCAATTTGCATGCTTACAAAAATTATTTTTTTTCTAAGCAACAGAGTCATGAAAAACTACTCTCACCTTGTCTCCTGGATCCCCTTTACAGCCTGGTGCTCCAATGCGGCCAAGTTTACCCTGAAAACACAACAAAATTATTTATCTATGCATCTAATCTACATTATTACATGTGCTTAAATGAGACAAACATGCACATACCTTTTGTCCATCAGTCCCGCTCCTGCCTGGAAGTCCTCCTGTTCCCTGTAAGAGGCGGAGTTAGAACAGTATTATCATCTGAATAGTGTTTCATTTGTAATTGTTTGTGTTTTTAAAAAGCTAGAAAAAAACCTACCTTTGTTCCTAATGCTCCAATGTCCCCCTGTTGACACAAAGCAGACATGAAATCTAACCTTTAACAAGTTTATATAGAACTTCTTACTTTGTAGTTTTCATAGAAATTCTTACTTTGTCACCTTTAGGACCGCTTGTTCCCTGTGCAAGAAATCACATAATTAATATCAAAAAAATTACTAACAAAAGTAAACAAAATATTATTATCAAAGCTCAGGTCAAACCTTTGGTCCAGGACGTCCTATGGGACCCTCAATGCCAGGATCTCCCTGTAAAACACACATACTCAGCTCATTGGCAGCTGCGATTAATGTATATTAATGTATTATTTGTTTTTCCTACCTGTCTGCCCTTTTCACCTTTTGGTCCAGCAAAACCCCGGCCTCCTTTAATTCCCTGTGAAAATTACAAAAAAACAGAGCCATTTAGAGCGCAATTATAGTCTCAGCAAAATATAAGGAATCTAAACAACTTACTCTCATACTGTACCTTTAGGCCTCTGGGTCCTTTTTGACCTGGGGGTCCAGGAGTTTCATAACATGTAGTTTTATAGCACTAAAACAACCACAAAATCACAACCAATGACAATCTTACCTAATATAAAATTTAGCTAATGTATATTATTGAATTTTCATTTCTTACCTGTAAATATGCTTGATATTTCTGTTAAGGAAGGAGGGAAAAATATATATCATCATTATTTAACTTACTACCTCCATACTTACCAACTTTTTTGTTTTATTATTATTTCTAGAATCTCACTTAAGTAGAAAGCTAAATCCCTACATCTCAAACTAGGGCAGCATTCACGCACACACACACACACACACACACACACACACACACGCACGCACGCACGCACGCACACACACCCGCACGCACGCACGCACACACACACACACACACACACACACACACCACATCCAAACTAAACTTAGACCTCAAACTAAGGGACCAATCAACCCAAATGAAAACATCCCCTAAGAAGAGTTTCTCATCACCATAGTTTTTATAATCCGATCAATGGTGCTAGTCATAATCGTTGGCCGTCCGTTCACTATATCCACTGCTATGAAGTCATCCCTGTAGACATCCGTGGGTGAGCTGGCGATTTCCCTCATCCCCAATTCATCAATGAGCCTGGACGCTGCCACGGAAAATATCTGGATACCCTCCTCCCGAGCTTTATCTGCCATGACCTTGATGCCCCCACAGGGATTCCCAGTCACATGACCATCGGTGATCACGACAGAGAAGCGGACCGCCTTTGTACTCTGGTACTGTTGGATCATGTGATATGTCATGTTTTTGAGCGCACAGTCCGTGTAAGTGCCCTTTCCCAGGTAGTTGATGCTGCTGAGGCTCCTAATGAAATTGGTTTTGGTGGTGAATGGGCTGAAGACTTCCTGAGTTTGGGAGTAGTGCAAGCCGCCAATAGACCACGTAATCCTGATTTGATCCCTGTAGTTCTCCTCATCCAGCCTCTGTGCAAAAATCTTGGTGAATTCTCGGATGCTTTGGAACAGTTGTCCAGGGGGAGACTCTTGCAACGCGATGGTTTCTGAAGTGTCGATGGTAAAGTACACCCGAATGGGACAGTCAATCTCTCCTGTGGAATAAGCCAGAGCATTAACAAAAGTTCATCAGAGATATTGATTTAATAACAGGACTGAGCAACATGACTTCAAGTATATCCAGAGACAAAGTTAATATTTGTAAGAAGTTCATAATTAAATTGACTTGTATAATAATGATGTGGATTTTTTGTCTGTGTTAATATTACATAAAGACATTTCCAATAAATACACAAAGTGACAGAACATCAAGACTTAATGATGATTTTTGTTTTTGTTTGGAGCATACAGAATTTATAAATTGACATCATAAAAATACAGCAATAAATGTGTGTTGGAATAAAAGAATAATGAATAAAAATGATTCATTTTAAATAATGAAATGTTTATATACATATAATTCACACCAGTGTAGAAGCTGTTGTTGGGGTTCTAATATGACTTTGAGAACTGCAGTTAAAAGTAGTACTTTTAGCGCAGCACTCACTCTCACAACCTTGAGGGTTTGGGGGCAGAGTTGGCTGTGGTGGTGGTGAGGGGGTGATATAAGGGTCGTCCCCTCGGCCTGGGATGGGTCTGGGACCTCGAGGTGCTAGCTGTGAGGCTGCAGCCTGGAGCAGACACAGGAGGAGCGTCCCTGTGAGAGCCATGACACCAGCCGGCCTCCTATAAAACACAGGTCACATATAGTTATAAGCACTTTGTTTGGCTTCATGGGAAATGGAGGAGGAAATAGTTATCTGACAAGTGAGTCTTTACAGAAGGTGCCTTCACTGAGCCTAGGAAGGCTTATAATTTTTTTAACATTATGTCATGAAGTATTGTAGAATTAAGTGAATTTTGGCACTTAATTCACTCCATAATTGGTACTGATAATCTACTACTGCATCCACAGCCGCCCTGGGGTAGACTGACCGAAGCAAGGCTGCCGGTCTACACCATGACTCACACATCACAGTCATACTAAATAAAACTGCTAGGAAAAAAATAATGGTTGAATTGTTTGTATTGAACAAAATTCAGTACAAATCTTTATCAAAATCAAGCTTTAGATCTCAGTATCTGTGTGAAACACTTTTACTTTTTACTCTTTAAGTACATTTTTAAACAGATACTTTAATACTTTTACTTGAGTACTTCTTCCATCACTGGGTTTTACTATGTTTAACTTAGTCCTGAAATGTGTGTGTTTGGTTGGTGGTATCATGTACAGATCAGTATATTCAAGTGGGTTGTTACGCAACATAGCGGGGTATTTTCTTTTGTTCTAAATTACTTTTC
Organism: Periophthalmus modestus; assembly: GCA_019594935.1. NCBI lineage: Eukaryota > Metazoa > Chordata > Actinopteri > Gobiiformes > Gobiidae > Periophthalmus > Periophthalmus modestus. Next base: position 22,013,603 of record JAIEZT010000009.1, on the reverse strand, counting down.
AGTCCATTTCATTTCCCAGGAAAAATTCCACTCTAAGGAACACCCCAGCTGTTTCCCGAGAAAGACTTTGCAAAGGCGTTGCTGTTACATGTTTAAAAAATAAGACAGCTATTGGAGTTGTTAGAGTAAATGTGGGAGGATGTATAGAAAAAGTCTGTTTACCAACAGCGTAAACACTGTTGACATAGGCCTAGGCATATTTGTCACAAGTCCTACGCATGTATGTCACACAAATGCATGCATTACCAAGAAAAGTTGATAGCAAAATAATTAGAAAAAACTTTACAAGACGAAACCAAGGATTTCTCTCTGCCAATGAGAAACTTGACACACACACCTCTTCACACTGCCAGTAACAATAGGATCTGGCATACAGAACAATTAATTAATTAATTAATATTAATATTAATATTAATAAAAAATAATAATAATAATAATAATAATAATAATAATAATAATAATAATAATAACAATGGGGGGGGGAAAATGCCTATCGACTACATAGCAAAACAAAAATTTAATTCTGTGGATTTTTTTTTTGCTATGGATCATACCTGGACGACAGAGGGATAACACAAACATCGACTACATCGTAAAACACCCGAATAAATATGGGTAGAACACATCATGGATCTCCTGCGAGTAACAAAACAGTAAAAGATAAAAGTAAAATACCTGAACCTTAAGCCATAAGAGAACCCACTCGCGCGCGCTACTCGAGTTTAAATTAAATTAGGCCTACATGCTTTTAGTCTTTCACCTTTTAAAATGAAATGTAGACTACTCACCGTTCTGAGCCTTAGCTGCGACTTTAATTTACCTAGATATTCAAGGAATTTGCAGAAACTTTAAACAGCAGATAGTTATCGCAAACGGAAAGGTCCCATCAGTGCGCTCGGCCTGGGTCAAGTGAGGGTTTGAAGACCCTCACAGTCACGCATGCGCAGACATAGGCCACTTTTCTGTTAGTTTTTTTTTTTTTTTTTTCTTTTTGTAGCAGCTGGTCTCAGTAGTAGATAGACAGAGAGGATTCCAAGAGTAAAGATGCAATGCAGAAGTGGTTTGGAGGTACACACTACAAACCACCAATAATCTATTCATCTAGATTTGGCACAGAAGCATTCAGAGTGGGCTTCTTCTCAGTGCTCCACAGCCTTAAATGGAGAAAACAGCAGACACTCAAAAGTATGTTTATGTTCCAAAAGTATACAGCATCAACCATGTCATGTAGGAATCCTGTCTTGTCTCATGTATCTGTAAATGTTAACGAGAACATTACACAAATGTGGATAATTAACTAAATAAACACACACAATCATGTCTCACAATCATTTATTCTGAACAAAATAAATAGGTAAAACTAATTATTTTGTTAGTGAATGAATGTTTTAGTACTTGGCATTTCAGGATGTGTTGGAGATGAAGGGCAACAGCCAATTTTCACATTGCAACGTACCCATATTATTGACTAGACCCTTGACTTCAGAAATGTAACAAAAATATGCAAACATATCCATATATTAACTAAATTAATTTTAACTGCCAATGTACCTGATGTATGTGATTGCTTCTGATTGTTCCTGTTGTATTTTACCCCTTGGCTGTGACTGATAGTATTATTATAAACTTATACTAACCACATCGTGTATAACTTCAGTTGTTGAAATCCATCCAATCACATACAGTAGTCTTGCGATGTTAGTGACAGTCAGTGCACTGCATTGTGGTGGGATAACATTACAGTTTCTACTTCAGTCTGTTCTTCCTAGACAGAAATGTGCAATTTGCAATGTTACCACCAGATGTTGTCCAAACTACTCTACCATTCCTTTCTTGGTTGCTGTGATATGGTAAAAACTAGACAACATTTAGTTTGTAATATTACACAAACATACCACCTTTACTTAAGTCATTCCAGTTTGAAACCATCATGGCTCAAGCGACGACCATCATTTTGTTGAACAAGCTTTTCTTTTGTGCTATGAGCCCTTGAAGGACATAGTTTTAAAGGTACTGCAGGTAGATGATTACTGATGACCCAGCTGCCTCTTCACGCCTCTGTGCTTTTATCCAGAGCTGGATAAATCAGCCCAGGACGTTTTCTCTCAGTATAAGGTCACTATGCAATGTGCTGATTGGAACGCTCTGCTTCATTTATCTTTACTATTTAACGACACAAGCCGATATGCCTTTGTGAAAATATTATGTAAGACACTGAAGGAATGGCTGACAGCTTAAGATAAAGTAGATCAAGCCAAATATCTCACTTGAAGCCCTGTCTTCATTCACAGACACCACCCCCTTTTTCAAGAAAGTGGAAAACTGAAAGGAGTGATATTTAAATGAGGAAATAGTGACTCTGACATTGTTTGAATATATCCCTATGATTTTATGATAGGAAACTAATGATGGTACAAGTTGTAAAAAAAAAAAAGTGTGTTTTGTCCCCCAAGGGCTACCAGCATTACTTACTATTACAGACTATACCTTTAGTCTTAGTCTCCTCTGAGCCCAGCTAAACGCCCTGGGCCTTACATCACCATTGTGTGTAAGTGGTTAAATATTACATGTGCTATCTTACTTTTGCACATAGCAGCATTTTGAATAGACCTCCTGGATTTTGTTTTGCCAATATGATGAAATCTGCATGCAAGCTTGGCATGCCGTGACAAGTACATTAATACATTTCAACCTAAATTAAATGGTTGGCAACTTAGTTTTGAGACATGCTTTCTACCCCCAGTTTTAGAAAACAATTGTTTCGACTCCACCACTTGTATAACTATTAGATTTATTCACTGCAATGTAAAGGACCATCAAAAACCAAACAGCCTTTGCACTAGTGGGCATAGGGGACAGTAGTGTTTGGGATTAGCCACTTGCAGGTAAATGCCCTAGTTTAGGAGCTGCATTTTAATGAGGGCGCATGCTGGAGTCTTGACATTTTGTGTCGCAGTGTACACTGCTGCTCAGGCTGTTCACTGGCATTCAAACCTCAGCCTCTTCAGGGGTTCAATTAGAAGAAACACACCAATAGTACGCTCACATTGACTGACCTACTGGGTCTGTTTATGGAGCACCCAAATGTGTGCTGGACCAGTAGCTGGGGGGCTGGAAGAGCGTTTCCGAGGAGCTGCTGAGTGAGCAAGAGAGCGATTAAGTTGGAGGCAGCTACATGAGATTTGTCCTCCAGGGGTTGGTTTAAATGTGCTTGCTGCAAATATTATCTGTAAAAAAAAGACATAACTGAGAAATGGTACACAAAACACAACTGTTTAAATTATTGGGACTGGATTGTAACTCAAATGTCTGGGATGGGGGGGGGGGGGTAATGCTTATCAGAATGATAATGTGATAATGGGTCAATTTTTGGACAATCAAAGGCACTTTGTATATCAGTTACCCACAGGTTGACTGCATGGCTGCCAAATCGTGCCAACAGTATGCACTATGACAGTGCACTGCCTGGAACTGCCAAGTTCAGTTCAAAAGAATGATGTATGAGTGTATTAAAGGTGCACCATGTAACTTTTCTGGTGGAGAGTCCGCCACCTACTTGTGGAGATGTTATTACTTAGTCATGAAGAAGGATAAGTTTAATGTCATACTATGTAAATTACCAGGAAAAGCAATACCAATTGGTACCAATTCCAATACCTGTGAAAACAAGCAGGTCCTCCTTCATGTTACATAGTGTACCTTTAAAGTAAATAGTCAAAAACATAAACACAAGATAAACAGGCTGTGATTCAGATCTCACCAAAAGAACCAACACACTCTCTTTTCATAGCTGACATTTAACATGGCCTGCCTAGGACATGGCCAGTCTCAGCCATGTTAAATGTCATCTATGAAAAGTGACGAATTAAGATAAATGCCCTAACTCTGAAGATAAAGGTATTTCACTCAAGTATAATAAAATCCCATGTAAATAAACAAACTACCTTCAGTCCTAGTCTAGTTTTGATTTTACACACAATTTCACAACACATGCTGGTATTCAAACCATTCAACTTTGCACATTTTATCATTACTATCATAAGCATCATCCTCTCTGGTCAGTAATGCTTCTGTGTAATGGGTGTAATTTTGTCATACATTACCAAAAGCAACCAGGCCGTCCAAATGCTGCTGTCTCATTTTACCAGAAGTCGCTGAGAGAATGCTGTGCTTTTTGGCCGTGTGACTCAGACTTCAGATGACCTGCTTGAATAGCACATTAGCTGTTTGCAATTTATCCACGTTTCAAAGGTTTGCAATTCTATACAGTCTGCAAAAACCTTCTGGGTCGATGTTCTGCAGATGAAAGCACAGCACATAATATGTTACAGAATGGGAACGCAAAAAACCCTAAAAAGACATTTTTGAAAAAGACTATATTTTATATGAATTATATTTTCTTACAAGAAAAAAAATATATATATATATATATATATAATATAATATATATATATATATATTCTATACAAGAAAATATATATATATATATATATATATATATATATATATATATATATATATATATATATATATATATATATATATATATATATATATATATATATATATATATATATATATATATACATATGTATATATGTGTATATATTTATGTATACATATCTGTCGTAAATGGGTCATTGAAACACAGAAAGATTAGTGAGTTATGGAAGACGTTCAGTGATTAGCCAATTATCCATCTTCTTCCGCTTATCCGGGGGTCAGCGCTCTAAGCAGGAACTCCCTGGACACTTCCTCCAGCTCCTCCGGGGTGGCCCCGAGACATTCCCAGGGTAGGAATGGGCCGATATACGATAATAGCGGTAATCACGATTAATCGCGATTAATCGTTCGTGGCAATTTTTAGTAATGGTGATCATCTGCCAAAAAAAAGTTGTGGGTCCGAGGGCAAAACATGAGCATCTTGCACGCGCATTTACGAGACAACCATCCTGCACTGTTTGACAAACTTGAGTTGAAAATATCCATCGTAAGTGACATAAACTATTGAATGTAGATTGTCTTGTGTGTAGCGTTAGCTAAACAGCACACGGGCCAGAGATCTCAATTTCAATATCATCCTATCCCTAGTCCTGGGTCTTCAACGGGATCTCCTTCTGGTGAGACATGCCTGGAACATCTCCAGCTGGCTCCTCTCAATGTGGAGGAGCAGCGGCTCTACTCCGAGCTCCTCTTGTGTGACTGAGCTCCTCACCTTATCACTTCGTGAGCACCTAGCCACCCTGCGGAGGAAACTCTTTCCAACTACTTGTATCTGCAACCTTTCAATCATTACCCAAAGCTCATGACCATAGGTGAGGGTCGGAATATAGACTCACTGGAGTTCTTTATCCGATACAGCAACTGCATCACTGCAGATGCTGCACCGATCCCTCGCTCCATCCTGTGAACAAGACCCCGAGATATTTGAACTCCTCCACTTACTTCCGGGATTCTCCACCCAGCTGATTCTCATCCCAGCTGCTCCACACTTGGCTGCAAACAGCCCCAGCACATGTTACAGGTCCTACAACATGGAGCCATCAAGACAACATAAGCAGGTCTGACTTACTGCCAGAAATGTGAACACAGCTCCGGCTCCAGTCATACAGGGACCGAACAAACCTTAACAAAGGGTCCCGCACCCCATATTTCTGGAGCATCCCCCAAAGGACACCTCAAGGGACCCGGTCAAATGTCTTCCCCAGATCCACAAAGCACATGCAGACTGGTTCAGCAAACGCCCATTAGCCCTCGAGCACCAGATGGAGGGTATAGAGTCCAGCTCAGCCTGGGTAATGGACGAGTCCCCAGCCTCGGCTTCCTCGGAGGAGGACGTGATGGTGGGATTGAGGAAATACTCAAAGTATTCCTTCCACCATCTGACAACGTCCCCAGTTGAGGTCAGCAGTTCTTCACAGGTGTCATAGACCTTACGACCAAAGTTATGAGCAGCCGCACCTCCTTGTGATGTGAGGTGAACGTCTCCCACACATGGGCGTTGAAGTCGCCCAGTGGAACAATGACGTCCCCCGTCAGTGGACTGTCCAGTACCTTTCCCAAGGAGTCCAAGAAGGCCAGGTACTCTGCGCTGCTGTTCTACCCATAGGCTGACACAACAGTGAGAAACCTGTATCCGATCCTAAGGCACAGGGACGCGACCATCTTGTACACTGGGGTGAACTCCAACACGTGGTGGCTGAGCTGTTGGGCAATATGCAAGCCCACACCAACTCGCCGCCTCTCCTTGTTGGCAAAGCCAGAGAAGTGGAGAGTCCACCTCTCTGGGAGTTGGGTTTCAGAGCCCTTGCTGTGCATGGAGGAAAGTCTGACTTTATCTAGTTGGTAACGCTCAACCTCCCGCACATGTTCAGGCGCCTTCTCCCCAGTGAAATGATATTCCATGTCCCTAAAGCCAGATTCTATGTCTGGAGATCCAGTCATCAAGGCCCTGCCTTCAACTGTGACCCAGATCTCTGCACCGGTCCCTTACAGATCCTCCTGCATTATGTTATAGCCTTGTTGTTTGTTCCCCCATTTTTTTATTTTTTTTTTTACAGACGATCTTACTGAAGAAAAAAAAACAAAAACCCAAGGATGAAACTGATTTTGGAGAAGGAGGGGTTTCTAGAGATGGACCAATTCAGAGACTGGAGGTAGATGTATCTTTCCTTAAAATAGTCTAGTAATTATTGATTTTCATGTTACATAACTGTTATTTATCCCTAAACTCACTATAGATGAGCATTGTGAAAATAAAATTTAACATGGTGTACGTACAATATTTAATAATTGGCCTATCCCTGAACCAATATCATGGAACCAATACAAGTGCAGTACATTTTCTTGGATCAGAGTCAATACCTAAAAACAGTATCATATCAGTGCATTAACAGAGCAGGCCATAACATAGTTGTTGCTAGTCTTGCTTGATTGGTAATCAGTATTTTTGAAGCACCAGTTAACTTACTCACTTCACACATCCCAAACCATCTTATTCTAGTAAAAGTGAAACAATTGTGTAAAGTTTTTACTAAATTTGTTCAACCTTGTGCAAATAAGTGCATTTCCTGAAACATAATCTTTCCCATACATCATCACTTATGTCAAGAGCAGGATAATATATGCCTATCTATGTTCTATTTCTCCACAGTGTGCTGAGATTTCAGATTTATCAAAGCTGGGTCTACACGACAGCGGCTGAGGATTCAAAGAGACAAGGTGTGAAGACAGAAGACAGGCGCGTGCTGTGAACTCCCAATAACCTTTACAGCTCCTGGTGGGTTCCCTCTGTACCTCCTATTGATATCAGCATTTCATGGCTTTAATAATTCAAGTTCAAGAGCAGATACTGTATGCCTGTATAGTTAATATGACAAAAAGCTGAGTTGCAAAGTCAAGAAAAGACCATTACGAATCACTGCATATGTTCCCATTAAAACAATAAGAACAAGAACTGCTGTTATGTTGCTGTGCAGGGCTATTGCTTTAAAATCAGCATGAACATCATTTATACTTGATGTATTTTTATGTAAACGGAAAAAAGCTCAAAGGCATCCACTTGTTTTCACACTGTGATTGGGTTTGACTTATGCTTGTAACGCATAATATTAGATAATTGGATTCTGGAATGATTTTAAGCAAGTGCGTCCAAATGAACAACTGCGGCGCTTTGACTTAATGCTACACCCCTGCACAACATGGAGCTGGTAAAAAGGGCTTGGCATAAATGAGTCTCCACCAAAATCGTCTTTTCTTCCTCCTCCAACATCTGAGCTTGAATACCCTTTGGGATAAAACCGATCTTTCAAGATGCAAAAGCAGTGGAGGCATCTCAAAAATTGAATGGGAGGCAGGGAGAGATCATTGGCTTTGTGAGTTAAAGATGAACATGGACCAGGGGCTAATAGACGGACACTCACTCCAAAGAGGAAACAGGACTTTTGGGGGTGGAAAACACTGGCAGTCAATTAAGTGAAGATATTTTGATTTTTTTTTTCTGTTAATGCTTGCAGTTAAAGGGAAGGTGTGTGCCCTGTGCTCTCAGTGGTTTTGGTTGAGTATTCAGATCAGATCAGACAGAGTCCTTTTCATTTTTTTCCCCCAACTGATTTTTACAGCTCAAATGTGAGACTCATTCTGCTTTCTGATTGGATACTTGTGTTGAAAACCAAAATATCAAATGTCATAATTTGTACAGTGTTTCTGTAATTAAGAATAAATTGTTATCAATAAGTACGATACTTGAACATGTTTACCTTGTATCTGGGGACACAGATCATGTTTGTGAAATTTTAAATTAAAAACTGTCCTCCCTTTAACTTTCAATAGGATGTAAGGTGTAAGGCATCGACAAAATGCAGGTGAGTAATTGTAAATATGTGTTCAAATTTATAATGTAATATACTGAGTAGAATTGTTAACAAATTTGTTTTCAAACCAGAACGTATTTTTAAGAACAGTTTAGTAAAACAATGAGTTCTTCTGATAGCAAATAGATTTGCAATTTGATGGAAAATATGATTAAAATGACAATGCACTTTTTCAAATATTCTGGAACATTAACTGAGTAAATTTAAAGAAAACTGCCAAATCAATACAAGAAGAACCTGGATTTCACAAACACTACTGAATATAAATATTAAGATCCTCTGGTGGTAGGATGTTCAGTTATCTGCAGAGCAAATTATTTCTCATAAAAGTTTTAATTTTTACTTCTTGCCAATTGTGACCATTGTAATTGTGATTTCAACTTAATTTTGATAAATCCCCATTTCAAACAAAAATCTATGTTTTTGTTAATTCCCAAACAAAACCCATTCCGATCACATCTGCAAATCCAACAACTTTGACTTTTATTCAATCCATGTAAGGACATCAGAGATGCAATGTGAACAAACAAGACATGTACTGATTCAAAGCAGTCCATTGGGAGCATATGGCTGATTTGTAAATGTCCCCTCACACTGTGGTGACCCTCATGACCAGCTCCCGTGTGCTGTGGCTGGGCTGGCTGCTGCGGGGCTCTGTCTGTCGCAGATGGCTGAGGAGATGGAGAATGCTGTAAGGACAGTGCTCAGGGACTGCACTGCCATTGGTGGTGTCAGTTTGTGCTTCGAGTCCTGCCCCAGCCGTGACCACTGTGGTGGAGGTGGAGCCCCCGGCCGTAGAGGCCACCACCATGAGCGAGGAGGTGGAGTGGGACACGCCCACCCCAGTCTGAAAGCCAGCCTGTCTGGGCTGAGTCCTGTCCACAGTCACCTCCTTCAGCTCGTCACTGTCCAGAGACTTGTCATAGTTCAGCACCTTCCACTGCTGGTTCACAGCCTGCCACCGGTGGAAGATACGGAAAACTGAAGGGCCCTCGTGTACAATCAGTGCTGCAGAGGAGAGGAACAGTTAGTAAGTCATAACAGGAAGCCAGTCAGTATTTCCTGTTTATTTTCTGTATGTTGTCACTGACCAAGTTTGACACAATCCTCACAATTTATTCAGACTTGGGACATAACTAAAAGGTTCAAGAAATGCACCTCAACCTTGCTGCTGTAGGGTCTTTGCTGCTATAAAAACCTGAATCATTTCTAACTGTATGATTATATAATAATAATTCCTCACCCTAAGATAACTGACAGAGACAAAATCTAACCTTGGGATGAGAGTCCAGAATATATGTCTGCTGTCTTAAATACAGAGGCACAATTTCAAAGATACCTTTCAGTGTCAATATGATATTAGTGTCAACAATTTCACCATCATAAAACAGTATGTGTTTTAAACTTTGACTGTTTAAAATGCATACTGCTTTAAACAATATTTTGACAAATAATCTATCAACAAAGAATAATGACAAAGCAGAGGGGTAATTACAGTGGCTGATTCGCACAGATGACGTCCATGTCACAAGCTCATCAGTCATAGATTGGGGTCAAGAAGGGGACTTAATTAGCCTCCTGGAGAAATTCAATAGCATCTTATCACAGTTTCAAATTATGTATTGATCCAAGAGCAATGGACTTTTAAAAATAAAATATTCATAAGACACATTCAACTACAAGTAGGCCTAATATTAGAATGTGGGTATCTAACAATATTACAACATAAGAAATACGGAATATAACGTTTAATATAATCAAGTTTGAAAATATCCAAGGATTACTTATAGCAATATAAGGCATCAAAACAGTATTCTTTGGAATACGATAAAATGGTCACGGATCAGGTGCACCAGAGGGGTCAGGAATCAAGCCGACATTGTGACAGTCCCTGGGCTGACCTTTTCAAAATATTAAGCTCAGTTCCACTTCTATATCCTCAATATGCAGCCTGTTCAAGGATGCAAAGGTCAAGTCACACTCAATAAACTCAGTATGTTTCTATGGCTTATGGTTTTATGCATGACCATACGCTCCTAGCCACATTATTAGGAACATTTCCTCCAATACTAGTGCTGAGATCCTGGACAGTACACACTCTCAATCAAATTATTTAGCTTTCTTATAGAACTATATTACAGAATTAGTTATTACAATATTGGCCTGTTTTTTTATTCTTCTTCAAATTATACTTCAAATGTAAAAAGAAATTAAGATTTTAACCCCCTATTATAGCCTTGTTGTGATCTCAACATTTGGTTTGCTCTGACTTGTAAATTTCAAAATCATTTGAACTTAGTGTGTGAAAAAAATATTATCGCAAAAGCATGTTTGCAATATTAAACATAGTCATTGAAAATATTTTTTTCTCCTATAGTGAAGGCCTAGTTTAAGATTAAAATAACATCACTCGACAAATGCAAAATGTACCCTTACTAACAGGTGATAATGAAGCGATAATATGTGTTATTCACCTCACCTGTCAGATTCACAATGTTATGCTTGAGCTATTGGGAGATAAATGAGCCTACACCAACACTGAATGAAATGAGTCATTTTTCCTATTGGCAGCAAAAAACAGTGTCTTCACTTCAGTGCCCCTCTCCAACCTTGTTTTCAGATAAGTGGACATCCGGCCTTTGCTCTTAAATGTCTGCGAGGTGACAAGTTAATCTGTGTAAAGTGCGGAGCAAAAGACTCCACAGCCAATCCGAACAACTGCACCGGGCACGCTCACCCTCCTGTCTGCTGCCATGACAGTCACTGCTTTCCTAATGTGAGATGCCTTCAACAAAGGTCTGCAGGGCCCCAGTTCCAGAGGAGGGCTGCCTGCTCAAAGCTCAGAGCCCACACACATCCGGAGGAGTCCACAAAACACTCCACTCACCACCCATTGTTTTACTCAAGTCAATGGGCTGTGCAAGGTTCAGCTGAGTAATGTAGTTTTTAAAGGAAACAAGTTATATAGAGATTATAGAAAACTGTTGCATTTGAGTTCTTAATTCACTATTTACCAGAACGGTCTTAAAAGTTATATGTGTAAGATTTGTCATAAACATTAGCCTGCCTATCTATGTGGTCAGCTACGACATAAACGTGCCTAATGTTGAATTTACTGATAACAATGGTAATGCAGATTTGTTCACAATTACAAAGATTTTTTACTTGATGTGAAATAAAAAGAGTGACATGTAATCAATTATTTATCCATCTTTTGGTCGGATCATAGCATAGTACTATGTTCAATAGAAAATGTGTATGCCATAAATACTGCATGTTAAAGATGTGATGTTTTTGTTCTTTTGATTCTATTGAATAAAATGCATTGTACTGGTTTGAATTCTTTGTCACAGTCAATAGGTAAAAAGTCCAGTCTTACCAATACAGACTACATCCATGAAGCCGTACATGCCGTAGCAGATCTGGAACAGCAGGTCCTGCCGTTGCCAGCGTGCCGACGGACTGAATGATGACCACACCAACCACGAGATACTAGCCATGAGGAACAAGGAACCCAAGATGGCTGCTGCGATCTGCACTTTCTCTATCACTGTCAGGGAGATGGCTTGCCACTGAATGAAGAAAACAAAACAATAGAATAAGTGAGAAACTTTTACAGTTTTTTTCTTTTCTGAACCAGACTACATATGTTGTGAATTTTAATTTAGTAATTTTTATTTTAATTTATTCAACATAGAACAGAGAGCTCGTTATAGAGGCCACAATCAAAATGTTCATTCACACAACATTTAATTGATCCACAGAATAAAAATAAAACGCTAATACGGAATTTAGCTTCACTTATTTGTACTTCTGACAAGAAGAAGCTAACATTTAAAATGATGTGTCTAAAATAATAGGGCCAGTGGAATATTTTTGTCTTTATTCATCATCAAAGGGGGAGAGTGTGAAAGGTGTATTTGAGGTGACTTGCTATTTAACATAAGAATAGGAATGACAAGAAAAAAGTTAAGCTACATCTTTGATACTACAACATTTTAGCATGTAACAATATCCAAAGGTCACCACTGGTTGTTCAAAGCCTATAATCCTCATGCACAGCACACAAGAGTACAGCATAGTAAGTTGGTGCCTCAGACTTTGTATTAAATTTACACTGAAGGAGATGACACTAAAAACAGTAAAATGACATACAAAGTTCCTGTACGATTTTTTGTTTAAAAAAAACGACAACAAAAAAATCCAGATGTACCATGACTCACAATCCCCACTCAGGCTCTAATTGTTCTGGCGTCTGTAGACGTCACGTGCGGTAGTCTCACCTGGAGTGGGTTCTTGGTGCTGATGGCGATGACCTGATACTTGTAGTAGCACAGCTCGCATGCCCACGATCCTCTCTCACTGATCCATTTGATGAGGCAGGGCTGGTGAGTACAGCGGACAGACCCACTGCAGCGGCATGGGCTCAGGAGCTCCCCCTACGGGCAAGAGGCAGAGTCACAACCACTCAGTGTTAGCCTTGTCCCAGAGCAACAAACTCACACAAAAATTGTCCTATTTTCTGTTGTTGTATCTTGTTTGAATTATAATGTGCTGCTATAGGACTGCCTTCATAATGCTTGCTTATGCCCACAGTTTTGACAAAAGCACAAACACTAGTGCAAAAACAGGTGCCTAGAGCAATTACTGCCAATCCTCTCAACTTCTCACCCCCCGCTGAAAACCAATTTGACATGCATTGTATTGTGGGTTACAACATGCATATCATTTTTGTGGCTGTTCCCTTCGTGCTAGCTTATTGATTTTCTGAGAGCTTTGCATGTGCTGTCAAGTGCGAAAATACATTTACTCTCTAAGCATACAGCAAGCACACTGCAAGAATAATATATACACACACTAGCAAATACCAACTCGGATTTGAAACCAAAGCTTTGTCAGGTGCTGAGCTGTCAGGTGAGACGCCTTGATTACTTCTGATGACTGACTCAGCCAATGAACTACTTTGTGGAAATAAATATAGCAAAACGCATGTGGCAAATAATAATGAAACAAAAATTATTTTATTTATAAAACAAATAGGCTTGTGTGGTTTTTCATTCAATATAGATGAGATTTTGATTAATGGGTTTAAAATCATGCATTTTTCAACATAAACTCACTGTCCACTTTATTAGGTATACCTCAAGACCAGCGTCTTCATGTTCAAAGCAGACACAACCCTGACTGGACCACACATACAAAAGAATAACACTTCATTTTGAAATCTGAATTAAAAGATAAAAAGATAAATTAAAAAGATAATGTGCTTATCATGTCATGAACCTTTTAAAATCCCACAGATTTATTTAACATTCAAAGTTGGCTGAACTTGAATGGCCTTCACAGACATCTCGACAGGAGAATGGCGCTTTTCAGTGCATTGTACAATCTGTGAACATAATATCCTCTCACAGTTTTCTTAAAGAGAATAAAATGCTTTCATTCAACCCAACTTTAAAAATGTTCTCGTTCAGATCACCATGGCCTTACAGTAAACTTAAATGAGATTTTTACCTTACAAAGCAATGCCCAGGACAAATGAGGGATTTATTTCCATTCACCAAACGCTTTAAAATCATTAAATCAGATTTCTCTAAGTATCACAGGATGATCAAAATGCAGACTAGACAATTCCTGAGAGTTTGCAGCTGTGGTTTGAGCAAAAGTAGAATCTTAACAAATTCAAAGCGTGTTCTCTTTCTATAGATGTCTCTTCATCTAAAGGGACTGAGCGCTAGGCTGCATTGAATGAAAAGTAAATTAGCTAAGCCCCTGGACAGAAGAACCAGCTCTCTCAGTCACTCCGAGTTAGCCATTGTTACCTGTCTATTCAATATCCCCTCTCCCCCGTCAACCCCCAACATGCCATCCATATTGTAATGAGAAATCCAAAGCGCAGCGAGTGCCTAGATTACTTTCACTGTGGCGTTATTGTGCCGGCGTGCCTGACAGATGGAGCCCAGAGAGGAAGAATGGAAAAGCGGGCGTATGGGGGACAAAATGGGCTGTATGCAGATGGATGGGGTGGGCGTGGGTTGGCACAGACATCATGACACTTATGCTGTGTCCAGTGGGAGCACTCGCTGTGACTGGTCCTATCGCAGCTTAGAGATCACCGCGGTTACCAGAGTGCTCCGTATCAAAGCCCACGGATACAGGGAGTGATAAGTAAATGTCTTTTTGATCAAACAGCCATGATCATTACCGCCACACAAAGGAACAATGAGCTCTATTGTGTCGGGGCCTGATGACAGGCATTCTGAGAGCATGTGGCGGCACAGATTCACAGCGCTGGGAGTTTTATAAATGTAAAATGTAATTAGCTGAGGTGGAAAGAGAACTCAAAATTTTAATTCAAGTTACAGCAGTGCTAAAATGTTATATATCAACTACATTATTTCTTGAGTACTACTGTATTGCAAAGACCACTGTTAACTATATAGCCTACTACTGTAACTGTATAGGGCATTCCTTGTAACTTGTCTGTTGGGTACTGTTACTACTACTGATGCTGCAAGTACTTCTACTTTTACTTGCTTTGCTTTGACTTGACATTACAGTTGCTATTACACAAAGTGCAACCTATACTTCAACCTATACTTTCTCACAAACACACGATTGTCTCAAAATTGGAAGTATCCAGTCTCGTCCATCTAGTCCTTTAACCAAGAAAGTAAAGAGAGTAAAACATTTTTGGACATTGAACTGCTTGCACAGGTGTACAGCACATGCAAATATGCAAAGTAGGACTGTGAGATTATATTGCAATCAGATGGAAAAAGTAATTCCAATAGTGTCAATTAGCACATCGTAAATATGCAATAATTTTTTCAAACAACAAAATATCCTGTTTTATTGCATAATCCTGCTTTAGATTAAATACATGTCCTGAAATGTAGGCAATTTTTCACTTCACAGAATTCTACTTTTAAAACATAAATTGCAAGTCTAATAGCAATCACAACGCTTGTCAGATTTTCCTATGTAAAAGTATTTAAAGAAATAGAGTAAGTATGTAGTAGCTTTCCACCACAGGAAATTAGATTTAGCAATTGGTTGGGGCCAGGAATCAATAGCAGTGAACTCTATCAACTCACATGGAACAGGGAGATTGTGGGATTATAAAGCAGCTTCCATAGTAACTCCAATTTTTACAATGGCCCCAACCAATAATAGGCTTGGCCACAGGCGTTTCATTTTTAATGCTACTATATATACCAGGATTATTGCACACATCATTACACAGAGTATGCACTTCAGAGCCATTTAAAAGGGTTAGAGGGGATAATAAGCAATCACTGACTTAATTGATTTACCTATAATCATTTTACACACATTTGTAGCAGAACCATGACATTCAGACATTGTCTCACTGTGTCTTCTCCATCTAACCCTATCTTTCACAGTTCATCCATAAATCCCATCTCTTTCAGGTAGCTTCAAACTTGTCATCCTATCCTTATGTCTAAATCATTATTTCTGCCTCCATAAAACTATGTGCTGTCTCTCAGATGTCCACAGTAATATTTAACTTAATTTAAACTCAACATCCCTTTAAGATCTTACATTTTAAACTAGTCCAGGAGAATCAACATGTCAGAGAAGACAGAAATTTGAGATAGGATTGGTGTTTTCAGAAGATTTTTTGTAACTTGTATCATTTTCTTTGCTAATAGTGACTAGTGCTATTTCAATTTGATTGCAATTAATCTGTCCTTTCCACATTCTCAAATCTCAATTTTCCCCAGTACTATTATGTCTCTTCACCAAATATACAACATTTGTGCTCACATAATATTCTAGTTTGTAAATGTCCAATTCAACTCAAAACATACAGACTGAGATAGCATTTTACAGCTTTCCCGTACCATACCATATGTATTCTGTTATATAACTTGTTTATATGCACAAACAGCTGATAAGCCATCACCCAGTATAAAATAGACATAGCAGAGCCATAGAGGAATAATGGTGCTTAGCTGGCCCCTGAAGGCTTCTCATTGTGCCGCAGACAAACGCAGTGTACGAGTGCATTATCTGTGCCATGATTTAGGGAGAAAATACTACATTTCCTCTCAGTGATGCTGGGACAGTGGCAGCAGAGGCCCCAAAGGGCACTTCATAATCCTCCATGACACTTTGGGTAAAAGGGCTTTTTATACTCCAGTGTCAATGATTGCTGTGTAACTGTACAGTATGCTGGCACAGACAGGAAAGTTTTTCTTTAAGTCAAGTTTAATTCTAGGCCTGGTACAATACAACTTTTTAAGTGTGATTTACTCTTGCAGAAAATATCAAATTCTCATGATACTATTAACCTAAGACACCAAAGCAAACCTTTTTCCCCCAAATTGATGATTTCAAACAATGTATGACCTGCAATATTTGAAGAGAAAACACAATTAATACAAATTAGAAAGTTTATTAGTAACTTAGAAATTATAAAACAAAATATATTTTTCATCTGTCATTTATCAAATGTCAAAATAGTAATTATAGTAACAGGCCCAATGGAAACAGTAGGCACTGAGCAATTATCACTCAAAATGAAAAGTGTGATTTTCCTAATGACAACTGCTTAATAACCTAATAATAGCTTTTGTAATGGGAATCATTGTGGGGCATCTTTTATGCAGAATTGCACACAAATGAAAAATATATATATATTTAAAAAAGAATAAAACCGCCAAGAAAAAATGTAATTGTTGATATCACAATCAAACACAATGTAAGCTTGTGTGACTTTCAGATTCATGTTAATTCATGTCATGAAATGACTCAGTGTTGTGTCATATCATCTGCCTGGGCAAGTTTATGATCTAAGGCGAGTATTTCAGTTTCCTGGTTATCAAAATAAAATCACTGATACCCAGATAATCAAAAGTAAAACTATACTACTTATGCAAGGATTGATAGTTTTATGGTCTTAATAATAATAATAATAATGATAATAATAATAATAATAATAATAATAATAATAATATATCATTATTATTATATTATTATTATTATTATTATTATTATTATTACAATATTATTGATACAACTATTATCTTGTGTTTGTGCCTTTACATTGTAAAGACTGGAATCAAAATTGGTATCAGAAACAAGTTTGAAATGCTAGCACAATTTCATTCTAATAAAATACATATATAGTTGCATTTTTGTTGTTATTGGCTGACCACCAAAAACTAAATGTTGATTTCCTGACTGCTAAATTGTTACAGCAACTATTACCATGTGTATATGAGCACTAGAGGACTATTCACTGCATATTAAATCAGAGTGTAATCATTTTAAACGATCGGGTCAAGCTATAAAAGTCTATTATTTCCTCTGCTTCGCTGTGCCATTTGTATTCCACTACACTGTGTCTTTACCAGGCCAGCCTTGAGATGGAAGTGTTTTGGAGGTGGATTGTCAGATCAGATACCGACACTCTTGGTCAATGTGACATCCCTGAGGCCAGAGCAGAGGAGTGGATAACTAATGTCCCGTGGTAGGCCAGCTCTCCCTAGCTATATCATCCCTCCTTTCAGACCGAAATGGGGCCTGTTTACACCTCGCCTGATCCATATTTGGACTTGACCCAAACCTGTGGACAAAGACAAAGGGGGAAAAAACCTGGAGATGGATGGGAGTTTCTGCAATGATAGGATGATGTAAAAAAAATCAAGTGTTATTGACAAAAAGCAATTTCTCATGAAAGCATTGATGAGGCAGAGGAAGCCAAGGGAAATACTGCAAAGTTTGAGCTGTGATTTGTATGCACCGCCTGAGTGTGTAGACGATGTGTATAGGTTATTAAAAACTACTTCTTTTTCTATAGCCAGACCAGCAAGACCCATTCCTTGTTAACAGATGTGGGTATGGATTATTTATCTTCACTCAGTCAAACAGCTTTCCACCAACCTTGATACATTTTTTACTTATTACTGACACTACTTATGATATAAATCTACGACTGTAGTTCAAAAACTTTTCACACCAACATAAAATTTTAAAAAGACGTAAATTATGGCTAAATGATTCATTCATGAGTTTCAGGCAAATGATTTCTTCCTGATTTGAAGGATCTTGTGAGGACCTTACCCCACTCAAAAGATACATTTGTTGGCATGCCAAATCAACATGAAATCCTTACACCTAAAGCCGATGAATACCAAGACTAAAATGACACTATGGGTACAATAGTTCTAAAAATGATTACTCAAAGAAGGACAACAAGTTTAAAAGATTTGTATCTAAATAAAGCAAAGACTAAACTACAGCAAATAGTAATAAAGCAACCCCAGTAAATAGGAAAATATAAAATCAAATATAAATATATGGGCATACAAGATATTTACTATTCTTTCTATAGCAGAGCCCTAACAACAGTGGAGTGCCAAGGCGTTCAGCTCATAGCAACACTCTGAAATAAACGTCAGTAATAATTAGTTACTCTGCGATCAAGGGTGGACCCATGCACTAAATTGTGGCTGGAGTAATTAGCTGATAAAACTTTGATGATGTAGACTAAACGGTGTGTAACGACCATAAAATAGGAGATATTGGGGTGCGGGAAGGCCAAAGACAATTGAAAATACAAAATAAAAGTTTATGCAAATGTAAAGGGTGGCTGATCTGCACAAAATAGTTTAATGAGATTTTTGATGTGTCCTTACAGAGAGGCTGTTGTCTAACTGTATTTCATTGGTCCATTACACATTTTATGAGACAATTATCACCAATGTACAAAGAGCCTGCTCGCCATTTGTCTATAAAACATTTTGTTCATATTCATTTAAACAGGACAGTTTGTATAGGCTGGATTACTGGTGTGATAGTGAAAATTAACATATAAAATTAGAAACAGGTGAAAGAAAGTCTATGCCACCTGTCCTGAGAACACCTCCATAAAGGATAGGGCATGTTTTCTGAATAAACAATTTCTAGATTATTTTCGACAAAACTGATCAAAATAGACACTTCAAATATACCATGTTAAAGGAAACAAGGGTTGTCAAAAGTAAGAAAATCAGATACTAACTGATACTAAAACTACTATAGAAACAAGACACTTATTTGAACCAGTATCATAAAGTAAAATAAATCACATAAAAAATTTAATCTCATAAACAGGACCAACATTTTCAGAAAGGTCTAAAAAAAGGCACCTTTTTATTATCATTGTGGTATCAAAATCAGTATCAACACTATTCCTTAGTATCAAAATTGAGATTGAAATTACAACACTAAAGGAAACTGCTTGAAAAAAAAATATAATACTAACTTGCCACACACCAGTTCTCCTGTTTTACTTTCCTTATCCCCTTCATCTCCATTACCAACCGCCGAGATGTGACGTGCTCGCCAACGTGTGCTCAAAGACTCTGTCACACAGTGTAACTAATGTCTCTGCAAATTGCTAAGCGCTGGCGTTCCCTGTAACAATTTATTATTTTTTATTGCAGCCCATCTTAGCTGTCGTGTCTCAGATTTTCCTGTCCTGATTGATGCAGTGCCACATTATGATCAATATAGCCCCAAAGGTGTGGGCTGGGGGGTGATTAACTAAAGGCTCTGCCCGTCTGTTCAGCACACTCTTGTCAGTGTATCTAGGTGGTGTTGGGGAGTGACAGAAGTATTATTTGGATTTTTTTTTTTTCATGCATGTAATGTGTGAGATGAAACCGTATTTCTGCCCGTAATGAGTTGTAACTGCATCTCAGTGTATCCTCCACACTTGTCAACTATGGGGACAAGGTATTTCATTATCCTCCTACTGGCATAGCTATCTTTTGCACACAGAGCGTGGAGTTCAGACTGGAGTGGGATTTCTCCAGCTGCAGTATGGCTTCACAAACACCAAAGCAGAGGGGTTATCTGACCTGGTAGTCTGCTCATTATGGGTGGTACTGAAGTAGCCTATTCTTGTGAAAATGCGAGAGTACATGGTAAAGTGTTTTTTCTTTCCATCATTCCATTTCAGACAGACTACTTATCTTTTCCAGATAAGCCTCCCAGAGCTCACTCTCCACCAGCAGCACGTTCATTACAGACCTGAGACAAAGGTAACTGCAGGTCAGTGTTTTCCGGTGCTGGGTCAGTTGTTGCTGTTGTAACAGTTTAGTTGTTCCATCTCATCTTGACCTGGGCCAAGTTACACTTGACATTGCGAATTGGTGGATATGAAATTGTTAATAGTTCAGAGTTAATAATTGAGAGTGACACACATAGGCCCACTTTTCAATCATCAAGTTTTCTATTTTCTCAAAAAGAACAATTATAAGGTTCAATGGATTTGGACCCCATGAAAAAGGAGCATGCCCCTAATAAAGAGCACACACGCCACTCTCTGGCTTCTCTTGAGAAAAAAGGTTTGCACTTTCCACAGGATTTCTATGAAGACATTTAGGTGAGTGTTACTCACATGCTCAGGCCCCTGGAAGCAGATCCTGCACACGGGCGTCCTGAAGCCACTCTCAGTGTAGCTGGTGAGGGAGAACCTCTCCTCCAGTTTGCCCTTCGAGCAGTCATCTGAAGAGCTACTGTGGCCGCGCAGGGCCGCTGACAGCTCCGCGGCGTCCACCCATACGCCCGCTGGTCCACTGGCTCCCGCTGCGGCCAGGGCGGCGCGCTCCCCCGCCGGCTGTTGCTGGTGGCTCCGTGTTAAAGTGTTATTGTTGTCGGGGACGGTGACGCCTGGCTCATGGCTTGCCGTCGCTTGGCTGCTCATGGGGGCGAGCAGGAGCACCCTCAGGTCACCAAGCAGGACGCAGCAGCGGCTCTTCAGCATGCCCTGGCCGCGCAGCATCAGCCCCTGTCCGGCCACCAGCTCAGAGCACCGCGGAAAGGAGCGGGGAGGTACTGGCGTGTACTGTACGTGACCCCGGCATCAGCAAACACTTGGTGTCGTGACAACCCACACCATCAAGGATATTTGGATTTATTTGTTTATATCCGTTTTCCAAACGCACCGTTTTAATTTCCTCCCAGGGGAATGCAAATCCAATCCACCAATAATTCCAATTGATGCAAACAAGTGTCTGAAGCCATTGGGCTGGACAAACGGAGTGCTAAAAGAACAAAGTTAATGTTAGACTGATGGGAATATGCATTCAAGTAACAAGCTACGGGCCGCTAACTGTGTCCACTGTCATTTGAGCGCTTCAATAGTCTCCTGCTCTGCACATGACCACAGGACAGGCTATTACCCGACGTTCAACGCGCTCAGGAGCTGCTAATATCGCCTCTCAACTAATCGAATATAATGAGATGAACCTTTTGAGGGAATTTGAAACAGCAAGGAACGACATTAGATCGACACTGTTGTGGAGCTCTAAACGCAGATCAAATAAATGATGGCGTGGCACGTTAAAGGCTAAATCAGTCTTACCTGGCGAGCTACACCAATTGCTATAGGACTCACAGTTTCAGGTTTTTCTCATGGATGCCCAAGCAGACTGCAGGTCGAAAACAAGTCTGTGTGAAGCTTACATCCCAAATGATCGTGTTTCCATTTCCCGGGGACACGCCAAAGGGCTTTAAATCCGTGCGTAAAATCCAGCTCGGGCAGGACGGTCCTGCCGTAGGTGAACGCGGTTTCTCTTGTGATCATTGGCCGTGGAGTCGGTGCTGCAGCTTCAGCCCCATGATTCCTGGGACAGCTCCCAGACGCCACACGTCACCACCGCACAGTGATGCAAGCAGCCAATTCAATAGGCTACTACAAGTAGCCTATGGATGCGAGCGAAGCACTAGAAACAGATAAGACAAAGACCTATACGTCCCGAGCTGGAATACACTGCAATGAAGTAGCCTACAGAGTAAGACCGCTCTCTTCTACTTGTCACTACTTGTCAGATTGAAAGAAATGCAGATATAGTCTATTTAGACATAAAATAAGCATAGGGCCTACAAGAAAATACAACTTGAAGAGAATCTTCAAAACAAGGCTACACTAATCAAGTGCAAGGGATCAATGGCACTGCCATGAAAATGTGTCCATAATCATACCATTGCTAAACATGGACAAAAAAAGCACTTTCCCATAGAGTTCCAACTGATCAATGCTTATTACAGCGAGGTTAAAAAAATAAATGAACGTTTACCATATGGGGAACAGAAGTCATGTTATGAAGGATAGCTGAAATGTATTTATTGTTAGTGACTGCAGCAGTTGCTCAGTGGTTGGAGCATGTGTCTAACTTGAAGGTCAAATCTCATCCAGCTCCAATCAGAGCATGCTGTTGTTGTGCCATTGTGCAAGACACATCATCCACCTATGTGTGAGACAAAGTGGTGGTGGTCAGAGTGTGGTAAATGATCAATAACTTTAGTGTAACACGTAGAAAGACTTATCAGGATTACAAAGTAATTGTATTATTATTGTTAAAAATACAATATTTAACCCATTATTGCATCCACTAAAAGAAATAACACTCCCTTGGACTTCAAAATGAAATGTGATTCATAAAAGGGACTGTCCGGAAAGCCAAGCACCACAGTGCAATTCAAAACACATGATGTTATTGTTAAATAGTAACCCTTCAGTGCCCTGAGATCATGGTGCAACTTTCTTTATTTATCCAGTGGCACTGGTAAAAGAACCACTGGTTAATTTGTGTAGAAAGAGCTCATTGTTTGATAGCTCATTGAAGGAGATTCACAGCACTGGACTTCACATATGACAGGCCGTTCAGATGGTCAGGTCTGTGAGTGGAGTGGTCAAGTTCTGCAGCAGACTCACCAGTCAACTGATGAGGAGGACTGTTCCTCTCCTGCTGGGTATTTCCTCTACCCACTCTCAGCAAAATCACTTAAAGGTGCAATATGTAACTTGGTGGGGTCTGCCATCTGGTCGTCTCCATAGAAATCTTATTGCTTTGTGTGGAATGTTCCACAGTATGGCATTCAAATTCTCACACGGCTAAGTCACAGGTCAGATCTGTGGAGAGGTCAGATCTGCCCCCTCACAGCAAAATACATTTTATTTTTGTGCAACATAAACATTCAAGGCAAATCAATAACATCTGAATTAAGACAGGCAATGGACCCCCACTGGAAAAGTTACATAGTGTACCTTTAATGTAGCCCCATAATCCAAAAGTGCCTAATATAGACCCATGCGTCCTTATTAAGAGTTATACATATCTGTACCTCGAAACACCTCTGCCAAAAACCTTTTGTATGTGGCAGAAAATCCACGTGCTTTGTTGTTATTCTACGTCACTTCCTGCGCGGCAGAAAGGAAACTACAGCAGCAACTTCACTTTTAGCATTTAGCATGTTTATTCCTGCTTCTTCACTATACAACAGTCTATACAGGAGTTGACTTTGGCTTTTCTGGACATCGGCTAATGGGATATCCTCGTAACACTCATGTTGTTGACATTTTTTACTTTAAAAACTGGCATTTTCTGCATTGTTGCAAATTAGCATGCTACTAATAGCATTGAACGCTGCTCCTAAGTTCGTTAACAACGCGAGCAATACGGAAACATCACATTTAACTGTACGCACTTTACTATTTGTATTTACGCGTAGCCCACTACATATTCAGATCTGATTAGGTTTAGCATCAGAAACCATCATGTCCAATCAGCTAACAGCAGAGCAGCAGAGAAGGATCGAGGAGAACAGGCGGAAAGCTTTGGAGAGGAGAGCGCAAAGACTCGGACAAGCTGCGCCTACAAACAGACTCACCACCAGCGGCTCATCGGGGCAGGTCTTTGAATGTCACAATCCAAATGGAGCTCCAGTCGGTGTTAAAGAACCTACACTGCCATTTTCTGGCCTACATCGATTTGCCCCTGCTTTAAAGACGGTTCACAACAGTGACACCAAAGCCCATGTACCTGTCTCAGTATCCGGCCCAACCGCACAGAGCAGCCGCAGTATGTCCAGTGCACCTCCTCCCAGAAAGGTGAGACCCTGTTTTGTATGTAGGCATGTAAAATGTGGATTTCCTAACGACTCATTTTGCGTTTTCTTGTAGATACAAATTATTGATGTGCAACCTCAGAATAAAGGTCAACATGTTAGCAGCCCTGTCTTGTCCAGTGGAGGCCTTGCTGTGAAGCCGCAACATGCACAATCAAATTTTGCCTCAAGCAGCTCTGAAGGTGCAGTGAGCTCTTTTTATCAACCACCCAATAAATCTTCCCCAAATCATACGGCAAGGCCTGCTCCAGGCTCCTCCACTGTAAACCCTGCACCTGCAAAGAGACCTGCAATCTCTGTGAGAGCCAAGTGTGTGCCGCACACCGATGGCCGCTTCAGAGTGGAGGTGGGATTTCATGCAGAACTAATAGCCGTCTTCAAATCCATCCCTTCTAGAAATTTTGGTAAGTCGTTTTTTACTCAGATATAATTTGAAAGTAGCACTATTTTCCATTATGGCCGAGCTATTTATTAATATAGTTAATAATGATTATATTAGACTCATGGACAGCCCAACAAGGCAGAATACAGTAGTGGACAATATCCAATCATACTCACAACAAAATAACATAACTTAAATGGGGAAGTCTAGGAAATCACTTGCATAAAAATCTTTTTTAGACCCAGCTACAAAAATGTGGAACTTCAGTCTTGAAGATTATCAGCATCTAAGTAAGTATATTTAAAATAAATATGAAAAGCAGGTATGTTGTTATTGTGGGTGTGTGGGTGCCATGTAAAATAGGCACACACACATTTGTTTTGTATTGCGGCTCCTCTTTGTCTTTAGTGCGGGATGTAGCGGCCATCACCTCAGTGTCTCTGAGGCCTCTTGAGGGGATGGAAGCGTTGGATGTTGAAGTTGCTACGAGCCACGCCAGAGATGGAGCAGCTCTTGGTGCACTACTGAAGCTGTGCAGCGGATGGCAAAAACCTAGAGCCACCTTACAGGGCCAGTGTGTCCTTGTGTCTCCATCCAAGTTTGAGGTGGACATTGGTTACCATGTGGATGTAATTGCTGCCTTTAAGCAAATGCCAACCAAGAGTTATGGTAATAACTGTTTACTCATCTTCACTACCATTCAATAGTTTGCTTTGTGTTTGCAATAGATTTGCTTATTTGCATTATTTGAATGCCAGACATGACAACAAGGAGGTGGAGCTTCTCACTGGAAGATTACAAACCACTGAGTAAATATCAACATGTCCTTTGCTTGTATAACGTATTTCTCTCCTTTTTGTCTGTTTGGATTAGTCACCTTTTCTAAGCCTGTTGTGTTTCTTACTCAGTGGACCTCCTGAGTGGGATAGCAGCCGTGGAGGTGGAGCCTCTTCCTAGGGCAATAATCCAAGCTTTCTCTGCCAGGTTTGAAGGGCCTCAGGCCAGGTCTGTAGCTATCCCTGAGGCAGACCTTTCCAACATCGACCCCACACTCACCACAAGCCTTATGCCCTTTCAGAGGGTTGGAGTCAAGTATGTGCTGTTTGACCACTTTGTACTACTATGAATCATATATGTAACAAAAGAATGTCAACTTAACTTTTTGTGTGTACCAAAGTTTTGCGGTGTCCAAAGAGGGGCGGCTTCTCCTGGCTGATGACATGGGTTTGGGGAAGACCATACAAGCCATTTGCATAGCTGCTTACTACAAAAGTGAATGGCCTTTACTGGTAGTGGCTCCGTCCTCAGTCCGATTTACATGGGCCGAGGTAAATCAGTTTAGTGGAAAATATGTAAACAGCTCTTTCCTATCTCCCATCCAATCAATGAGTAGGAGTCTATTTTTATCATGAGCTTCTAGACTGAATCTACTTTTTAGAAAATAGAATTACTTTACTACTTTTTTATCACTTAATATAATGTTTCAGTCAAGGTTTGTACAAATTCTAGACATGGTTAAATGAACGGACTACATAAACAACCTCATGTGGTAAGTGTCATAAAATTAACTGCCTCGGTCACGTACAGGCCTTCAAGCACTGGCTGCCCTCCCTGAGGCCTGAGAACATTAATGTGGTGGTAAAAGCCAAAGACGATGTCCGCTCTGGTTTAGTCAACATCATCAGTTATGACCTCCTGAGCCGAATAGACAAACAGAATCCCGGAAATCCTTTTAAGGTTCTCATCATGGTGAGTTAGTGTGTACTTCATCTGTTCCTACGTGCATTATGAGCAGATTTATCTCAACTTTTAATTCACATTTATGATGTTTATTGCAGGATGAATCCCATTTTCTAAAAAACATTAAGACCGCCCGTTGTAAAGCGGCTCTTCCACTGCTCAAGGTACTCTTTCTGTTTGTATACTTCTATACTACTACATGTTTTTTATTGTAATAGATGCTGTTTATCATATTAACATCTGCACATTTTTAAAGACCTATTATAGAATAGAAGCAAAACTCTGTAAATGTAAACTTGGCTTTATTTCATATTTTTCACACAAAGAAGTTACTGTAGATATTTGCAGTGTGTCACCCAGTGTATCCCAGGTGCAGGTATGCCCCAGCAGTGATAACACATCCCATTGTTTGGTTGGGTGCTTTTTAATTTCTTGCTCTGTCATCATCATCAGTCTCTTTTCAATCCTCAGGCAGCAAAGAGAGTTGTTCTTCTGTCTGGGACCCCAGCCATGTCCAGGCCTGCTGAGCTTTACACCCAGATCCTGGCTGTCAGACCCACACTTTTCCCACGCTTTCACGACTTCGGGCTGAGATACTGTGCTGCCAAACAGGTACCTGCGCTTGTCCACAAAAGGTCATATAAGGTATAAGTTTGATAATATGTACTTTGAACAATACAAATTGTTCAATATAACATTTTTATAAATTCTTACTTCAGCAATACTAATAACACACCCATCATAGCTTGAGTGCCAAGTCAACTAAATGATAATGTATAGTTAAAGGAAGTGTATGTAACATTTATATGTCAAATCCAATACACTTGACTGAGTTCCCAAATATGAGGTAAACATTTTCAAATCAAATATTGCTTTTGCTGATAACAATTCTAATTCCAATTTCTTCTTAGCTACAAGAACATTGGGCTTGATGTCCCATTTATTTATGTTATAATTTGGTGTTTTGGTTCTTATGAGAACCAAAGCATGCATCAAATGAGCATCAAATCAGAAAGCAGAATAAGCCTCACAGAAGTCTCTACGTTGGTTTGCCAACTTGGAGACAACTTTGCTGAAATCCAGTTGGTTTAAACCTAAAAGAACTCTCTCTGATCATTACTTAAACCTCAGTACCTGCAGCCAATCATTAATCAGTGCTAGTGCAGCGTATGAGTAAATTTTGGAGGTGTTGAGCTTTCACTTGAGGCATGGCCTGTTCATATACTGAGGAACCTTGTATATGTACACTATTTGTAGGTTTAGGCATTGGCAATGTTAGTTGTTTTTTTTTTTTTTTTTTTTTTTTTTTTTTTTTTTTTTACAATAAAGCTACATTATGGCTGATATTGCTCTATCATTTTTGAAGCCACATACTTAGACATACTGCAGATACAGTAGTGAGTTCTCTGTAGTTCAGGATTCCCCAAGTTCAAGCTTAATAAAATAATGTGGAACACAGTATTTTAAAATGTGGCAGCACTGGATGCAGACTCACATACGTTTAAGTTAACACCAACCTCAAAGAACAAATCTGCATAACATAAAACACTCAAAATCCTCCAGAGTCGATCCTCTCACTTCACGTTTTCTTTTGCCACTGTCTGTCCATGCATTTCCCAATTTCCTTTCTTGTGCGCCTGCCTTGATCCCCTCCTCTTCAGATGAACTGGGGCTGGGACTACTCAGGCTCGTCTAATCTGGGCGAGCTAAAGCTGCTGCTGGAGGAGTGTCTGATGCTGCGGCGCCTCAAGTCAGAAGTCCTGTCTCAGCTGCCTGCCAAACAGCGTAAGGTGGTGACAATTACCATTGACGGGATCAGCACCCGCACCAAAGCCGCACTGTCTGCTGCCGCCAAGGAGCTCGCAAAGGGGCATCGCAATGTGAGTTACAGATTCTCCATGCAGCCCAAGAAAGCAGTAATATCCCCTGATAATATGAGCAATAATGAGTTCTGAAAAAGATGGTGAAATTATATTTTTGCAAAAAGGAAAGTTTTCTAAGGTTTCAGTGGTTGGAATGACCAAGGGATTTGAATGAGTTGCATAATCACACTGTTCCCCTGAGTAATGGCAGCATTATTGAATCAAACAGAATCTCCTGTCAGTTCTTATCTTGTGCTCTTTCTTATCTCTTTCCCAGAAAATAGAGGAGAAGGAAGCACTGCTTGTCTTCTATAACTACACGGCTGAAGCCAAGCTACAAGCCATCATGTATGTACTGTCACTTCCCCTCAATATTAGTCCAATCAGCTGTTATGGCTATGTGTGGATGAAATGTACACCACAGCATTTTTATACATAATTTACTATGTTTTGTTTGCAGGGAGTACATCATGGACATGCTCGAGTGTGGGAGGGAGAAATTTCTGGTCTTTGCACATCACAAGTTGGTCCTGGATCATATCACTGCAGAACTGACAAAAAAGGTGGCTAAAGCATTCATGTAGTGATATTATAGCCATGTTTTTGTTGCAGTTAAAAACCCCCCCTTTCCTTCGAGTAATCTAAAAAAAACTCAAAAGCCACTACCCTACATTACCCTACAGCCAAACTTAAAAGGGGCTTAGTGTAATGGGAAATTTCCATTTCTGCAAAGTACTGTATGTATCCCTGCTGTTACACGATTTTTTATATTTTATAAACACGTATTTCTATAATCCCACTGTTAAAACCTGTTATTCAAGTTGTTTTATTATTACCTATGAAACCAGCATGTTTAAGAGGTCTAATTTGAGTTTTTAATAATAATGGTAAAAGCAGCACTTCTTCCCTCGTGTTGTGAGCATATGTAATATTAATGTTTATTTCTGCTGAATTATACTGTCAAATAAAAGTTAGTCATTGCAGTGTTGAAGGTGTATTGCTGATCAGAAGAGAGCACTTTTAATGTTGATGTATTTTCTTTAGAGCGTGAGTTACATCCGTATTGACGGGACGACTCCCTCAGCCGAGCGGCAGCTGCTGTGTGAGACGTTTCAACACTCCACTAAGCCCTATGTGGCAGTGCTGTCTATTACCGCCGCCAACATGGGTCTGACTTTACACGCTGCTGACCTGGTTATCTTCGCTGAGCTGTTTTGGAACCCTGGGGTAGGTTTTAACAAAGTTCCTCCTGTGTGCTCTTAGACTCTCCTTGGGGCTGATCATTGGTATGGCAGACCAAGAGTGTGCTGCTGACGCTTTATTACAGAAATAAGTGGAACAGAAAAAAACTGCAGGATTCAGAACACAGCCAAGCCAGACATCCTTTTTCTTAAATGCAGTCTGGTCTTTGTCAGTTCAACTTTGATTTCCTGAGTGTGGAACGAATCAAAGCAGACTAAAGTGAATGACAGTGGCTAGACATTTGTTGCTAGAAACTCCACAAAATATTTAAAATAACCGGTTACAGCTTTCAAAATAGACCAAAAGCCAGGATATTTCTTCAAAGTAATTGTAACATATTTTACAGCAATGTGGGCTTTCTTAAGATTCTTGTAAAGTATGAATGTAATTTTCCTGTTTCATTTGTTATAAATGACTTCATCCATATCGCATTCAACCTCACACAGAACATTATTACGCTACAATAAAGCAGCTCATAATAAGGATTACTATGACAGATTTTGCGTTTTGCTGCAGGTCCTCATTCAGGCGGAGGATAGGGTGCATCGAATTGGACAAACCTGCAATGTGAACATTCACTACCTGGTTGCCAAGGGAACAGCTGATGACCAACTTTGGTATGTATGCATCAATGGCAGATACTTTGCTACTACTCACCTTGTACTTATGTTCACATTTGTCAGTCACTGAGCTCACACATGGACTGTAACTTAGTACTCGGTTTGAAGTGTG
Source organism: Periophthalmus modestus (assembly GCA_019594935.1). NCBI lineage: Eukaryota > Metazoa > Chordata > Actinopteri > Gobiiformes > Gobiidae > Periophthalmus > Periophthalmus modestus. The sequence continues at coordinate 21,983,346 of JAIEZT010000009.1, read as the reverse complement.
ATGCATATTGATTTTATTCCTGTACAGGCCGCTTATTCAGGAGAAAATGAATGTCTTGGAACAGGTTGGTCTGTCAGAGTCAAATCTCTCAGAAAATGCAATCAACTCAAGCTTCCACTCAAAAGTAAGTATAGACCTACTGATATAGATGTGTAAGTCATAAGTCGTTCCAGTATATGACTTTGAGAATAGTTTTGAAACACTTTGATAACTTTTGGATATATTTTAAGTCGATATTGTTTTTTTAAAGGACCCAAATCAGAGAAACATCATGGAAATGTTTCAGAGATCGTTCACAGCTGAAGATGACATAGATGAAGCTCTCTTAGTAGAAGCTGCTAATGAATGGGATGGCACCACCACCACACCTGCTGAGAAAAGCTCCAACAACCATCCTTGTCTGGTCACACAAAATACTACCAAAAGAAGCATTGGGGACTATTTCAACCGATAACAAACGCAGACTACATATAAATGCCAGTATCTATAGTTGTAAGTTCTATTTTATTTCCCTATAATTTTCAAATATCATGACGTTCTGTTGTAAAAATGAGTAGATGTAAAGTGATACGTTAATAAAAAGGATTTCTTTTACAAAGCAAAAATAAATCCCTGACTCTAGAGGCTGTCTTTCCATGAATTATTAATACTCCCCAGCAGAGCGGCATACAGCATGTGGTCGCAGGGCATTCAAACCACCACCACAAATCCATGAAGTCTATTTTATTACCACATTTATTGCATAATTCGGATATTGTTTCTGTTTTCTCAGAGAATACTTGTGTACAGATCTATCTTGCCGTGGGTTTCATTGCTCTGGGTCATCACTTTCTTGTGTTTCGGTCCCTGTGCTGTAGAGATGCAGATCAGGAGGGAGACCTGCGGACAAAAAGTTAAAATAAAGCAATTATACAGTGTAAAACAGAAATACACTTGCATTGACACAGCATAGTTTGAACCTGATGACAGCCAAGAGAGCTCTTTTAATTAAACAAGTACATTTAAATTCTGCCAACAGCTGGAGGGGCAACAACATTTTGCTGGCAAAAAAGGTTATTTTTGTAAAGGACTCTCCAAAGTAAAGATGTTTGGAGGTTTGCCAATTGTGAAAACACAATTCTACAATATATTCTGAACAATGGGAGAAATGTTTTTTCAGTACTATTCGGCTTGATCACGTTAAATGTAAATGATACAACATTCATCAGTCATTATCACCACACTATTTTAAGTGTAGAACCACACTGGCTAAGTTTATTTTGAATATATAATCTACACCAATGCAATATAGGGAGTTGGTTTTCTATCTTTTATAGACCCACTTACAGTAGAATAGTCATTCACAGTCTGCAGTCATTTCTCATCTGTAAAACCTATTTACACTTAAGTAAAGGGGGGGTGATCCTTGAAGTCTTAAGTGAAATGGTGCTCTGCCTCGACACAGCTGCTTCATAAAAATGCAGTTCATTCTTTACACACAGATATGGAGCAGTTTCGATGAGTGTTTCAGCGGTGACATTATGAAGACAAGTAGCTTTGCCATCCTATAAATCAGGAAAACACAGCCTCATCATCACAGCAATCTACTGTAAATTGTTGCAGGGTGTATTTTCCAAAGCCACACAACCAATTGAGTGTCACTGCTGCTGCAAATAATGCTGCCTTATGTGCTTTTTGGATTCCACTGTGCAACAGGTCAGTAATAGAGGACCAAAAGTTTGCTGTTATTTTGTTGGGAAACTTTCAGGCAAACTCTGTAATTGGCTCAAACATGGTCTGGATCTAGAAAGAGAAATATTGTCCTTGTGCCATTTCGATAAGGTCTTTGTTCCCAGAAAATATTGTCTAGAGTCTGTTTATCAAGTAGATGGCAATTAGCAATTATTAAATTTGTCACAAATTATGTAATTAAGTAATTTCTAAAGTGAAAGTTGGGGCTGTGAGGCATTAAGCTGATTTTAACATAAACAGTTGGAAACAGTTGGAAGTTTACATACATTATAAAAAGACACCTATGTTTTTTTGACATGAAATTAGACTAAACGTTTTCTGTTTCAGGTCAATTAGGATCACCAAAATTATTTCTATTTGTTAAATGCCAGAATAATAAAAGAAGGATTTTTTTTTTTTTTTTTTTTACATATTTTTATTAGATTTGTCAAAGTCAGATCTTTACATACATTTCATTAGTATTTGGTACCATTGCCTTTAAACTGTAAGACTTTTCACAATCGTAATAGTAATTTTGGCTATATTCCCTTGACAGAACAGGTGTAACTGAGCCAAGGCTGTAGGACCTCGCACATGCCTTTTCAGGTCTGCCCATGCATTTTCAATAGGACTGAGATGTGATGGCCACTCCAGAACATTGACTTTGTTATTCTTAAGCCACTTTGTAACCAGTTAAGCAGTACGCTTCGGATCATTGTCCATTTGGAAGACCCATTTATGCCCAAGCTTTAATTTCCTGGCTGATGTCTTGAGATGTTGCTTTAGTATTTCCACATAATATTCTTTCATCATGATGGCATCTATTTTGTGAAGTGCACCAGTTCCTCCTGCAGCAAGATGCCACCACAAGATGATGCTGCCACCCCCATAATTCACAGTTGAGATGGTGTTCTGAGGCTTGCAAGCTTCACCCTTTTTACTCCAAACATAACGATGCTCATTATGGCCAAACAGTTCAATTTTAGTTTTGTCAGACCACCACATGTCTTCAAAAATTCAGGTTTTTATCCCTGTGTGCATTTGCAAACTGTAATCTAACTTTTTAATGTTTCTTTTGGAGTAATGGCTTCTTCCTGGCAGAGTGACCTTCCAGCCCATGTCGGTACAGGAGGTACTTGTTTCACTGTGGATAATAACACACTCTTACCAGCTTCAGACATGTCTTCACAAGGTCTTTTGCTTTTGTTCTTAGGTTGATATCTGACTTTGAAAAAAGTAATGAAAAAATATTTTTAAAGATCTATTTATTATTATTCTGGTATTTAGCAAATAGAAATAATTTTGGTAATCCTTATTGACCTAAAACAGAAAAGTTTAGTCTGATTTCATGTCAGACAGTGAGGAAAAAAAAAGCGTGTCTGTGTCCATGTCTTTTTATATAGTTATGTAAACCTCTGGTTTCAACTGTATTTACATTTTTTTTTAAGTATGACACTGTAATAAACCTTTTATGTAAAATGATGGTCCATATTACATTCTTCAAATAAACATTTGGCACTTGAAATCATTGCTAGCAATATAATTCTGCAGTGGGGGTTGCGAGGCAGTTGAATAGCTCATTTGGGAGTCCCAGCTTGAAAAGTTTGAACCCGTAATTTAAATAGTCAAACAGTTGTATATATTCTGGTTAGTAATTGTAACCCTAAAATTTAGGCTTGTATGTTTAAACGTAGTCTAAATTTCACAATTCACAATTGTCATTAATCTCATCTGTGGTCAGTGATGGGAAGAATTGTAATGTAAATGAAGTTGAAATGTATTTAGTTACTGAATACTGAATTCCTACAGTAAATGTGTTTTGTAATGTATTCCGTTACATGGGCCATGTATTCGGAATACTGAGAATACTTTTACAGTAAGCTGCATTACATTATAGTGTAAAAACATGACATATAATTACAAACAGCTTTATTTCTGTTGCACTGTTTGAAGGAAAATACTATCAAATGAAAGAGTAACTGTACTGCAATACCATACAGGCATATTCAGAAAATGTCTTTTAATGTATTGATGTAAGAATTGTACTGGTACCGTCGTACTGATGGTCAGACAAATGTCCTGAAGAACTTGACAGCCCAGTGTTCTCATCTGTGGTGTTGCTTTGCTCCTTGGCTGAAAAAAGTGACATATTTACACACTACATACTATACACAATTAGATGGAAAAAAAATGTAATGCCTTTTTAATTTTATCTTACCAAAAACATATGTGTCAGTTTCTCCATCACTGCTGGTCACTTGCTCTGTGCTGAGATCACCAAACACTAGCTGTATTTCTCTGACTGCCTGCTCTACGCTGGAGGAGCCGTGAACCGCATTGTGTAAGATGTCAGAGCCAAATCGGGCCCTTAATGATTCTGGGGACATCTCTTTGGCTCTGTCCGGGTCTGTGTGGCCCATCAGCACCCTCCACTCCTCCACTGCATTCTCTTTAGAGAGGACAAGCAGCAGACAAGGTCCACTGAAAACAAAACAATGGGAATATATGCATAATCTAGGTAGGATTGTTTAAATTAAGGTACGAATGGTGACAGTGTAGACAAGGGTGGATGTCATTTTGAGGTCATTTTGTAAAGAAGATGCTAACCTAGCTTACATTCATGAGTTTCAGCTTCCTGTTTTGGGTGACATTTGGGGACTTTTCATAATTCAAAAGCAACGGTCATAATTTTTCATCATTCTGAAGCTTATAGTTAATCTGCTAAAGGTTCATGGAGTAACCTCTTGAATGTTTATATTCATGTGAGTTATTACTAGAATACATTCAACTTATCTACCTTTAGAAGCCAAGTTACAGGTCAGGTCTGTGGAGAGGTCTGCTAACACTAAGAATGCATGTTTTTCAAGGTTTTCTTTAACAATAATACACCTCTATACTACGGAACATTCCAGGTAAAGCCATAATCCACATGGAGACAATCAGATGAATGACCCTCCATCAGAAAAGCTGCGCAGTGCATCGTTAAATAAGTGTATAGCATAACTGAGCGTGAAGAAATCTGTATCTTAGGAAATGTGTGTAATACTATTCATTTTTCGACCGAGCCCAGACCACGTTAAGCATGTGAGCCAGCTCGGGTATGCTATTTTCCACAAGTGCTGTTAGACTATTCTTTTTGCTCTTACTGTCTGACCGGCTGTTTTAAGGCGCTAATCAGAATAAAAGGCAAATCTTAAATCTAGATAACAACTGGAACAATGGATGACAACGACATAGTCTTTTTATTCAGTAGCCATAGGTCTGCTCTGATTTGAATAAAATACTAGATTTTCCATTGCAAGAGCTGATTAAACTTTTAAAAACAGTGCTGCAAATCTCTTTTATGTCTTTGAAACTGCCCTTTTGTGACTCCATTTTGGACAGGTCTAAACAGGGTCCGCAAATATATCAGTTGAGAGTGCTGACATCGGCGTACAAATGGACTTTTTATTGAAATTCGGATAATTGTCCAAACAAACCTGGCGTGCAATATTTATATTGTGGTTAATTATTAAAGATATCAGATAATAGGTCCTAAGTTTAGCAGGCTCTGTTGGTGCCGCTTGAGAGAATAGTGAAGTGAACTGATTTGACCCCCCACTTGATTGTAATGGTAGCCTTTTGTAAATAAAATTGAGTTTCACTAACCTACAAATGAATTGGACGAGCTGACTGAAGAATGACATGTCTTTGTGCTCTTTGTAAAACTCCTCAGCCACTTCCTTTGACAAAAATGTCTCCTGCTTATTCTTAATTGCAAATCCTTTACTGCGTATTTCCTCCAAAATCTCATCTGAATGAAAAAAAGAAGAAGACAAGTTAGTAAATAGGTCTGTTGTATTAAAAGGAGGAACATTTTAACATGCATATAGGCACATTTTTCTAAACAACCTCCAAAATGTATATGAATCAATTGGCTGTGATAACTGTGTGAGAGAATGCTGGGGTTCAATATTTGGCAGACCATCCTACATTATGGCTGATCTGTATGTGTCCTGTGTGCTTTTGAGTTAACAAAGAATGGTTGGACTGGGAGACTGCAACACGCTGACATCACTAATTCAACTTCAGTAAATGGTGCTGACAATCACATCTACCTGTGTGTGATTGCATTTGGTAATCCATTTTAAGACTAAAGGTTAATTCACTGTAAATACCACCCACCTTTATGCTCCTCCATAGCATCAGGTTTGACCATAGCCAGAGTGTGTTGTCTAGGAAAGAAGAAGTTGATCTCGTGCTGGGCCTCATCTGTGCTGGAGCTGCCGTGGAGTTGGTTGATGGGGTCGCCCTCCGCACAGAACTGGGCTCTCAGACTGTAAGGTTGGGGACACAGGAGTCAGCATGTGATGTGATGGTTTTTAGGTAAGTGCAGTCATTTACTCCACTTCTCTAAGCCCTCTCACTCTGTCTGTCTGTCTGTCTGTCCAGTTCAGTTAGTCATTTCCTGGAAACTGTCAGAAAAAAAACTCAAACAAATGGGATCAATTCGGGGAGAAAGAAAGGTACTGCACTCCAATCACACAAAGAGGTGGATTTCATTCTGTACAGGAGTGGAAATATTCTTTGCTTTGTAGTTTTATATGTAATGAGCTGAGAAGAAGGGTCTGCAGATGAGTTCTTTGCAGGAAGTTGTCATAGTGCTTTTCTTCATTAGTGGTCCCATAGTGACTTCATTGGACTAATGCACTGGTGAATGTGTGGATTTAAATAAAGCACAGAACTCACCATTCTGGGTTTTCATCTTTTGCTTCAGTTACATCAGAAGGACCAAGCATGTTTTTCCAATGCTGTACAGCCTCAACTTTGGCCAGCACTAAAGCTAGCACAGGCCCACTGCAACAAATAAGGTGTTTATCTTCAGTTTGGTGTTAGAAAATCATTGATATTTCGATTACTTTTGTGCTTTGATGCTTCGGACAAAATATCAAATGAACATATTACAGCGCAGTGACAAATGTTATAAAAACAGAGCACTGACTGGCAGTTGTACGCACTGTTGACGCTGAATTTCTGATGCAAAAATAAACACAACCATTCTGCATTCAAGTCAGTTAAATCAATTCTCAATTCTACTTCTTGGTTAGTTCTTTGTATACCCTCAAATTCATTAAAAATTGCATTGTGTACCCAGAAATGTGTGGATGAGTGTAAAGATGGCAGTATACCTGGTCATAGTTTGGAGTAGTGCCGGAAAGAAGCTTTCATCCACTTTTTGGGCATAAAACTGTCTGACCTGCTCCTCTGTCAGCGTCACCTCTCTTTGAAGAGCCACAGTGAAGCCTGCCTCGTGAATTCTACTCAGGATTTCATCTGAAAATATAAATTTAAACAAAAGAGGAGTCATTACTGAAAGATTCATATTGAGAGAGTCAAAGTTGTTGAAAGTGTAATTCTCTGGCCATTTATGTATATTAAGAAGTGAGTGCAACAGCAGTTATTGTAATGTCTAATACTAGCAGTAGCAGTTGAGATGTAAAAAAATATGGCAGTATCAGTATGAGAGCATAAGCAATGGATGTCATAGCATTGTAAATAGGGGTTCAAGTTCACGATCTAGAATGATTTTTATAAATGGCCAACAGACCATATAACTCAACTGGAGAAAAAAATGTGCAGAAGAGAAGACACTGAACATAGGTTATCATTTCATGTAGATAGCAATTACAAAGCTGATAGATCAACATTTTGACCATTTGAATACATTCTACGATCAAATTCATATCTGACCGCAACCTCAATTTGAAATTACAGCATCAAAAATCAGATATTAATCAATACTTAACCTAGTATGAAAACTAGATACTCATTTGAGCAAATAGGGATCCTAAAAAGTCACATTCACAGGACAGAAATGAACCTTTCCTGAATAGCTTTAGAATCATCTTGAGCTGTATCTGAAGTAGTATAAGACACATAGACTAGTATACACCACTACACACTACTGGACCACTATGGAACCTACATGTACAACTGAGGAATTACAGAGATATAAGACCATATGGTAATATAACAGACAGTATTATTATTTAATGTTGAAAATTCTATTGTCTATTAAAGAAAGAATGTTTTTTATTATCATTGTGGTATCAGAATTGGTAATGAGTATCGAGTCTATTCCTTAGTATTGAAATCAAACTTGAAATTATAGTATCGTGACAACACTAGTTATATGTAGCAGTATTTTCAGTTATGTTCAAAATGAATGCATAAATTCAAATTCTTACTTTGTAATACCACCACATCTTATTATCACCGTGTATGCAGATTCACCACACACCACATTCCCTTATGCCTGCTTGATGGTTGTTTTCGATGCACTTGGCACCTGCCCTACCCCTGCTCTCCTGGGCTACGTCAGGCCGGATAATCGCCAGTGTCCTCTCCACAGGCTCTTCCTCCCCATCCTGCTCGGTGGCTATGGCCGTCCTGAAGTTGGGGAAGAGAAAGGCGAGCTCCCTGCTGGCCTGGTCGCTGTCCCCGCTGCCGTGCACCGCATTGTACAGGGTATGTGTGCCGTATTGTGCCCGTAAGCTGCAGGAAGCCAGGGGTGAAGGGAGAGGAGAGCAGATGGTAACTCGGCTGGTGCTCCTCCGACAGAGAGGCATAATATTTGGGTGTGTCTGACAGAATGGGCCAGAATGTGCTGTTCATTTCCCTTTTTACAGCCTTTGGACCGGGGTTGTTCACACTGTTCCAATCAAGTATGCAAAAACATGTCCCTCTGCATGACTAAGGTGAAATCAGTGGTTCTTAAAATGGGTTGTACTAGATACTACAGTTGGTATGTTGGCATCTTTCATTAGGATATAGGAGTCATGCAGTTTAGTTAAAGCTGCAGTGTGTAACTGACACGCCACCTGTATGTCTCCATGGAGATTGCTGGAATGTTCCACTGCATGGTATTTTACTTATCTATCTACAGGTGACACCTTTATTTATTTATTTATTTTAAACAAACTGTATCTTTATTTTAGTTTTATTCCTCTTGCTGCTATATTTATCAGTTTAGACCAGTGGCTAGTCCTGATTTGGAGCTGTCTAATGCATGGATGCACTACATTTTTGTACTGGTTTAGCTATGTAGATTTTGCTCTTAGTCCATAGCTCATTTTACTGCATTACAGGTTATATTTTGAAAGCCAAATATTTGATCTTAAATGCTTGGTGTAAAAAGTTTCAAAATAGAGATTATAGTGTTAGTTAAACTGTGTATCAAGCTGACTTTGTGTGCTGTGTGTGGCATTTGCATAGACTAACCTTTCTGGCTTGTCTCTCCTGGCCTCCTCTGTATCTGCAGGGCCAATGAAGTCAAGCCACGCTCTGACAGTGTTAGCGGAGCTGTCGGCCTGAGACAGAACCAGCATGTGCGAGGGACCACTGGACATGAACTGCACCAAGTCCTCAAACCATGGCTGGACATAGCATTTTGAAACACAAGAACACAAGACAGAATAGATACATTTATGAAGAGATGGCACTTTCTTTCTTCTTATTTTCTTATCTTCTTCCTTCTGCACATGAATCATTTCTCAGCTTAAACATATACTCTGCATCCTCTTCAATCACACTAACTACGACATGTCCTCTTTAACTACAATCATCAATCTACTCTTGTTTTAAGGATTGGTTTAAAAATACTTAAAATAATTGAATGTTTGTTGTGTTTTTTTTCCTTTTAATTAAGCGCTGCATAACTGATTTCCATGTCTTAAATGTTTAAAATGCATTAGGTCTACTATAGAGCATAGTTATGTCATGTGCGCCCATATGCTCCACGTTTTTTCTGATCTATGTTATAATGTTGTTTCCTTGTCAAAAACACCTTGAGCTGTTCACTTGTGTTTTGTTCATGATTCACACGTGGAATGTTTGAGCTTTGGGTGTAGGTAAACTAATAACAAAAGGATTACTCCAACATGAAACAAAACAACTCCACGTATGTTTTTCAGGAGGTAACAACATTATAGGATGGCTTTAAGTGAAAAAAGTCAGTTTTGCCTTATATAGAACCTTTAAATAGTAAGGATGGGAGACTTGGCAAGAAATTCATATCACATTTTTCTTACAGCTCATGTTCATGATTCATGTACACCTACAGGTTTTATATTGCTTTAAGAAGTAATTAAGGCTAAGTTTTTTCTAAGAGCTCACACTTCATTGTGATTGGTTAAATCCGTCTGTCACTCACTCAGACGAGGAGAAGACAGGGAAGTACATAGTGTGTGTCTGTGTTTCACAGATGAATTACAGAAAACACTGAAACCACAGTATCTCAAATGGGCAAAATAATGAGTCAATTCCATATAGCACTAATTAAATGTATATTATCCTGAACCATGTATCTTCTTTTTTTTTTCCAAAATATAGCATTAAACTCATCTATCCTGATGGAGACAAACAGGGGATGCCAGTAGGCCAAATTACAGGTCAGGTTTGTGAAGAATCAAAACTGTGCACAGTTATAAGAATGCATATTTCGAGATATTAACCCTCGCAACTGAAAAAAAAGCTAAATATATACATTTATTGCCACACTGTGAAACATTTCAAGCAAAGCAACAACATCTCCATTAGTAAAGCAAGTTGTGGACCCTCCCAAAGCAACAACATTTCCTTTAGTCAAGCAGGTGGTGGACCCTCCCATTCAGTAAAGTGAACATGTTACACCCAACTATAGCCATATATATAATCCCCCTAATTATCTTGCCTGGACATGTATTCTTGTTGTATTTGTATTCAGAATTTGTAACCATTAACTCCCATCACAAATAGGCTGATATGCAGGAAAAAGCCGCTTACACAGCAGCTCTATTTTTGAGCCCTGTGAAAAATGCAGATGGACGTGCGATGTGCTGCAGCTACTAAATGAAATGATTCTGCACCAGCTGTGACTGCTCCCTGCTTTCCCAAATGTCAAGACTTAACTCACACAAATACTTTCTTAACACTTGAACCGTCTCCAGTATGTAAAATAGGCCAGCACAATATATCGCAAACGAATTGAAATCACAGTTTGATTTGGTGCATCTGACAGCAATCATTTAGACATTAACCATCTCTGCAAAGAACAAAATATTCTTTTTAACAGAAGAATCTTGTTGTACCTGAAGCTATAGATCTCTACAAATTCAAGGGATTCTTGTATTAATTTACAGACATGTTGTGCTCATAAAAACAAATGTTCTGCACCAGATTATAGCTAACTAGCAAGTTTCCATCTATTACTCATGCATGTATCTCTCTGTATCTGATCTAAACTGAAACTGCACTCACAAACCAACAAAAGAAGCATTTATGCAGGAAAAAGTACCAAGAAACAATGTATTATAAAGACAAATTCAAATTTAATCTCCTTTTTTCATACAAATAAACCAAATCCTCTGCAAGCTCTCTTCCTCAGTAACTCCTGCTGTTGTCCCATATAAAACATCATAATGTAAATATAATAATTAGTCAACTAATACAAATTTTGGCTGACTAAGATATCGACAGATTAATCAACTAAATGTGCACTCTGAGCAGAATCCTACTCTGTAAACATGACTCACAAATTGCAAAACATGTCCAAAAAAAATCCTAATTAGATGTTTTTCCCCAAAATCATGCAGCTCTAATAAAATGCCAACTGCTGCCTTCACACTGTAAGCTTCTTTAGTATGTGCACTGTATGCTGTTTTATCCCTTAATGTATTCTCCTTGTTTCCGGGCAATACCTCGTGTGCTTTGTGTTGATAGAAATCTCGAGCCTCTATCTCGGTTAGAGTGCGCTCCTCGTGGACTAGAATCTCAAAGCCGGCATCTTGGATCTAGCCAGGGGAATAATAAGAGCTGCTTTAATTGGTGTCAGCAGAAATGCTTAGACAGTGTGCAAAGTCCCTGTGTACCTTCATAATGATCTCATTTGCCTTGCCATGAGCCACAGCATCTGGTTTGAGGATGGAAACCGTGCAGGATTTACTAGCAGGCACTAAAACAGAGGAGAGCAGCTCGAGCGATTACTGCTAATGCTGTTGAATGCAAATGATTGTAATGGCAAAGTGGTTATAAAGATAATGGTTGCTATTGTAGTCTAGTCGTACCAATGAGGTTTTCTTGGTCTTCTGACTGTGTTGTGGGCTCCTCCTTGTCTTCATCAAGGCCTTCATCTTTTATCTGATAAATACACAACAGAATAACTACTTTACTATTACTTTACACAGGCTACTTGCAGCAGTTTCACCAACAAGAGTAAACTTTTTTTTTTTCTTCAAAGTAATAAATAAAAATATTTTGTTCACATATTCATTTTGTAGTGCCCTGTATCACTGGATGTCTTATGTTCTCTATTGAATTATAAATGGCTACAGACTACTACCACCAACATCTTTCATGAACTTATTTGATAATGACAAAAAGTTTGATCTATAAACAGATTACAGAATTATAATTGCATATTTAATCCATATAGTGAGATCTTTTATGGTGAGAATATACAAAACTCTTAAAACTAAGTGACTTGTCTTGCTCACCTCACATAATATGAGTTTAATAACAAAGTCATTTTATTCCAGACTCTTACACCCCTCTAGACAGTTAGATGAATAAAATATTGAATGTGCATCCATCCATTTGTCCATACCACTCTCCGTTCTCCACCTTCCTCAAGGACTGCCTTCTCCTTGGCCAGTTCTTCCACTATTATCTTCTGAAGCAAAGGCGCATTGGCCCCTCGTAGCACCGCCACTAGCTCCCCGCCCTGTGACATTCAGAATACATTTCACAAGAGGAAAAAGATCAGGAAGGAAACAATTTTAAATATCTTGAATTGCATTAGAATTTTAAGAGGAGCAGTTACAATTCAACTATTACAAAGATATTGGCATATCACTCACTGCAAAAAATAAGAAGGTAGGTTCACATTTCCCTCGATACCTCTCCAAGGCATCAATACTGTCTGCTTCTGCCTAAAAGTAAACACATGTTTTTTTTGTTTTGTTTTTGTTTCGTTTTTTTATTGCATTGTACTGTTTCATTTTCTATTCATGTAAAAGTCTATTTACATTTTGTGGATAAACTTACTGTAGCAAAATGCAAAAGATCATCCCCCAATTCATTTTTTATTTTTCTCAGAAGGCTTATCACTGCTCGACATGGGCCACACCACTGTTGGTACACATCCACCACTGCAGTTCACAGTAAGAAGAGACAAGAAGGCTGCGATTATTATAGTGACCACAAGAGGGCAGCAGAACACTTCAAACTCGTACACATGTTCAAGCGTTTGATTTCCTTTTAGCTTTGTGTTTATTTAATATTTTTGTTTAATTCTTACCTGTTAGACCTTTGGTAGCAAGCATTTCTTCCCACTGCTCCTGGTTACTTAAAGACACCTAATGAAAATTATAGTTAGGTTTACACAATGCATCAAAAAAAAAAAAAAAAAAAAAAAAAAAAAAAAAAAAAAAAAAAGTAAGCAAGATTGAAGTTCACCCGGTCTATCTTAATTCTAACGCTTTTTACCATAGATCACAAACCTGTAAAGTCGCCTCCTTCTTCTTGCCAGCCATTGAAACACAAACGCTACTGACAATATTATTAACAATTTATGTATACATTGTTAAGATACTAAGATCTGTCAATTAACAAATACAACTATATTTTGCATATACTTTTTAAGCTTTTAAGTTTTTTCTGCTAAAAAGTCTGGGAGAGAGGTGGTATTTCTAAATTCTTGCAGCCAAGCACGAGCTTCAGTTTGTTTGGTCGATGAGTTACCTAGCAACCGTGCTCAAGGCTACCGTCTAACGATCAAAGTGTCGTAAAAAAGCGCACACGCCATTGATCTATTAAAATAACACACCTTGTCTTCACGACACTTATTTGTGTTAGTGTTGTTTGCTGTTTTATGCACTCACTCACTCACCACGTTTCTCTCTGCAGACACAATGGGGTGCGAGGATCAACGGTGTAAGGCACGTTTTCATAACAATTTATCATTTTAGGATAGCTAATTTACAAGAACTTCTGTTTGCAATGCTCATTGGTAGGTGAAAAATTAATTGCAAAAAGTTATCTGTAGTAAAATACTGGGCTTCAGTGTGGAGAACCAATAATAAAACCAAAGTATACTGCTTACAATAACTTTAACAATAACAGTGTTTATACAAGCACAGTAGATGGATGGGACTCAAAAACATTTTGAGGAATGCTGTCTTTTTCTTCCTAATCATGCACCATATGATTTGCAGTCTGCTCCTGCTACTCTCCTGTCACTCCTGTCGCTGACCCCCTGTCTTGCCCTGAGCTGATTATGCATCCGGATGGGAACAGCAGCCACATCTTCTCCATCATGACAAGGTTCTGACCTGACACTTGGTTTGCTCTGACAAGTAACACTCACAAACTTGCATCCTTCTATTCATTTTCCCTTAATCCTATGTATTTCATTCAAATGTTGACCTTGGTGTCCTCAAATAACACCTATAATGACTACGGATGTGGCTGCAGTAGTTTTTATGCTGAGAATTGGGTAGGCCTACATTTACATAGCCAGTAAAAATCAGACTAGAACTAGAATAATCAGGTAGCACAATAATAAGATCAGATTTTATAAGTGTGTTTACATGCACAAAATAAATCCGATCATCGAAAAACAACCAGTGATATGCTTCAGTTAATCCATGGATTTTTAGAGTAACTGTTGTAGTAAGTATTAGGGATACACTGACATTGGGATCAGATATCAGCACTGATACTGAAAAAAATTGGATTGGATATTGGCTCCCAAATATTGATTCAGCCGAAATAATGGTTTGGACATATAAATGATGTAATAAGACACATCATAGTTGATTCAGAAAGTCTCAGAATGTTTGAATTTTTATTCATACAAAGCTGTTCAGCAGTTGCTTAAGGGATAAATAACAGCTACATAACACACTGGATCATTTTTGTTTTGTTTTAAGAAAAGTAAATGCTGTATTCAGTCACTGCACTGGTATCGGTTGATATCAGGTATCAGCAAACTCTCACAGCTATAGTTTGGGTATTGTATCTGAATTGTAAAAGCTGGAACAGAGCATCTTTCACACCTTAACATTTTCCTTTTCATTTTTGTCTTTGTGACATTCATCTAAATGTTTTTGCACCATTCCCTCGTCAAAACCTGCACAGGTGTAAACAGTCAGAAATAAATCAGATTACTCACACCAACTGTTTACCTGACATTTTAATAATTTGATAACTCCACATATCAGATAATGATCAGATTTGTGGTGTCTAGGTAAACATAAGCAGTGTTACTAAATTGTTTTTGAGCATATGAGAACCTGCTTGTAATAGACTTTGATGAGCAGATAGAGCTCCTTGATGCTGCATTATGTAAGAAACATTTTTACCTTGAGAGCTACTGTGACTCAGGCAGTTAATTTGGCCGTATAACTGACTATAACTGTAACTCTTCTACAGCTATTTTTCCAGGGAATTAAAATATGGGACGCCTCATTTTATTAATAACAAAACCATAGCTATCCCTTAGTTTATTAGTAGTTAGATAAGGGCATAAATTGGTCTGATTTTGATCAGATGTAATGGCCAAGTAATAGGTTTTGGTATGAATTTGGAACAGCTTTTGTTTGTTTGAGATTTTGGTCTTTTTCTGAAATTGGTCACCACTTGTGTACCAAAACAAAAGGGGGAAATTGTGTTTTTGCTCATAAAAAAACACCAAACTCCAAATAATTAAGAAGAGAGATGGTAGAAGATATTTAGAGACTCATGTGAGAGTCAGACATGAGGGATTGATTGTTGCTAACTGTTTACCATTGCACAATTAGAACACCACTAACACATAGTATAGCAACATTGACATTATTGGTGAAAGTCATTCTCAACAGGCACTTAGTCCCCAGCTGAACGCAACATTTCCTCTAGTGTCCCTTTGGAGTTCAGTTAATCTCTGCAGTGTGACGAAAACACAGAGGATTTTAGTGTGCCACAGTACACCCCATTAGTCCCCATTACCACGTCTTAAGCAGGAAGTCATATTTAAGCCCCATTTAAGAGTAACTGCATTTGTTGTGTCTATTTTCTGCGGCTTTAGGCTCCCCTTCTTAGCACGCACGACTTAAAGGACCTCATGCTGTTGTATGAAAGCAAACGTCAAATTAATCCCAGTCGCTTTGTCGTGTCTTCAAGGATTTACGGTAAACAAACTGAAACCCTCTTTAAACTGTACATTGGGTGCGCTCAGCTGTGAAACTCTTAACTCAATAATGCCATAATACATATTCTTGGTTGGATGCATGGTTGCTGAAGATTCATTATATATTGTTATATATGTTGATTATGCATTTTATAATAATTTAATTGCTTAATAATGTGTTGTGAATTGGCTATCAAAAACAAGAACTTAATGTGTCCTTGGGGGGTTATTTTCATTTTAATAGTCTATCAGTGAGTCATCATCCAGTTACTAACAACAAAACAAATTGGCTGAAAATAAACAATATCAAATGTAATATGAACAGGAAGACATTACATCTAGGTATTATAAAAGCCACTATTGAACAGCCTTAGGTATATTGTAGTTTACCGTGATTACAATTTTTCACTTTTATATTATAATACAAATTTTAGGCCATGCTGTGCTGTCCTGATCACCTTACAATTGGATGTTGCATACTTCCTATTTTTCATTGGTCAACAAGTTCTCACAAATAAAGAAACTTTGGTTCAACTGCGCCTTGCCTTGTTTTGTGACTGCTGGCTATAAAATGTTTATTTCATTGGAAAGGCACCGTGTACACAGTCCCTTGGGATTTCAGTGTCTGTTAGGCACAAGTTCCAGTGGTAATACTGTGTCTCCTGGATATGTGGAGGTTAACTTCTGGCCATAACAATGCACTAGATAAATAGAGCCAATAACACCCACAGCAGATATCTGTTTTGATGTCAGTTCAAATCCATTCAGTTATATATCATCAGTGAGTGAATTATAAAACTTACAGAGTGTGGGCAGGTTATTTCATCATCACATGGACTGAACAAATCCTCAAAAGTCTGCAGAAGTTTCTCATGTTGTGCAAGAAATGTTGATGCTAATGCTTGGCCATGATATGACCTAAGCAATGATGAATCCATACTGTATCCTACTCTACACACCAATCAACACACAGCATAAGAATAGAACTCCTATTTGACAATATAACAGGAAAAGTCTTATGTCTTATTGTTAAAAATTGTATTTTACTAGTTGTTATATACCAGATAGCTTAGCTGCAAAGTCAGTTTCAATGTTCACTGTCTGCCTTGGTGGTAGTGGTGGTGGTAGTAGTGGTAGTAGTGGTGGTAGCATTGGTAGAGGTAGTGGTAGTAGTAGTGGTAGTGCAATGCAGTTGAAGCATATTAGTATTGGCAGTAGCAGAATGGCTGTTGAGGACATACCTTGCAGGTGTATTCTGTGCCTATTGGGAGAAAGAGGCAGAAAATGGTTTTAAATTCCTGTAGCGTAACATAGATCCATACATTTTTATGGAGTTTTGAGACGAGAGAGTCTTTTGCTTTCAGAATACTTAGATGCATGCTTATCAGCTCCCGCAGCCCTGTCCCCCATTCTGTAAGCAATACTGATATTGAATACAAAATAGCCTCATTTCTACTTGCATATTTGTTAAGTCACGGTGGATAATATGGACTACTGTCAAAGAAGTTTATCATCTGTAACAGCTACTATGCTTTTTAGGGATATAGAATGCTAGATGTTGTAGAAAATTGATAGCATGCTAATGGAAGAGAGATTTCTAGTTGCCATTTGCAATGAGTTCAAATACATTCAGTGAATAGGAAATAACATGTCACTCAGTCATGTATAGAGCTAGACACGTGTAATGATGATGTGTCAGTTGAACCCCTCCCACTTTAGAGCAGAGATACAGTGACGCGGGAAGAGCAAGTATGGAGTAAGTCATCTACATCTAAATAAAGGGTGCTAGTGGCTTTGTCAGAGTCCATTAAGCAAATTGCTATCTTTGATAAATGCATCTACAGTGCTGTCTCTTTACCCCCACACCATTGGTCTGTATACTGTAGTGAAAATGACTTCCTGTTTATGAGAGGGTGGAATATTATGTAGATGTGTATTATGTTGGGCAGTGCAAGTTTAGGAATGATTGTGATCCATTGTACATAGACAATATAGAAATCAGTGGCAATAACCAGGTATAATAAAATAGCCTTTCAGTGCTTTGTAATGCATTTTCCTAAAGGGTAGAATGCTTCAAGGAGTTCAGACATCTACCAAGGCATTATCCCTATTCTGCAAGGGTAAAAATTGTAACTAAACTTGCATTAGCAGTGTTGCTTCCATTAGTCTCCCCCAGGGTATCTACAACAGCTTACCACCATTGACAGAGAGAATTAATAGCGTACAAAACTGAGCGTACAGTATATGGAAAATCAGACAAGTGCTGCTTTCAATTGTACATAAATTTCAGTAATGGTTTAGTACTGGACATTTCCCATCAGATGCCCATCCTGGAAAATGACTCTCACTTTTTTACTGTCGTCTTGTGGCTTCTATTAAAGTTGTAACAAAAAAGACACAGGCACAACATCACAAACAAAAAAACATCTGCTTTTATTTAACACTATATTACCACTGCAGACATTTTCCTGAAAATCTAACAATATTTTACTGTCTTCCGATTTGAAACAAACAAAGCAAATTAATAAAAGTAACAAGTAATTTAATTCTCTGCTAGAATTTTCTAATTAAACCGCTATCTCATTCACAGTGATACCAGAGTGTAATTAGCGGCCTGTCTATGTTATCAAAGCTAACAAGGCTGGAGGTTAATGGTAGCTGTGGTTGAGTGGAATTCTTCAGTTCTGCTTCATTTCCCTCCTTATGCTCCACAAACTCAGAATGAATGAGGCTGCCTCACACAAACTCATCTTGAATTCATAAATTGTGTTCAAACAGAAATTTTTACTCACCTCTTGAGAAAGTCAAGAGCACTCTCCTCCTCAAAGCAGAAACAATACATCGAAGAGCTCCAAGGCTAAACAGAGACAAAACACGGAAGAATCGATATGAGTTCAAATTCTGAGCACAATTTTGTTTGGTTACCTACTGGGATTGACAATGTATCAGTGGTATGGTACTAGTACATCAGAACAAAACAAATTGGGTCAGAATGAAACAGATTATTTATTAGGCAGAAAAAGAAGCTAAAATGAAGTTAAAGCTGTGAAAATACAAATGATATCATATATGGATATATTTTGTAATTCGTGAAAAAGTAAATTTGTGAACTTGCTGCTATGTAGATGTCTTTCCTATAGATTATAAAATATTGGTATGATATGTTGCTGCAGCTGTTGCTATGATGACGTAAATACTATTAAACTACTATACTTAACATCTACAGTTACCCTGTTAAAATTGTCTGGCAGATTTTCTGCCATACTTTTGAAACCTGTGAAAGTTGTTTCACACTACTTGTACGCACAGACATTGCACTTGAAACATTAAAAGTTGGTGCTGTGTTTTGCTCTTGATTGCAGAACACGGGGGTGCTACAATTGCTCCAAAAATAATCTATTTCTAGCAAGCAAAATCACCAGCTGCAGCGTGTTATTATTTAAAGAAAGCAGCATACAGGTCTATACTGAAGGTGTGAAGATGCAGACTCAGTTTCACACCTGTCATTGTCATCAACACCTTTCGCCAACATGACAAAGCTGAGATCTGATTGGACGAGCCACAATCGCACATGTGTCCTCCTCACTATCTTGTCCTGCTTTGCACAACAACACAATGCCCAGGGGCTGCTGCGGTAGGGGAATAGCGGAAGGAGAAGTAAGGAAGTATCAGAGCTATTAAGTGGATCAAGATTTATCTGCAGTGTGCCGTGTAATTGGTTTTGTGTTATCGTGGCCGCGTCAGATAGGTACTAATTGAAAAGGCGTTTTTATTAGTGCATAGACGGTCTTCGGAGGTTAAGAAGGTAGGGTGAATGTCTGGTCTGAGATGGCCTTCCCAAATGATTATAGATAATATGCACAGAGGTTTCAAAGACTGATGAAGCTCCTATGGCATTTCCATTTGCTATTCATTCCCAGTATCTCTAAGTGAGATTGGTAGTGAAAATTGTATATATATAAAGTATTATCTCAGAAATATGTTCTAGGGATAAAATATGTCTTCAGTAGTAGTGAATGCATGTGAAGTAGAAATGTATATTTATACTATTGAAAATTGCATTAATTGTGTCCATCATTTCTAAATACTTTCTTACTACTATAAAGTACAAGGCTAAAAGTATTTGATATGGAAAAAATACTGAGCTGTTGCTACCCACTTAGATAATTTGTCTGGATCAGTAGTATTTTTACCCACAGTAGCTCCTTCATTTTTTTGTAATCTTCCAAAGCCGTTGGGCACAGACCTGGACAAAATGCTCTTTCTTTTGACCACCTAAAAGAAGTAGTTCTTAAGAGAGCTATAAATGACTGTTAACACTAGCAGCAGATGATGATTTACTACAGCGTGTGCTCTCCGGCTGTAATCAACAAAATATGTCTGCTGCTGTACGGAAGTTGCACCTTAAATGACTCCAATCGACTTTGTGCTTGTTTGCAGCGTTGTACCTCGCCTAACTGCAATGGGAGAAAGTAAGGACACAAAAACATGAACAATACAGACAAGTAAAGAAGTGAGAAATAAGAAGTGATGTTGTAGTATCTGGAAAGAACAACCTCACAGCTGAAAGTCTTGTTTTTAACACTTTTGAACAGCTTTGTGTATCTTTTGTTTTTTAGATCAATAACCATGTGAATTTGTTTTTGCTCAACCTGTCGATGTTTTGAAATGTCAACTGAACATAAGTATGACTATGGATTATATTTTAATGTCAAATTTTCATCCAGTGGCCACTTAAAATTGCACTATGCAACTTTTGTGATGGAGGGCTCTCTCTGTGAAGATGTTATTATTTCACCCAAAATGCTCCACAATATAGCAACTTATTTACTTATTTATCTACAAGGAGACAACCAGTTGATGCCAGCAGGCAAGTTACAGGTCAGATCTGTGGAGAGAGGAGTCCACTCATAGTAACAATGCATATTTTTGTCCAATGAAAATAAATGTAATTAAATAAATGCAAAATCCCAACATCCCAACAACAACAATAACATCACCATGAAGAAAAGCAGGTGCCAGACCCCAGAGTCTGTACAAGTTGTGTACAAGCCTAGACATCTTTCCAAACAGATTTTTCACTTCTGCTCTGTAATGGTCTATCACACCAGATGTAGACTGACAGCAAACTGTCCAATCATCTGTCACATAGTACCCCACTGAGCACCGGACTGACAGCTGTCTCATCTGCCACTGCTTCAAAGATGCTAATTAATTAATGAAGATGCTCCTCTGCTGTAATATAAAATGATCGAAATGTTTGTTACCATAGACATGGATTACACTGTGTTTTTCTAAGCAGGACGGTGGCATTGCATTGGTCACAGGTTATTACATTGACATTTTGCAAAAGTATTTCATATAATCTATTAAGACATAACAGTTTAACAGTTAAGTATTTTTGTCCAAAATTGTGATGGCTTACATGTTTTACATGTTTATTTAAAAATATTTAAAAAAAAAAGGATTTTCTGATTATTTCATTACAGTAGTTAGTTGTTTATGAATGAATTGAAGTCAAGATTTAGTAATACATGAATTTACATTATCATGTGTCCAATGTTATCTATAAGATTTAATTATGACTAATTGTTCCTAGAAATAATAATTTGGCCAGTGACTGTTACCTCAGCATTGACATTACGTTACTCTTGTTGCCAGATAACTGGAAACGCTAATTTAAACATAATTATTTTTTAACTATAGCCATATATGTAAGTTCAAGTGATTTTCTATTGCATATCTTTCAACTAAAAGTAAGGCATTAAATGACACTTTCTGAACGCCTTGTAACCTCTCCAGCCATCTCCCCATGTACTAACTGTGTAGTGCTTCAGAGTATGCCTTTTATCTCACACCTATTCATCTCTGAGTACTTACCACATATATAGCTCTATAGTAGGTTGGAAAATACCGGAGAAATATAGGAAGCTGTCATGTGAAATCACTATTTCAACTTTGCACTTTGTATATTGTCTAGATATATTTTGTACTTAATATATTCAGATTTTTATATAAATAAATTGCATAACTGTGCCTTATTTCACATAATTCTATTGCTACTTATTTTGGATGTATTATTATCATTTATATTTTTGCTTTTCGTTATTATATCAAATTGTAATGTGTGAACTACTGTGTTCAAGTAATTTCCCTTGTGGGTCAAGTTTGTGCAGGTCTGTTTTTCCATTATGTGCAGTTGGAGGGCGCTGTTCTTGCACTCTTGCAGCTATATGGGCACACAGATGGGGTATGTGTAGCCTGCCTGAGAGGAGAGGAAGTGCCAGAGAGGCTTGTGCATGTGCTGCTGAAGCATGCAGTGATCAGCCATGTATTATTCAGAGAGGAGATGCTGAGGATGATGGTAGATGGACTCCTGCCTGGCCGCATCACTTGTTCCAGTCAGCTGTTTTACCCAGCACACCCTTTTACCAGAAAGAAAAGAACACACTGAGCATGTTGGAGGTGATATCTGAAATCTCTTGAATTTTTTTTCTTTAATCTCTTCGACTTGGTTTTGTAGCCAGAGAGTACAGGTGGACAAGCACTGCCTCCTGAAGTCCAAAACAGTTCAAACCCTGCAAGTTATATATCAAAAACAGTTGAAAAATGTTTTTTTGTTGCACCTGGTCAAGAAGGCTTTAGATGTGTTGTACAGACGATGGTGTAAAACTGTGGTTCATGCTTAAAGAGGGAGTATTACACTTCTATAGAGTTAACACATAACATATTTAGATCACCATGTTGCCATTTGTTGTTTTGAAAATGCTATATTCAATGACAACAACTCAATGAAATGTTTAATTAGTTTCAGTTTTGTTTTTGATGCTCTGAATCTCCCCTCCCTTTGTTCCACTCGTTAAGTCACTCCCCCTTCAGAGTGTCATCACAAAACAATCAGTGTGCGTTCCCAGGTATGGTTCATTTTGGGCCCTGGATACACATCAGCTTGTAAGAGGCCCCTCCCTGCACTGGGCCCCGGGGTAAGCAATACCTTCAAGTCTATAAATGATACTACTGCATCAGGTTTGTGTAGTTATGGTATATTGTTTTGAATGATGTTCTTGTATATCTGTGAAACATGAGAGTGTTGCAGAGATTGTGCAAGGCACTCACTTTACCTCCCTTGTTGCTATTCTTTGGTTGGTAAGTTGAGTGAATAATTGCAACACAATTGCGAGTGTGGATTGGGAAGTGAAGTTAATCTCTTTGAGTGCCTCATAAAGTGCCAAATAACAGACAATTTAGTGTTGTAAAATGACCGAGTTTATGTATACATCACACAATAAATGGTCAGCGGTTTTTCAGATCACGATGGGGACAGAGGGATATTTTGCTGTGTCATTCAGTATATAGAGCATCAGCCTGGCAAACGGTGATGCAGTGATTGCATAACAAAATACAAGCTAAAGTACACACAAAACACTTGATAACAAAGACTTGCAAAACAATTTTTTGCGATTTAAGTAATTATCTTGGCATTGTATTGGTAATTTAAAGAGCAGCACAATCATTCCTCCATTGTCTGTGTTGCTATGATCACAATTGTCCAACTTTTAGCAAATGAAGTGAATTGCATTATATTCCTGAAGGTTGTACTGAAAGCTATCCTCCACTGTTGCATATTTCACCCAACAATAAACAAAAGCCAATTTCTGCAAATTATACAATAAGCTGTGTGTTTGAATGAATTGAAGGTAGATTCAAGGCCCCTTTGGAAGGCAGGGACAAACAACATCTATAATAAAGCTGTTTCTCTTGCAGTTGTACTGTGCTTGTACTGCCTCAGAATGCAGACTGCCTTCACAGAGGAGACGTGTGTTGTATACTGCAGATAGAAGATAAAGCACTGAAAAATGCTAGTGATTCATATCTTTATTCCATACTGCATGGCCTTGTGAAAATGTATAGGCATTCATCATGAGTTTCTATATAGTTGTCTCAAGTTGTAATGTTCCATTAGTTCATGAAACCTGTATGGCAGAATTGAGATATAACCTTTCCCAATCAAACTGCAGAAACCAGATTATGTCTTATGTGTGTACAGCATGGTGATTGGTTGACATATTGAAGTGAACCTATACATCTGGCTGTAGTTTGGAGTAGAGACACTGCCCCTCCAGATTCTGAGGAGCCAGCTTAGGTGGCTCTGGTATCTGTTCATCGTCCTCTTGAATGCTTTGCTGTGAAAACTTTTAGGAATACAAAAAGTTATACCCCAATATTGCTTGAATTATAACTATATAACTATATTCATAAAATATTCTAACAATAACAATACATCAGGAATGTTCTAAAATGTGCTTGTAAATGTCTTGGTTGAGGTTCAAATATAGTGCCCAACAAAAATTTACCACAAAAGGACAGAAATGTCATTCTAGACCCTTGTTTGGGGCATTACAGTAGATGTTTCTGTCTGCATAATCCCTCAGTTGTTCAGGTAAGTTCCATAGCAGAAGACAATGTAATTCTGTCAATTCACCCTAAAACTTTTGTGCTGTTGAGTTTAAATTTATTTTATTTTCTCTACTATTTTTTCTTCTTACTCATACTTATCTGTAATATCATACATATCTGTAAAAACAACAATGGCGATGTACATTTTTCTATATATATCTCCCACTTCTGTTTTCAGCTGGCTTTGACAAACCTTAGGCCCTGGAAAAGGTAGAAGATGGGTAAATATTTTAGCTTTGGAGAGTATTTGACAAGTTGAAATGCATTAGTACATGTGTCCACTTTTTGTGAACACTGAATCAAAACAACATTGATATTCGTCTACATGATGCATAATTATAGCCTATTATAACGCCTTTGGCACATCTGCTATTTTCTTTTCAGGGCTCCAGGTTCCAGGCTCTGTAACACAAGGTCTTAACATTTTGTTGTTTCTTTCTAACAGATCACTGCTGGGCACACACTTGAGTGGCTCTCTCATAGATTTCCACTGAATGCCGCCTGCAGAGCTGTAAATAAACTGGAGGTATGTTGTGTTAATGAGACCCTCCGTGGCCTAACAACACCTCTCACATTACACAGTCTAATACATACTAATGTCATCAGTGGTTTACACAAGAATAATCAGATAAACAAGTCCCACTTCCCTGGGTCTTTCTGTTAAAGCATAATGTACATTCAGTATTACATAATGCATCTTTAACTACAGTTTGCAACTCTTCTGTTTGGAGGTCTGCCACCTGCTTGTCTCCATGGAGATGTTATTTCTTTACATGGAGTGTTCTTAAGTGTAACATTAACTTTCTAATTTATGTTTATTGAATTACATGTGTTGATACATATTTGAGTAACCCTTTATTATTGGTCTGTTTACATCTCCAAAGCTCAAAATGCTCTGTAGTATTCAAGTTAACAGCTTCTTTTACCTTTTATTCAATAGATTGATAATTCCAGAGTTGAAATCATCCATCGTTTTGTGATCCTGTAGGATTATTACTGTTCAGAGTGGGCAATGGCTGTAGTATATCCATCACTACGAGCTACAGTCATGGGTCTTCTAATGGCATTTTCTCGCTGATAATATGGGGGTTCTTCTTGAGCTTCCTGCTTTCTCTCTCCTCCTCATTCCTCCTCGTCGTCCCTGGAGACCTGAACGCGGCTGCACCCAAAGTTCAATGGAAAATTATCCTTCATATCTTCATCAATGGCTAATGCAGATGAGGGGCCTGTTGAACATCACACGATTGGATTAAAAGCCCTGAATGATAATCAACTTTGGCAGGTCACTGAACAAAGAGAGTCTATTCTTTGAAAGCACTCGGTGTAAAGGATGAAAGTCAGGTGGTGCTCAGGTAGAGACTGTGTGACAAAGGAGGTTATCATTACATTTAATCAGCAGAGATAGACACAGACAGATCACGTGCAATACTTTGGTCCAGGTAGATATGAGAATGATTCAATTTCAACTCAGTTTATTTTTGTAAACCCCAAAATCACAGCAGTGCTTAACAGGATTATTGATTTAAATAAACAGAAAGTTAGAAAATCAAACGGTGAAACAGGCATTGGCAGATTAACCAACATTTATAGAAAACTCCTATGGACAGGCAGGCTACGGATATGTCCAGGACTAATGCACATCCATTTGCAGGTAAAGTTCAAGTCTGTAGGGCCAGAGCCAGATCAGGCTGAAGAGGCAGAAAGTTTTGTGCTACAGTACAGATAGAGTGGAAGAGGCTAGAAGCAGCTAAAATAGTAGAAATAAGAAGGGGAGAGTGACTCTGTTGAAGTGAAATTAGCTTCATAGAGTAGGTGGCTGGTTAGCTGACAGTGACAGACAGGTGACAGGAAGCAGGGACAAGTAAAAGCAATTTATCCAGAAGCTTTATAACATTTTGATTAGGTAATTTGTTCAAGGCTATTTTTCCTGTCCTTGCATGTGTATTATTGAGTATAATTTATCATCGTCAGACTTGAATTATTGTGTCATACCTTGACATGTTTCGGCTGCACTCAGAACTGCATGCCAGGTATGAGAAAGTTGGTATGCCCCCTTATCCTGATTTACAGTCCGGTGGGCGTGTTTCTAGATCTTGATGTCCACTCTGACCCAACAATGGTATGTGTTGCTCTCTGTGCTTATGACCTTAGCCTCTTTGAAATTTTGCTCTTTGTTGAATGTTCTTCCTGTTTCCCCTGTTTAGGCATAACATAATAATGCAGGTCTCACTATAAGAATCATAGTCATTAAACGTAAACATTAAACGATTTCCACCCAATCTTATGCATAGTACAACGCGATTCTTTCTTGTGTTCACGCTGGAAGCCATCAAATATGGGACCTCTGAAATATCTGAGTTGTTCTGTAAAGAAAGCTGTTGCAAAAAGTGGAAATTATACACATTCACACACAGGAGGACGATGTGTCTTGCCCAAGAACATATGAATAGTACACACTTATGAGTCTTGTACTTTACCTTAAGCTACAAATTCACTCTTTTTTCTCTTCATTCCATCTTCTTCTGTTCAGATGAAGTAGACTGTGTCTGAAATGTAATGGTTTCAATCAATATAGTACAATGTAGTTCACTTACTTTAGAATATTCCATTGAGAGCTCATTGAGTGGACATCTTTGAAACTCTAACAACAAAATAGACCCAGTGACTTTTTCGCCATCCTTTTTCAACAGTCTTGTGACTATTATTCATAAATCCTGTGGTATAAGCTATAGTGTATTCAAAGGAGTACTTGCAAGGACTTACTTGATACTCATTTTGACCTTGCAGTTGCTTGCGGGAATGTTTAGTAATGAGCTAAAACCCTCTTGTAGGACTGAGGCCACGACTTAGTAATTAAAAAGTGCTCCGCTAGCCCCACACACAATTATTTCAGACCTGGAAAATGTCCTTAAACAGTTTTCACAGGCCAGGGTTCACAGAATTAAGATAAATTTTATCCTGGAGTACGCTGTGGCATTTCAGAAAGTCTGGATCGTTTTAGTGAGTAGCTTTGCTCAACCTATGAATGCTTTGTGCTGCTTGTTCTGACTGTACTGTGATGGCTGTGATGCTGATGCGGTTGCCATAGGAAACGTAACAGCTGAGGTCCAGGGACAAATAGATAAAGGTCTTATGCAGCCTCTATCAACTTAGGGTCAGATTTCTAGGAGATAAAAAAGAACGTTTAACTCTATCCAAGGACATACTCAGAAGCTACTTGGGAGAAAGTGTGGAGTCAAACTGATGCTTTCTCAAGTGAATAGAGTTGCTTACAATAAAAGAAGCATTTAAGCCCTATAATTCTACTGAAAATGTGTTCCTGAAACTTTATAAAACACAAAGTTATTAAAGCATTTCATTGAATCTTTTGTTTTAAATGTGCTTTTTGGACTTATGAATATTAGTTACCATGTAGCCTCCGCAAGGTCTTTGGATTCGTAATATTTAAGATTTCAAAAACTCTATTGGAAAAATGAATGGAAAATGTGCTAAGCAGAGCGGGTGGTCACTTTTGAGCTCCATACATTGAAGTTAGTTGAATACTGAATGTAAAATAATAAAATGCCATTCCATAATTGGCTTGTTGCTTTGCCTGGAATTTTCCACAGAATGACATTAAGATTCAATTTATATCTATATTTATATCTCCATGGACCCAAGCAAGCAGATGACTCCACCAGGTCAAGTCAGATCTGTGGAGAGGGATATTTGAAAAAAAAAAACATGCCACCTTTTAGACAATCAATGCCAAGGGAAAATTATAGTCTAAATATCGCTACTGTGAGGCAATATTAAACTGAGAAATCCAAGTTCTCTTTGGACAATGATAAAAGTCATGTCTTTGTTAGTGAAGGTCTGCTTAAAATGTAAAATGCTGAATTAAACTAGTGATCAGTAAATGCAAAAATCCATCCATTCAATATCCCTTACAAAGAAGACATTATTGGTATAGAGGAAAGAGTTTCAATATGTAAACACTACAGAGAAAAAGACGTTGAGTGAAGTGTCCAAAGTTTCTCACCAGACACTTATAAGAGAACATGAAGCTTTGAGGGTTTATTCAACAGTCTTTTGAGAGTTTATGGAGCAGTCAGTCATGCATTTTCCTCATAAAGGTAAAGCATCGTACTGCTAAGGTTGTGTGATAGTTGATTTCGCAGGATGCCGTGTTCTCTGCAGCAGTGGGGGCTGGGGTGTGGAGATCTCCTGGAGTTTGGTCCCCAAGAATTACTCCCCTCTGCTGTTCATCTTAAGGTTATGAATACACCTGGAATAACACAGGGGGAGTTGTATACCATGAATCTCAACAGAGGGTTTGGTTCTTTTAGTTTTGACAGACTGAAAGAAGTAAAACAAAATCATGCTGAATTCATGACTTAATTTTGTCCCTTGATGATGAATTTAAGTCTGTATGGTATTGTTAACAACTTTAAATAGTTATAGCAGTAATAGCAAAATTTCTCATATTTGGGTTTTGGGGTTCACATGATATCATAACATTTTTCCTCTGACAAACTTTTGTGGCTTTAAATCCTTCCAAAATGCAAATTAGTGAACCCATTACATAACAAAAAAACCAAAAACAAACGATGAAATTAATCATAAATAAATGTTCATGTCATTGCTTTAAAAAAACAATGAATCACACATGCCCTTCATTTGAAACCATTCTTGAAATCAACCCACATTAAAAGTTTAACTCACTTATTTTTAAATTAACGTTTGACATGGGCATTATGAGATTTTCTTTCTAAATCTTTCACATTCATAATTATGCTTGCGAAGAAAGTAAAATTACTCCTATCGACATATCCTTTAATTACAGACTGAGGTAGTGTACTGTGTTGCCGTCGGAGATCTCCTAATGAGCAGCCGCCTGGTGAATGACTGTTTTAATGATGTACATCTAATCCAGGTTGCATCCGGAACACCTGGCTCTCCGGTCGGAACCACCGCTGCGACCTCCAGGATTCAGTTAGCGGCCCCTGTCAGGAAGCCCTGTGGTGCTAATTGGCGCTTTATTGTATGTAGAAGCAGTGTAGGTTGATGGCATTTGTGTGTCTGTCATGTAATTAAACATACTTCCTGGATTTATAGCAATTACTGTCTCTCAGCCTTGACCTTTTATCCATAGCTTTGATGTATGCTGTGACTGATGAGGCAGAAAGTAGATCTATGCGAGAAAGGGATTATCTATGGAAAGTAGGGCTTCAAAAAACATGTTCTTGTTTTCCTGACAGAGTTGCCGTTAGATTTCCAAATCCGGATTCAGTTCAGAGTACACATTTTAAACACAACCAGAAGCACAAAAAATTGAGCAAATTTAAATGCATTTTAGGAAATGTTCAAAGATATATAAGATATTTCCCTCATAAAAAGGCAAGATTTTTAGAGGACATTTTCTTAAATTATTTATTTGTGTTTTTGATTGATTGGATTATGATTAATTCTTAATTCTTCATATAGGTTTTGTGTTTTTATGACTGTGGACAAACTCGTCAACCAGAGAAGGCACCAATCTTTCCTGAAATCATGTAATTATTGACTTTTTAGAATTGAATTGCTTTACCTAAAATATTGTCCATTTTGTCCATTATATGTTTTATTTCATTTTGGTTACAAACCATTTGATCTGATTTCTGTTACATATTCAAAGAAGAATTCAAACAATTAGATGGTGAAACTTAGATTATTATGTTACAAGTCACGATGTGGACTGCTATAGAGTGGGATGTCTCCAGGGACATACAGTATGCATGTATAGGAGCATCGCCCATACATAACTGAGAATCGTGTGCCTCTGGTTAGTACTCCCAAAGCGCAAGTGGTGGTGGTACAGAAATTTTGTTTTATTTCTAGTCCAACAGAATAGAACTACTGCACTGCACAAGTTACCAACAAGACTTAGCACCAAGGTCATGAACAAATTCTCCATTTACACCATGGAGAAGATTTAGTCATAATAGATGCCCAGCCACATAACAACCCATCTGCACAGCAGCACTAAAAATAAAGTGCCAATTAGCGCTCCAAATGAATGTTAAGTGGGAGAAAAATAAAATCCTGTTTTTCATCTGGCATTCAGGAAAAAAAACCTTGAAGCAAAAGAAATCAGGGTTAGGCAAAATCCACAATCCAAGATAACAGGATTTACATGGTTAAGATACCATGATTTCAGATTTTGACATTTATTAAAGGGGCCATATTGTGTTGTTGAATTTTTTTTTATTTACAAAATAAAACATTTTAGGAGAGCAGTAAGTTTCACTTTTACAGCAAACGCTTGGATAAGTTGTTTGTTGGCCTTTGCTGACATTGAAAAGGAATGGGGCACACTGGAATAGACAGTGAGTCTACAAAACACTGTTAAAAGTATGTGTCTGATGTAACTATCCATATTTTTCCCTATGGATATGTTTCTTTGCCTAGAATGTTGCTCAGTATTGCATTAAACGTATCTATGTAAGGTAGTGGCTCACAAACTGCAGCTGCTAAACTTTACATACTTTCTTACTTACTTGCTGCTATACTTGGAGTAAATCAATTGCTCTCATCTGTCCCCAGGTGCTTGTGCTGCCACCTGTAATCAATACCTCCAAACCCACCATGCACTTCTGATACCCAGAGACAGGCCCCAGATGAGGGGAAGGAGCCAATCGGCAGACCCCTGCTCCAGCACCACCTGCCCTCACCACCCACCCATCCACCCACAACCCCCCCCAAAGCCTTAGAGGTAAGTCACACTTCTCCCCCTCTCATCACCTTCACACTATCCTCCATCGCTCCCATCCAAAGGTGAAGAGATTTAAGACAGACCAGTGACAACCATGACAGAAGCTGCTATGGTCTAGGTATTAATCTGATTGTACAAATGTGAGGTCCCTGGGTCTTGTGCAGCCTGTCTTTGTGGTTGACAGTTGTTTTCTCAAAATGGATTCCATTTTCAATTTTCTTTCAAAATAACATCTTGAAAGTCATGTCCGTCTACATTAGTGTCAGCGGTATGTGCTAGTCCAGAGGGTCCAGTTTAGAAGGCAGCTTTGACAGCAACTCTCCAGAGCCCCTGTCACACTCTGTTATTTAGGCTGCTGCTTTTGAAGAAATAATTAGTCAAGAATTGAGTTATTGAAAAGGCTCTGTAAATATTGAAAAGAACATATATCTGAAAATTACAAGTTTATGCTTTGTAGTGAATCTGGATAAATATAGTTTTTTGCAGCAAGACTTGACCGTGCATGAACTTGTTTTGTCATATTGATACTTGGAGATTCTGTGCATGTGCATAGCAAACAAGAACAACAATCATGGCTTTTTTCTAGTATTCTATTTACTCTTAGGTTTTGGTATTACTGTCTTTGCAGTAGCCCTTGACAACATCACCCACTACCATCACTGTGTGGCCAAACCTCCTTGTTAAAGCCTGATCTCGT
Source organism: Periophthalmus modestus (assembly GCA_019594935.1). Lineage (NCBI taxonomy): Eukaryota > Metazoa > Chordata > Actinopteri > Gobiiformes > Gobiidae > Periophthalmus > Periophthalmus modestus. The sequence goes on along the minus strand of JAIEZT010000009.1, from coordinate 21,951,564 downwards.
CAGATCTCAGAAGCTAAGCAGAGCTGGGCCTGTTTTGTACTTGGATGGGAGACCTCTGGGAATTCCAGATACCACAGTGGGGCGCCAGTGGCAAATACTGTTGTTGTGTCCTTAGGCTAGGCATTTTACCCACATTCCCTAGTATGAAAGTGGTGTGGCCATAAATAAGGAATGTGAAGTGCTTGTCAGTGACCAGGGACCCTCACCGTGATGCAGGAATGTGCATGTGCTTTTAGAAAATATAGTTTATTAAATAAAAAAAAAGTGGGAACATTGTTTTCACATCAGAATATTATTCTTCTCAGCAAAAACCCTCCCATTTTCCACCCAGTGAACAATGCCGACAACTACACAAAAAATTGCCAAAAATTGCAACTCACACTTCTCTGTGTCTCCACACAAATTTGGTCAAAATTATGGGGTGGAGCATCAAAAGCAAATTTTTGCCACTACTCTTATGGTCTCTGTGCAATGTAGCTGCAAAAATTTGACTTTTATTTGTTTTAGATTTTTAGAAATTTTCAATTTGTTTTGCACAAAACAAAAAAACAAAAGGGTACTGGAGAGGAGAATCCGTCCGATAGTTGAACCTCGGATTCAGGAGGAGCAGTGCGGTTTTCATCCTGGTCGCGGAACACTGGACCAGGACTCTTCATCAGGTGCTCGAGGGTTCATGGGAATTTGCCCAACCAGTCCACATGTGCTTTGTGGATCTGGAGAAGGCATTTGACCGTGTCCCTCGTGATGTACTTTGGGGGGTGCTCCAGGAGTATGGAGTCCGGGGCCCTTTGCTAAGGGCTGTCCGCTCCCTGTATGACCAGAGCAGGAGCTGTGTTCGCATTGCCGGCAGTAAGTCAGACTTGTTCCCGGTGCATGTTGGACTCCACCAGGGCTGCCCTTTGTCACCGGTTATGTTCATTATATTTATGGACAGAATTTCTAGGCGCAGTCAGGATCTCATCTCTGCTGTTTGCGGATGATGTTGTCCTGATAGCGTCTTCAAGTTTGGACCTGCAGCAGCCACTGGGGCGGTTTTCAGCTGAGTGTGAAGCGGCTGGGATGAGAATCAGCTCTTCCAAATCTGAGGCCATGGTTCTTGACCGGATAAAGGTGGCTTGCCCTCTCCGGGTGGGTGGGGAGTCTTTGCCTCAAGTGGAGGAGTTCAAGTATCTCGGGGTCTTGTTCACGAGTGAGGGGTGGATGAAGCATGAAATTGACAGGCGGATCGGTGCAGCATCCACAGTGATGCGGTCACTGTATCGGTCCATTATGGTAAAGAAGGAGCTGAGTCTAAAGGCAAAGCTCTCAATTTACCGGTCAATCTACGTTCCTACCCTCACCTATGGTCATGAGCTCTGGGTAATGACCGAAAGGACAAGATCGCGGATACAAGCGGCTGAAATGAGCTTCCTCCACAGGGTGGCTGGGCACACCCTTAGAGATAGGGTGAGGAGCTCGGTCACGCGGGAGGAGTTCGGAGTAGAGTCGCTGCTCCTTCACGTCGAGAGGAGCCAGCTGACGTGGCTCGGGCATCTCCTGGTTCCTGGACGCCTCCCTTGGGAGGTGTTCCGGGCATGTCCCACTAGGAGGAGGCCCCGGGGAAGGCCCAGGACATGTCTCTCGGCTGGCCTGGGAATGCCTTGAGGTCCCACCGGAGGAGCTGGAGGACGTGTCTGGAGTGAGGGAAGTCTGGGAGAACCCTGCTTAGACTCCTGCCCCTGCGACCCGGCACTGGATAAGCGGAAGAAAATGGATGGACAAAACACATTGCACCTATGGCTATACCTAAAACATAAAATACACAGACATACAAAATTTGGGTGTTGACTCAGTCGTGTTGTTCCAAACGAAAAAATAAATAAAAATGACACACTTGCTAAGTAACCAACAGGAAGTCGCGATATTTGATTGATCATGTGACTTGGCACCAAAGATATTTCTTGTCTCCGGACTTAAACAAACTTGTCCTAGGGGTTTTTGATCTCGCGTCACCAGACTCGTTCTGTATCATCTAGACAAGTTGGATATTACATGTTGTTAAAAGTTTTTTATAAGACTAAATGGTGTTGCTGCAGCAATGGTGCAAATTTTGGGTTAATTTTTGAGGCTTGCCATCAAACTTTGACAAGTGATAATTTGCACATAGTTTGGACAATTTCACTCAAACTCGAAGTCAGAGGTGCCCAAACTTTTTTTTATCAAGGGCCACATCTCAAAACATATTCGAAGCGGAGGGCCACAGACCGGTGATCAGTGCAGTGCGGTGCTTTAAACACAGCTTTGACAGAGCCGCAGTATATTAATAAGGCTTGAAACACATTCATTTTAGGTCTGTATCACAATGCAATATGTTTGAGGTTATAGTGGTAGAAATTGGTTAATTTGCTGTCAAAAGTACTGCTTGTGATCAATTGGGCTGGTTCAGCAGGAGGCTTGAGGGCCAATAAAATCTGGTCTGAGGGCCGCATTTGGCCCCCGGGCTGTAGTTTGGACATCCCTGCTCTTAAGTGTTGCTGGACACCCTGGCCCTTAACAGATCTTTTTTACCAAGCACATTTTCAAAAAGGCAGGTTAGAGCCTCCAACTGGCTGAAAAATTCATATAAAAACACATATAAAAATGATAGTGGGCATAATAATGCAACCCAACAAAGGAATAGTGTATGCAACAGTGCACCATAGAATAAACTGTTCTCACCAATCTAACCGGTCTAGAAAAAAACGGATAAAATGAGTGCTCTGGGTGGCAGCCGGCAAGGACCAATTATTGCCGCTTGCGACTATATTTATTACCATTATGTATTATTATTATTGTTAGTGTTACCAAATTGCATAACATAGTGTAATAGTCTTCTGTTAATGTTTGTATATTGATACCTTCAGCTTACCACATGATGGATTATTTTGCTTAAGAAGAGAGCTGCAGTCCATAATCATTGTAGTTTACTGAAAGATTTTTGGAGAAATGTTGTAATGCTTTAACCTTAGTCAAAAGAATCTAGTATTGTTTTTAGTTATTACTGTTATAAACAAAAACAGAAAGATCAAACTAGCTTCTGCATTTGTCCTTGTGCAACACAGATCAATCTATAGTACGGAGAAAGCTTTTACAAATACTAAGCTATTGTTTAAAGAAACAATAGCTATTTTTGGGCTGTTCAAGGCAAAACCTTCAGAGTTCAGTCACAGAAAGTTGTTTTCTCCTCTTGAGCTTGAATCCTTACTGGAGAAGAAGATAATCAGCATTCCACCATTAATAATACATCTTTTGGAGATTTCACAAAAAATACATTTGAAGGCACCAAACTAGAATTTTACACTTTATTCGTCCCACATCTATCACGTGCCTCCCTGGTCGGCAGTTCCTGTTGCTATCCATAATTATTCATATATCACAATTTATTTCAACGCCCTGTCTATATTATTTATATTGAGAGCATTTTGTAACAGCATGCGCACTTGGACTAATATCAATTTCCAAAGATGTTCCTTGTAGAGGGAAGCTACTCGAAAAAATTCTCAACCTCTTCTCCTCCCCCAGAGATCCAATATGTTGATTTTTTTTTTAATCTGGGGAAAGTACTCTACATGTGATGGCTACTCACTCCCACACACAAATTAACTATTCCACAAGACATTCGGTGGCCATCAGTGCTGTGAAGTAACTAAATAGGCGAACCAAAAATACATATTGAGAATACTCATTTTGAGTAGTGTAGCATATGCTGGTGATACAGTTATTCTGTAATTTGATGATGTATAGTTTCATAATATATATGAAAAAATACACTGCATTACTTGACATTTATATATAGATCACTACTAGTAAATACATTTATTACACTATTAATATCAGAATACTTTTGAGTGAAGTTTAGTATTTAGCATGTTAAAATCTCCATTAGTTCAACATTGAGATGTGATGGCACAATCTGGCTCTCTGTTGGTTAAAAATAACATACAGATCTTCAGTTTTTGTAACTAAATACAATACAAGTATTCTTTTTACCACTGGATGGTCTTTTGATGCCACACATAAAAGGACAGTATGGGAAAGTGGGGTGTGTATAGTAAATAAATCAGCTGTCAGCCATATGACTGTCCTAGTGGCGTTAGCATCATTTTATTCCTTTATATTGTCCCGATTACACTACAGTTCTGCAGTGGCCATGGTAATTTGCTCCCAGTGCGCACAGATGAAGTGGTCTTCGCTGCGCATGCTAATGGCCTATCAAAATGAATGGATATGTTTGGGAGACAACAATTGAATGTTGAAAATAGGTTCCCCTCCTCCATCGGTGTGGTGATAATTATGCTGGAATGTTAGCGTCAAGCAGAAAACAAAGCTAATTTTCTCCCTCTGCGTTGAGAAATAGTGTTTTTGTCCGCTTCAAGGCCCCCATGGGAATGGCTGTCAGTTGGGCCTGTAGGTCAGAAGCTGTTTTTCTTTTCAGTAGTTTGTATTATTCTGTGCTTATTATTATACTTTTTGCACCACTCCTTCAGATATTATTTTTGTGATCTATCCTATAAAAACACTCATGTTTTGTCCTTCCATTTGCATTAACTATAAATTACAAATCAAATGTAATCCAGGCACTGGCAGTTACTTTTACTATCACCATCCTTACTGTTACATTTGTACTTCATATTTCTACTAGAGTAACATTCAGTAACACAATTTTTGGCTACTCTATCCACCCTTTCAATCAAACCAAAAGGGGCCAATCACTGTCCCACCCACCATTATTGTGAAGACTTTTGAGTTTATGACTGAAGATACTTAACTGAATCTGTCAATGGTAGTATCCAATCATACAGTAGCAGAGTAACCCGCGGTGTTTTTGAATATATGTATCTTGTTTTTTCCCTTTCACAATATGTTTGATTTGACAGTTTCCCACTAATACAAACAATCTTGAACAACCCTGACATGTTGCAGCATTCATACTGTTTACCTCTCTCGTCTCTCTGTTTATCGTCTCGTATGGGGCGCAGATGGCTGGATGCTGGTGCTCTGTTCTCCTCTGGTGTTCACTGGCCTGTCAGACAAATGTTCACCGGCGCGTGCAGCAATCACAGCTACTTTTCACACTCGCTTTGCATTCAGCGGAGTTCACACACGTCTTAAACAGCATTAGCGCTGAAGTGGACACAGGTGCGTGCCACTGACAGCAGGCTGCAGCTGGAGCCTCCTCACTCATCGCCATGGAAACGGCAAGGCAGGACCACCCATTCCCGCTAAAGTAACATCAATAGGTTACTTGCTGTTAATGGAGTTAATGATGCAAACCACAGATCATACCATCACCAAGGCAGTGTCCCTATCTCGCAATGAAACAGACTTATGATTGACAGTAGAGTCCAATGTGGAATTGCATTGACCATATATTAAAACACAGGGAAACTGACAGCTATTGTCTGCTGAATATGTATAAAACATCATCAGAAAGAATACTGTTGTGTGAAGGCAAAATCAAGTATTTTAAAGGTGCGTTATGTAACTTTTTTGGTGAAGGGTACGTCGTATGCCGCCAGTCTCCATGGAGATGTTGCTTTTCCTGACATGTGATAGGCCCGGCTCACTGTATTGCCTGTTTTTCAAGGTATTGTTGAGCTATAGAAACACCTGTAATTGAATAAATGCAAAGAAATGCATTTAATTCCTACTGAAGATAAGCAGTTGAGAGACTCTCAATCAAAAAGTTACACAGTGCATCTAAGAGACGCTGATTGTATTACTGAAGCCAGTATTGTTATAATTCATTATAAGTGCTTGAGTATCTGCAATGAGTCATCCACAGAACTTCATTATAACTGTATAATCACTTAACATGCATATTCTTGTAGCTCCTTCACACAACTTCAACCTTAGTGTCAATTACACATTTTAATTAAATCAAAGCCAAAGCAGAAGTAAGCCTTTAATTTGCAGACTTTGAAACTACATCAGTATTTCTTTAACAGACTAGTTTTTTAGATGATTGTGATATTTGACATTTCAGCCTGTTAATCCCAACTGAGAGTAAATGGCGAATATGATTTTTACTTTTATTAAAATATTATTCATTAAAAGTAAGATTACCCATATTGTAAGCGGTTTTCTGTAATTCTATTTATAATGCATATATTCAGTATGTGGCTAAGTCAACTTTCTCCTTCACTGTGCAGACTTTCATTTCTCTCTTTTGTTTGTGGTTGAGTAGAACTTCTCCAGCCGTGTTTGTTTTGTTCTTCTGTAGATGGGAGCGTTATGTGGGAGCATCAAGACGTGTTTGTGTACTTGTCTCTCAGGGGCCCGCCTTCTGCTGACTATGCTCAGAACAGAGGGGCCGTCAGTCAGTCGTCAGGTCGGCCCCCGCAGCCGGAGCCATAAACAGGACTGTATGTGAGCACTAGCAGCCTACAGTAGACATGCACTCAGCAGGGACACTGTCACTCTGCTGTGGATTGTACTACGAAACCCCCTGTATCTCTGTACTTGTTCATTAAGCAACAGATGAATTATTTAACTGGGATAGAGATGTAAAAAATAGATTAAAATATATTCCCCATATTGATCATGACTGACCAAAGATTTGATTTATTCAACTTGTCAACAGAGACCTACAGACGTGAAACTTTGTTAAAATGTGTTTGCACAAAATGTTTTTTTCCTTCAGTGCATAGGAACTGCAAAAGTCCCTAAATGTTCTCATGTCTTATGGGGATATCACATATCCAACTGCTGTGTAAATATAGTTACTATTTCACTTAACATGACTGTCTTCTTTAACTGACCTTGCCCCTTCTCTCAAACCTTAGCACCTTCTGAAAGTTTGTATGTGTATGGATCCCTGAGGCACTTGTGTGGGTCGTGGTCTACAGCCTGAACTCTCAGCTGTGTCCCGCTGTGTCCCCCTGTGTCCCCCTGTGTCCCCTTGTGTCCCGAACGCTTTAATGAGGACTTTATCACATCAGTGTCTCTGGCCTGACACTCACACAGCCTCTGGTAAAACCTCTCTATCTCCAGTTGCTCTCTGCTGACAGACTGCATAGAGGAGACTAGAGTGTGTATATTGTGGCATATTGAATAGAGTGGGTATATTGAGGCAGTATATGGTACATTCAGATAGGAATCACTGGGGAAATTACAGTTTGTGTGCTTATGCAGCCTGTGGAGACTTCTGCCTGAAATTGAGTTTGGATGAGATGACTGCTGACGCAAACTCAAAAAAATGGTGGAAGTCCCACTGGGGATTGCTTCCCTATACTTTTCTTTGGTTTAAGTGCATTGTAAATAACATTGACTGGTGCTAGTTACATTTCAAAGAGTTCTCAGTTTTCATAAAATCACAGTTTGAAACACACTGTTGTCATGTTATAAATGATGATGCTTTGTCACCTTATGTCCAAATTTGCTGCAACTCACGTAAACTGATGAAAATGCAGGAAGGCCAGTAGTAGTTTAAATTATTCATTTCTACACTTAAGCTTTGTATTTACCTGTTGATTAGCTTCAACAACTTGGCGCACTGCGGAATAAAGCAGGTGAAAGTAAGCTAAAAATTAAGGGATGCTGGCAGTAAAGTTTATAAGCTGTGTGGTGAAAGAAGAGAAATTATGTGGTGACAAGATGCAGAAAAACAGTGAGGGCAACATTATAAGCATTTAGTCAGTTTAGCATAATATGGAACCTTTACTCTTGAACCATTAGGTACAAACGGTCCAGCATAAATACAGCTATTTAAAAGTCCCATATTATGTGAAATCGACTCTCGATTTAACCCATGTTATACTGTTGTTACCTTATTTAAAACATGCCTGTTGTGTTGTTTTGTTTCATTCACAGATGTTTGAGTAACCCTTTATTAATAGTCGGTCTACATCTTCAAAGCTCAAAATGCTCTGTTCCACCTTGTGATGTCATGGAGTGGCAATTTTCAAGTTAACAGCTCCTTTTACCTTTAGTTTAGAGTAGATTGGTAATTCCAGGGCTGAAATCATCCAAATGATTCTAGTGAAGATGCATGGAGCACTTCCTGTATTACCACATGACATCACAAGGTGGAACGGAGTATTTCCCAAGAACTAAACCCTAAATATGCGGGTTTGTGTGTTAAACATGTGTGAATGAAACAAAACACAACTCCATGTATGTTTTTGCTGAGGAAACAACATTATAACAGAGATCAGACAATAGCGTAACATGGGCTCTTTAAATACAACTATTTATTAAATTCCTAGTAGCGGTAGGTTGTTTGTGCAGTTAACTTATACCATATGTTTTCTCTGTGAGGGAGATAGCTACAATTAACCTGTCATGCTTTTCCTGACATTTTTTCAAAAATGTTTATTTTCAAATGTCACAGTGAATTGATACGGGTAACAACAAAGTTCACCCGGTAATTTTGTCAACACATTTGCTTCAGTTGAAATGTCACTTTATCAAAGCACTGTCATAGTTTTCACAGGAGATAATTGAACACCGTTTCCCATCTGCAGTCATGCTATTATTTTCTGAATATGAATATAGAATGAGTTGCTGTTATACAAACAGCTCTGTATTATCAGTTGCTTGCTGTCTTTATGAGAATTGAAGTCCACATAGGCAGATAAAACAACACAAAGTTACAATGAGAACAATTGCAGATCATCTCACACCTAGCACATAACACAAGTATTTTTAGAGCTACACATGCTTTAATATTCAAAGCTTTAGGGAAATCACAAGGCAGTGCAATGTAGCCTACAACAAGAACAGCTGCCAGCACAGACAAGGCCCAGATGTAACAGTTGTTTTTTCCATATTATGATCTGCTCAGCTCAGGTTTATGCATGATCAATACAGACCATCAGTGTTATTGAGTTAGAGACAATAATAGAGACTCTGCTAAAAGGGAAAGTACTTGATACAATGGAACACACTTGAGTTCAATTATTTTTGAGTTAGTTTTCAGACTTAAGGTGCTCAGCGTAACTTTTTGGATGTGTGGTCTCTTTATCTCCATGATGATGTTATTGCTTTTTCTGGACTGGTTTCACAGTATGGCGAGTGTGTCTATCTTCATCAAGACAAGCATGTAACATTATCAGGCCAAGTTACAGGCCAGATCTGTGAAGAGATGACCCTGTTTACAGTAAGAATGTTTCCAAGATATATTTTTTTAGCATTAAAATAGCTTTAATGCCATACTTTGGACCATTCCAGATAAGCAATAACGTCTAGAGCCAAGCAGAAAAGTTACATAATGCACCTTTAAAACAATGTAATAAAAGGAATGCACTGGATTACTAAAACAGGCAACTCAAAAATATTTTTGATAAGGCACCGATTTAAACATATGGTTGAAAGTGCAACAAATATGACAAAAACATATTGTCCAGAATGTACAGGTTCAATAAAGCATATAACAATACAATAGACTAAGATAGAAGACAACAGACAATAGAATAATACTAAAAATGTGTACATAGAACACAGAACAAATAACAAATAACATATAACAAATAATACCATGTATGTTATTTAAGTGGTCATATCTGTCTTCTGAAAGCTCACACCCTTCTTTAGCTCTGCTTCTCCCTCCTCTAGTCTCAGTTCATTGTGTTAGAGCAGACAGGTGCACTAGAGCTATGGCAGCCCTCCATCAGCTGCTGCCACGTCTCTATTAAGCCAGCTCGAACTGCAGCTCTGCCAAATTGGTCGTCTTTTTTCAGGTAGAACACTGGGTGGTGAATTTCTGCCTTATTTTTTCCCCTCCCTGCAAATGTCCATGTTTCAGCTGCCTGCTGACTCCTGAAAATCTAAGAATTCTGCTGTTTAACAGGAGTATCTGCATGTAAGCCTAGTTTAAAACAGCTTACAGATTATTTGGCTGTCATTGGCAGTATCAATCAATGAAGTATTCTAACTTATTTAAATTAATATTAGCATGATGCATAATAATCAAGATTCTCTGGCTACCTCTCAAGTGCTGAAGGAAAATCCAACCCTAATCAAACCAAAATACAAAAAAAAACAACAACATGAAATTAATGCATTTTTAAATAATTTTAACTACAACTTTAATTGAACTCAGTATTTCTTTTTAAAACAAGGAAAATTAATGTTTTTAAATTAAATGCAATAGATATCAACTTTTTCTCAATGTGAAAATATTTCTATGCTATTATTATTTATATATTTATTTTTTTGTTTAAAATAATTTCTTGTTGACGCTGAAAAATGGCTTCCCCCCTGTACCTGAGCTTGGTAAACACTGTACTGTAGTGTTTGCTGGGTTACATAAGGACATGAGATCTCTAATCCAAATGTACTGTCCCTGAGTCAATCTATTCAGGAAATGTCAGTATATATACTGCCGTAGATTAAGACATCCTTTTACATCTGTCTGCCTTTAAGCATCCAATCACACCATATAGTCAAGTGTATATCCATCTGTTTAAAGCATTAGCAGCTTTTTCACACATACGCATTCTCACTTGTATGTTACAGAAAGCCTTAGCATGTGTGTCATGTCTTCCCATGTTTCTCGGTCTCAATGGTATTATTCTAGTGAAGGAAACGCAAGGAGAGGAGAGAGACGAGGCAGAGGTAGATGCAGAGGCAGAGGGGGTCCCTGTAGACATGCCCTACCATCTGCAAGTGCACACAGGTGTTCACATACATCCCATTATACACACACGCTATTTACACTGCACTGCGCTGTCAAGTCTGTAAGCTAGCACCAGCGGGGGGATGTGATTTTTCCACTACAAAACTATCAGTAGGCTACTTTTGGTTGACAAAAATATGCACTTTTAATTATAATTGTATTGCTTATTAGCTACTAAATCATAACGACAAATGTAGTTTTAGTCATTATGACTAGTAGTAGTAGTTGTAGTTAGTTTTTTCAGTTTCAGTCAGCAAAAAATATGATATAATGCACAAATATCATTAATGTGATGTTTTTTTTTTTGGGGGGGGGGGGGGGGGGGTTTTGTTTTGTTTTTTTTTGTTTTTAGTAAAGAATGAACAAAAATGGCAAAAATGTGTGATGTAGTACAAGCTATTGGCTAAGATGCAAAAAATAGAGGAAGAGGAAATCAATTTTAGTTGGCTTAATAACAGCAAGAAATGAAACACAAAATTCAATAGGATTTGCTCAATAACAGTAGAGGCCATTATTGTGTACATAACTTTGGAAATGGTTGTTGGTTGTAACATCCCAAAAGGTCTGTATTATTTAGCTATATATTAAAAAGAAGAACCTCATTTATATTTTATGCAGCCTTTTAAAGTTGTTTTTTTTTTTCTACTAGTGCGTTTTCCGCTTTGAGTTTTCAATCACATGTATCTGGTGCCTTACTAAGAAGACATATTTTCAGCATCAAACATTTGTTTTTAAGTTGTCTGTGGAGAACATTTGATGGAAATACAGATTTTCAAGCTGTTTGTTTACCGTTTGTGTACTGTTACTCACAAGTTATTTTCAAGAAGGTACAATCTATGGAAGAAGATGCCAATACCTCTGCAAAGAACAGACCTATCCTCGGTTTGTGTTTCAGCGAATTGTTTAGCTCTTCTTCCTGTGGTGTTCAAATTGTCGACTTTTACTCTAATGACACATCTGGTACAGACAGTGTTGTGTTTCATGAATCTTTTTGCATGATGGCAAATGAGTCAGTGGCACTAGACGAGACAATGCCACATCTACAAAGAAGATTTTGAGGAATATGATTGGACACAACAGAAAGCTAAATGTTACTATAACTCTAGAATAGTGTTAGATCCTTTATTAACAGATCCCTGTGTTAAGTCATGATTTACAAGTAGATTATGGTGCTTAACTTGGTCCATCATTGGGGAGATTTGGCCCCTAAACTTTAGCTTGCCTTCCCCAGCCTTATAGCCCTATTACAAGCCTAATAAAATGTACCACCAATGCACATAAGCACAATATAGCTTCAGTTTTACTCTTACTATACATATTTTGCAATGTTTTTTGTTTTAGTTTTTTACATTCTGGTCACAACATTTTCTTGCATGTCATACTCACCCTAACCACATAGCCCCCCAGTTATACCAGACTTGAACAGACAATACTGAATATATTAGCTGCATCATGTGACATCCTAACTTAGGCTGCTGGTGTTTCAGAGCTGAAATAAACAAACTTATGAATAAAAAACAGCCCCAAAGATAATGCAAGATGACAATTCTTACTTTAATAATAACACTGACTTAATGAGCCTCCTAGGGGAATACGGACTCCACCAGCATTTCATCGCATTACTTTGTTTTATTTAACTACCTCTCCAATCCAACTGTAGTCTTGTCAGTACATATAGTAAACATGTTGACTATAGGAAGTGTGATTCTCGTAGTTGGGGCATTGCGTTGTTATTCTTGCTCATCCATGCACGCCCGTTCTTCTTCCTCTTTCGCTCCTACAGATCGGCCACATTTGAGTCCATCTGCCTCAGTCACACATACGTAGCTTCTCTGTGGAGTCAGTGGAGCGTGTCTTCTGCAGCGCTGGTTATTCGTTCCTCATGGTACAGCCTGTCTGTCTGTTTATCAGACAGGCAGCTTAGATCTCCCCGCTAAAGGCTAACTCCACAATCATCAAAGTGCCCTCGGTTCATTTGGACAGTCAAACAGTAAAGCAGGGGAGGAAAACGTGAAGGATTTTAATTACTAAAACTGGTAGTCGAGATGTTACCAATTTCTAAATGTGAAGGAAGGCTACATCTGTCATTTTAGTCGGCCTATAGGCTTTTTTTTACGGTTGGGCAATATGCTAAAAAACTAATTTAAAATAGCCTTTCATAATAAATTTTCTGAACATAAACAATATAGACTTTTAATCATTTACACATCGCCATTAATACTGACAATAGTTAAATAGGCTCTGTGCACATCAGCACGCTACCTCGCTCACTGTGTCTCAAAATCAGAAAACATAATATAAGCAACTAATTAAAATTCATATTCATTAAAATAAAGACTACCCAATTATTTGTATATGCAGAATGATTCACTTTGTGATGTTGTTTTAATGTTTATTATGCCTCAAAATCAGCATTAGCGTTGAGAAGCAAACAAGTATTCATTTTATTTGTGTGGTGTTTAACATGTCAGTGATGCTGTCAGTCCCCCTGCAGCTCCCTGTCCACTGCCTGATCTTTAAATATTTATTTGGCTAATTTTAGCGCAACTCTGCAAAAACCTCATAGAGATACAATTGGACAGGAAGTATTGACTCCAACAGTGAGGTTGCCAGGCGCTACTGTGCACAAAGCCTATTTCTTTACGTTTGAATTCATCTCCAAACCATATACTGAGACAGGATTGGCTGTGAATGTCTTATTTAAAAAGACCCAAGCACATCAGTGACCGTTAGACACAAAGATATTACAGATATAGATATTTTCAATCAATAGTGAAGGTGCATTTACTAATTCAGATTTATTATCCTTTACAATCCTTATGAATGCTTTCTTGTTTTAAGTAAATTATGTCTTAAATTGTTCGCATCAACAAATTGGCAATACATCAAAAATAGTGGCAATACAAATTTATATAATAGAAGTATGAAGGGATACATTTCTGTGACACAAGCACATGATCACAGCAAAAATAAAAATATTATAGTTTCCCACTTGTTTCCTTTCACTGTCATGCTGTAAACCACGCATTATAGTAGTATGTTTTTGTCATGTGCTGTATATGTAAAACTTGTGCACTTTATATCACTTTATATAAGCGGTGTGATTCAGACACAACCCCTGTCTGTCTGTCTGTCTGTCTGTCTGTCTGTCTGTGTGCCTCTCCCTCTAAGCAGCCCAGCATCCCAGATTAAATACTTCACTTTATTCATGTTCCCTCCCACCGCCTGGTCTCTCGGTGGCATTAAAAATTCATCCACTCTGTGTTGTGTTAAAAGTGCATTACGCAACCCTCTAAATATTCCCCTCCCAGGCAGGAACTGTGTGTCCCCCGCTGCCTCTAAGTCTGTGTGCATTGTGTACAGTAGCTCAGTGCTTGGTTTTTGCTAAGGGCTTTTATTGTTGCTGTGATGCTTGATCTGTCAAATCCCCAGAGTAAGCTGGCCACGGCGCTGAGGAAAGCCCAAGGGTGGCAACGAGGTGAACGGGACAAACGGGTGTGAGCTGAGGAGAGACCTGCTCACCTTATTCTGTGGATCAACGATTCTCTTCATGTTATAGAACTGTAGGTTTTTACTTTACAATGAGGAAAAACTGTTTAGTTATAAGACGTAAGTAGCGCGGTGGTATTAAGAGACAGTTGTGTAATATTGTATAAAAGAGTCTGTATAATCTCTCATTCGTCATTGGTTGGTTTAAGTTAGAAAAAAGGGTAATCGTCTGAACACGTTTTTTGAAATCAGCTCCCATCCAGAAACCATTTTAAATTTAAGACAGGATTTGGGGTTTTTTTTTGTTGTTTTTTTCCAGTTTGTATCTGAAACTGCAAAGCTTTTTTTTTTTTACACGCTAGCCTTATTATAAGTTTTTCTAACCCTAAATCCTGTCTCAGACCAGTGCTATTAAATTGAAAATGTTCTGGATTTGAGACGAAATGCCTTGTAAAAAAAAACCAAAACTGCTCAGATGCCTACCTTGAAACCTTCATTGTATAAAACACAAACAAATGGTAAGATCCCACATCACAACGTAGGAGCGTAGGCTAATTTGAGGTTTTGAACTGTTCAAATGATAAAAATATTTGCACCTCAAAACCATAACCCACTCCACACTACTTCATTCAACTGCTTGTTTTTTTTTTTTTTTTTTTAAATAACTTTTCTTTTTTGTCAGACAGCAGAGTTTGTTTCAATATCTGCTCATTTTTTAAATTCTGTTTAAATTCCCTTCCCTTCTTCTACAAGCCATCTATCTGTCAGTGTGTTCATATGCTTCTCTTTACTTTTGACAGAAGTAAAGTGTTAGTCGAGTTTACAAGCATAACCAAACATTTTTTTAGACCAGTTCTGACAGTTTTGAATATCCATATTATTCATAGTTGAAGTGAAGTGAGTTTTTTGAAAAAGTTTTAGACCAGAAGTGCAAAAATGGCGTAGTTACCTCACACTCAGCAGCAGAGGGACTGAAATACCCAAACATGTCCGAGCTGTGGCTGGAGTAAGCTATCACTGCCACAGCACAGGGAGCAGCAAGGTGGAAAAAAATGGCCATTTAATACAACTTTCCTCACTGGCTGGAGACTGCACAGTACACAGGAGATATTGATTTTTGGAGTTATTTTTGCCTTT
Organism: Periophthalmus modestus; assembly: GCA_019594935.1. Lineage (NCBI taxonomy): Eukaryota > Metazoa > Chordata > Actinopteri > Gobiiformes > Gobiidae > Periophthalmus > Periophthalmus modestus. The sequence continues at coordinate 21,936,302 of JAIEZT010000009.1, read as the reverse complement.
TGTTACACATTAGTCATTTTGAGAAAGTAGTAGTAGTATTTTTTTGCTAGTTTGTTTAAAAAAAAGTACTTGCATCAAGCATCAGTTGTGGCATCAGGCTCATTCTAAACCAAAGTCTGGTATACCATGACCAACACACACACAAACAAAAACATAGACAAATACAAAGTGGAGTAACTGTCTTGTCTAAGGACACAACAGCTTTATAAACTGAGAATTAAACTCAGCCTTTCAGGTAGTGGCTGTTTACCGTTATAGCCATATCACTGAGTCCAGTATTGCACTTAAGAGTGGGTAAGGTAAAAAAAAATAAAAAAATAAATCGCAATATTTTTTGGGGTTCTCTTGATAATACTACCCAGAACATATTTTTAAATTTAGAAAGATGCTTTAACAAGTGAATGTGCCGGTAAATGTTTTGGTTGAGGTTCCACTATTGCACAAAAAATGTAAAATAAAAAATGTCATAATTTTTAGTTTGCAGATTACCCTTTTTTTGTGATAAAATTTTTATTCAAGTAATCATCTCAACTGTAGCTATACAGGTTACAATAGAAGAATAGAAGAATTTGTTAATAATATGAATGAAAATAATAGTAATAATAATAAATACAAAATAATATATAGAAATAATACAATGTAATAATAATAATAATAATAATAATAATAATAATAATAATAATATAAAAAGTAATATAGTTTGCAGATTAGAATTGACAATTTTGTAATCATAAAATGTATATTCTACTTTTGCATACATTCAAAACAACCATTTCAGTCTTATCTTGTAGACAATTTATTGCTGGGTTTCACATCACAGTATTCTACAGGCACAACAATAATATTTAATACAGATTGGCAGCAGGCAGCTAAAATTAGTATTGTTGCTGATTTGTGTTGTAATAATGACACAATTTAGGGTCTAATAAGACTATTTGCTGTTTGTCACCGACCCAGAAAGTCTTATAATGAATTGAATTATTTTTTTCTGTAGTTACTTAAATAGATAACAGCTACAAAACACATTAGGAGCAGTTTTGTCTTTTGTTTAAAGAAAGTAAATGCTGTTTGGATCGGTAAATCCCTAGTCTAGTCACTAATAGAAATGATCAGATTCAACATTTATGAATTTACCTTGTTGCTGTTGCCCCACATCTGAAAGTACTACATCATCACATCATCATCACATCATCTATAATAACCATATTTCCCATTACAAATTGCAGTACACCACTAAACACTACTGTGCATTACATTATCTTAATTACTAGTGTGATGATTCCAGCCACACCACATGTAATCTATCACTGATGTACACTGCGAGTTTAGCTACAGACTAACCACTGTCTCGATCCAAAAACAAAAGCTGACAGTAGAACGTTTGAAGCAGCAGCGTGGATGAAAAGCCTTTGTAATTGGCAGCCATTACAGCCATAAGACCATCCTTCCTCAATGGCACCAGGGGGAAAGCAGTCTCATGTTTTTGTATGTGACAAAGGGAGCAAAAGGGACAAGTTTGTTTCATAAGAACAATGTGTGTGCTCTGAGGTTGTGCTAAAGCCTCTGGCGACAGAAGCTGAGAATGCAAATGTGTCTAATTAGTCTTATCGAGACCTGCTCTGTGAGAGGATGATTATATTATTTATGATTTGAAATGATGTGCTGTTTCATATACGTAATAACCTTGTTCAGAATTATTTTATTACACATTTTTACATTTGCCTTTCTACTTATGTCTACTTATATTTTGAACATTTCTAAAACACTATTGTTATTTCAGTTCCTAGACTGTGATTACGAGTGTGTTCATCTTGCATATTCACCTAGACAAAACTCAAAACTAAACCTGGACTAGATCTGGACTTAACAAGAACTAGAACAAGACCAACCCACGTCCACATCAAGACAAAAATTAGCACAACTTTGAGGCACATAACAGGTGTAAATGCATGTTGCGTCATACTCCTAGATGGGGTGGGTCAAGATCCATTTTTTTTTTTTTTAAAGAAATGTCAGAAACTCAACAATAATAAGAATATTTTCTATATCTTTGCAACCTGTCATCCTTAAATATTAGTAGCATCTCCATTTTATTCATGTGGCTCAGCATTTCCATTTTTTCCATTTTTCCTCTCCTGTCTGCCATGTGTAGACAGTGGTTCTGGCAGTTTCCCCTTCACCTCACCACGGTGCCATGCTCTGCTCTATTATCACATCATTAGAGCTGCAACATGCTACAAACTTTCTCTGACATGATCCAGATTCTAACACCTACCTCCAAACATCAACACATGTGTCTTTGTGTGCTCGAAATAGCAAACTGGATCCGTTTGGTGACATTGTGAACGCATGACAACAGACTTGGATTGTCAGAGCGACTGCAGCTTCCAAGTGTTAGCACTGTTTTGGTTTATTTCTGGTGTATTTTGAAGATATTTCTCTGTGGAAGCTTATAGGCAGCTAGTATTTTGTGTACTTTTTCACACTATATTGTTACACGCTCCCAAGTGATGTTTGCCAACTACTGAGTCCTAGCACGTATGTTAATTGATTTTGGTAATGAAACAGTCTTGCCGTCTCAGTGCCTGGGTTTCTGGATGAATAATTGGATCATAAATCTAAGAAATACCCAGATCACTTCAGAATTATGAAAATGAGTATTAGGAAAAGTTGTATTTTAATTTAAAATGAAAAAAATCTACTTTTTGAAATACGAAAAGTCCTCAAAATGCCATCGATAACAGAAACCTGAAACCTCATGAACCATTTTGAGGATTTTTATGTAGATTTCTCAATTGCCATGGTAACTATTCTACTTTTTCATTACTCTGAAAACAATGAATCAATCAATCCCATCTTAATTAAACATGACTGGCCAATAAAATAGTGTGTTCTTTTCAAACACAGGAATACATGCAATATTCAATACATTTTGGTCTACAAAAACTCTTAAAGCTACTTGGAAAATGTTTTTGTTTTATTGTTTTGAGCAGAAGATACTTAAGTTTAAAGACATTTTGTATATGTGATACATTCAAAGTGTGTGCATTTTTTGTTTTTCTTGGACAAGAATGAAAAAATATCCTAGGCCACTGCTCGAAATTAATAAATCATCATCGTCATCATCATTGTATTCCTTATGCCTATTGAAACGAGAAATCTGTCAGTGCACCACTAACTGTCTATGAGAAATTGTATTGCTACCAAAGGTCAAATTTTGTTTTTAAGTCAAGCACATAAATCATTACAAAACTAACTATAGCCTGAATTCCATGTAGCCTACCGCTATACATCAGAGCAACTCCACCTTCTGACCTGAAGCAATACATTACCCACACCCTTTCCACAAATACCCACACATTAAACACAGTAAGTGGACCAAGCATTAAAATTAATGATGATACAGTTTTTGTGCTTACAGCCGTGTACTGTAAGCTACATTTATTAGCTAGAAGAGGCTATACATTCCAGAAACGCATGCTCCCTAGAGGCCCATTCATCAGCTGGAGCACCCAGCGTATCGGCCGCTCTGTGATTCCGGTTTCCTCCTTTTTCCTGAGTGACAGTATTCCGCCTGCTCCGATGGTCTCTTTCCGTCTCCCCGCGGGTTTAATTTGTGCAAGCTGCTTTTTGAATTGTTGCAAAGGAGATGCAGGAGCAGAGCCAGTGAGTGGTCTTGCTGTGCCTGGCTCAGTTTGGCTGCCAGTTCATCTGCATTTTCCCGTTTCGCTTCATAACTTTGGCACGGCGCAAACACATCTGGGACTGAGATGCTAGCAGGAAATAGGGAAGTGTGGTAAAGGTCAGTGGGCTACAACACGCGGAAACTGACAAGGAAAGAAATAAATGTACTCATTATAAAGACAAGTTTGTGCATGGTGTGTTTTGTCATTTGTTGGGTTTCCTTATTAGATTAATGATGGTTTATATAGGCAAGGCAGTTATGCTATAAATTAAGTGAACTGTGAGAATAAAAAATTATAATGTACACGAGAAAATCATTTTCTGTATTAATTACAGTTGGCAAACCTGTTCCTTCTGTAAAGACCTTGATTTATGCATGTCTAAAATACATTCCTAGTTTTAACCAGGCTTATATGTAACCTCAAGGTCTGCAATATTCAACACTGTAAAATAACAGGAGCTTATTATAAGAAGCCAATGTACCATGTAAAACTATTGCTTAGCACACATCAGTGCACATAATGCAGCCTGACCAATTACCCACATTGGTTTATGAGACCTCTGTTTATTTACACCTATAATAGGGCTGCACAATATTGGAAAATGTAGTGATATGCAATATGGTTTTAAAGAACTGCGATATTGATATTATTGCAATATACTGTTTGATTCAATCATTTCAGTTATGATAAAAGTTAAACGTACATGCTTTAGTTTACTAGAGAAAGTGTCTGTGTAATCCCGCAGTCGTCCAACTCCTACAGCTTTTTGTCCAGTTGACAGGTTTTTACTTTTGTTTTTTCTATTTACTAGAGAAACAAAATAATAAAAATCAAAGCTAAATTTAGACTTAAGTCACCTTATTCTGTAAGTTGTCATAGGTGCTGCCATCATCATTTAGGTTATATTATTTTGCATGGAGCTGCTGATCTTGGCAGCAAACACGTTCTATATGGACTTTAAAGCTGTTTTGAAGCTTCCCAGAGAATCAGTGCATTGTTGACTTGTTGTACATAAACACTGAACATTTGACACAAATTAATCTACTTTATGTAATATTTTAGTTGCAAAACGTTTCCCAACTTCTCCGTTGAAATGAACAGGATTCCCACTTAACCAGAAGTGCCACCACAAAGAAAGTGCAGTTTAGTCACATTTACGGAAAAAGCGGGTGGGCGGAAAAAGGTAAGAAAAATTATTAATCAGTCATGAATAAAATCAGCTTTATTTACTTTGTGTGTTCTTTCAATGTATTGAGTTTATTCAAGTATTGTTTGGCCTGTCACAATAATTATTACATCAACTTATCTTTCAATATATGAAGGTTGAAAGAATATATTTTGGGGTTCAGTATTTATCACATGTACAATTTGGGGAGGTTTTTACTCATTCGCATGCATATCGATATCAATACTTTTGATATATTGAGCAGTCCTACCATATAACATTGCCAAACTCCAAAAGCAAATTCTTGAGTTGTCACCTCATCTGGTACCACCGCTGACATGTCACTATGCTAATGGCTTCCTTCAAAGGTTTAAATGAAGTCAGACTCAAAGATACATCTGACAGAGGAGCTGCGACACACTGGAGGTGACTAGAGGGGACAGATGAATCAGCAGCATCTGAACCTGCACGCACAGACCTTCAGAAAGTCTGCTCAGAGGAGACATGCACTCCCTCACACCCGAGTATAGAGAAAGGCCATGTTTGAGCTGTCAGTCAGGGCTCTGTTGCAGTCATCTGCACATACGGATTTGGCCAAAGAATGTTATTGAGTTGTATGATTTGACATCATGGTATCAGCAAAACTTTCTTCTACTTTTTTTTCTCCATTTTTCAACTTGACCCCTTGTTTACTTGAGGGTAACTGCACAATGAACCAGTCATGTAGTATCTAGTCTAGAGATTTAGTTCACACTGAGTTGGCACAATTTTTTTTTACATAGATATTTTTTGTCAATATGTCACTTCACTTGTTGCCTATGTTTCATATTTAAACTGTATTTTATGAACAGTATGGTTACTCTATGTTTATGACATATACAATCTGCCACAAAGTGTGAGTTTCTTATGCCAATCTGTTGTCCTGGTTGTTTTTAGACCATGGGGGAGAATTTTAGACAATGGGAGGCATTATAGTCTCCTCCACTTTAGAGATACACAGCGTGATTGCCCACGGATGACCTTCTCTCTCAGACAGCCCCACACTGTGACTGGAGGGGCAAACTGGGTCAAGTGTCCTATCCAAGGACCTGGCATCAGTTTTGCCCAAAATGTGAACCAGTTACCCTTTGTTTTCTTTGGATGTGGGAATCAGAAGGGCATTAAAGACCAGGGAAGTACACATGGATGGGGACAAAGGGGTCTTTTTTCCATTTCTTTTCATTTGAGAATTTATATTGAACACCGCAGACACAAAACAAAGTACATTAATAATAAAATATATTATATTATGTAATAATATTCAAAGAAGTGAGAAGAAGTTTTAACAACTTTTTAATTTGATTTCACCCCATTAATTCAAATAAAATTACAGGATTTTACAATTGATGCTTCCTAATATTTATCTGCACTAAATAACACTTCTGTAGACAATAAAAACACAATAATCTCAGTACTTCTCTCACAGTTCATCCAATCCATAGTTTCAAAATCTATAGTGTTTGAACATTTGCCGTATATACTTACTTTTGAAGTGCCTTTGGTTTATAGAAAGTTTTATTCCCTTGCTTATATTGTTCCATAGTCTCACACCACTTGAGGAAATGCAAAATCTTTTCCTACTTGTGTGAGGCTTATTGAATCTAAAGTTATGTTGCCCTCTTAACAGATACCTCCCCTCTCAGTTCTTGAACATTTTTATGTATTATTTGGTAAAAATTAGAACTTGTTTTGTATGTAATTTGAGTAGTAAAATCATTTACAATATCTGCAAATTTCAGGAGCTTTGATTGAACGAACAAAGAATACATATGTTCCCAGTATTCCACTTTGTTCATGATTCGTGTGGCCCTTTTTTGTGACGTGGTTTTAAGCAAGTGTTTTAATTATTTCCCCCGATCTCCATACAATAGGTGAAATAAGGTAAGATTAACAGATCAACAATATAGCATATGGAGTGATTTATAGTACTTTTTTGCCTTATTTAGAATGGATATGTTGCCTTATATGTTTTTACTATGTGGTTTCAAATTATTATTTTATCATCAATTATAACACCTAGAAATTAAATTTCTTGAATCTTTTTGATCTCGACTCAACATCTGTTTGTAATTGTACTCGTGTATCATTTTTACAGTTTCCAAATAACATAAATTTAGTGTTTCCTGAGATTTAAAGCCAAAAATTATCATGTCTTTTGACTTCAACAAAAAGTTCATCTAAGTTTTCCCCAAAACAGAAAATATTTGTGTCACCAGCAAACACCATGCTCATTGACTTTGATATTTTTACATTTATTATTAACAAAATAAATCATTTTGGTCCCAATACAGACCTTTGTACCCCACACATAATATCCATGTTTAAGGAACAAACATCACAAGGTTTAACATACTGCTGTCTTCCAGATAAATAGCTTTTAATCAATTATAGATGTGTAGGTGTGTGTTTCAAGGTATTTCCATGCTAGATGATCATTTATAAATACATTTATTCCCTTTAGTTTTCTTCCCACCTTAGAAGTGCCACTTTGCGTTCCCTGTTAGTAAACCTGAGTATTATGACTGATTTGTCTGTGGCACTTGACGTGCGTGACATGCCTCAAAACTGCAGTGAAGTTGGATCCCTTTGAATTCCAGGAACGCTGCTTCTTGTGCCTCTGTAGACTTAACGATTCTGCTCATCTTCTCTGGTGCCAGCCACCGCCCAAGCACATGACCGTGGCTTTACCTGACAATAACATCGTTGAGTGCTGTATATTACTCCGGGTCTGCGACTTGGCTCTCCAAATATGTAAGTCACTTATCCTTCTCTCCATTCTGTTTATGAAGGGTCTTCACCTCTTCAACCAGTGGGAGGATAGTATTTTGCTGCTCTTTTATAGTGCTGATTTCCCCTTTGAGGAAGTCAAACGACTTTTTAAGGCTTCTGATCTCTTGGTCCCATTACACCAAGGATATCTTTTGGTTGCTCCCACATGCTGGTAATTTTTTTGTGTCGAGTGACTTTTTAGATCCTCGACTTCTTCAAATGTCTGCGCTTTATTTTCCATTTTATTTCTGCTATTGTCAGCTGAACAGCTCATCAGCTGTTAGCACTTAGCCTAGCTTCCTGAGTTGGGCCCATTGGGCTGCTGCTTCCTTGCCTGCCTGCCTTCCTCGTGAGTCTTCTTATCCCAATTTTCTGGCGACAGATCTGTAAAGACTAACCTTGTGGAAGCTTTGATAAAATGACATTTGCTAACTGCAACCTTTGTAATTGCTATTTTGATCACATTGTAATAAATCTTGCAGTCTGACTCAATAGATTAAGAAAAGCAACACATTCGCTCCCTCTCTCTTTTTCTACACTGTCTAGTCTATACAAGCCATGGCAGTAATGAGTTGCTCAGTTTGCGACTTTCTGACTCATTTTCTTTCATCAGTGCCGAGGGTAGAATTGCGGGAAGAACAACAAACCCTCCACTACCGTGTCTGTATTTTTAAAGCCTACTGTTACCCAAAATGCCTCCGCACACCTATTTTTACAGTCACCGCAGGTGAGGAAGTAAACGAAGCCAGTGGAGATGTGGCAGGGCTAATGCCACAGCTGTAATGATCCATGATGCAGCAGATCGGAGCATAAATCACCAACATCCGGTTTAAAACAATGGGAGATTAAGTTGGCTAATGAAGTGAGAAGGAATCCGGGGGAGAGCTTGTATCAAACTTCACTACACAGAACTGTTGACAATAGCAGCAGACTCCCCGCTGTTAGCATGTACACTGCGCCATTCGCCTGGTGAGGGGTGGCTGATTACAAAAGATGGAGCCAGGTTAACTTTGGTGTTTATTGTAAGAACCTAAGACAGTATATTTGAATTTTGCTTGTAGATTTTAACGTTTTAATAATCTTAGTATACTAGCATGATCGGTGTAATAACACTGCCACATGTACATCTGTACCACTTGGGTATGTAGCTATCGGGTGCTACCCTCGTGGGTACACCCGGTAGCTATTGCACTATTGTCTTTGATGCACTAAAACAAGATGAAGCACTTTACTCATATTTTGCACTTTTGAAAATTGCTGCTATTTTACTGTACTGTGTTACTACTTGTTACTTGATGTAACTACTCTATGCACTGAAAACTGAATATTTTGCACTTTTGTGTAATTGAATTTAATTTGTAATGTTTTATTTAGCATTTTTGTGTAATTGAATTTACTTTAACTTAACTTAACATTTAATAATGTTTTTTTTTTTTACATATGTTAAATGTTTGTATGTCGAGGACTGCAGATGGAAAGTAGCTTTGTGCTAAATCTGGTGCAGCCATCTTTTTAATGTAACTGCACCTTCAAATAAATAAATTAAACTAAACTAAGATATTGAACCTTCCATGTCAGGGTACTATTTTCTTCTTTATACCAGATTTATTAAATATTTTTAAAAGACTTCCAACCTTGAAGTAAAAAAAACTGTGTACTCCTAATCCCACACTGCTCATGTGCAAAAAAGATAATCAATCAATATAACTTTATTTATCTCATGGGGCTATTTAAGCTTATTGAGAAGTTAAAGTGCAAGAATAAATTGATTTTTAAAAATTACAAAAGAGCTGCATCTGTGTTCAAAGTTTAATGTGGGATTAAAGTACCAATGGATGCTGGGATGAATTGTAATCCATCATTTTAACAACAGTAGAAGTAAGGTAACAACACTACAGGCCTATTTTACTTTAAAGCCTTGACTACTTGATTCCAATTATGCCAGTCCAACACTAACTAAAAATTCTGTTTATGCTCTACTTGCACCAATTAAAATACGTGTTTAGCCTAAAACAAATGGGCTCTCTAGAATACTAATACCAGCTCATCAGTTGCAAAACTTTGAAGACTGGTGCAGGTCTAGGCTTTTAACCATCATGTTGTTACTCTTTTGCACTTATCTCATCCTAAAGCTAACAACAGTAGGATGGGATGCTTAAAGTAGTCTGATTGTGCTAACGTAAAGATTTCTCTGTGTGTCAAATTTAGACTTAAGATAGGCCAATTCTAAATAACAAAAAATGTGCTACTTTATAATGCTACTTGCATAGAAAACTCTGCCCAGCTATCGACTAAAATGTTCTTCAAATCTCATATGGTTTCCAGAGCTAAAAAAATCTTTCATTTTGAATTTTCCAGGTATCAATAAAAGCTAGCATAATCCTATCTTCTCTCATTGACAATTTCTCTTCTCACAAACCCCTCAGTGTATTACACAAAACACTTAAGACTCTGTAGTGAAAATTTGCCTGGTTTGAATTCTCTGCTGCTGTTTGGTTGGTCTTTGGAGACAGAGGGATCAGAAACCTAACCTGCATCCACACGAGACCAAGTCAAGCAGTTTAGTCTTCTTTAGCGCGTCTCCTTTGAGCCGCAGGCAGCTCTGAGTCAATATCCGCTGCTTAGCATTATTGCTTTAGCAGCCTGGTGCGATGGCGGCTGAGGAGGTAAATAGAGAGGGATGAGTTGACAGATGATTCAGGGATGATGGGGCGATTATCTGTGCAGGAACAGCGGGGTCCAGACACCGGCAGACAGCGGCTCATTTAGCATTTAGTCGCAATAAAGGACGCGCGATAGACACGGAGAAGACAACCTTTGATGGGGACATTCTTCACATCTTCAAAATGTGAGGTGAAAACGACTTGGAATGGACATAGATTTTATATCATGTGTCCTGTACTGTCCTGCGTTTGAGGTTTAAATACTCTACCCCCTACTCTCTATCCCCGCCCATTCCTCTGTTCTTTCTTGCACTAGTTTTCAAACTTTATCTGAATGATTCTCTCAAATAGCCTATCTGAAAGACTTATTTTAAGCCTGTAGTTAAACTAAAAGAGCAAAGCTGTACTTGCATGTTAAACAGCACCTCCTACAGTGAAGAATTACCCATATGCAAAGTGCACATCCATAGGAGGTCCATGTCAGAGCATGCTAATGTGATGCAGCTAAATGTGAAAATAACTGGGATAGTCATCTTTCGGGGTAAGGCCATGAACCTGCATATTTTAGGTCAGTGGAGTGTGCCGTGAAAAACAGAGGGTGCTTTGAGATAGTTCTACCCCAGAGGCTGCAGTGGGGGGCTAACGGCATAAAAGCACCGGCCAACTCCCTGGACACCTTCTCACCCGGGAAAAGTGCAATCTGCAACTTCCAGTCTGCATGGAAATTAGGATAAGTACCAAGACTGTGCCGGTATTTGCATTACAAAGTCGACTATTTCTTTATTCTATTGATCAGTCAGAGGAGCCACGATTTTCTAGTTTATGGAAGCAGAACAATTTAGAGAACAAAACGCTTAAGATCAATGAGAAAAAGTGCACGGGGCATAGCAAAGAGGAAACAATACTAAAAAATGTATGCTGACAAAAATGTAACATGGATTAAAAGATTGATTTCATAATAATAATCTTTCTGTACACTTTTGGCTAGGTTATACTTTATTATTTAACATTTTAACATGAAATTTCTGACTGGTTTTGAGATAATAAATTGAACTAAATGAGTAATAAAATGCTGAATGTTATTTCACATTATTCAGTTGGCTAGAGACCAAACGTAATCATATTAAACTTGTCAACCAGTAATCTAGTTCTGTTGACAGAGAAATATAACTTCTGTGCTGTACCAAAAGCACTTACTGCCAGCTTGCTTTGTTTGGCTTATGTCATCAGAGGTATAATACTCCTTACAACAGAAGCATAGCCAGACATGAATGGGCAATACTATCACAAAGTCTTGAGGATTCATGTTTCCAGCTCCTGGGTCCCATACTGATGGTAAATACACTTCTCCTGCATTAGAACTTCAGTCTCATGCCTGTTCTTCCTACTCTTGGGCCACTTCTATTTATTCTACAACAATAAGAAGCATACTGTGAAATTGTAAGTCATATAATCTAGTTCTCTCAACTAATTAAATCTAGCCAAAACAACTCAAATCAAGTTAACCTTGTGGTATTTTTGCAGTGTGCAGTCTTGCGGTGTGGTGTTGCCTAGAGTTAGGAGTGATGTAAAAAGCAATGAGGTGACAGCAGCATCCATCAGAGTTGTGTGGATGGATTGGTCATGCCTAAGGATGGAGAGTTGAGACTCACTACAGAGGAGAGAGGGAGATAGCATGAGGTGGCACAGCGCCAGAGGCAGTGGGGCTTTAATAGAAGTTTCTTTGTTCAAACCTGGGGCTCCTCAAAATGTGCTTTCGACACACTGCCCAAAGCTAGGTCAGGGGAAAGACTTGTTTTGAAAAGTAGTTTTGAAGAAGTAATGGAAAAAAAAATAGTTATATATGTCATATCTTACAAATATTGGATTGGAATAGATTTTTATTGCAGATTATTACCAGTTTCAACCAGGATACATGTCTTTAAATAACAGCTGTGATGAGCCTAAATTGATAAAGGGAATAATGTGCTTAGAATTGAATCCTGTGGAATTTTTTATAAAAGATAGAATAGATTCTCTGGATGTCATAAATAATTGGTTTGTTTTGTCATGATCACATCTGCTATTGTTATCAGTGAACATAGTCTAAGTGCCAAACATTTCTTTTTAAATATTCTTTTGTTGTATAGCAGCTTGAGTTTGAAGATACTTTCCAGACAGGATAAAATCACAGGGTACAGGATGTCTACATAATCAGACAGCATCATGCTATAATAGGCTCTGTGCACAACAGCGCCCGGCAACCTCACTGTAAGTGTCACTACTTCCTGTCACTGAGAAAATGTTAAACACAAATAAAATGAAAACTTTGCCAGTTTAGAAGGAGGATGTTTATTCATTTTGAGGCATAATACATAATAAAACAGCACCACAGACTGAAGTATTCTGCATATCAAAATAATTTAGTATATGTATATTAATTAATTTGAATTTTAAAAGGATGTTTATTTTATGTTTTCCGATTTTAACCTAAGTGACTCTTAGCTTTGAGACACAGTGAGCAAGCAAGTGTGCTGCTGTGCACAGAGCCTATTGTCCAGACATAGTAAAAAACGAAAATAATGATCTGTGAAATTTTAATGCTGAGCCAGATGGTGCTTATACGGTTCCCAAAAGTGTTATAGAAGTAAAACTGCTCATGACCTGATACCTGCATGAATGATATGACAGTGCAGACAGCCAAACCTCTCATGATGTAAAGTGAATAAAAAAGAGAGGATATCATTATGAATTTGTGTATGAAAGACTTCTAAATAGCTGTTATGCAATGTTATATGTTGCCATCTTCTCTGCCCTCAATCTACCATACAAAACGCCTGTCCAACCACCTTTTGCAAAAACTATTTCTTATTTTCACAAATTCTCCATAAAATTTGATAGTCCATGCTCCAGGTTTTTCCAGGACACTTCTGCTTTGATTCTTTGACTTGCGAGAGAAGACTTCTTTGTTCCTACCTTGGACACCTCTCATGCTATATCTTCTGCTACATTTGCACTAGGTCTCTCTGAACTAGAAAAAAACGACTGCCAAACTCCTCCGTAGTGTGTTATTCTGGGCTGCACTGTGCTTGTTTGTGAGCTCATGGGACAGAGGGGAAATCTGTTGGGTTTCCTCACTGCTAAATAATTGATTGGACGAGCTGGAGGAGAGAGAAGCTACACATAGAAGTGAAGGACAAGGGCACTTAGTGAGGGAAGTTCTGGAGTTAGCTTGGACTGGCTAAACCCGATGAACTTGGCAGAGACAAAAGGGTTTTATATAGAGGATGTGTAAACTCAGGAAGCTTCCCGTCAGAATGAGTGCACAGCCTGTCTCAAAACAGCACTGCTGCAGAAAAGAAACAGGCTCTAAACAAGGATATAAAGTAAGAATTGGTGGAGTGGATGTCTGCTTATTTGAACGGGGGGTTGTATTTTTGCACTTAATCTATTGTATTGGAAGTTGAAATATTTGTCTTCAAATATGTACAGTGCAGTAGTTTGAAAGTTGAGTCTGCAAAGCGAATGGCGGCTGGTCTATGTTCATTTAAGTTGGGATACACCTGAGTTTTATTTATTCAAGTTAATTCAAAACATCATGAGGCAGGAATATTTCACCAATATGCTTCTAAGGCATTTTATTGAGTGTTCACCAGCTACCAGAGATTTTTTTTTATCTAATCAAAACATTCGAAAACAAGGGTGTTAAGCCTTAGGTGTTTATGTTCAGTGCATCTGCTTAAAATTAGACTTGCTCACTTGTCCATCAGCCACTCACAGCCTACTTTCTCCTACAACAGTACCAATACACAGTTTTCCTGCCTTCCTTCCTCTGCTTCATCTGCATTGCACCAGCAAATCATTCACCTTGTCCATCTTTACCACCATCTGTATAGGTCCTAAACTGATTTTTCCCTCTGTAACACATCCATCATTTTCCTTTGGTATTTTATTGCAACGTCTCTATCTGTTGAGGTCAAAGCACCAAAACATATCCAACCAGCATTCTACAATTTATTGCACCTTACATATTTGTCATTATCTGTCTCTCCTGGTTGATATATTTGTTAGTTCATCACCTAAGATGGGCCGGGTTTTTTATAGTATGCTGCTCTGTAGGCAGTGGCTGTGAACTTGAAATGAGTGGGAAAGGCAGCAGTAGAGAGCGCAGAGTGGACTGCTACAACCAATCTGTGATCAAAGGTATCACACATGAGAAAAATCCTTTGCTTCTCTGGGCTGTCATTTCAAAAAGTCATCAAACTAACCTTCTCTCTGCCTCCTGGTGATGTGAGGTGCAGGGTCGACTGTTAGATTTGAATTGCATCCAAGACGTGATAATTACGAATGCTGGGAGTCCGCAGCTCTGCCCCAGTGCGCTCATGTCTGGTGTTATTGTAGTTAAGGGAGCCCTGAAAGCCTGTGGCAAAAGTGTCAGCTTCACTCTCAGCTTTTAATGAAATCTATTGTTTATGCTGAAAAAGCCTGCATAAATACATAATGAAAAGAGCAGGTTGAGGGCTCCAAGTGCCTGACAGAACCGTTTTGATGTTTGGGAAATAATTACAGAGCCACTGTGAATTTTATCCAAGAAAAATACTTGCCAAAATGTTACATGGTGTTATTTGTTTAAAAGCTTTTAGAGTAGGTGTATTTGAAGAGGTGTTATGTCAACCCGGGAGTATTAAAGAGGAGGTGTCTGGGGAGACAGAGAGGTCATGGGTATTCTAAATGATAAGGCTGGTTTGATGAATACATTCCTAATTCTAAAAGTGTGTTATGTAATTTTTTTGGATAATGATCTGCCACTTACTTGCGTGTTCTCTCCATACATATGTTATTGCTTGACCTGTAATGTTGCACAGTATTACATTCAGACTTGTCTATCTCCATGGAGACAAGCAGGTGACACTACCAGATCAAGTTAGGGGTCAGATCTGTAGAGTGCTGAGATTGCTGAATGCGCTGATGTTTTTCAAGGTATTTTTTAGCAACAAAAACACCTCTATTTGAGTAAATGAAAGGTTGATCAGTTTAATGCTGTACTGTTTAACATTATAAACTAAGCACTGATATCTCCATTGAGTCATGCAGGTGGCAAACCCTTCACCAGAAAAGTTACTTAGTGCACCTTTAAGCAGAACTAACACACACGTTTTGTATGGTGCTGGTGAGATTGATTGATTTACTTTAACAGTTCTGAAGCATATTGAACACAGATGAATACAATATAGGTCTCTTATATTTGTCTGTTCTGCTTGTGTAGTAACATATGTAGTGCCCTCAGATGCAGGTGTGTGAAGGCCTGTTGCAGAGGGCCAGCTGTCAGACTGTGTGCAGCATTGGGACCTCAGTCTGCAGCTAAAAACATCCCTGTTCTGTTCTGAAGAGAAGAGCTCAAAGGCAAAGACAGCACATCCAGACTATGTGTGGTGACAGAGCAGACAAGAGCAGAGGAGGAGAGAATGTCAGCATGCCACAGAGATGTTCAATATATGCTATGTGATGATTTCGAGAACATTTCATCCCAAAAATGTATACTGCTATTTCTGCTATAAAGAGATAGAGAAAAACAAGTTTTGATGATGCAAAAAAAAAATATTAGATAATAATTTGACATTTTGGTTAGTTGTCCAAAGCATGCTTAGAGGTACCTACATTCAGTTTGGAGCTGGTGTCTTTGCATATTAAAACTAAAAAACAAAAAAGAATAAGCAGAACAACAGCAGCCCCAACACTGACTCTTGAGGTACCCTTAGATTTTTAGAAATAATATGATACAAACTAGAGCAAGACAATATATTGGTTAACCGATATACCGGGCCAATATTTGCACTTTGTATCACATCGGCAAGTGGGCTTCAGTCTCTATCATAGGCCGATATTTAGTTTTGGCCGACCTGCTGCTTGACCTGCACACAAAACATTTTTTAAACACTTTGGTGCAAATAGATAACTGCACAAAATGTGACTAAACTGTTCTTACATGGTTTGTTTTTGAAAAGGGCTTTCGGGGAGTTTGTAGTAAATTGAAATTACTTAATTTGGGGAAAATAATCAAAATTGGGCCAGCATATCGGCCCAGAAAATACAGGCAGAGCTTACTGGCCATCGGTTTCTTTGAATTCTAAACATTGGTATCGCATTGGCCATGAAAAACCCCATATTGGGTGATGTCTAATACAAACAACATATACTGCGAACCAACTTCAGCTAAACTTTGGTTGGTTTCACATTTAGTCTGAACATTTTATTAATAAGACTTAAACATTATGCTTTCCAAAGTTCAGGTGACAACTTGGATAGTACCAAATGTGTCAGACTGAGTAAGTGTAAAACACGGTCTCGTGGTTAAATTGAATGGACCATTTTGAGTGGATTTATGATTGTCTCTTATGTTTTAACTGCACTGCTAAAATTCCTCTGCGCACATTAATAGGGTGAGAATATGCCAAAGTTGTGCCTGGATGGGCCTGCTGCTTGTTACTGTGGGTATGGGAGCATTGCAGCCTTTAGCTACGAAATGTCAGCACAACTGTCAGCAATTAATTCAGCGCATTGTGTTTAGCCCGCTAAGCTCAATCTGCAGCACAATGAGAACCAGACTCGACACAAAGTGGATTATGGAGACAATAAACAATAAGACAGTGCAGAGGAAATGCCAACGATTTAAGGTGCTAATTAGCGAACATGCACAAAATCAACACCAGCTGTAAACAATTAACCCGGTATTAGCCATTATATTAGGTGTGCTGTTTTAGTATCAATATGCATACACTTATTAGCTAGCCAAGCCACTTTGAGCCAGGAATACAACTATTTTCTATGAGCTGCAATGCATAATGATTTATGTTTATCTTTCAATGGTCCAAGTGAGCCGGAGTTTCCCCTTTTAAACTGTGCAAATTCAGTTTAAGTTTGGTAATGCATTTGGGGTTTCTAAAGAAAATTATTATAAGTATATATTAGAAAATTATTATAAGTATATATTATAAATTATATAAGTATACATGCCAATGATAATCAGTAGCTCAATAAATTATGTGTGAAGAAAATGTATTTTAAGATTCCCTAGACCTTTATTTATAATCTACTCTTGGAAATTGCATTCTAAGCTTGCTTTTTAAACCTAAATGTTGTTTGGTAAAAGACAGAGAACGTTGTGCAGAACTATACTATTATCAGTGAGTGACAACAAATTGTTCAGTAGCAATTATTTGGGGTTAAAGCAAGTATTTCTTCTCCTGCACAGCTCTGTCTCCAAATTGGGTCCAAACACCAGTAATTGGTATGTTTGCTGTGGCTGATTCTTGCTGTGTGTTTGTGCTAAATGAAGGCTTGAGACCCACTGCACTACTGGACACTTTTTCATTGTTTTCTTTTTAATGGTTCTCTGTACTTATTTGAAAACAACATTTGGTGTTCAAATCAAGCCTCACATTGGCCTGACCTCGTCATAACTAGCACCGCCCCCACATAATCCTACAACAATGGAGAAACTCATGCTCTATACGATACAGAGTCTATGCTGCCTGCTGGGGCCAGACCATCATTTACATGCAAATGCAGAGGTGTACAGGTCTGCTGTGGTGGGTGAGTGGGGGCCTTTGGGTGCTCACAGCAGACCATAGGACCCGTACAGCCTTGTGATGTGGAAGCCATCTGCCTCTACTTATCTGCTCCGTTTAGACCTGCTTTAATCAGGCTGTCTACTGCTGCCTGGACGCCTCCTCTCTGGCACAATCACAGGGAATCCCCTTTGCACACAAAAGAGCCAGTCCTGTTTGTAGTCCTGTCTCCTTAAGTACCTAGACAACAATAGAATGAAGTATTTATTTCATGACAGTTACAACTGCCCTAAATAGAGAGTGATCAATTATGTGGCTGTGTTATATTTGATTTTGCATTGCATGATAATTGCAATAGCTTTTCGAAAGGGGATTGTAGTGACCCTACGGCCAAGCTTTGGGCACTATATGCTGCACACTAGAAATGGATGGTTATAGTTCCACCATCTCCACCATTTGATCTCTTTAAAATGAGTGATGGTGACAATAAAGAGAAAATGTCTGGCTAGCTTACACAGTTAAAACATACAGTATAGTGAACAGGGACACAAAAGCAAAAAGGCTGTTTGTAAGAAGTACCTCCATACATTCAAATGAAACAGTAACTGTACTGGACATGCAGCCCAGCAATAACTGTAAGTTCCACGTAAAACCTGTATTCCTCTTTAAAGCAGTGAAACCATTTGTCCACTAGTCTTTTTTTCAACTTAACCTTGTGTCGTGATTTCACTTTTCCCACACAATCTCTATGTGTGCTGTTGTGTGTGTGTGTCCGTAATTAATTTGCAGAGAGCATAAGGCTGAGAGGAGAACTCCCACTCTCCCTGTTTGAGAAGTCGGTGTGGGCGTAGTCGACTTTATCTGCAGAAAAATAAAAGAGAAAGCTTTAGAGGCTGCGACTGAAGTGAACAGGATTACACCAGCTCACCTGTGTAAAAGGCAATTACGCCTCAGAACGCACCGTACAATTGCATTTGAAGACTATAATTATGAATCTATCCGAGTGGGACCTCTCTCCAACTTTTCTCTTGACTTGATGGATTTTGAGGACATCAGAGTGCATTAATGGAAGCATATTAAAAGCTAATCCTAGCGGCTATGATGGTAATGCTATGTAACATTCTCCTCCCAGCTAATGTTTTTATGGTAGCCGAGCGGAGGGCATTTAGATTTAGAAAGCTTATGCCCCATATTTTTAGCCATATCTACGAGCAATCTGGGTCTATGGCTGGCCCAGATCTGTCCCTCTATTTTGGGCAGCCCTTTAGAAAGTATTAAAACCCTGAGCTGGAACAATGACGTTTCAGAGGATGCATTACTAAATGAGAAGCACATCTGTCCAAGCAGCAGAGAGGGAGAGGCATCAATCGTGTAAATGTACATAGAGAGAGTCATCAGTGGGGAAACAGAGGAAATGGACCTGGTTTATGTAACAACATGGGATACTCCAAACAAGGGGTTCTTTCTGTTTTTCATTGATTTATTTTGGTTTTAACTCACCACTTTTATTCAGAGGATGTTCTAGCTTACGAAACTTAAACGTGAAATGCTGTTGAAGTCCCATGTTTTTGATAATATGTGTCACCTAACCTGACTATTGCTTATGGAAAATGGTCAGTTGTTGGTCATTTATTTACTATAGCACACACCAATTCACACTTTCACAACTAAATTAATATATTTTATGCCATTGTAGCCAGACATTGCAGGAAAAAGAGGTGTCTTGAGCAGTACTTCAGCAGTATACGTTGATGGGAGCGAGGTTTTTGGTTAGCAGGGACACCTAAGCTAAGAAGTGGGTCTGTTTCAGTTTCAGGGTTGCCACCCAAAGCCCATTACCTGTTCTTTTAAAAGTTGCTTCAATTATTTTAAACCATTTCTAACTCGTAGAATTAACTTTTAATTGGCCAACTAGATAGCCACCATATGCCAACCTGCTGCAAATGAACTGACCAGAAAGCATAGCTGTACAGTACATTTAGTGACCTTACATTTTATATCTGACTATATAGTCCAGATTCCATTCCCACCTCTTTCTGAGAAGTGTGGTTATATTGATTTTCTTCCCATTTAGACTCTGGTCCATCTTTGCTCTTACTCTAAGGAAATGCAAAAGGCCAAACAGCTAAATAGTGCAGTTTGAAAATCACGCTCTGCTAACAGCTTTTTTTCCATATGTAATTAGCCAAACAGAAGATTTTTTTTCAATTCAGACAGCTTTTCAAAGTCAACTGTAGATACTAAAAGATTGCCTAGAATGTATTCATTCAAGGTGCACTACATATACAACCTTTCCGAATGTGTCTGTGGAGATGTTATTCTTTGCCAGGAACATAAAAAGCATATGACATTAAACACAACTATTTAGTAAATTATAAAAATACATACAACCCTGTCTTCTTACTGTACGCAGGCTTACCTTTCCACAGATCTGACTTGTAACTTGTACTGGTCGAATCATCTGCTTGTCTTCACAGTGCAACTTTTAATTTTTCTTATACACCTCACTTTAATAATTGAACCAAGAGCAAACTATTGGCATATATGACAACAAAATAATTTTTTTTTAAAAATAGATTTTCATTCAAAGCTTGTATTTATCAGAAACTAGTCTATAGTTGAAGCCTTTTGGGGTGTTCTAAAGCCAACTCCGGTCCTGTAGTGTCCTTATAACTCCACCATGAGACCCCTGCCGTCTGTGCCCTAGCGGAGTGCTTTTCCCTGTACCAACCTTTCAATTGGCCACTTCTATTTTTTTTTTACACGTATGGCACTACTTTATGTACAAGTTTCTAAAAATATACCTGCACACCCTCTTGGACATCCTACTGCTTTCTTCCTATGAAGCTAAATCTCCCAAAAAGCATGGCCGCACTTCGAATTACAAAGCCTCCTATCTGTGTCTGCCCACTCCTGAAACTATTGTTGCCTTTGTTTTGAAAATGTGGCAAATAATGAAAAAAATTAAGTTATCAGACTAGACGAAATGGGGCAAATGTGACATCACTACTGGGTAATTCCGTTTGTAAGGCATCGACATATTTTCTCCAAAACTTCACGGCTTTTGGTGAGATTAAAGATGGATATTCCACAGAGAGCAACATTTGAGTTAACATCTACTAATGAAGTCTGAAATCTGTCAAATGTTTTTTATGTCAGATCTGTCAGAACAAACTGCCTTAATTTAAATGATTTATTTGGATGTGCACTCAAAATTAATATTGTTAAGATACTTTTTGTGGATGTGTGTTTGCCTGCTTCTTCTACTAGCATGGGTTTCACTCTGTTTTCTCAAAGGGAAAAGTACAAGAAAGACTATCCTTTTATACTTCTAACATCAAGAGACCAAATCTGGCAGCACACAAGGTTGTGGCGTAGCAGAGTGGTTGAACACAGCCTGTTCCCACTCACCGTAAAATAACTTTGAATTATGTGAGCTCTATAAAAGAACACAATTAAGGGTTCCACTTTCTACTATTTATTTACAATGTTAACTGCCTATTTGTACAGGTGCATATTTTTGACATTTCTGGCATTTTTCTGGCATACAATTTTTAATATTTGTGATAGCTATAAAAGAATTGTTGATGTTAGGAATAGGCTATGATCTCAGATGCAGTAATGGCTTTGCTTAGTCCTACAAATTCAATGCTGACAGTTATTTCTGAAGCTCAACCAAGAACTCTGTATGCTTGTTGTCAGGCATTCACAACATGCTTTCTACTCCCTGGGTTCATATTAATAATCTCCCTCTCTACTCATTTACTCTGCAGTTTCAGCTCATTCAACCACAATTTATAATTTTTATGATGATTGTGTAACAGACGGCAACATCTGAGCATTCATTGTTCATCCATTTCCACTTCATTTGTCATTTTAAAAGGACAAATCTGATTCACTGTGGACAAACAGGAAGTGGTGCCTGGTAACAGAGAGACTGGCAACTTAAAGCCACAGTATGTAACTTTTTAACCAGAAAATAGACTAAAATAAAAGAATGTTTTATTTCATTTTGATTGTGTATATATCACCAACATTAATATTTTGTCCATAATGTCTCAAGCTACTTTTTTGTTATATCGGCAAACTACAGACAGACACTAACAGACACTTCTCATTGCTGCAGCTCATTTGCCCATTTAAAGGTGCACTGTGTAACTTGTCTGGTGGAGGGTCTGTCATCTGCTTGTTGTGATGTGCCTGGAATGTTCCACACTGTGGCCATAAATTTATGAATCTCTGGAGACTTGCAAGCTAAATTACAGATTAGATTTTTTATACAATATTTTTGAGCAATAAATAACACCTGTAGCTGAATAAATGCAAGACAGATTAGTTTAATACCATACTCTGGACAATTTAAGCCAAAGCATTAGCATCTCCATGGAACCAAACAGAAAAGTGACACAGCACACCTTTAAGTTTACCCTGGTTAAGATTATATAATAACCCATTTTAGCATAGCATATCCTTACAACTAAATCCAAGTGAACAAAGTCCTTTAATCACATTAAAGATACACTACTGTGAGTCATTCTTCCAGCGAGCAAGGATGATTCAGCCGGGCTTTAAGCAAACACAACACAAACTCCCTCCAAGCTCAAAGCCAACATCTCCAGCCTGAAAGTCACGCTCGCTGTCTCAAGTGCTCTAAATCCATTTGAAAGATGTGGGGCAGCCGACAGCGCGGGGGGAAAAAGTAATGAATATTTTACAGGCAGGGAGTCCTGAGCTGCTCTTCCAGGTGACACTTACATTTATGGAGTTTGCAGAAGCCCGTAGTCACCCGTCCGCAGCCCAAAGCCTACGAGCAATGTGTCAAATTGTTTATCAAACCGGTGAGTTCCCACGCCGCACCTGCTTATGTCAGGGCAAGCGCAGCAGTATTGTGTGCTCAAGTGTCGGAATGAGCAAAAGTGGAAGTAGAGTTCTGTATGGAGAAGATTAGAGCGTCTATAGACAGAGATGGGGAGGTGGGCTACAGTTCAGATTTGCTGTGCAGAGGTGATAGGATTTTTATGGAGAGGGCATATGACAAGGGCAGCGCGAACCATACCCAGTGTCATAGTAGTGAGTAGCAAGAGCATGAATATATTGTTTTCCTGTCTGCAAAAATATTGGCCATATCCAAGAGAACTGAAGTTGTTCCTACTTTTGTTTATATACTGTATGCTGCTGTATTACTTGCACTTGCAGTTGCACTGGAAAATAGATTGTCACATAGGTGGTAATTGGGGTCCTAGAAATATCTTGCACAAAATAACATGACCTTGGGTATTGTTAGTGAATGAAAATACCCATGTCAACATAAAAAAATACAGTAGTTTATAATAGCATTCATACTGGTTTAAATTATGGCATGTTAAGTATTAAACAGTAGTTGTAAGTATTTTGATACTTTGCTCACATACCTACATTTCCACCAATTCCACCCAAGTTTGCAAAATTTGTAATCTCATTTCACCTGTTCTTTTGACTCCGGTAACCAGTGCATGCGTTATTCCATCTCCAGACTGCTCCTGTGGGTGCTCAGGTTTCCCGGTCTAATAAGTGCCCGCTGGGGAGAGACTGCAACACTCGGAAATAAAAAGAGAACATTTGTGGCAGTCTAAACGTGTTTGTAGCGACATCAAAAACTCTGTTAGCAAGAGCGACAACATCTCCGCTTTGCGTCTGCTGCCAGACCTGGAAAAGTCCTCACAAGGGCACTTTTGATTGGCTTGTTTCTGAGTTAGCTACATGTCTGTGTATTTGTGCTCAAGGTGTGTGTAAGCCTGGTGACTTTGCTGCGAGGGATTAACTGTCTGATAGTCTATCGCTTGGACAGAGGCTTTTGAAGATTGAAATGGTGATGTTATCTAGTACTGAGTTTTAGGACTCCACACTGACCTACATTCAGCACCCCAGCATCTCGGGCTCTTTCTAGTAATCTCCATATATGATTTTACATTCTTGGATTTTAGGTTAGTTAGTTAAAGCTTTCACTTCCAGTGTTACTGTTGTGTACATGAGCAAGACACTTAATCCACCTTACACCTTGTATGAAGGTAGGGCATGTGATGACTGATGATGGTCAGAGGAGCTGTATGCTTACATTGGCAACTAACGATGCCTCTATGCGTCTGCCCATTCCTTTAAATGCAATTAGCCCTATGAATAAGCAATTTCTATCACTGCAATTTTCTCTTTTGCTGCATTTAAAGTGCAACCACTGATTAAATATAATTATTTACCATTAAATTAGATTAGGTAAATGTAATCCCTCATTTGTCCAGAATTGGTCCACAGATTATTTATACAGCTTAGACTTAATACCTCATTTTTAAGAGGGGGCTAATCTAAAGTATTAAAAGATTTAACTTTGTCATAACACAAATGCAAGTAGTGCACAACAAAAGTTTGTCTGACCAGGAGTGCAATGAAGCTAGCACCAGATTTAAAAAAAATGACACATAGGAATCTCCGTGATCTTGTTGATTGGCTTGGTCAGGACTACCTTAGCTGGAGTATTTTACATATTATTCATGTTTTGGATTAATGCGGGAAATCGGAGTACCCAGAGGAAACACACCCAGACACGAGGAGAAACATACCACAGAAAGGCCGCATGCTATGTACATATGAGCTAGTGCTATCAATATTTTAGAGTTCATAGTTCAAAATTTACTTAAATATAGTTTTGCTTTTTGGCAGTAGTACACATGTATATTGAGCAACCCATAATGTACCACAAAGTTTTTCCTTGCATTGTGAATTCTTCTCTGTCATGTTCCAAGACTGGGCCATGACAGAAGATCTATAGAGCAGGTTGTGCGCCCTGATTTACATCCCCATAGTGTAACACATACACGTTCACACTGACTTATCCTCTCTGCTCTTTGCACTTGCACCGAGACTTTTCACAGGCTTGCATCATCGCACTTCCTCTAATTGAGCTTCTTCTGCCTGCACCATCCCCTCCTCACCCCACGCCACTCCGACTTTTATAAACGTCTCGTCAAAAGAACAGAAAGTGTACATTTATTCTGATTAGCATTTGCTGTATATGAGCCTGACAGTGCGCAGAATCAATAGGCACAATGCGGAGGCAAGGAGATCTGCGTTGGAGATAGAAATCAATGCAGGTTTCGAGACAAGGTGAAAGGGCCACTTCCATTGTCAGGGTTATGAAATCAGCTGTTGATAAAGTTGGAGAGACAGTCTGAGATGGGGACTCAGAGGACATTCTGCCATTGTAAATATAATGTATACAGACACAGGACGGATAGAAGAGGCGGTGCTAATCTATGGAAGAGCTATTAATACAAGCACTCCTTACACTATTATCTTCATTAGTTTAAGTGGATAAATTATACTACTAATGATTTTTTGAGATTTTACCTTTCAATTAATTACCTTTCAATTCAACCTACTGAAAATAAGTGCTGACAAATAATAACAAAGTATGCCTAAATTTTGTAAATTATTTTAGACATTGTAATATTACAGTATATATACCCCCTTTCTGATTCAATTTTGTACCATGTCATGAAACATATATGTCTTCCTTTGGCAGATGATGTCAATAACATTTTCTGTGAATAATTCTTTCTATATACAAGAAGAACTCTCATACATCACTTGGGATTGGGAATATAAAAAATATTCCTGAAAATATTTTAATCTTTTACATATTTTATCACAGCCCCAGTGGTGATAAATAATCCAACATGTCTGACTGTATCTGCTTGTTCCTGGTCTCTGGAGAGGATTAGTCATCTGGTTTTCACGGCACTCAAACTCACTATCTAAAGTCACATTCATTACACGAAAGAAAAGACCACAGATAGCTGCAGAGTGTAAACCTGTTTAATTAAGATTTGTTCATATGAAAATAATATAACAATACCATAAATGTGTTGTTGGAGGGCTGTTGTTTCGAATGTCCTTGATCATTGGACTTGAACAAAAGTCGTAGGATTCTTGCTTTTCGTCGGAGACTCTTTGACAGAGGAAGCAGTCATGCAAAAATGACTTCTGAACGATTAGTGTTGGAGGCGTTGAAGCAATACATATCCGTGAATATTGTGCTCTAAAGAGAACTAGAAATGATAACTTTTCTCAACAACAATGGCTGCCGGTATAGTCTGACACCAGCTCCTCCTTGTTTCCTCAATAATACATCCAAACATATTCCACATTGTAATCTATTTAAAGGTGCATAAAGTCACTATGACAGCGTCGAGACTGAGAAAATCAATCCTAACAATACCATCGCCAACCTACAGCCAACAACACAATATAATTCACAGTAACACTTTATAGTAACTACACTTTAATTAGCCTTAATAAAGCATGAATAAAGAATTCCTAGTGAACAATTGGTTTAAAGAGAGGTTATTACGTAAAATAGATTTTTTTTTTTTTTTTAGCTTTCTACCATGTCATTGCAATGTTTCCTTGTTAAAAACATGCCCGAAGATGTCATCCATGCATGTTTGAGTATTTTAGTGAGCTCTCCCGGACCCTATTCTCACTGACTTAGCATGGAAAGCAAAGGGAGAGGAGACTTGTTTTTGGCAACTATAGCATTTTCAAAACAGTAAAAACACATAAAAGTAAGTGTTAGCAATTAAAAGTAAAACAAACAATTATTCAGGCTTAATAACAACTTAATTATGGGATCAGGAGGGCATTAATTAAGTAGAAGCTACCAAGCCTGAATAAATCTTTATAAACTATTTATTTTATTCATTATTATAATTATTTGTTCATGCTTAATTAACGCTATTAAACGTGTAGTTATTACAAATCGTTACCTATTTCACTCTTAAATATTAAATAACAACTCCATTATCATATGATTCCTATATATGCATGAAACTAGACCTATATGTATATCAGAGAAAACACCTCTTCGTCACGTCTCTTTTGGTCTGTTGTGAATCTGTGAAATGTGCCAGAGACAAGCTTTATATTGTCATGCTCAATTGACCCGTAGCTAAGCGCCGCCAGCTCCACTCAGGCAAACATTTGTTCATCTGCTTTGGTCCAAGCTGCAGGTGACAAGGCTGGTTTGATAATGGACAAGTTCTGAGTGATGAATCCCAAAAAGACATTATTTATTTGCTTCCAAGGGCTGTAGTTAGTTTGACAATTTATTATTCCATTGTATCATTATGACAGTAATATCAGCAGCTGCAGCGCTCATAGCCCACCGTTTGTAGCATTTATCTTTTGCCAAGTACAATTTTACAAACTAGCCATCAATGTGGTTTCAATTGTGGCGAGGCTTTGCTCCTCCAACACGATTTGAACATTTTTCAAATTGCATCAGTCCAGATTAGAAATGGTTTGCTGTCTTGCTAATGCTGCTAGCTCACATTTGTCTGCCAAACAGTGTACCTGAACACCTTAGTAACATATGAGCAAAAGGTCAATCAGGGATATTGAAATTTAGTTTTTAAAGGGGCTGTATGTGCTTTTATTTCTTATTTGTCAATAAGTATCAATACATAATTCACGTCGCTACATAGTAAAAAGTGTATGTTTAGATTGACCTTATTCTGCCCCGCCCACTTTTGCTGTAAATGCGACTAAATGTGATGGAACTTACGGTTAAGCGGGAATCCCATTAACTTTCATTTCAATGGAGAATTTGGGAAAAGTTTTGCTGCTAAAATATGATATTAAGTAGGTTCAGTTATGTAAAATGTTCCATATTCATGTGACCAACAAGTCAACTCTGTATAGAACTTATTTGCTGACAAAATCAGCAGCCTCATGCAAAATAATACAACCCGAATGATAATGGAGGCGCCCATGGCAACCTCTGGAGTGAGGTGGATAAACAAATGTGGGCTGTCCATATTAATTAAATGCTTTGTGCCACTTTAACCAATTTCTTGGCTTCTGTTACAAATTTCAACATATAATATATTTTAGACAATATATATTGCACACATCTACATACTACATACAGATTTTTTTTTTTGTTTACATATAGCCCCTTTAATATCTTAATTATCTTTAACCATTCCCTGTTTATGTGAGTGTTCCCCTAAGACATGTGCTTGGTCCTCACTGGCAGATAGAGCATTAAAATGTGCTTTGTCTATTCCTTGATTGTCTAACACTGTCTAACACTACAATGGCATCAAAGAAATTGTGTGAACAAACTTCGGGCAGCTTTCCTAATATGTGAAAATAGATACTCCATAATAACCAGCTCATAGGTCAGTGTGCTATAGATGTATTACAGTTGCAAGAAGACATTTATATCGATTTAGCAGGAGAGATATCAACGTGACGGTAGACTCACTGACGGGAGAAATGGCATGCTTCAAGTTTTGGGCACTTGAAAGCTGACAGGAGAACAGGAATGACCTAACTGCTCATTATCATCAAGAAACCCAGTCTATCAGCTGCAATCATACATTATTCATCCAGTCACATATACTTAAATAGACCTTTACAAAAATCCTCAGATGGGAGTGTGGCTAGGCTAAATCGGGTTGAGCTCTTTTAACCATGTCATGTCCCAGTGCAGAGATGTGTTTGGTCCACTGTGCATGTGCTTGGCGGCATTGTGCTTTCTCGAAATTGGAAAATGTCTCCATGCTGGGGTGCGTGGACAGGCTAAGTGATAGATAGGATAGTCCTTGGTCAGTTCCATTGTAGAAAAACCTGCTGCACACAAACCATTTCTATGTTCACTTGCCACATTATTAGCTACACATTTTGTAGTGTTTATTAAGTGTTTCTTATTAGAGCCTTTTTGATGTTAAAATTTTGCACATCTTATACATATATTAGTGGGCAATGTTGATAATGCCATGCACCTCTGTCAGGGAGTGGATGGCATGGTTGTTGGCGCTTCATCTTGTTGTAGTATAGTTGAAACTGCTGGCATTAATTCAGCTTTAAAATAACTTGTTGAGTGCAGATGTACACTGTTGATCTACCTTTGTGTCATATTGAACTAGCAGATATTTTATTACATGTAATTTTGCTCACATAATTGCTTTTATTGACCCCTCTTTCTAGGCATTATTATATTATATTTTGACCTCAACCCCGTTTATTTAAACAACCTTCCCCTTATTAACTTTAAACAGGTTCAGCAACATATTTAGTAGCAAATTTCATTGCAGACTAAATCTAAATGCATTTCAAACACTAGAAAATGCATATCTAATAATGTGGCCTGAAACAAATGCTTGATTGTTATTCCTAAAATATCCTCATCCACAGATTTCGTCCCTGTAAGATGGCGTCCACTCCCTCTGTGTCAGTTACACCGTAGTCTCTATCTTCTCGATGATCTCTATCATAGATTTAGATGGAGACAGCAGAGAGCACTCGTCCTGGTCCCACAGGCTGCCCGGGCTGGAGTTTCCGTCCGTGCTCAGTCCATCGTCCTCCTCGCTGTCCTCACACGACTCCATGAAGTGCAGGCCTAGAGCGTTGATGCCCGAGTCCTCCGAGCTGGATGGGGAAGAACAGTGCTCCATTTTGGGTCCTTTTACCTTGTCCACAGGCGAGGCGGTCTTGTGTTGCGTTTGGACAGCTGCTGGAGGTGGCTTGGCTTTGGGGGAGGCTGTGTTCAGTTTAGGGGCTTTGGGCTGGGGTGCAGGAGGGTTCTGGGGCACCTGAGGGGTAGCGGGGGCAGGTGGGGGAGGACTAGGGGGATTGGGAGGTTCAGGCATCGGAGGTGGGGGGCGCTGCACGTAGCACATTTTGCCGTTGATGCGCTTGACTATGTAGTCGTCCACAAACAGGTCGGCGATGACGCAGTACTTGGGCGATTCGAGGGGAGGCGGAGACTGGAAGCTTGGGGCCAGCTTTAGGAAACGCTCGGCCAGAGATGAGGACAGGTCAATAGTGTCGCTGTACTCCGATCCTTCAGGGGGCACTGCTGTGCTGGGCAGATGGCACACGTTTGTCATGGGCTGGTACACATATTTACCTGAAAGAAACAGAAATAAATGTAAATGTCACGGTATTGATCTTGGCTGTATGCTGATGGGTGGCTGGAGTGTTAGGAGACCCAGAAGGTAACAAGTAATTAAAGGCAAATCCACTCGATGATGATGATGATTAACTGTGTTCTTGTTGAGAGGTATTACAACCTTACACTCTCCCTCTAATCTCACTTCACTGGAAAAATGGAAGTTATATAGAGTTATAAAACTTGTGCCCAGTGTCAATACAATTAATGCAGCCTGCAGCATTAGAAAACACCGAGGGTAGCCTTGAATGGCACTTTATAAACCAGGTACACTTAAGTATAAGTGCTCTTATAAAATCCATATAGTGGCCTTTTAAAGTAAGTGCATGTGAAACAATTGATAATTTTACCATATTTAAGTGTACTAGTTTGAATGCATAAGGCTGAAACCCACTCCAGATTCTTCAAGTTGAATAACTGTTTAGGATCACTCCATTGCACCTCTTCTGGTGTAGTGTATCACTGTTTTTCCACACATTATGTATAGGGATTTGGAGTCTGGAGCTACTAAACTAAAAAAAATGGTAACGCTTCCCCACATATAAAACCTCATTTAACCTTTAGCCCATGCACGGTAACTGTATGCAGATTTGCTTTATCATGATAGTATAGCAAAAGCTGCATAATTTAAGAGGCCTAACAAATGGCTGGGGAGGAGCGCTTGCTATGTGATAACTGATCATCTGCCCTGTGGGGGTGGGGGCCAATTTTCACATCACAAATCTGCCAGCAGCAAAATACTACCTGCCTGTCCACCTCTATCAGAGACAGAACCTCAGAACAAGTGGTGTTTAGCATTCACAGTGCAAACACCTCTCTTTGACCTCGACAGACTGAATACAAACCAGAGGAATATAGCCACACAAGGTTTAATGCCCAAAGAGCATGTCGCGCATTCTGTTCATCAGTATATTTTTTCTTTATTTCAAGGGGCACTATGTAACATTTCCGGTGGAGGTTCAATCATTTGCTTTCCCCATGAAGATGTTATTGGTTTCCCTAGAATATTCCACGATATCGCCATGGAGACAAGTTACAGATCTGTGGGAAGGTTAGCCCACTCATAGTATTTTTGATCAATGAAAACACTATCTTAAGCATATTCAATTCAACGTGCTGGGAGGCATAACTTGCAATCTCAACCAAAAGCTCCTGCACAAAAGAATATGAGTATTTTTCTCCTGCTAGTTGATCTAGTTACTACATACACAACATCTAAGGACTCCCTGAACACTCCTTCCAGATATAGTAGACTATGATTGTGCAAAAAGACCACCTCCAAAGGTTACTCATTGTATTCAGCCCACTGCCTCTGACGGGAGCTGACTATTGGCGTTGTGATGTGTGTTTAACTGGATCCCCAGAGAGACCCAGGAAGTACAGACACGACAGGCCTACGCATCACTTCCTCCATCCTCCATCCTTTTGTTAACGCAGCCTAGTGGAGCCATTCAATCAGAAATCCTCTCTCCCAGGTTACTCTGCCAATACCCTGCCACTTCAAAGTAAGGCCAAAGAGATAGTTTATAACACAGAACGTGACATGGATTTAATTAAGCTGCTTCAAATGAATGCAAAGAGTTGTGGAATCAAAGGGAGGTTTAGCCACGTGTCCGGATGAGGCGCATTGTTAAAAACAGTAAAATAAAAAAGGGGGGTTGCAGGAGAAGGCAGAATGGTTGGAGTCCTTGTTTTAATGAGACAAAGTCAATGGTCCATACAGAGACGGGCTTACTGTGAAGTGCTCATTCAAGCAGATATGATGGCGGAAATAAACGAGCACCGCGAGTCTACAAAGCACTCTCGAGCTTTTAGTCTGCAGCTCTTACTCCAACTGTAAAGTTTAGGCTCAAGATGTGATTTGTTTTGACACACGATGCTTAGGGAATAGTTTAGGCTTCACTGATTTCTACATAGTTGTGATACAGTCTATTATAGATCAAAGCCAAATAAAATTATATGACCTATTTCCCGAGGTGCTACATTCACCTCATCTGTTAAGTTAAATTGAATTGTTTATAGCACCATAACTTCACAAGGACAACAAATGCTTATCAACTCTACCAATGCCTCTGTAGCTGGCCAAAACAAAGGCTAGATAATATGGAGCTTGTTCATACATTTGCAGTGGCATTATTGCTAAATATACTTTTAATGGTTAAAAAAATATAATAAAAAATCCACAATAATTCACTGTTAACTGTCTAAGCACCTCAAAATAATCAGAAAATATTTTGTATTTTGTAGTTTTGCTGGGGAAGTGTTGATGAAACAACAAAACCTGTTAGAATGGAATTTTACTAGTAAAATTAGCCTATATAATATATTTTTTTCACACATTGCAGACCAATAGCCTAAATGCCCATTCGATTTTACTTTGAAATGTTTAATAAATACATATTCAGTGCTCATTTGTGTAAAAAATAAAATACTTTCTGTCAGCAAACTAATGTTTTTGTTAATATACTTTACATATCAAAGCAGTTAAAACTAAAGCTGAGTGGATTTTATCAAGAGGGGCTGGTTTAATATGTTAAATTTATTGAAACAATAACAAGCATCATCAGATTTTTTTTTCCACCCATCTACTTTTGCTAATGAACTCTAACGTTCTTACCTGGCACATGAAAAATGCCATACTTCCCATTGAACTTTGAACAGTTTCCAAATGTCCCTAAATCTGGCATAAACCTGCACCTGGAGCCATGCTAGGAGCAGAGTGACAATCAGCAGACATTCAGAGCAGACAGCACGACACAGAGCTTTAGTAGAGCACTGTCTGGCTTTGCTCTCAGATTTAGATTTACAAGCTGTCGCAAAAACACTAAATTGGTTTTCCACTAAGTTAGAAATATCTGTGTAGCCGTAGGCCCCGGAGCAAGGTAAAGCTACGTTAGCGAAGATTAATCTCAGTTAGAAGCAGCAAGAGGAGAGTAAATCAGATTAGCGTGTTGTATAATCTCTATGTATTCACCTCCCCAGGTTTATTGAGTTTGGTATGTACACTTTTATAATGAAGTCAATCGATATAAATGTGATCAGGTCGGGTTTGCGGAAGCACAGGCAGAGTAGAAGTCAAAAGGTGTGTAAGGAGTGCAGGGTGCCAGGATGCCAGTAACAAATCCATAAATCAAAATTCTTTTTCAGACAAATATTTACATTTGAGCGTTTGCAATTTAAGATTCTCTCCACATTTAAAACATTCTTGTGTGGAAATATGAAATAATCTACTGTAATAAAGAATTCCAAGTGTTTCAGAACATGTAATGGTCCTAAGTCTGAACAAATTGAAACTGTGAGTAATATTTCAGTACTGGATTTGTGTAAATACTGTGCCTGGGATTCAGAATACACACTTCTTCAATACTTAACAAAGATGTGAGTCTGGTTTCTGGTGAATCTCCCTGTTTGCAACTGGGAGTGATTAGCCAGTCCATATCAGAAAAAGTAAAGGAAAAAAATATCACAGGGTACTGAAAAACATCATGGACGTTAATGGACAAACAACTAAACTCTGATAATTTTAGATGAGATAATAGGTGAGATAAATCTGATTTTACATATAATAAGTATTGTCATAGGTGACTAATGAGCTCCTGTGTTTCACAGATGCCACTGGAAAAAAAAATCTGGGCTTGAGACGCAATGAAAGATGTGGGGTATAAAAAATACAGAGATGTCATTCTGGATTTTGCAGGGAAGTTAATACTACCATGTAGCAAGTAGCCTACTGGTTAGGAAGGGCTGTTCTGTATTAATCAGATTAATATCAATTTCAAAAGGGACATTAGAAATAAATTTATGGATCAAAGACACGTCCAGCCTTTGAATACATTTTGTGCTAGGACAATTTTTTGGACCCCATCACATTTGTTACCATCTTATAATCTTAATATAACTTGCTATCAAGACAAATAACAGCAACATAAATCACACAGTAACTGTTTAAGCAGTGTGCTGATTGCAGATATGACAACGCTGCAGGTGTTCATTAAATCCAGCTGAATAATGTTAATGTCATACAAAGAAGTAATTTTCCGAGTTCCTTTGTGCTTTTATGGTAGCCCTGGCTAAAGTCTCATAAACACACCGCAGTACAATGCACCGCTGTCAGCGAACAATATCAAAGCTATATTGATATTCTGCCGTCCTTTCAAATAATATTGTGGCCAGTGTTCAAGTCATTTGTTTGAAGCCCCTGTTACCACACCCTGATTATATTTCCATACTAACAAGCACCAGATGTCCCCCTCACAAAAGCCCCCCGAACAAAACATCCCATAATGATTTCACGGCACAATTTGGAATAATACACAGCACAGCAATATTTAGAGGACTATTTATAGAGGCGGATCAATAGTTTTAGTGCAGCGGTGGCCACTGACAATAAGAAGCATGTATGCGCATAACAGTATAGAAGAATGTCGATGTAAAGCGCTATGTTATAAGAAATACACAATTGGATTTCAGCTTGTGAAGCAGTGGTATTAAAATTGATAGGGACTTTCATTGGGTTAGGGGTATGGCTATAGGCAGTAGAGCAGTGTGTAATCCTATCCTATAAGACAAATGACAGTTCGAATAGCTCTATGATGCAGTTTGCTAGTGCTAAAATATAATAACACATAGATATTTTTGTTGATTGGGAGAATTCATATGACATTCTGGGTGTACATGCTTAAGATAGGAAGACAAGTACAGTTTTACATATCACTTGTGTGTGAAAGTTTGATTGCAATAACTGCTTTCCACAGCCTGTAAGTACCTTCAGCATGGTGGTAAAGAAAGAACACTACTGTCAAAAGAAATGAAAGAGCCATTTTGTCTGCTTAAAGATTTCCAGCATCGTAAGTAATAATCAGTTTTCTGGGTTCTATTGTACTCTCAAATATATAATTTGCTCAAGGCGTGCCTAATCAAAAGTGTTATAATGAAGGTACAAAATGTCACTTTTCTGGTTGAGGGTCAACTATCTGCGTTTCTTCATGGAGATGTTATTATTTCGACTGGAATGTTACACAAATGCAGCAGCGTTAGATTGAATAATTGCAACATAGGTTTAATGCCATGCTGTGAAACATTTGACAAAGCAACACCATCTCCGTGGAAACAAGCATGTGGAAGTGTTACATGGTACAAAAGGCTTTTTTTTTTAACTTGTTTGCTCATTTGTTACTCTTCATTGGTCAACTAAAGGGTAGCTTCCCTGCTAAACTGACCATAAACCATCTAAGGGTCACACAGAATTACAAACAAGTCAGTTATGAAGATGTTGGTGTTACTAAGTGGCCTATAAATGCTTTTGGTGAATGTGATTCTCTTGTGTGTGTGTGCCAAATTCAGCTTTCGTTTGGCATTCTAGCGTTTTATGCACAGACACCCATTCACATTCCTCGCATAACTGATCTTTTTTTCACTTCATTTTGCCATCCTTCACAGCCTTCATGAACTTTTGCACTCCGACAAAAGTTAAACCAATGAATTTCACAAATGTTAACTTTCAATTGGTGGAAGCACATAGACATACTAAAACCTTTAACTATTTGCAATATTTGGAGATAGTGTTTGTGGCATGTTAGCTTTTGCAGTTTTCAAATAACCTCCTGTGGTGACAGCATCATGCTCACGCTGCATGGTCATGTTTTTTGGGCTGCTGTGACTTCAAATGAATTCAGTGCTGCTCGTTCTATTCTGTCGACTTCAATAACAAGAGAACTCAAAGACAGCCAGCACCGTGACACACTTTTGGGCAGAATGCATTTAATATTTGAACTTCCATAGACAGTTTGGTATTTGCGAATATACATATTACAAGCGCACCCACAAGCACATAGGGCTTCAGTATTAACCAGATCTCGTGTAACCTGATCGTATAGGTTACAAATTATAAAAAACAACATTGCAACAAAACAAGAAAAACAAAATTGTTAATTGATTCTAACTTGGTTCAACTCATTAATTAATTGTACAAAACCAATCTCTTTATGTTGCTGTATGAGCTAAGTGAGTTATTCTACCAGGAAATGTTCACGCCTACATATCCCTGTAGGCTTTGTTCATATAATTTAGAAAAGATTACCTCAAAAAAGATTTTATTGAGTTGAGACACAAATTATAAGGACCAAGGATGCTCGTCTATGTCCCTGTACTCTTTTATCACACAGATGCAACCAAACAATGTTTTCATGTGACTGAAAGGTTTTTATTTCGCATTCTTCTCTTTAAATGTTCAATTTAAGATGATTATTTATGTTTTGATTTGTTGTATTGTGATTTTAATGTTTCTTATTCTGTAAAGCGCTTTGAATTTCTTTGTGTGCGAATTGTGCTATACAAATAAACTTGCCTTGCCATAGACTTATGATTTGATGTTTTGTAATAGCTCATGCTAATATCCTTGACATTTTTACATCTTCATAAGAATTGCTACTGCCATTTGTGCCAATTTTACAAACATCCACACAAAACGATTCTGTGTGCTACTGTAAAAGCTATTTCTGCCAACGCACCATTTTCCAGTACAGTGAAGGCACCATGCTGTAAAGAAAACAAGTAGAGGAATTCTCCTGTGACAGCTGCAGCACAATAACACAGCCACAGGACACAGAGATGCACAGTAAGAGAGAGAGACAGCCACAGGACATAGACGCACAGAGAGAGATTGTGTGTGTGAGAAAGTGCGAGAGAGAACGAGAGAGAGGGAGAGGGAGAGAGGGAGGGAGAAGAACGAGTCAGATTATTCCGGAGGGTAAATCCTTTCATAACATGGAGAAGTCATCACATACGGGTGAAAGAAACACTCCAGGCTGATAAGGCAGAGGAAAATAAGTACGATAGTGTGTACAAATGATTTCGATGGTTGATTTATTGGACAAGAGGGTGACCTTTTTGGGTGGAGTTGTGGACCGGTGGAGTATAATGTGCTCCTAGTGTTAGCAAGTGTTACAGGTTTCTACCCATAATCCAAATGTTGAGTTTGGATTCTGTTTGAATCATTTTAGGTTGTTTCTTTGCAATTACCTTTTGTCAATTCTTCTGAACTTTGAACAGAATCCTATTAGTAAAACATAAATCACAAATCTAATCGCAGTACCTGTCAGAAAATTTGCAATTAGATATTTTTCCCAAATCATACAGCCCTATTTTGAGTAAAACTAAACCATTTAAATTGTATTTTGGAGACAAAAAAGGTAGGTAAACTTTTCCAGCCAAGGTAGACCTGAGTCTAGCTCAGCATCTGGAGGTGGGCGGTTGCCCCAGAGGTATTTAAGGGTGGGTCAAATGTAGAGGACAGATTTCCCTTTGCTTTTTCTACAATAAGAGGCACAGAACATATAACGGCAGTGTAAAATGGTTGTGTCGTCATACTTTCCCTCACATGGAACAGGTTTGAAGATTAAATATGAGGATTTAACAATACTTTCAAGTTTCATGATATTTTAAAGGTGGTAGTTGTTAGCAGGGTTTCTTTACATAGCATTAAATGTGGAGATAAAACACATGCCAGTCATGTATTTTGCGCAGGTGCAGGCCGTTCATGATTTGGGTATGTCACATGGCAATATAGACACACATCAACAATAAATGCATAAGATTGGGATTAGGATTAATATAATATAATATAATAATAATAATAATAACATAAAGCACATCTCAGAAAGAAACATGCATTGTTGCTCACTAAACAACACTATACACTGGTCATAGCCATTTTCTTTAAACTCCGCATTTTACTGTAGTGGAATATAATGAAGTACAAGTAGTAAAGTACTGCACAGTACTTAAGTACACATTTTAGGTATCTGTACTTTACTTACGTAAATTTTAAAGAGGAAATTTTTTACTTTTACTTCACAACATTTGACAAAATGTATCTGTACTTTCTACTCCACTAGATTTTGAACAGGACTAAAAGTATTTATTATTATGTTTTGTTTTTTTTATTAAAACAAACAATTCAGTTGTTTTTACTGAACAAAATTCAACAAAAAGTTTTCAAAATCACTACATTTGAAGCTTTATTACATATCAAAATCTATGCAACTTTGTACTCTTTAAGTACATTTTTAAATGGGTACTTAATACTTCGTAGGTAGATTTTTTCTTATGATACTTTTACTTTCACTTGAGTATTTTTTTGCCGTGGCATCTGTACTTTTACTTAAGTAACAAAATCAAGCACTTCCACCACGGGTATTTCGATTCCATGAGCAGTGAGGGCACATTATAAACGGACGTAGGAGTCGAGGCTGTTTTCATTGAGGTGTTAAATATTTCAAGAGAAAGAAGTATGCAACTTTTTATAAAACAGAAACCTGTTTTACATATGTGTAGGTTGAATAAATTGGAACGTGGGACTTGCAAGACATTGCAAGTGATAGAAAATATATTTTTCTCTCAGTCGAGGTTGCAGCCTAGGTAACAAGCAAATAACGTTAAAGCATTTAAGAAATATAGTTAGAAGACATTTTTAAAAGCTTCTAAAATTGCCATAATATATTGTGGCATTCTGGGATTTAATTAGCTCTAATCATTCACTAGAACAAGCCGTTACAGGAAATGCCAGCAGTGATATTTCTGAGGGCTTTTATGGAGAAGTTTGAAAGCTAATTTGAGTTGGGGCGCACAGCTGTCATCCTTGTGAAGAAGTGATGTTTTTGTGGAGATGAGGGAATAGACTCCAGCAGTAGCAGCACACATCTCCATCTTGTGCCCGGAGCTGCCAGACGATTACACATGGCTCTAATACGGGGGACTGTCCCACTAAATAATACAGCGAGGAGCTCATCCATCTCTCACTGTCAGAGGCAGCCCACAGACGGATCACGCTATAGGGACCCTCCGACCGTTTCAGAGGCAGTGGACTGAGCAATCTACAGGAGAGATGAATGTCAATTTACTATAGGACTGGATGCTTAGTCACAAATGCCTCGCTGGTATGGTCGTGAGGCAAAATGGGTTTTAGAGTAACTCCATAACATTTTAATGGATGTCATCAAGAGCTGGCCCTATTAGTGTTGTCACGACAACTCAACTCAATTTCAGTACTAAGGAATAGACTCAATATTCAATACCAAATGAGATACCACAATAATAATAACAATTAAAAATCTCTTTAGACAATAGAATGTGATTTTGAACATTAAATCATAGTACTTTCTTTTATATTACCATGCGTTCTTATATTTATATAATCCCTCAGTCGTCCAGGAAGGTTACAGAGTGGTCAATTGGGGTATACTAGTCTATTTGGTCTTAAATTTGTTCTGATACAGCTCAAGATCAGTCTAAAGCTATTCAGGAAACGTTCATTTCTGTCCTGTGAATGTGACTTTTTTTTAGTATTGATTAGAGTCTGATTTTGATACTTTTGACAACCCCTAGACCATATTTTTATTTTTACATCCCACTACTGTTGGCGATTTTATGGCTTCATTACCGTTAATAGCTATTGTGCTTTTCAAAATAAAACTCCTTTATACAGTAGCTTAGAAACATGTTGTTTGACATTGAATTTAATCCTCTGACAACTTACTGTACAGGCCACAGTGTGTTTCACTTCTGCAAGTCTCAACTACGGCCTTTACAGTATCATTGTGTTAGCTGTACACATTTGAAACAATGAACTATGCAGTATTGTTTTATTTCTATAACTTACTAACAAACACAAATTGGAAATGAACTAATCACTCAATATTAAACACTGTGTAAAAGAGAAATGGACAATATTTTCCCTCTGTAGAACACCTAAGAGCCTCTGGACACCTGAAAACAAAAAGCACAAATATCAATTCAGTTTTCAAAATAAATATGACCAA
Source organism: Periophthalmus modestus (assembly GCA_019594935.1). Taxonomy (NCBI): domain Eukaryota; kingdom Metazoa; phylum Chordata; class Actinopteri; order Gobiiformes; family Gobiidae; genus Periophthalmus; species Periophthalmus modestus. The sequence goes on along the minus strand of JAIEZT010000009.1, from coordinate 21,896,626 downwards.
AAACAAAGTAAAATGTAGTTCATTTAAAATATGTGTCTTTTACATAAACTCCAGGCTCCTCCTGCCCCTCCCACATGTGAAACCAGCACTAATACAATGTGAGAAAATGTGTCTGACAAATTACATTGCTGCCAATAAAGTGTTGGCAAAGAGTTATTAGCTATAGTTTTATCAGCCTATTACTGCAACAAACCCCAAACATGGTACATATCGATCAAAAACAAAACATTTGCCCCTAATGTAAAGGATTACACTTCCCATTTTATAAACGGCATCACAAGGACAGAAGATGCATGTGTAGCACTCGTGAAACCAAACTCCTCTGTCATGAGACAAATGACATGGCCAATCACATGTGCTCCAAGAGAATAAATATTATACTGTACAGTTAATTCAAACTTATGAGTCCTGCCCAGACTTTAGGGCCGTTACCTTGGGTCATGTGTGGAAAAAGTACTGTTGAAAATATGTGTAATTTTATGTTTTTGTTTTTTTTTATAGTGTATGTTATGCAATCAGATATTTTTGTTCATTCAATTTTCTTGCAAAGTGTTTTTTTTTTTAACCCAGAACCAAGAAGTATACTGTTGGCATGCTAGTTGTTATTTATAACTTTGAACTACTGCAAACCAGACAATAAAAATGAAGTACAGCATGTTTATATTTTTCCAAAAGCTAATACTAGTCATATAATGCCTCAAAAACATCACTCCATAATAACTGTAACCTCCCCTCCCCAGTGGCTGAACCATTTTGGCCAGCCCTGCACTTCCTGAGTCCATTTAGCTTAGCTCCCTCTGCTCTTTTACCCAGCATGCAGCAGTCCCACAGTATGAGTCTGCAAACTCATAACCAGACCAGTCCAGGCAGAGACAGGCATCAGGTTTCAGAGAGGAGCCTGAGCCAGCATCATGTGAAACCTCTTTGCTACTTCCTGCCTCCAAGACTAGCGCTGCTCTTAAGTCCACTGTTGAGTGCAGAATGCTCTCTCTGTGCTAAGTGAACACAGGGCCCAAAGCAGTGAGGATGAGAAGGACAGTCATGGAGTGGTCTGAATTCATCATTATGTAACTGGTGCTTATCTTTTGTGTTGTTAAGTGACTCAAAGCATCTGAAAGGTCGACTTTGAAATGTTAAATTCTGGTGCCAACAGCAGCATAGCAAATAGTTGTCCAATTCACCACCTATTATATCATTGATGACGTTAAAGGGGTTGTATCCAATTGCATTATTAGCATCCAAATCAACACTGCAGAGAGTTTAAAAGCACAGTTCACAGCTTTCAAGAGGCAAAGAGTTTCTGCAGCACTGCCAACATCACAGTAGTGTTACTTTCAGGGTGGGTCAGATTAAAGTATATTTTATAATCAGATGTGGACAGCTCAGTAGCCAGATTTTGACCCTAAGACCTGCTTTTACATTACATTTTTACTGGGGCAAAACTAATTATATGTGAATTTAGGTATAACCAAATTACATGGTGTCTGTAAAATGTATTTAATTTATTTAACATATGACATGGATTAGTAATTGTCTATCTCATCTAAATACATCAAATTGAGCATTTAACCCCTTAATCAGAATATTTCAGGTTTATGTCTTTATGGCTCTGTGGATCAATGCGTTTTTATGGTCACTGCACACAGATAATTGCTATAGGGCCAGTGTCTTTCTCAATGGCGAAAATGTTAACACCTTCAAAAAAAAAAGCACATGTATATCTCCCGACATTTCAGTACCTCAGTTTGATGTCTACTTGCTGGAGGCTAATAACAGATTATTTGTTATCTAATCTCTCATCTCTCTCACAGTATTAGTGTGCCATGTCATGGAAATTCCTCCTGCATAAATAAGTCTTTCCTCAAGTTGGTGGTTGGAGCTTCTCTCTCCACACAACCCAAAGTACGCGCATCGCTCCACAAGGCCATCTGGGACAGGCCTTCCTTGAGGTGGGATTATGCAGGGGACCCTGGGGATTAGTGCAGTGGGTGAAATCTACATTTCAAAGGACAGTATACATCAGCATAAGGGCCTCTTTATGGTCCGGCTCTTTCATCAGTCACACATGATGTCGTCAAGTCAGGGCATGTCAGCTCACTGTAACTCATGTCAAATGGTGAACTATTCAACAGAAGCTCTATAAATTACATTTATTTTAATAATCTAGAGTCTATTTACAATTTTCAACCTTTGGATCTCATCTGCCAAGCCATTATAATAAGAAATACTCTCTTCAGTCTGTTTTGGTGTTTATATGCAGCAACCCTGCTCTGATTCCAGCTTCACAGATAGCGTATAGGCTTGGCTCTAACCTTCCATAATTTATACAATCAAGTAATTATGATTGGTCGATACATACTATATTTTCCATATTAATACTTCAACAGAATATTTTAAACTTAAAGACAGTGAGGGGTTCTTACTCACGCAGTCATTTTGTAACATTTGTGGAGAATGAAATATGATTTTATGACTAAAATGTATCATTACTCAACTTGATATAACTCAATTTCACCTCACTCTTTAAGCATTGACTGGATTTTCATTTAGAATAGCTTTTGTGGTAAAACTGACTAATTTTTACCCCTGGTCATGCATTTAACAAGTTTAGCCCTTGAGTTCCTTCTTACAAACTGAACATTTTTCTGATGGAGTCATGGCTAATCTGCACAGTGCCCACAGCAATTAGAAGCTAAATTCAGCTACAGCTCTACTGAACACCTAGAAGCATCTATTTTCTACAGAATGGCGTGACACAAGAGCTCTCCTCTCCCTAGTGAAATTAAGCTCCACAACACATGCGTGATTGCGCATGATGATGATTATGAAGACTGTCTTTCATTTAATTTGAATGGCTCCTCTGGGATCTATGTGGATTTCCGTATTTTAATAGCAGGTTAATGAACTTTGCCTGTATCCATCAATAATACAATAAATCTATAATCCATTTCTTCCACATGATTTGCTGAACATATTACTTTAAGGGCTGTATTGATAAACAAGTAAAGGTACAGTGATGGGGCATGAACCTGGAGTGGACCAGTGAACAGGTCAATATTATACTGCTGTGTCTTAAACCAATAAAACTGCAGAGTTTCCCCAGTGGGAGCAGAGTGACTGGGTGCAGAGTGACTGAGTGCACGGGACGCAACAGAGCATCACGCTGACAGAACTCATCTGTCTAAGATAATTCATTTGTAAAAGAATGGTTTAAGTATGCACAACGCAGCTCAATGTTCAGTGTTAGATTCAACCAAAATGCCATGACGTCAACTCATACATCAACTCGTACTCATTTACAAGTATGTTATTGAAAAAAAGAACTGACAAAAGATGCAATTTGTATGGTCAATGATAAAAGGCGCACTATGCCTGGTCAATGATAAAAGGTGCACTACATATGGTCAATGGTCACATTTTTATATAGTGTTTTTCCACCTTCAAGGCGTTCAAAGCGCTTTACATCAAGGAACCACTCACCCATTCACGCACACATACTGGGGACGAGGTGGGTTACCTCAGGACACAACAGCGTTCACCTGTGAGAACTGGAATTACATCGGCAACCCAAAGGTCAGTGGCTCTGACAGCTCAACCAATGATGTTCATGTCGAGAGCGAGATTCGAACGTTGGTGGTTCTCGACTGAGCTCTACCAACTAAGGTACTGTCACCCATGCATGTGACTTTTAGTGCGGGCCTGTCACCTGATTGTCTCCATAAGAATGTTATTGCTCTGCCTGGAAAGTTCCACAGTATGGCATTTATTCAATTACAGGTTTTTCAAAAATGGCTTGAAAAACATGTATTATTTATTTAACCCGGAAAGTCCCACTGAGATTTGAAATGTCTTTTTCAGTGAAATCCTGTTTTTAGTGGTGTGGGAAACTGGAGCACCTAGAGAAAACCTACAGAGGCAAACTCCACACATACAGCCCCAAGAGTCAAACCCACAACCTTCTTGCAGTAAGGGTAAATCGACAACTGTGCCAAACCGTGTATTCTTACTGCAAGTAGACTCTCCTCTCAGATATGACCTGTAACTTAGTGTCGCCTGGTGGCCTGCTTGTTTCCATGAAGAAAGAGAAGATTAATGCTATGAAAAGTTGTATCTTTCACACATTATTAGCTCTACAACTTCCATCCAATAAGACGCAAGGATAAACTCCGTGAAAGTTTTAGTTGTATAAGTTCAGCTAGGGATTTACAAATGGTCTTGAATCGCTGCAAAATTACAAATAAGTTAGCCAAAGCAGATTGCCTTGCTTTCCCCTTAATGACAAATTGACTGCAGCTATAAGGATAATTGTAATCATTCAACAGTGGATTTAAAGCACACAAACCGTCTCGGGCCAGGTGGTGCGGGTATATTGCCGCAAGTGAACAGGCGCTTTCATCAGCCACAATGTATTGGCTGTGACACTAAACATAGCTAATTACTGCTAATGAGAGGCTTGGACTAATGTTGTCACCAGCTGGGTGTGTTTCCCGTATCTACTTTACTATACTTTTCATCAGGTTTTATGAGGACATCTCCAACAAAAAACATGTATTTCTGCAGTTGATTGGCACCCGTCTGTGAGACATGTCCTCAGTGTGGCATATCTTTTTTTCGTTACCCAGGTGAGATTGTGAAAATAATTTGTCGAAACATGCCAAACCTTTGCACGTTGACCTTTTCTACTTATTTGCATGAAAACCTATTAAAAATGTAATGTAAAAAACATGCCATTCCCTGTCGTTAAAGTGCAATTATTTTTTCTCCATTTCTGACGACAATCTCAATTTTAAAAATACACACAAAAAATACGCACAGTATTTATCCTGCTTGTAATGTATGAATTGTTGAAGACATATGCGTTTTATAGTACGTAATAATAAACTATTGCAGATGATTATGTGTTCATTGTAAAGTGCAATGGTGATAAAGTATAAAACAATAACAGAAGCAAGTCTATTGATTTCCTCTTCAGAACTGCTCAATTGAAAATCTTCTGCTGACCCCACATCTTCATAGTGAGGCAGCAGATTTCCTCTCATTTTGGAAACTTGATAGGTGACCATTTTTAACCCTACATGTATTAACTTTTTCAAATAACTGCAAGTATAGAGCTCTGGGCAAGAATGGGTGATAGGTACAAACAGACATTTTCAGAGCCGGGACAAAGCAGAATTACTCAAACATGCATGAATTAATCAAAATACAACATCGAGGAAGGTCATGATGAAGGAACCCTTGATGACATGAAGTAGCGCTGCACAATATACCGAAATTGAACTGAAATCGCAGTTTGAGTTAGTGCAATTATCAAATCACAAAGGCTACAGTTATTTATAGAGTAGAATGTCCTCTGCAGAGAACAACATATCCTGCCTTTGTGGAGGTCTAACTACAGGAACAACGAGATTAATATAACAGTTCAAATTTCAGTCTTCTCTCAAATGTTAATTCTCCTGGAGTCGTTAACAAATGTGCACTTTGAACATACATCCCAAATCTAATCAACAATTTTTGCAGCTCTAGCAGGAGCTCAGGATTTTATCTATTTATAGTTATTAATATTATGCGGCACTCACCAATGTCATCTGTAATAGGTACAAGTACAGACATGATTCTAACTTTCATAGGAGCTCCGGTTGTGCTACATTCAGCAGGCCAGTGTACGCTGGAACATGGCTGTCCAGGGAGAAGAAGCCGAGAATTACTGCGGAAATACACTCAGAGGTTAGTCGCCCCGCAGAGAGTTCAGGATTAAATAATGAGTAAATAAATGACTGGTGTGTCTAGACGTGAAGTGTGAAGTTATTTGCAGCTGTGACTGGTTATTATAAGTGAGGAGGTTTCTCATGATAATATTGCAGATTAGTGGAGTTGTGTTTTTCCTACCTGTCTGAGTAGTGCTCGTATTAAAGAGGCACTATGTATCATTTTTGGGGGGAGGAGGCGAAACCTTCAATTCGTCATGGAGATGTTGTTTTGCCACAAAATTCTAATAGACGAATTTAATTAAAATACATTGAAATAAACAATCTAATTGCGCCGTTGTGTCTGGCCTGGCTTGAGGCGCAACAGAAGGAGTGGTGACCAAACATCTGACATTTCTGGATAAAAAATACATAGATATATTAATCTGAACAGGAAAAAAAGTGTAAAAAAAAAAAAAATAAAAAATTGAAATGTCCAAGGAGATAAGCAGGCCAAATATTCTCTTGTCTAGAAAACTTACATAGTGCACCTTTATTCAGGAGAAAAAAAAAAAAAAAAATTGTTTGCTTTGTTAGCATCAAACTATCCATGGGTTTCAATGTGATGGAAATTAACAAGCCAAAACAAAATACAGCTTTTGAATGTTGAAAAGTGCTCAAAATATAAACAAGAAGCTGTGAAACTCATGATCCAAATAAGGATGTAAACATGTCTCCAATTCTGATAAAAGAGCAGAACTACTCTTGTCTCTACAGTTTCTAAATACTTTGATGAATAAAGTTTGCTTTTATTCCAATAATGTTTTTTTTTAAACTCTCTCTATAATTTTAACAATGGGAAAGAGTACACATACAGTAGGCGTATAGCAATATATTTGTACGATAAACGTGATTGTGTGTAAAGCTGGCCTATAATTATACTAATCAAAGCTGTCATCCAGAACACCTCATCAGTGTGATTTCGTTTTCTCTGATGAGGATTCTGATAATATCAGTGTTAGAGCATGTGTGTTATTTTTAGTCTGCAATCATCTATCTTATACAGGCAAATTGTGTCGTATAGGAATCCCTTTCATCTCACTTCTCAAAGGTCTTCAAATCTCATTAATCCAGAGTTTACTCAATGTACGGCTAAAAGTAAAATCAAACAGCTTTTTTTTTTTCTACAATTTTGTCATCAAAGCAAAAGACGATTTTAAGCATATTAACTCCACTATCAAAAAAGTTATCTGCAATGTTGCTCTTGTGGTAAAGCATAAAAATTAGCCAGACTTTTGATTTTATGCCTTGTGGGTATGCTCAAAATCTGGGAAAACTTAATTATGCTAATAATAAACTGGTGGCAATCAAAACCACTTTGCTTACCCAAGATAGGTAAGGTGCCATGGTGTCAATCTTTCCAGAATGTTAAAACTCACACCACGGTGAAGGCTAATTGGTATTGCAAGCGCTCCTTTTCTCAAAAAATAATCTTGTTGGAACATAACATTGTGAAAAAAAACCCCAAAACAAAACTCTACCTTTAAATGCATCAACTTTCACACAAATTTAATCAGAGCTAATTATGTAAATGGAATAAATTGGACGTAAAAGCCATGGGACCACTTCAAAGCAAAAGCTAGCCAATGCCTCGACTTGATACCATGAATATTTGAAATTCTGACAGGGTTAGCTATCCGAAATTTTCAAAAATGATGCAAGTGCACTGGCTCTTGCACAGGAACATCAAATGCCCAGCTTTAGCTCACGATAAACACTGGAAGGAACTCATCATTTCCCTGCCACATCAGATCTGTCAAACGGCCTGGCTGTGTGTGCATGGGGCCATCTAAATCCAATGATTACAAGGCAAAGATTACACTGTGGCTTTCTGCGCTGGTACACCATAAGCCGGGGTCGACCGCTGTGGGGAAGGGATGGTGATTGTGTTCCTGGCTGATCGGAGGATTGTTGCCGGGGTAAATGAGGCCTGAGAGGAGAGAAGGTGGCTCTTACAGCCCCTTAGCCCTGTGCTATTGTGATTGGGAGTCCATCGGAAAGGTGGGGAGCACAGGAAGTACAGGGTGGGTCGGACAGGCTGTGAAAATATCAGACATTTATTGAAAAGAGGGACTGAAAGACTTCACAAAACTAGAAAGAAAAGATAGGCCTTTCTGAACACTGAACCAGACTAAACAATTTAGTACTATGTAACTTTTCTGGTGGAGGGTTCTATCATCAGCTCGTCTCCATCGAGATATTATTTCTTTGAGAGGAATTTTTCACAGTATGAAAGTAAATTTGAAGTTCAATGCCACGCTGTGGAACATTCCAGCCAAAGCAAGCGCATCTCTGTGATTATCAAAATAGTTGAGTAGTGCAGCAGTTAACAAGCCAGGTAAGTGAAAAAGATAGTTTTCATGAATATAACAAAAGAAACCAAGACTAAACCAGGTCTACACAACCATTAATAGGAACTAAACTGGAAACTAAGTTAATCAGGACTAAACCAACACTTGGAGTCACCTAATTCACAGCTAAACTAATACAGAACAAAACAAAACAGTAGCTGGCAAACACGCGAAATCTAAAATAGAAACCAGTACATTTCAAATCACTAATGGTCAATTGAGAGAAACATGTCTTGTCTCCAGGCTTATTTCTATCCCAGAATGGTTCATTACAAAAGTGCATGAAGCTGGCATTTCTTGGTACATAATTGCAATCTTTAAAAGAAAACTGTGATGGGCCTCTGTTCTTTGAATGTGTTGTTAGCCATTTAAAGTCGTCCAAATCATTTTGTTAAATCGTTTGGGCTTTGCAAACCAGCATTGTAACAACTCAGTGGGGGAGTAAAAAAAGTCCCTGAGAATAACTTGTCCGCTGCAGAGCGTCTGGCACAATGCACTGCTCGCACCATTCTTCTACTACTAACACCTAAAACATTTATTTTAGAAACAAATCGTAATCTATTGCTAGTCCGAAATTGGCAAAACTACAACAATAAAGTACAGGTAAATGCCTTGAAAATCAACAAACCTCACAATTAGCCGTAATGTCGCACAACCTGATGCAGCTGCAGTAATTGTTGTTAAGTGTCACTATGGAAACACAGGCTTCACTTAAACTAAGAGCCATCATCGGAGTGGATTACAAAGCTTGGTTTTGGTTGTTGACAAATTAGGCTGCATGGGATTATTACATTGGATGGAGATTGGGTATACTTGAGAACTGGCATGTCGGTGGTACAGGGATTATAACATATGTAAGGCAATGCTTTTTTGTGTTTGGTCAAAATAGATGTGAGAGCAAATCTTCTCAATCATACATTTTTTCATCATGAGGCATGTTTTCAATATATCTACAACAATTATTAGGCCTCCTATTTGAACACTGAACATTAAACACTGTTTGTTATACATCTAATACACACCTAGATTTAAATAGTGATTCACCGATATGGTTTGTTTTGTTTTTTTTTTTGCCCAATGCGGATACTTGCTGTTTAGAATCCAGAGAAGCTAATGGCCAATAAGGTCTGCTAATATTTCTGGATCGATATGGACCCAAATGATCTAATTTGCAAAGTAATACAAACATGTTTTACCACAAACTGGATGCAGTGTAGTGACATTTTGTGCAGTGTTTGTCGTAAAGTGTTCCTATAAGGCTTTATGGATATTCTTCAGGCAGTTGGTTGAATCAAGCAAAATATTGGCCTCTGCTGGAGTTTTAAAGCCGATGGCTGATACGCAAATAAAAATAGAAACAAACCCCCCCCCCCCAAAAAAAAACACACTGTAAATATTGGCTCAAAAGGCTATCTCTAGGTGTACAGTATCTCTATTAAATAGCCACTTTTATGGTCTTAGTGATGGGTTATTCTTGTACAACCAATCTCGTAAATTAATTCACTTTATGTATTTAATAGTCAATATGTTCTGGTTGTCCACTTGAGTACACATTTGGCATCTGTGCTTTAAAAATATTAAAAGACTTTCATCTATACTGCTCCATTTTGATGTGTCATAAAATGCACACTCTAAACTCCAGTGTTCGCTCCAGGTGATGTGTGTGGGACGGTCTAATAATAAACTACAATACCCATGATTCCTCTAACAAAAGGCCAATGTCTTTTTAATAGTTCTGCTCAGATAACCATGGAAACTGTGGATTTGCCAACATAGAGGAATGCTGTTGAGAATATGAATTGACCGTCTGATCATGTCCATGTCATGAAAAAGCAGAAATGAAAGCAGTGATTCAGGCGTGTGATGTCTACAAGCTGTTTCTCAATGATGGATGGAGTGTTCACCGGATGTCCCCAAAAATGTGCTTGTTCATAGTTTGGGGAATAGAGCTTATAGTTTTTATAGCCATGGAGAGGTGGAGTGGAATATTATGGATAGTATGGCCTGTCATCAACTCATGTGAGGTTACTGGCACAGGCACCAATGGATTTTATGGTAAAGGGGAGCAGTGCAAGTCAAACTAAAGAAGAAATGCAGAACTAAAGAAGAAAATGTTTAGCTATTTTGTGTCCTACTGGATTTCAAATCAGTTATCATTCTGGGTTATTACAGAAATGACAATATAGTTGGACATAGGTGTTGGATACTAATGAAGATGTTCTTAATTTCGTCAGTAATAACATATTACTTCTGCTTGTCCTGTGTAAACCTTTGTGTTGTCCAGTGCAGCCTGTAGAAGTGAGAGTAGGGTTGAGTAGGGCTGCGTTTTCCCTGTGGGTCGGTGGAGACTTGGCTGCGCGCACTGACAGCTTCGCTTCACCTCATAATGAACACACATCTACGACCATCATTCCGATGGTGACACACGTAATTATCACAAACAGGAGACGTGTTAGAGCATGCAGCAGAACTTACAGTGACACCAGCCCAAGTGGCAGCACCAGTGTAGCTTGAAGCACTTCCCATGGCTGTGTGTGGCGCAAATGGAGAGTCCATCGCAAGGCAGGAAGTCTGGTCTCCCCGCGCAGCTTTTGGCCAAAGCTTGTGCCTCGTCCAACTTCTCACTTTTCGGACACTTATGTGCTCCCGAGGCGGCCATGCCGACATTTCCCGAGTCCAAATATAAAAACGCACACCGCTATGTCCGGGAAAAGTGATCCAAAGCTGCTGAGCGAGAGGAGCTTCTCCTCACCTCGGGCTGGAGAAGCTGAGAAAGTGGGGGGCGGACGCGAATACCGTTGTGACTGTACTAACACAACGCAGCTGGCTTTGTGTTCCCGCTACAAATCAGTGCATATAGTCCGAAAACACGACCGCACCATACGGAGATGTCTTTGGTCTTCGCAAAAGGTTCCCCTACTCGTGGGAGTCACATCTTTATATCCACCCGTAACGTCCGAGAGCTCCTGTGTGCGCGCAAATGGAGCAGCGCGCATCTGAACTTCATCAGCACAGGAGGAGTCTCTGCGCACACACCGCCTACTCCTGCCGCTCCATAAACTTCAATAGTGACCTCACCAAACATTCACCACGCCGCCAATTCACGACAAAGACACATTATGTAAGATTACAATAGTACGCATAAAGCATTTTCAATCCAAGAAGCCCTCGAAAACAGAGGTACATAATATATTATTGTAGGAGGCCGCTAGGGGGCAAAGCCAACATCTGCTCTTAGTATGAGAGATCTAGCGGGGAAATGAATCTAAAGCATTTAACAGCTGTCTTCTCTTCATGCCAGACTCCAGCTGTACGCAGACAAAAGCAAAGCAGCGTTATTTCTTTTCCTGGCTGAGAGACAGTTTTCATGCTGGAGATGGGCTAACATGACATGAAAATGAGTATTTAAATGTAGAGAAGAATAAATGCAATCTTATTTATGCATTTTACATTTTATTTATTATTTCAAGATATTTTACTCAGTAAAAATATGATTTCTATTCATATTCATTAATTTACATATTACCATTTTAATAACACAAAGGAGATCTTAGGATATTAAGCTAATTTCATAATGATACAATATCAAAACTGCATTATATATTGATCCATATTATGAAGTTATAGAATCAGTCATTATAAAGCTTGGTTATTAAAGTGATAAATGGCCTTTTGTCATGCTATGTTGAGGTTTACTGGCTGCCCAATCAGATTTGGTTCAAACTAAAGCACTTTAGATCAGCAGAGGATGTGTGTTAAAGCGAACTGTGTGGCATCCTGATGATCTCTCTCCACCTCTGGATGGGTGGGCTGCCGCTGGACACCAGCTTCTTCAGCAGGCTGCTGGGACGGAGATGGGGTACATCCGGGTGCAGCTGCTGGTAGTGCTCCAGTCTCTGTAGGACTCGGGCCAGTCCCACCTGACTCGCATAGAACATGGGCCCCCCGCGGTGCCGAGGGAAACTGTAGCCAAACACATAGATCATGTCAATGTCCTCTGGTCCTGCTGCAATGCCCTCCTGGAGGATGTTGAAGCCCTCATTGATGAGCGCATACAGGCAGCGCTCTAGCACCTCCTGGGAGTCGATGCGGCGGGACACCAGCCCATGGCGAGCTCTGTACTCCTCCAGGAAGCTCTGCAACCAGGGGTCAGGTCTGGCCTCTCTGCTGCCAGCTGAATCATATAGGTACCAGCCCCTGCCTGTCTTCTGCCCAAAGCGGCCTTGCTCACACAGCAGGTCCCCCAGAGGGCTGTACCTACGCCCCTGACGCACCCTGCTCACCTGCCCCGGCTCCACCAGAGCCCCAGCATTACGCACCTTCCAGCCCACGTCCAAACCTGACAGGTCGGCCACCCTGAACAACCCCATGGGGAAACCAAACTCCTCCAGGGCACGGTCCACAATCTCTGGGCTGGCCCCTTCCTCCACGAGAAATGAGGCCTCCTCCGCATAAGGCATCAGCATTCGATTTCCCACAAAGCCTGCGCAGTTGCCCACTGCCACACTGACTTTGCCCATCCTCTTACCCAGCTCCATAGCAGTGGCAACAGCCTGAGGGGCAGACCGTGGCCCATACACCACCTCTAGTAGCTTCATGACATGTGCCGGGGCAAAGAAGTGCATGCCCACCACAAGCTGAGGACTGTGGGTCTGAGAGGCCAGGTGGTCTATGTCCAGAGCTGAGGTGTTACTGCAGAGCAGCGTGTCTGCTTTGCACACAGTGGAGAGCTGCTTAAAGAGCTTCTTCTTCAGAGCCATGTCCTCAAACACAGCCTCGATCACCAGCTCCACGTCTGCCACAGCCTCCAGCTCCACACTGTACTGGATCTGATGCCCCACTGAGGGCACTCCTCGCCTCCGAGCTGCCCTCTCCAACATGCCTGTCACCGCGTGCTGCCCTGCCATCATCTGCTGCTGCTGTGTCTCCACTGCAACCACAGACAGTCCTGCCAAAGCCAAGGCCACAGTGATGCCCCTGCCCATAGTGCCCAAACCTTCAGGGACAGAAACAACAACACACGAATAAGACAAGTAAATAGCATCATTAAATGAATATTCAACAATATGGAATACTATGGAGAGAAAGCCTTCATTTTGGTAGCACTTTATTATTAAATATACCATAGAGTAGAATGTATAAACAACAAAACTGAGTAGTTTTAAACAACTGCATAAAGTTGGCAGCTCAAAGCTTTTGTACACCTGAGCTCCTCATTTCCAAACTGTCACACACCAAATCGCTGCAGGGAGGGGCTCAGCTGACAGCATGAAGGCTTACTTTCCACAGACAGCATCATATATAAAATGACTCGACACACTTATATGTGCTATATTTAAACTAACTCAAGCCCAAAGGTCTTACCAATGACAGCAACCTTTGTGACAGGTTTAGGCTTGCTGGTGTCCCAGCGAGCTCCACTGGGGCAGCTCCACCTGCTCACCACCCTCTGAGAGAAGAAGCAGTACTGCAGAGCGTGGGCCTGTCCTGATCCAAACAGAGTTGCCATGAGCTCTCGCTCCCTCTGCATGCCCTGAGTGTAGGGCAGAGTAGCTGCTGCCTGTACAGCCTGGACACATGCCACTGGAGCAATGGCCCCATGGGCACTCCGCTTGACCTTCTGCATCACCTCTTCAAAAAAGGCATCAATATCAGCAGGGCAGGGGCACGGCAAGGTACTTATCCGGCGGGACTCCAGTGATTGTCCTAAAAATCAAAACAATATCAACTATCACTTCAGATTAAATTTGCAAAAACACATACTTGTCCAAAGACATGTTTGTCCACACAAACTGACATCATTTGATTTGATGTTTTTTAGGTAAAAACTATTCTCCACTTTCCATTTTGGCTGTGGTTTAGGTAATTTTCTTCGATTTGTCAGCCTGCAGTCAGTAGTATAATTGCTTATCCAGCGCACTTATCCACTCAATCACCAGATACCCTTGTAGCTTCTGAAAGCACAATGATTTGACAGACCATTTCCCAGATAATCAGGGCGACTCTGCTACAGCTGTGTTACAGTTCACCTTGAATTACACCTCAAATAAAGAACCAGGAACAGGGGTAGTAGAGCTATTTAGTTCCTCTATTCCAGCCATTTTTGTGTCTGGTGCTAACAACAGGATTTAGTACCAACAACCATTTTGGTTTAAAAAATAAGAACTATTCACCTAGAGAGCTTTACACACTTCCGTTTTTGGGTAATAATAAGGCATACTTGATAACATCCCTACAGCAGCACACACTTCCCATGTTTGCCCATGTTCCATTTGTGACTCTGATCACAGCTTAGATCTTAATTTCTATTCCTGTACCCTGTGATATGATTACATGAGACAGTAGTTACAATCCTTCACAGTTCCACTGAATTACACTCAGCTGTGTCTGGGCCAAAAGTGGGTCATCGTGAGAGCTCAGAGGAACCTAGTCTGATGCAAGTTCTCCATATTTTAACATACTCATTTAGAAGAATCTAAGACCATAAAAGTCATGAATTCAGTTTAAAAAAAGCTGTAAAAAATTAATTCTTCATTAGACATTTTAGTGCTATAGAGTAGTGCATTTTACCCTGGGCATTATTACATGCTTAATCTGTAAATGGCAGCACTATGTCAATGGATTTGTTGTGTAGCATGTAGCCAGCCTGGTCACCCTGACAGATGTAGTCGGCAGATGTTGCAACCACTGGGCTAAAAAGTTAATCTCGTGACCAATGTGTGGAAGTGAACACACATGCGCCAATGACAGCCCTTCCCCAAACCACTGTGCCAACTTTCTAGCATTTTACATTTAAATCTATAGCTCAACAGTTGTAATCCATGGTATATATTTCAGTATCGCAGACATAGTGTCACACATCAATTTAGCCACTCGCTCCCTGTCCTTGTTTGACTGCGGGCACTAATCACCTCATGACTGGGGCATATCACTCAAAATCTCCGGCAGATTGTCCTCCGATCCCCGCAAAGCTCCATCTTGTATGCGGTGGGATTCTCTGTCTGACTCGGCCTAAACCAGGGCTTAACTAATGACCCTTACTCACCCACTCAAAGGCATCTCTTGTTGTTTGAGGTTAATCTTTGTACAGTGAATCTTTATTTTTTATCTTTTTATTAATGAAAAATAAAATGACCAGCCCTTAATAGGGGACCACTACTTACAGTGCCATTTCTGGATTGGGATTTTACATGTTTTGATTAATTTTGTATTGTAACTTTGTATATATGAAATTGAAAGCTCACAAGTTGAATTATCTTGACATAAAGCCAAAAAAATCATTGGCTTGGAAAGGGCATCTGGCTTAAACTATGATTCACATACTCCTGACATTTCCTACAACCATGTGCAGCTATCTGAATCCAAAATTAGGTCATTTCTCAACAGCAGACATTGCGTAGATGAAAAGTTAATATTCTCAGTGGACCAAGCATTTAAAAGAAGACTGAAGTGGGTCAGTGTTTTAAATGTTGAGCGCTGAAAGTAATATCTTGTCAGTGTAAGCATTACAATTATGGCAATGCCCAAGTTGATTCTTAAAAGATGCACTATGTAACTTTTTAGGTGTAGGGTTTGCCATTAAACATCTCTACAAGGAGACAAGCAGGTGACATCACCAGGCCAATAAAACATTGTAATTGACAAATGCAAGGTGTGTAAGTTTAATGTCATGCTGTGGAACATCCCAGGCAAAGCACTAACATGGAAGCAAGCAGGTGGCAAACCCACTTGCTTATTACATAATTTAGCTCTCTAGTATTTAGTCTAAAATTAAAATTAAAATTACAAAAATATCTACAGACCACTGATCATGTTATATAAAAACTAAAGCATTTGTGGTTTTTTTTAAAAAATTATTTCATTTGCCCTACTTCTACAAGAAAGCAGGGGTGGGACTTGCCCAAAAGTGGGCCAAAAATGCACCACTTCTTCAATGGACTTTAGATATAAAAGAAGAAAATACTATCAGATCTTTGCTTAAAAGACTTAATTCAAGTATCTCTCTGCTTGACAGTCCCCAATGATTGAAGATGGAACTCAGTGATACAAGTGGTTTTCACAGAATCAAGCATCATTCACAAGTGCTTAACGCTTCATTTTACTAAAAAAAACAAAACAAAAAATACAAAGAATAACAACAAAACCCTCACCACATAATATTTGCAGCACACCACCACTGTAGCATTTGTAGTTTGAGTGAGAATCGTGCTCTGACACATTTAAAGTGCTTGTGTGTTAAATATTGATCAATTTGAAATCATATTCCAGTTTTCACAGCAGCAGGCCTGTCAGTTGACGCTATTATTGTGTATGTGAATAGAGAACTCTTTGTACGGCCTGAGCAGTTATTGTTACTCACTGCAGGGAAACGGCACACTTAAACGTTCCATTGAGCGTAGATTAGCCTGATTTGTGAGTGCAATGCGGTCCTCCTATGCAACTTGGCGAGAGTCCATTATTAATATTCCAGGAAAGTTTGTCCCTTTTTGCCCTCTTTAATAATAGAGCAAAAGCGGTGAAGACATCAGAGCACATCTGACAGAGGCATGCAACATTTATGGCTGGAGGGGTGGAGGATGCGCCTGCCGTGTGCTCAGCTGCCTTTGACTTCCTCCACCTATACGTCCACACTTCTTGATGTTGGCCTAGCTTGAAAGACGGCTCCTGGAGGGATACCGCAAACTTTTACTCAGTTTGATTTGAAAGCAGAGGGAGTGCTTTTTATTTAGCTTTTAAGAGTTGTGTATGCATGATTTATCTGTTGCCTTACCAACAACACTCAAAGCGAACTTGACTGCAGCTTCCACAGTGTTTTCGTCGGTAACCTGGTCCACTATCCCGAGCTTCAAGGCTTCTGCTGCAGTCAAATGACGTCCTAGAGAACACATTAAAGACATGATGACATATGCGGGAATTTAAAATAGAAAAGCATGAACTTTCATTAAATGATTAAATTAACCCTGATGTGATGAATATTTCAATAATGTGTAATATCATAAGTCCCTTTATATGATGAAATCAACTCTGAACTCTCCATCAGAAAAAGTACACTCTGACAGTAAACAGTGACCTCTGCTGGTCAAACAGAAATGTAACTATAATTGAACTGAATGTAATAAAATAAACTATTCTGTATTGATGAAATATATTACATTTTGTAATTTATTATGCTGCTTTCTCATAGGGTTGTTGAAAAGTGTGTTGTAGATTCTGAGTGATTCAAATGTCGTCCTCCACTGTAATGGCCCAGGCTTTAAGCAGAAGGCCTTTCCAGAAGCTGCTGTGCAGCTTTGATTAGGCCTGTGCTTCTTTGTTCACTTGGTTTAGTACACAGAGAACATTTGACCTGGACTCCAGCAGATGCAGTTGAGACTTTGCTGTGACTCTCTCCTCCTCCTCCTCTTCACCTGCCAAGTCTTGTGCTCTTGTACTTTCCAGCACTATTACTGTCTATGAGTGTGAGAATCTGGTCCACCACCTTCTTCAACTCCTTCTCCAGTCGGTCCTTCCCTTTCTTCCAGGACTCGTGGGATACTTCATATACTGGATTGGCTGTTTGGCCATACAGTCTGAATTGCAGAGTGTGGGCCATCCACCTCACTTCACCAGGAACATTCTCTCATTAGCTTTATACAGCCTCTCTTTTTCAAGCCATTGCCCATGTTCTTTCTCCAACATGACTTTCACGTCATCGCAGACCTGGGTCTTTTTAGTAAAGATTTTATTCATGTCATTAACATTCACTCTGTGTGACGCTAACTCTTGGCTTTGCTTTGTTGTAAGGTTAAATTTTACTTGGATCTTTATTGTAACACAATTTAACCAGAAAGAGCTGACTTAGTTGGGATTACTACAAGGGAGAAGATTTGTGCTCTTAAACAAATCTCTCTCACAAAAAACTGCAGTCACAAGCTAGCTAGCATTAGCCAGCAGATTTTCACTTAACTTCTCAACTTTTTTGTTGAAAATCAAACACCTACATGGGACCATTGTCACAGGCTCCTGAAAATGTGTTGTTTTATATCCATGTTGCATTTTTCTTATGTTTTTGGACTTAAAATGTTTACTAACTTCTATTTATGTATTTCTATGGTGGAATGTTCAACAGTTACCACGGTGACACATGAAGAAGACACCCAGCATGATGTTATTGTAAAATAAAATCTATTTCAGTCTTCGGTTTGTCAAACATCATAAAAACATCATCCAGCAGGTTGTAGGAAATGCATGCATCAGTATCTATGCTCTCCGTGGTTTTTGCTGGTGTCCACTTGGTTTTGGGGAAGTAGAACTTAAACCCTTCAAGTGATTTGTTCAGTGGCTGCTTTCTCAGAGTGATCAAACCTAAATGACTAGAAATACTGACATATTCCAAAAGGTATCTTCAGAATCTTCGGAATAAGAACATTCTACAGTGATCACCATGGAGCAGCTAATTAGAGAAACACAGCCATAGCAATTATATTAACTAAGCATGAAGCACAGCTGGAATGTATTGACTGTAAATTACACAGAATAAATAAATATTAAAATCTGAATTAGTGTGGAAAGCTATGTGCATCAGTTGGATGTGCTCTTTCTACAAATATAATATTTATAAGCTTTTTTTCCCCAACTACCTGTTTTAATTCAATTCACAGATTGATGTCATCCAAAAGCTCTTTTCATTTCATAGATACTTTATGTTTAAAGATTCTGAAACAAAGCCCTACCTCCTCAAATATCTAATAATAAATACAGTCATGTGTGTAAAACAACACACATGACTCTCTAAACTCACATCCACATTCGCAAGTCTGTCACAGTCTTTAGTGAAGTGACTAACAGCTTGAGAAGGTCAGGCTGCCTGTGTTACCTGTGGTGATGAGGTCTAGGGCAGCTGGGACTCCGATCAGCCTTGGCAAGCGCTGCGTCCCCCCTGCAGCTGGCAGCAGACCCAGGCTCACCTCTGGAAGACCGAGCCTAGCCTGCCAACACATAATGTACAAGTCCAGATGAACGGAGTACTGACAGCTGGGGTCATCACTGTAAAGCACTAATCTATAACTGATAAGTACTGATCTACTAACTATACTCAGGCATGTTGACTAACAACCATGAGTGAATGAATGACAATGGTGATTTTTATTCAGTTTGAACACAGAAATAGAAATAAAAAATACTGTCAGGTTTGAAAAATAAACTGCTAAATAAACTTTGTTTAGTGGAAAACTTGAAATATATAGCCTAGTCTCCTGTTTAAAAGTCCTGCTGTAGAAAATGTATATATTTTGATGAATAATAATCCATTTGCAAAGCCTGGTGAGTTATGAAATACAAAAAAGGCTATTCTTAGTGAAGGATAGGTACGTCATTGCTCATAATAACAAAGATTAGATTAAAGGAGGTTTAGGCCTTGCACGCAACATGGCACAAACACACTCCATTCTTGCTCTATCGCATAAAAACAGAATGTACTAGATTGTGTAGCATAGCATGTTCTCTTTGATTAAGCTGTTACAGATAAATGCTGAGGTGACGCAAAAGGATGGGTGATGAGCAACAACTCCAAAATTGGTCACACCAGCGAGGCACCTGGAGGATAGAGGAGTGCCGGAAGGGAGAAGATGTCCACACCCAGCTACTTGCATATTCATGATTTATGTATATTGTGTGGCGCGCAGGGCAAGGCACTCAGATCAACACGGGAGCGCCCCTGAGATCTCCGTGCACGTACTAGGGACAGCACCGCGCCTGGCTTGTATTAGAATTGTATGTACAGGGAATAAAACCTCGAGTGATTCTACTCTCCTGGTCTCCAGTGATTCTTCTGATCTGATTAACAAACACACCTACATTAGTTAGGACAGATATGTACAGGACAGGGCCCAGGCCTGCCCTGGCCACTGACCAGCAGAGTCTCTCTCCCATCTGCTCTGAGTATTTATACCAGAATGACAAAGCTACATACAAATCAAAGCAAAGTGACTTTTGTTTCACACCCATGAGTTAATCAGCTACACAAAGACATATGATAAGATTATTTTCTTCACAATATGATACACATACATTTCCAATTCAGTCCTATATTACACAAAATTGACACTCGTGAGCTTTAAGCCATGTTAGGATGTCTCATCAAAAACATATCCGGAGTTGTGTTTTGTTTCATTCAAACATGTTTGAGTAACCCTGCGTTATTACTCTGTTTACAGTTCAAAATGCTCAGTTCCACCTCATGATGTCATGAAGCGGTAGTTTTAAGTGACTATTGTTTGACTAGGGAAACCCCCAGGAAGGTTCAATATTCATGTTTGCTGTGGTCTGTTTTTAAGAAGAATATTTGCTTTATTTTTGAGTGCTGATGTGCCCATGTGTCTATGATGCTGCTGATCTGGTGTTGTATATTTTACAGCATGTGCTGCTGTATCTCAAGACAAATTTATCTCAGATACTAATGGGTACTAAACTTGAGTTATCTAGTATTGATACTGAAAAAAATACAGTACAAAATATACTACTAAGTAAAATTATAAAGCATTATCAAGGCAAGTTATATGTAAATGTTTAAGTTATTGTCTAATAATACATCAAAAACAATCTTATGTAATCGAACAGACAGTGGAGTGGAAGTAACGGTATGTGTCCGATTGTGATGCAGCCTGACGTGACATTTTCAGGACACAAATGTAAAGAGACAGATGCAGATCGGAGGCGTGAACTCACTTTGGACTGTGTGATTCGGTAATGACAGGCCAGCGCTAGCTCCAAGCCACCACCCAAAGCACTGCCTTCAATGGCGGCCACCACTGGTTTGTCTGCAGCCTCTATGGCGTGGATCATTGGCACCAAAGGAGGTCCCAACATGGGACGGCCAAACTCCTTGATATCTGCTCCTGTTACGTAGATTGACCTTATTGGTGTTATTGTTTATTAAAAAGATTACATATTTGCTGACATTTCTATTGTTTTATTTTCAATATTTCAAAAAAAGTTTACATTTATGGTTAGACAGCACAGTAAAATGAGGTAAATGGTTGGAACAAGCAGTGTAACTAGGATAACAACAGATAAATGTATTTTGCAGCCCTTTAATAATCCTGATGGCTATAATTAGCCCATATTATGACAAAATTAGTCATCAGAAATGTGCTATAATGTGCCTGTAAAAATTACTGCATTATAAAATTAAACCCAAAAGTGCTGAATTATCACTTGATTCTCTTATTTGAAAGATTACACTGAACATGTGTTTTGCCATTTTAATCTGCTCATTGTTCAGCCTTTTTAAAGAACATATTTTAGATTACATATATTTAATAATTAATAATTAATTTAATTTAATATTCAAATTGTGCACATCTCCCTAAATACACCTCAACTTCATACTGGCTTAGGATAAATCATGGTATAGGATATGATTTATCCTAAGCCAGTATGAAGTTGAGGAGTATTTAATGTCAGATGACTCCTGTTGAGCAATTAACATGCAGTTACCATAATTTCACTTTTAGTTACCGTGACATTTCTGTCTTATTACCATACTATAAAGTGCTACCAATTTAACTTGTGCCCACCTCCACAAAAGACTCCATTCTGCCCACAGATGACCACACTCTTCACCTGAGGGTCGCTCACAGCTCTTTGCACAGTGTCTACAATGCCCTGTCTGACCGCAGCACTGTTTCAAAAGACAAAGACATGATGAACTATAAACTGTGCTAATGTCAAGCCTACAAAGCGCAAGTTTTGTCAGAAAAGATGTCTTCATTTGTTCTATTGTTTTGCTCTAATTGGTTTCAGTTATTTTATGATATTCTTGTTTTATTACATTTTTGTCTATTTTAGTTTTTTATTAATTGTGGTTCTTCTTCTTTATTGTTTTTTTTAAATAACAACTAGTGAAGCTGAATAATAGTGAAAAATAATATGAACTACTGCACAGCACTTTGGAAACTGTTCACCGTTTACATAACGTGCTGCATAAATAAACTGGATTTCAGTTTGTTACAAAACTTGATTACTGATTAATACGAGTTGAACACAGTTTAATTTACAACCCCAATTCCAATGAAGTTGGGACGCTGTGCAAAACTTAAAAAAAAAAAATACAGAATACAATGATTTGCAAATTCTTTTCAACCTATACTGAACAAAATAAACTACAAAGACATGATATTTAATGTTTAAACCGATAAACTTTATTGTTTTTATGCAAATATTCACTCGTTTTCAATTTGAGGATGCTCCTTTTCTACCCAGTCATGACTCAACTGTTTCCAATTAACCTGTTCACCTGTGGAATGTGCCAAACAGGTGTATTTTAAGCAATCCTCAACTTTCCCATTCTTTTGTTGCCCTGTCCTTTATTGCAACGTGTTGCAGGCATCAAATTGAAAATTAGTGAATATTTGCATAAAAACAATACAATGTATCAGTTTGAACAATAAATATTATGTCTCAGTTCAATATAGGTTGAAAAGGATCTGCCATTTTTATTTACTTATTTATTTATTTAAGTTTTAAACAGCGTCCCAACTTCATTGAAATTGGGGTTGTAGAAAGATAGCCATGTGCAACTGCTCTATAAAATGCTCAATATTGTTCTGCAGGAAGGATGTTCTATTGTTTTAGCAGGAAAAATGACTCCACCAATCCAAGGAAATGGCTAGTTGATCTAATAGGTGACCAGGGAGGTTAGGCAAGGATATTGGCACATATCCATATTCTTTTAAAAAAAACCTCTGTTTGCAGTGTATTTACATTGCACTTTACACTAATTGTTTTGCTCACCTGAGTGCGTTGACAGGAGGATTTTGGAGAGAAATCAATCCAACAGAGCCCGAGACAAGAGTCAACGCTGCCATGTCGATGTGAGAGCTGTGATCACTGTGGCTTTTGGGAAAGAAATGAACTTTGTAACGAAAGTGCACTGTGTATAGCGCATAACTTCACCTTTCGCACACACTGAGTAAAGCAGTCTTCTTCTCACTGGTTAATCTGGAAGTGTGGAGTGTTACTGCCCCCTACTGCACGACATTGGGGGTTGCTTCCATTGTTTCTGAAAAATAGTAAGAAGAATACAAATTTACAAAAGGAAATTTTAGAGATTTTTTTTATTTTTTATTTCATAAAACCGTTAAATTTTAAGACAAACAATTAGGAAAAGGAAAAACTGAGATGGGATAACAGGATGTGACAACACTGCAGTTTTCTCGTACAGAGACCCTTCACCGGAGGAGATTGTAGCTGTCATTTTAAAAGGTTGATTAGTTACACTTTTAAGTTTTTTGCTATTATATGTGTAGTACTACTAGAAGTCAATACGAATTCTATTTCATAATTTTAAACAGAGTATAATTTTTGATAAGCTACGTGCGTTCATCCACGTTTCTCAAGAGTGTTTGCGATCTCCCTCACACAAGGAATCTCGTAGATCCGCCTCCTCCATGTCCGCTCACGCACGGCAGACACAGCAGAGGTGAAGGAGCGCCTGGTTTGGACTGAAGAGCGGAGAATATGCGCTCAGTTTTCGGACTTATAGCTGTAGTTTCTACAGCCAGCCTCTATCTGTATTTACTTTCCCAGTATCTCCCCTCTGCACCTCGGCGACGTCCTCCTCCCGCTGCCGAAGTTGAACATGTGGAGACAGAGCAGTCTTTGCAGCAGCCAGAGGACGAGCCGAACAGGTTTGTTGTTGTTAGCTGAGGCTAGGATTAGCCAGGGGAGATGTGCTTATGCTTTCAAATGTTTCACCTCAAATTTGTCTGCAGGGCTGTACCTGGACTGCTCTGATTTTTTGCCGTCCTTGATCAGTCATCCGTAAATCAATCCATAAATCCATAATTCTACCTAATATAGACTAATTTTTGCTCAACAATCTGAAATATAAATAGACCTTCAGTCAAATATTTTGTAACAACAGTGCTTCAAGTTTAAATGCTGTAAATGCTGTTAAAGTTTATTTTATTTTCACTGTGATCGTGATATTTAATTTTAGTTTCATTATTTTTGATAACTCTTCTGCTGGTCTTCATGTTTATAATGTAATTATTACCCACATGCATTGAAACCAAATGTCCAGTCAAGGCTTGCAAGGCTAATGATCTGAATAGCTAAGTGCCTAAAATCTGCTTCTTTTTCTCAGATTAAAGTTCCCGTCCGACCTGGAGGAGCTGAGGGAGCTGGCTGAGCTGCTGCAGTTCTATAAGACAGAGCACACTGGATATGTCCTGCTACTGTTCTGCAGCGCATATCTCTACAAACAGTCCTTTGCCATTCCAGGCTCCTCATTCCTGGTGAGCTAAAAATAAGTTCAAAATGTTTTCTTTATTGGTGCTAATATGCAAGTCCAGACTTCACACAACAACTTCTTCACTGTCATGTGTGACGTGTTTTATCTTATTTTTAGCTGTTGTATGAAATAGAAAAATTGGATTTGCTAATAACATTTCTTTGAACAGTCATTCAGTCTCATCTTGCCCATGTGGACTTTGTCTGCAAGTTGTCAGTGTATGACACGTACTACCTCATACACTTATACTGCAACTGTAGATAATAAGCTCCAACATCTTACTACATGCACCTGTCAGAGTATATGCAAAGCTGTTATTTCTTCTGTGTGGGTTTTCTCATGGCCAAATGTCTCATCTATTGTACTTGCCCTGTCTCATCTCCATACAGAACATTCTGGCAGGGGCTATATTTGGACTCTATGAAGGCCTGTTTCTCACCTGCCTGCTTACTACAGTGGGCTCCACTCTGTGCTACTTCCTGTCCCAAGCTTTTGGAAAACGATATATTGTCAACTTTTTTCCTGACAAAGTGTTCACACTGCAGAAGAAGGTTTGTACCCCATAGTTAAACCAGTTACAGTTACTAACCATGTTGGACTGTAGCCATTTAGTCGTTTAGTCGATTTATCAGTTGAAGATGTCTTAGTTGACCAAAATTGGTATTAGCTGACAGCAGCAGAAAGCAGAAAAGAGAAGTGAGTGAGTTAGCTGAAGATTTGGTATTTTTTTGGTATTTTATGTAAAAAGGCTGATTAAACTCATGATTCTCAAGTTTAATCTTTTGCCCTTATATAAATACATTGTTTCCTTGTACATTTTCTACATAAATAGTTGTTTTGCATTAACTCCCATGCATGTTTAGTCTTGTGAGTACAGTTTGTGGTAGATACATAGAGAGACACAATAGTTCTGAGAAATTTTGCCACGACTCCTTTTTATTCGACTAATCGATCAGCAGGACATGTCTTTAGTTGCCCAAGAATTTCTTATGTCGACTACAGCCCTTCAATGATGTACTGCAACTGCACTGGTTCTGTATTGATAACTGAAGTTAATGTGTCCTTTCACAACAACATGTGCTAATAGGTTTCTTGTTACAAATCCTGTCAGACAGACTTGGTTGCTTTTCTCTGCCAACGATGTCAAGTGCCGTTTTGTTTGTGTCTATCATCAAGACAAACTGTTCTCTCTCTTTTTCAGGTGGAGGACAATCAGGATTGCTTGTTCTTCTTCTTACTCTTTCTAAGGTTCTTTCCAATGACGCCCAATTGGTTCTTGAACATGTCTGCTCCCATTGTCAACATCCCCATCACCTTCTTCTTTGGTTCTGTCCTCATTGGTAAGACCACTCACTAAACTATAGAGGGTTTGTAATACATTGCATCTGCATGCTTGTTACACAATCATCATAATATAGATTGTTTGTATTGCGTAACTCCACCCACACACATGTCCACTGAGAGGCAAACGTCATCTGATTACACTGCTGCAGCTAGTTTTTCTTATTTTATTTGATACCCACTAATACTATGACCATGCTTAAAATGTTAAGAATAGTCACAATTAACTTGTCAACTGGACAGGACAATATGCCACTGTGCTCTTCACATGACTCTCCTCAGCCTATATTATGATAATGATGTTAAGTTATAACATCAGTAATTGACCTCTGCTCTCTTTCCTAGGTCTGCTGCCCTATAACTTCATCTGTGTCCAGACGGGGGTGATGTTGTCTGAGCTGACATCTCTGGATGACTTGTTTTCCTGGGAGTGTCTGCTGCAGCTGTTGGTCATCGCCTGTGTGGCTCTGCTTCCTGGTGCACTCATCCGCCACTTCAGCCAGAGGAGGCTCAAACTAGACGTCCCGGCATGCAACGGGATAGTGGACAAAAAGGTCCAGTGAAAATGTTGTGCTCTGGACTTTTGGACTTGAATGTTTTTAATGTATCTCTCCTGGAAACCTTTGTTATGGATTTTAATCAACGTTTACATTGAAGCACACAACAGGAAAGGGACGTGGAGAGGCGAGGGAAGGATTTTGAACTGTATTTTTATGCACAAATGTTGGCTCTTCTGCAGCCAATATTATATGCCAAGGAAACTGGTTGTGTACACCCATGTGTACAGCAGGATAACAGAATGTTTGTGGAAATTTCCTACATTACCAAACGTTTGGTATTTTTGGTGAACGTGTTTCAAAGTGCCTGTCATGCAGTAATGGACTCTTGCCTTCTACCTCAGGCTCAGTTAAGTGGCACTTGTCATAACCCATATTAGAGTTCAGGGGAGGGTGGGGTTATATGAGGTACATGTTGTTAGTTTGGACTGACTATAGCTAAACTGAGAGCCGTTATCACTTTTATGTGAAACCAAAACAAGTATTTGGACCAAAATTATTTCTGAAAGTATTTGTGCTCATTCAGAATTGCAGGTGTGAAGATGCAACACATTTTAATTAAACAGTCAAACAGTTAAAAAAGTTTGTTCTTCAACAAATTGTTCTTGTTGTTGGCTTCACTACCAGTTTCTGTTCCTCCCTTTGACTTTCAGAGACTGACTGGCCGAGTCAGTGATTCCACTACATAGATTATTAGGCATGGTTATTTTTTCCTTGTGTTTTTTGCATTGACAAAACAAAAAAAGACTTATTTGTAAATGACCCATCATTCATTGATTGGAGCCCACTGCTGTATTTGGTTACATAATGCCATAATGGTAACCATTTCATATGTGAGTAATTTGTGACAAAGGCTTTGTGATTGTTGTGGTTGTCTTCATGTCCTACCTGCTGGAGTTGTCTTTGAAAAGTCAGAATGACTTTACAGTGGAATTCAATGAACATTTGAGCCTTTAATTTATACTCAAACTTATTAGAATTGTTTCTTCTAAGACAAATAGTGTAAAAAGCTATTGCTTATTTAGCTGACATGTTTCGGCAGTAGGACTTACTAACATGCCAAAACATGTCAGCTAAATAAGTATAAGCTTTTTACACTATTTATCTTATGAGAAGAGAATGACGTTTGTTATAATAAAAGACAAAATTCATTTTCTCAACATAATTATATGTACTTATTTGAAATATTTGTTTATTTTTGGCCTTTACAATTCAGCAGACCCTTGAGTTTTCTGTAATATATTACACATATGGGCTGTGAAATTTGTGATATGAAATATCACAAATGGTGTAACACCTTTTGAGGTGAAAATATTGAAATAAAACAACAGAAAGCCAGCGTGATTCTTTCAAATAGTCTTTATTGCTCAGATCCAGGTTGCTCAGCAATACAGTTCACTCACAACTCAAAACAAGAGCGTGGCCATCACCGGAAAGGCATCCATTTACAACAAGATGATAAAACAGATGCGTTTCCGGCAGACCACCGCGATTATGTTGAGGTGTTTAGGACCTTGTGACTCAAGGAAAATGTAGGAATTGAGGGCTGTAACCATAGACGCTGTACTCATTTCAGTGATAATACTTCTATGGCAGAGGAAACATAAATGGTGAAATGCAGGTATAAAGATGGATCCATTTGATTGAAAATCTAGTGCTCATGTGTCTACAGTACAACAGTCTCATGCGATGCGTCGTGTTTCTCCTTACATAAAATAATAATCCAAAAACGCTGCTGCAGCTCTGCATACATCTCACCAAACTTAACCAGTCCTTCAAAACCTACGCTGTACAATTCCCCCTCTTTTCTCTCACGATCAGAACTGGAGACTTCTACCATTCCACTACTTTGCATCACAAGTCAGTACAGCTTTCCATTCCTATTCCCAAAATCTGCTAGAGTATGTATATATATTTTCAAAACTGCTAGTTGTGGTAGTAGTGACCTAACAGGAATGAATATTCAAAGCAAAGAATCCCGGCTACTTTTATCAGACTATGGTAGATTATTAAATGAAAACCAGATTAATAAAACAAAAAACTAAACTATCCAACCACCGTGCGATATGACTAACAACATCTTTCAGTGATGTGTGAAACTGTGTGGTTTATTCTGGTACCGAATACAATAGCAACACCCCACAAAACTAAAACACCAAGTCCTTGGAAAAACAAAAGGTTATATCATTGACAAAGTTTCGCCTTGATAAATTTGGCTGCTAAACTTATCCAGAAGCACAAGACAAGACTGGGAGATCTGGCTATTCCTCTAGAAGACAAGTTTTAACAAATCCAGTGCGGCTTTAAAGAAACATGCTCTAATATAGCAAAGTCATGCATCGCAGTACAAGCACCTTATACCTACTTTACTGCATGTTAAATGATAGCAATCTGGTTTGGTGAGCTAGTATCAGAATGAGGTACTGTTTCGGCTGAGGAGAGGCCTATTGATGAGGACCTCAGGCATTTTGTGACATTAGACCTTGGTAGTTTTATTTCAGCTTATTTGTGTTCATTTGGGACGAGAAAATAAAACCTCATCTGATGACTACAAAATTTGCCCTTCAAAATAAAAATGAGCACTAACTTTTACTAGGTTATTGGTTTAGTAACTAAGTCAGCGTTGGATTCACAAGAGGTAATTCTCAAATTTACAGCACGATAAGAAAAAAAATAGATGTAGGAATCTCCCACATTGCAGAAGTGTTATCTAATGAGAGACAATGGTTATCTGGCTGTGTGGCTATTGTACATGTTTACAGATATACAGTTGTCTTGAACACAGTGACATTGTTAAGAGTCTACATTCTACACAGACGACTAGGTTTTTAAGCTATTTTTGCCAAAGTCTTGTCAGTGTATTTTGCAGCTTCTTCAAAATCAAGCCCAGAGTATGTGGTTCGGTTTTATCAAATAGAGCTGGTAAGTACAGGGAGTTATTAGAAAATAATCACGACATTTGTACTGTTGTTGTAAAAAGTCTTGAAAAACCTGGAGGTACAGTTGGGAAAACAGGAGGTACAGTTGTTAGGTTTAAAATTAAAGGAGAAGTAAGTGACACTTTGACAGGACAATAACAATATGCTTTGCATAAAGATCTTTTGAACCTTTTAGAAACAATATAGTGCTCTACTAATTTCTTATTTTCCTATTCACAAACCAAGGTTAGGTTTTGTCAAAAACTTGTTTCACCCAAAACTCGATTCTCATATTTTTGCCATAACTTTACCAAAAGATCAACTATCACCGTAAAGGTATATGGCTCAGATGTTGTTTTTGTTTTGGACTAACGTCCAGCAAGTACCAGCAATGACAAAAAGAAAGTATTCTTGTGCTTCAAAACATATTGATCTGATGTGCCCCTCCTGGCCATACAGGTGCACCACAACTGAATGTATCCCACTCAGTGCATTACTCTATGGGCTACAGTTTAGTTTTAATGAAAAGAGCTTCTAATGGAACAGATAATACTGACAGTCAGTCAAAATCAGTCCCTTCCTTCTCCTTTAACATCAGAGATCTAGGTGAATTCAGTACACAACATCCACTTTCAGAACCATGTGGGACAGGCCTGTACCCCTAAGCCCCTGCTGCAAGCTTGTGTCATATACAGGATGTGTCCAGGCTGACAGTCCAGCACTACCCTTATGAAGGTCACTAGGTGTCTGGACCTGAAGAGTTTGGAGATTACTGTAGATCTTTCTCTTGTTCTTTTTGTTATTTTTTTCATTAAAAAAGAAAAATTAAAAACGCTTCAAATGATTAGTTAACAAGGCATACAAAATGTGGAAAAGGGGAAATGACAGATAGGACTGAGGTACCCTGAAGCCTGAGGTAGATCACAATACTGACATGCGCACTGTTCACGTTGGACCAAAGTTCACACGCTGGTCACTTCACTGTTCTCCCATTTTTTCAGATTTTTATATTATTATTTTCATTATTCATAGTCTCATTTTCAAGAAAATAAACACTTCCCTTCAAAATAATATGGCAGTGTCCCACTGAGGAAAAGAAAAGGACTTTGTTTTCTTTTGTTTCTTATCAATAGCTCTCATCACAAAATAGGAAAAAAATAGATTCATAAATATTACTCTCTCTTTTTTATATATATACACGCACACACATACGTACACACACCGCGCACACGGGGGAAGCTGTGCGTATTGGCAATAACCTGTGTTGGAAGATGAAGCTGATAGTGATGTTTTAAGATGACAAAATAAGGCAACGCGCTTTTCCATATCTCCATAGTAACACGCAGAGGGGACACCGCACCTGCCGCTCCAGCAGAGGACCCACCACTGGACACCGCTCCTGCTGCCCCAGCAGGGGGCCCACCGCTGGACACCGCAAGGACCAGAGTCTCTAAAAAAGGCTGCATATCATACATTCACAGCTGTCATGCCCATTTGAGAAAGCTCCCTGACCAGAGAGGGTTAAAGCCAAACGCTGTGGCCGGGATTGTGTGTGCCACAGGTCATACAGTGTTCCCTCCCAAAAACTACCACCCCCAGAGCTCCCTCCCCCCGCCCCCCTACTGCCACTCCACCGCTCCCTGACCACTACCTCCTCTGTGGCCCGTAAGGCTGAGCGCGCCAAGGTGCACATTCAAAGTCGCCTAGGAACAAGCAAAGTGCACCGATTCTTTTAAGACGTCTTTTCTTTTACATGATCGTCAAACAAGATGTCCCCCTATGATTCTATATACTCTGGATTTTCATATATTTTGCAGGACCATAAGCATGAATGTAGATACAGTCTCCTGAATAGCATGGGAGGATGACAGGACTGGTGGAAAATAAAATCTCTGCATTAACCTCTGTTGAGCAAAAGTGGCAGTCAGTTTGATGTTATCGAAAGGCTACAGAAAAACAACATGTTAGCAGACAATAAAGAATAATTTTGAAACATAGCAGATGAGAGCGCGCAATGAAAAATGTGATTTGGAGGATAAATGAACGATGGTAGCATTAGCTGAGTGATGAGGGGACGTTATCTTTTGCGTTGGCACACACACAGGCTTGTTACAAAGACTCAGTCACTAGATTTATACTTCAGGGTTGTCTCAGTTTTCAAAGAGAAACAAGGGAAAAGCTGGCTGTCGCAGCTCAGTCAGTGTCTGAAACAACCAACATGTTCAAAAGGACACCAAGTCCCACTGTCATTTCAGTACAAACAACAGTGCAGGCCTAGTGTGTGTCAGTATACTCATCTACTCTGCATTAATACTGCTAAGGAAACTTGAACTTCTCTCCAGCTCCGAAGAGCGAAGGTGTCCATTGTCTTCTGCTCTCTTTCTAAACCAAAACAAATCACAAATATGTTAGTACCAATGCTTTATCTGGATGTTAGGCCTATGTTAGTCCAACTGAAGAGATAACGTTATGCTGGGCGACACTATTCTGTTTTTATGTGAAGACAACAGTTTCCACCTTTTCCACCTGTCTTGTAGATTTTTTTGGTCTTTTTTGTGTTATTTTCGTATCAGTACGGCGTGTCCGACTCTCACAGGGCTGGCAGTGCACACAGTGCCCTCAGCCTTTGGCTCTCACTTGTTTCCCTCCAGAAGTTCTTTGGTTTGATCCCGGTGCTGGTCGGCCCTGCCAGTCCCCTTGGCCGTGGCCCGTGTGGGAGGTCAGTCCGTGGGAGGGCTACATTCATTGGCTGGTGCCTGCTGGAGCCGGGTGGGGGTCACTTGGCGTGATGCGGTGACACTGTGCCGCTTGACTGGTGCTTCTGCTCCTGTTGTTTGACCTGCTGAACGATCTCCCGAATCTTCCTTTGAGCAGTCTGAGGAAAAGCAAAAAGTCACTAATGTTATTCTAGTGTAACTTCCACTTGTATTTGTCTAGAATGTTGTTGAGTTTTAGGTGGCACCATTCTATTCATGAGTTTCGGCTTCATGTTATGCAACATTTTCACGACTTTTTCCAAATATAAGATATATAATATTTAGTTTTAATCGTGTTACTCGATATGGCAATGGCCCTTTTTTGTGTTCATTTTACATTTCAGTTCAAATATAATTGATTAATTACAGGTCCTGCCACATTTTTGACGCTGAAACCAATGTTGGAAAAGGGTTAAGTGCAGAATTGAGACTTTTTACAGACTACTATAAAAAAGCAAAATAACAACATAGGCTTTTATATCACCAGAGTAGTGCCATACAAATAATGTACAACAACAAAATGTCTACACAATAAAACCACTGCTTTTGTGGGTGCTGCAGTTGTGTGTTTGTCACCAAGAGAGTCAAGAAGTTTTTGTTTTGCCGCTTAATAAACAAAATGATGTAATCGATAAAGCGTTTAAGACACAAGACTAAACACAGCAACCTGTTCTCCATAAACTTGGCACAAGGATTTCATCTCTGACCGTAACAAAACTCTTTATTGTTATGTTACATGAGGTGTATATATACGGTCTAACCACTAACTGTTGTTTTGACATTTAAGTAAAGAACCAAGTATTTACTAGTCTCATCTATCCACTACTGCATACTATTCCTTATATTAAATACAATATAAGGAATAGTATACTTCAATTACTGGCTGTATTATGTTAATCTGCCTCACTTCCTCCTCATGTTTTTGTTACCATCACATTAATGGTCGTCACGGAGACAGTTCTGATAACTTAAGTATGTCAGCCAACTGTTTCCATGACAATGCAGCCAACTTTTCCCCCGTGGAGTAGCACAGCTAGTAAATTAAGAAGTATTAGCTGTAGTAGACTGTAGATTGTTCATAATGGCAGTTTGATTTGTGGGTTGTCCTTTAGGATATTTCATGTATGTACACTCTACAAAAATATGGTTAGAGTAAAATGTAGTCACACATACCTGACTGGCATAGAAATGTCCACTGATTTTCACAAACACCTCGTCATTCTCATCCGGAGTTTGGTCCCGCGGTACAATGACTTCTGCACTTGTAAGATTCTGCAGCTCTGTTACCTGAAAAACACCCACAAACTTCAAAGTTGTGTCCACAATTTCTTAATATCTCCATCTATAATAAATGCCAAGGCCTCTTACCGTCTTACCACCTTTGCCGATGACCCTGCCCGCTGCAGACGAGGGAACCTTGATGTGCGTCTCCAGCTTGACTTCCTCCTTTGGTGAGAAAAAATTCTCCTCTTTCAGCTTACCGAATATCCGACCTTGAGCCTGGAACAGACACATAAGCGTGAGCGGAGAGTAAGAGAGGAAACTAGGGAGCAGAGGAATGCACTCTTGTTTATTTATCTAAGTGTCAAGACATGTGTTTTTTGACAATACAAAAACTATTTTGATATTCATGATTTTGTTTATGAATGTTCGTTATCTCCATTTTGTAGCAATCAATATAATTTATCATCTATTTATCAGTGTCAAAAATGTATGACTTGTTCTTGGTAAATTCTTGTCTTCGCAGTGATTTTACATATGTACATTACAATTATAATCTCTTAGAGTAATCGTCATTTTAAATGTCCTTCTAAAGACAGACAGCAAATTAGACTAATTAGATTAATTATTTTGTTTTAGTGTGTTACATGTCTAATGTACAGACCTGTCCCTATCAACTAATGTTGTGCTAGGCTCAGGTGCACAACAAGATGGGAGACAAGACCAAAAATTATTTATTTACAATAAAATAGGCACAACGGATATTAACAAAAACAAGGCTTAAAGTTGTGAGTGTCGTGGAACATTTAACACATTTAGGCCCATTCCCACAACTGGAATGGTAGAGCCAACACAGGTCTCATCAGAGAAGGGTTAGAGGCTACGATAAATGAACCAACTGCACCAGTGACAAGCTAAAGTTTGACACCTACATGCTCATTACTCCCACAAGAGATGTTATCCCTGGCTCAGGTGCACAAGAAGAAGAGACTTGAGGTAAATGTGCTCAAAAGGAATTTATTTCCAATAAATAAAATGGAACAAAAATGAATTAACATAAAGGTTGTGAGTTTGTTCAAAGCAGTAGCGTAATGCAGAGTGTGTAGTGCGAATGCAAGTGATGGATGTGTGAAGTGTATCTAAGGTGGGGTCTGGCCCCTAACAATAAATAAATGGACAAAATGCTTATTTTATGCTGGTTTTGCTTTAATTAGGTGTGTTTTTTCTGTCTAGTTGTTTTGTCTTTTTCTATTTTGTGTTTGTCATTTACATGTAATACAAAGGCAAATGGGATCAACCACAGTCTGGCTTTGGGCTGTGAGCAGATGTTCTCAACATTTGAAAATAAAGGTTTGGAAAAAGGATAGTGAAAAGTAAAAAGTCAAAAGTAGTATTTATACTTTACCTTAAACTGAGCCTCTGCCGTTCCTGTAATGATGACCTTCCTTAAGTGCACATCTGGGTTTTCGGCTGGTGCAATCTGACACATACACATAGACGCGCACACACACACACACACATATGCACACACATGCACGCACACACACACACACACACACACACAACACAGTTGTTATGAAATACAAGTGAGAGCGAGAGTCACAACAGTCTGGGCTGACATCATGGAGAGTACACGGACTAAAACTCCACCTGAACAAAACTCAGATTTTGTTTTTGTCGACAGTAAAACTCTAACACAATCCATTGTGGTTGTTATGATGAAGCAAATGGTTAGGACCAAAATATTTCCAAGAACCTACAAATCTTCCCGTAGGAGGTAGTTATGTACAAACAAATATCTGTTGTCTTGGGTAGAAAGCATCAAACTAGCCACAAACTCATCACACATGAGATCACCAGTTTCCTCCCACACAAATGATAGTATATAGACATGTGATGTGACCCGAAATCTAAACTGGCCAAAATGAAAAGCAGGATAAAAAATGTTATTGTTTAAACCTTGATGGAAGCTCCAGCGAAGTGGGCGAGATGTTTGATGTGCTGACCCTTCTTGCCGATGAGGGCCCCGACCGCCTGAGTTGGAATAAAGAGGTAGACAACCTCCTGTTCTGGAGCCTGTTGCTTGTCAGACAAATATACTGGATGTTAGTTATGATACTGTTAATTGCATTCATGTTGAGGAGACATACTGGTTTGATAATTGTACTGCAATGTGAACCATAATAACAACAAATAACTCACCATAATAATATTTTCTCTCGCTTATTATTCTGTATTTAGAGTTGGCTATCATCACCCTCATTTGTTTAAACAGTTGT
The DNA here is from genome assembly GCA_019594935.1 of Periophthalmus modestus. Lineage (NCBI taxonomy): Eukaryota > Metazoa > Chordata > Actinopteri > Gobiiformes > Gobiidae > Periophthalmus > Periophthalmus modestus. The sequence goes on along the minus strand of JAIEZT010000009.1, from coordinate 21,861,186 downwards.
ACAAAAAAACAATACAACTTAACAAGAAATCTATATTCAAGAAAACTAAAAATACAAGCAACACAGTCACTGCCAATCATTTTTTGTAACCTAACATGCTTATTTTTAATGATCCACAAGATGACTGTACAAAAATATTGTTATATTTGTGGTGTCTGAGTCTTAATACACAGGAACTGAGACCAACGTGTGAAGATGTGGTCAGATTATTTGTCAGATATAAATCTAGGTGACTGTGGTTTCTATGACAGGGGTGTAACAATGTCTCTATTTTTTTTGGCCACACTTACTGAGTGCTGGTTGGAGATGGCACTTCCTGAAGGAACCCCGTACATGCTGCTGAGATGTGAAGGGTGACTCTGCAACAACACATGATTCAGTAATAATCTATAATGTATTCTTTCACATATCTGCACAGCACTTCATGAGAGATTTTAATGTTCATCCAACCAATCGATCAACTACAGATACAAGATAGAGATGGGCTTGTTTTATGGCCCTTGGTCAAATGTAAGTAGTAAAGAATTTATTGATATTGCAGAAGTGTTTTGGTTGTTCAGCTTTAGAACATTTGTAGATCGTAAAAGTCAGGATGCAAATATATTCTGTCTGACTCTCCCATGCCTTCATCAGGATATGAGTGGGCACTTTGTTTCACACACAAAGTGACTCATCTCTGCAGAAGACAGGGGAACTCTGCTCATTTCAAACAACACTGAGTCAACCAAGGTTACCATAAGCTACGAGAAACAGCTGGATAGGCAAGTTTTATTAGGGATATTTGAAGCGTCAGGATCTGAATGTTTTATGTAGAAGACTCACCATGAAAGGGTTGTACCCTGCAGCGGGCACAGGGGGCACTGCACCTCGGGGTCCGGCTGCAGTGGGCAGCATGGGCAGACCGGATAATAGGCCCAGAGTGTTCAGGTTCATGCCTGGCATTAGGTGTGCATGTTGCTGAATGGGAGCACAAAGGGGTATGTTAATGTAACAGCTGCTGTACTTACATGCCTAATGCAGTGTATGCAGGAAGCATAAAGATATCAGTTTTCTTGTGAGCTGAATTGGAGATTCGCTCAGCGTGCATAAATGATGCATCATTTTAATGTTTTAATATTCATAGACTGATCCCAAGCTAAGCCATGTCAGGTTTGTATTGGGAGTTATTTGGAAATCCTGTATTCCAAACAAAGACAATGAGCTCTGACTTGAGGGGACAGGGCGCGTGGCATCACAGCACACTACTGCGTTTCCGGAAATATATTGTAATGTACACAGCTGTCCGCTAGATGGCGCCACCTTCTAACTATAAATATTACTAACCAGCAGGTGAGGATAACGATTTGCAGTTTGACAAATTCAGATGCAAGAATATTGCAACTGAGAAAATTAAGCAAAAGTAGAAAAGTTTAGTATAAAAACTGGAAACCCCTACTTAATTTTACACCAACCAAGATTAACATTATCCATAGCATGCTCTACTGTATTTATCAACATTACAAATCCTGCTGCAGTGCCCTCCCTAACTCGCTTCCTCTCCACTTGACCTCTCAGGCTGCAGAGCTGGTGATGTCATTGGGCCGGTGTGAAAGAGGAGTAGCCTACAGATATCAGATGGATGCTGGGAAACGCAGTGCAATTCAACAGGGATACGAACACACAATCAGGGACTGCATCTGAGTCACACGCAAGGCAGACAGACAGGGGAACTTAAAGGCCCTAGTCATTGATATGTTTACGATTATTTATTTACTAAAAGCCCTACCACAAGTATTAGTAATGCTGGATTAATTGGGGCTGCTGGTGAGGCCGTGTTTCCCCGCAGTACATCATGGCTGCTGTCTAGTGCTCACTTGTCTGTGCTCATGAGTCAATCTGAGATCACCAATCCGGCATTCACACCAGAAGAGAAGAAGGAGGAACAGAAGAGGGGTAAAGTAGAAGAGGAGGAGCAGTGTAAGATTAGAGGAGGAGAAGAGGAGCAAGGGAGGAGAAGGGGAGCATCAAAGGAGAAGAGTAGGAGCATAAGAGGAGCAGGGGAGCAGAGGAGATGAGGACGAACAGAGGAGGAGCATAGGAGCAGCAGAGAGGGAGCAGAGGAGCAGGAGAGGAGTAGAGGCGAAGAGGCAGAGCATAGGAGGAACAGAGGAGAAGAGGAGGAGCGCGGGGGTGGAGCAGTTCAGACAGGATGCTTACATGGATAGCAGCAACGTCATTCTCATAGGCCTCTCGCAGCTTCTTCATGATCTCCTTCTCAGCTCGGCAACAGTCCTCCAGAGTGCCCTTCACCACTATGGTCCTCTCCGGGTTGCAATAAGCCATTTCAAATAACCTATGGAAAGAAAATGTAGGATTAGATCGTATAGATTATGCTAATTAGTATGATATAATTCTAACAAGTAACATACAATTGTGAGGAATTTGACAAGAGGGAAATACATTTTATGTCAAAACATTTACACAAGGCTTACTAATGTATGTCTAGGTTTTTTCTATGGCTACAGCAATATCCATTACAAAAAAATAAAATGATGTTCTATGCCAGATGCCCTTCCAAGTGTCCAAACAAACCACACACACTGTACACAGACTGGAGTAGACAACCACAGACAAAATAACAATATGAGCTTGGGTGATGTTTGAACAACTTTATGGGCAAAATCTACACCTAATTCACCACTAACATCCCATACTGAATACAAAACTAATAAATTAACTTGCAATTTTCTAATTTATGGCTTTAAACTACTTTTTATTTCAAACTTTATCATTAAACATGGTGGCATAGTTGGTATATAAATCTACTGAGTCCACTCGACCCTGTTTTGGCCTCCTCCTGCTTGAGTCCCATTACCCGCTCAAATTTGAGAGACAGAGTAATTCATTAGGTTTAAATGCAGGAGGGCTGGTGCGTGGCCCGTTAAATAGACTGTAATCACCAGCTCCCTAATATCATGTTCTGCACTGATGAAGCTGTAATCAACTTGTAACATTGTTCTTCAACATCTCACTTAAGTAAAGCAGTGAGCTAAGAGGCTAAAAACTCCGAGCTATTATGCCAACATGTTTGGACTACTGCAGCGCCCGTACAATTATACCAGTCTGGCACCAGCTCTGGTCTCTCTTCACTGAGTTCACATGTGCTTATAGGGAGTTTAAAGGGGCACTATGTCACTTTTCTGCCACCTGTTTGTCTCCATGAAAATGCTGTGTTGCCTGAACTGTTCCACGGTATCGCATCTATCTCAATGGAGACAAGCAGGTGAAGCAAACAGGCCAGAAACAGGTCAGAAGTGTAAAGAAACGACCCCTGGTGACAGTAAGAATGCATGTTTTTCAAGGTTACTCATTTTAGTAACATCAGATGTAATTGAATAAATGCATGATTGATAAGTTTAATGCCATACTGAGGAACATTCTAGGCAAAGCAAGACCTCTGATCAGAAAAGTAAGCTTCTGATAGTTGAGGTTGAGTGTAGTGTAATATAGTAATGCACATTCAATAGAGCAACAATGTATAAGTCACTGGAAATGTTGAAATGGAAATTTATATTGTATTATATCCTAAAACCTGGTATAGAAAACAAACAAAACCTGCTTTTGAGTGAAATTTTACCTAAGAAAGTCAGGGAGCCAGGGTGAATTTGTGCGTTTGATTAGTCTATAAAAATTAATTTCTATTACATCATTACTCCACAATTACTTTTGATATCGGCTGTAGTACTTGAAAGGACAGAAGCTGTTGTAGTAGTAGTAGTAGTAGACTGTTTCTGACATGGTATTGGTGCAGATTATGTAGGGAAATATATCTTACATGTAGTCTATTTGTGAATTTTAAAATGTAACTTATTATGTATAGCTAGATAATATAGACCCCAGTGTACTTACGAGGAGATATTAATTCTGGTCCCTGTATCTTCCTCGATCTTCTTCAGGTTGCGCCCCTCCTTCCCGATGAGCCGGCCCACCAGGCAGTTGTGGGCCAGGATTTTCAGAGGGATGTCCTCCGTCCTGGGTGCACACAGGAACACATGGTTAGTTAGACACATGGTTAGTTAGCTCGCGGTGGTGAAGCAGACGACAGGAGCAGGAAGCAGCTGATGCACCCTGGCCGTGCCCTGGAATGTGGACAGCTGCCCGCCCGGTGGCAAGTGCAGCCATGAGCACTAGCGGTAACAGTTGGCTTCATGGTTTTTTATGTGAATGGTAATTAGGCCTGTCATAATAACACGTTTTCAAGTGAGATGTATTGCTACAGAAAGTATTACGATAATAGTATAAACAAGTGCTTCTAAAACTTTTCACAGAAATTACCGCCTGAGGAAATATTAAGCTTTCCGAGTACAACAGGACAATTCCAGGTCTAAATTAATTTTAAACCAGGTCTAAAATAGGATTACAGCATGCCTTGAGTAATTCTAAACTAAGACTAACCAAAAACTAGAACAAAATAGACTCTAAACCTAACCATACTTCTAAGGAGCTTGTGTATCACAGTTTCAAAACCACTGGTATAAGTGATAATATTTAAGATCAGTAATCCTAGTAACCCTAAAATGAGATAATTCAGCATTTAGTTGGTTTAAATCTAAAGTCATAGTAGTATGATCATAACTGAACCCTCTACAGCTCAAATTTTAACATGCTACATAAGACTATGCAATTAATCCAGTTTTAATTTTAATCCACTTATTTCAAAGGGTCAATGATCAGCTTTGGGCTTTTTACTCAAGATTCTCCATCAGTAAAAGCACATAGTTTTGAGCCGAGTTAAGATTTTGAGAAAATGAAATGTGAAATCCATATTTATTTGTGTTTAATAAGAAAAAATACAACTGAATACAAAATTATAAACAACCAATAGAAGAAAAAGTGAATTTATTTGACATACTGCCAAACCCTAACGCTACACACAAACAATTCCCCACTAGAGCAAACGATTATGACATGTATATATATGTACACACACACACACACACACACACACACACATATATACATATTATTTTTATTATTATTTCTATATAGTAATTACCATGACAGGCCAAATGGCTTGAAAGGTTACAACTGTACGTCAACAGAATAAATCATCGTAAAGTCAACTAGTTTGGCCACTCCATCCATCTCACTTTGTTTTCTTCTGAATTCAATATCGCAAATCTATTTCTCTGCATAGACAAATAAAGCTCTCCACTAGTATAGAAACACAAACAATGCCTTGGTAAATATGCACCTTCCCCCAACAATTCACAATATCAATAATATAAAAATCTATTCAAAACCTGACTGAGTAAAGGTGGAAAGGCAGATCACAGTAAACAGACATGTATCGATTGATTAGTAATAGTAATGCTCCCAATGAAAACTAGAAAACCAATAATGTCCTAAAGGCACTGGCAAGTCAGAGGGCACGAACTACATACTGTGATACACTGTATAGATGATGTACATAACATGCAATAGAACATATAGAAATGAATATAACTGTAGATCTGAGGGACCTTGAACTGCAGTGCACATTATTCTACACAGCAGCAGGAGCAGCAGCAGCTCAGAGAATGAATAACTGAACACGGGAGCCAAGATCACAGAGGACTACATCATTTGCTTTCTGGCTTTTTGGTAATAAAAACTGCAAACAATAAATGGAAATTATAACCATAACTCATTTGCACAATTGTGTCAAAATTATAGTATTGAATATTTCTGCCTTTAAGTAAATATTCAAATGTATTGGTTCAGCAGCGGAGATGCTACTATCCTCAGGGAAAATTTGGAAAACCACAGTCCAGGTTTCATCTTGCACCAATCAATTCACATTGACTGTTCCCAAATGTTATCACTGACGGTCCATTGGCAACACTTAAGACCAAAAGAGGCTACGGAGTAAGAAAACAATACGACTCCGACAAATTATATAATTATAAAAATATAATCCAATATCTCTTTTTAAATTAGCATTTTACTGCTGTCAAAGTTTAGCTCTTTCATTAATGTTATTTCAAAAATCTGTGTTTTGTTCATAAATATGATCAAGTTTCTACTAACTATCCAGGCTTAACAAAATGCTGAATAACCTTGTTCATTTACTTGTTTGTATGGATTTTGGATTTCATTTTTTAATCCCCCCCTTCTTTATTCTTAAAAATGGTAGCCTAAAAACAGACTTGTTGCTACTGCTACTTTCACTAGTACTACAATAATTAAGCAACTACTGTATTACCACTATTATTATTGTCAACTGAAACACCTTTCCAATAACTTGAACTACAAGAGTAAAAATAACAAATAAGAAAAAAGCATATCAGTTGAAAATATTTCTAAAAAACACCTGATTTCTTCCCATGCGTCTGAGCAAAACTTGTCTTGCCCTCAGTACAGAACTCTAAGCAGCTCTTGGGTATTTTTAAGTGTCCGATCAGGAAGTGCCCGTTAGCATGCAAGTTGTTAGCGTTATCGTCATGGAAAAACTCTGCACTGGTCTCTGAGAGCTATGAAACAGTGAAGCAGTGAATAATTAGGATTCTTGGAATGCATCAGGTAAGAATTACTTTGGATCACTGCAAACTGTTTAAAATTAACTAGTAATTTTCAAGGTTCTAAGACAGTAAAAATCAGGTACAGCGCCTTTAAACTTTATATTTGGATAATCCCTGTAGTAGTAAGTAGACGTTACATGAGGGCAGGCTGTGGGAGGGGTTCGGTGGTTGTGGTACGCCTGGGGGAGCTTGTGCTATAATGTGAGAGTATGCTCAGAAGGCAGTGTTGTGACGTGGCTCTATTTGTCCCTGCTTCAATAGCCGCCTTCTATGAGTGATCAGATGACAGGATGTGGGGTGTGGTGCCCACATCTGAGGCGGGCGGACGGGTGGGTGTCACTCCAACGACACACAGGGACAAACGGGTGAGATTTTCGTGTCGCTGTCTCGGGAGGGTGATGTGGAAGAGAATAGAGTTCAGATATGATTTCATTTTATTACACGATTTCTATGGATTGGAGCTACAGATACACAATTTATCATATTTTAAATAAATGCACGTGGGCTTCTTCCTGAGGTTTCATTCATGAGTTTCACCTTCCTGTTATAGTCACCGTTCTGGGGACTATTTTGCATTCGAAAGATATAACTGGTTTTAAATTTTAAATTGCTATGGCAGGAGTTATAATTTGTCATCATTCTGGATAACTAGGGAATGACATAGCACATACTGTATATCCACAGGTTTTAGAGTGATAAAAATTAGCATCTTTACCATGGCAATTAACAATTCAAAATATATTCCATCTTTTGAGTTGGCGAAAGCCGTTAAAATGTCACCAATAAACTGGAATCTGAAACCCAGGAATGGGACTGCTATATTGTGAAATTAAACTGTTGTCTAGCTATATTGGAATTTTATGCATATAACATGGAAGAAGGTTTATCAGTAGCTTCAAACTCTTCTTCCTTTACATGTTGTTTAAGGTTAAGGATAAGGATTGCTAATATGCTCAGTGTATAATGTGAGCAGTAGCTGCACAATCATTTAAACCAGAGGTGCCCAAACTCTTTTCACCAAGGGCCATATCTTGAAAAATATCCGACCACAGATTAGTGATCAATACAGTGGATAATCAAATGGGTGCATTTAACATACTAGGCTTGAAACATTATTATTAGGTCTGTATGACAAAGCAATGTGATGGTATTTAAGTTATATTGGTAGATTTACTCAAATTTGCCATAATTGATGATTATGATCAATTGGGTCAGGTCAACTGAAGGCCTGAGGGCCAATAAAAATTGGTCTGAGGGCCGCAATTGGCCCCCAAGCCATAGTTTGGACACCCCTGACTTAAACGCATAAAAAAGATAGAATTTTTGAACACTCTATACAAACTTCAGATGTGAACAAGACAATCTTTATTTCTACAGTAATGTACTATTGACTCGCAATTTGCACACATTAAAACCTGATTAGCTCAATAACACAAGTATCGCAAAGGCAGTGTAGTTAACTGCATGCTTTAATTAGCCCTCTCTCTCATTCTGATTGCAACACGGAAAAGACCTACTTCTCCTAACACTTCAAATTTCGTTGTTGTTTTTTTTAGGTTTTACAATTTAGCGTGTTGCCTTTACTTTTTAGTGATGCTATATGCTAATCGTAAGCTCTAATGCATCACTAGGTCGGAAGGTTTAAAAGGTCTTGTTACAAATGTCAAGCTTGATTAGAGTTACTGGCCTCATTTCTTAAGCTGTGATCATGTGGGCTGCTCTGCACTATGGACTGAAGTGTAGTTAAAGGGTACAGTTAAAGACATGGTAAAGACATGGCCTGTACACATTATTATCGTGGCAGGTTAACACTCACGTCTTGGTCTCGCTGGCCTCCTTGTGCATGATCTCCAGGATCATTCGACAGGCAGCAGAGCAGCCCTCAGGAGTCGAGTGGATGGTGATGGGTTTCTCTGCCGCACCTGCATTTTCCTTACGATGAACGTCCACTCTGCAAAATATCAACAGTAAAATAGTTTAAAATGTCTATGACCAGGTTTCATGTTTTTCTTATTACTTGGTTTGGTGGGATAATACTTGTGGTAAGTATTTATTAGACATGGCAAGGAAAGGGAAGTTTATTTGTATCGCGCAATTTGTAATTCAAAGTGCTTTACAGAATAAGAAAGACATTAAAATCACAATACAACAAATCAAAACATAAATAATCACAAATAATCATCATAAAATCATCATTAAAGGAGAAAAGTGCAAAATAAAAAGCTTTCAGTCATATACACAGTTAATCAGAACTGTTTTGAGCCTGGTTTTAAACATGGTCAAAGTAGAGGCCTGTCTCACATCTTTAGGAAGATTGTTCCAGGTTTTAGCTGCATAAAACTGAAACGCTGATTCCCCATGTTTAGTCCTGACTCTGGGCACTAGCAGGAGGAGTGTGAGATGGTTCATATGGCACTAACATGTCGGAGTACTTTTTAAATTATTGTTTTACATTAGTTTCGCCGCAGTGTGTGAAAAAAAAGCTGATCAAAAAATAACAAAAATCCCAAAGAAAGGTTGAGTCCTAAAACAGAATACCTCTGCTTATGTCATCAACACAGAAAAATCCATCTAAAATGCAGAGACCATTTTTGCAAAAGGAAGCCATTTTTCTGACAGCTTAAACATTGATTTAACAAAAGGTGTTGTCATCTATAACTACTGTGTAATTTAGACAGAACTGGAATTACCTAAATTATAAACTTCACCTGAATAATAAAAAACACAATTGAGGAAACTAGGCACATTGGAAGTAAAATCTTAAATATAATGATAATGTTTTTTCGTGAAGACGTACTTTACTCTGTCATATGCACTTTAAAAAGGTGCTTGTAATGCAAAATGAATCATGATGAAAGTGTGTATTATGCAAGTGAGCTGATGTTATCAAGTAGTACTTCCTTTGTCAGAATCATACACAGCGTTGTGTTTTCCTTCATTCATATTTATCAAATATTTGTAACATCTGCAGCTGTTTTTCTGGGCTAAAAACACTTCTTACTCAGTTATGCATAATTATTAATCATTTAGACATATAAAAGAAAAATGAGAACTGTTTTTGAAGTAAGAATGGGCACGCTTCCGGCTACATCGGCTCCAATTCACTTTGTATTGAACAACCGTTGCCCCTCAATGTAACTGCTGCTGTCAGGCTCGACATTCAGAACTTAAAATGTGGCTAAAATGTATTAACCCGCTTCACATGATACTGGTGTTTTTATTTATATAATTTATTTTATTTATATGAACATGAACAACAGACAAATCAGGCGCTTTCTTTCCCCGAGGATGCTCCCACCAGTGTTAGCAACAGGTTGGATTGACAGCGTTGCTAAGCTCCTGCTCGGTGCTAAACCAACCAGGCGGTTTAACCTACTACAGCCTCGCTCTGGATTGGCATTTTGGTTGCTATGATAGTTGTGGTCAGAACTCTGCTCCAGATTCGCCCTTATAACTGCTCTCGTCTCGATGAGCTTCATTTATTTGGAGCTAATCGCTATGGGTAACATCACACTCCCTTAGTCCACTTCTTTATACAGTCTAAGGGTTTGAGCAGCTTTAAAAAACTTGAAAGACAAAAATCATATGTAACTTAATGTGCATTTTGAAAATCTGCTCCAGCCTTTCAGTTTCAAATTTATTTGTCAAAACAGTTGAACAACACCCTGAACCCGATCTATTATTAGGGACTCCCCGCACTTACACTACTTAGTACTCATGCCACGCATTACTGGTAAACACCGAAAGAGCTGGGACTGATACTGTGTTGCAAAAAGCAACCAGCGTACCTTTAATATGAAATAAACTTAAAAAGCATACAGGCTGTAAAACTGGCACAAAATGGTTTTATGTGTAAAAACTCCAGAACATCACAATATTTAGCTACTCCAGCAAGCCCATTAAACTCATACTCAAGGCATTTTCACAATGTATGCAGTAAAATATATAATAAAGAAAAGTGCTGGCGGTGCAGTGCAGAGGCCTGGGAGCGTAAAACGTTGCACATGGGTTATGTTTCCATGACAACATATCACCATAGTGGCTGCTGTCGCCCAGTGATTGATTAGCTTACAGCACATGCAGAGTGATAAGAATACGTGCACGGTTACATTCACTACTGATATGGTTTTCTCTGCTGTCATAATGTTTTTATGATAGGAACATGAACAAGCATTTGCAATAAACCTGTTACAAGCGCAGAAAAATATTGCAGTTGAGGTGTAGTGTATGCTGGCTGTGTAACAAAGTAAAAGTAAAGCTGGTTTCTTGGCAAGGGTTCCCTATTGTCAACCTCGAAAAAACTCAACAAAGCAACTAGTTTTGTACAAAGATTTAAATGTGCACTGTGTGACTTTCTAGTGGAGAGTCTATCCTAGTGCCTAGAATGTTTCACAGCATGACATCCAACGTACAAATTTTAATTGTAGGTGTTTTAATTGCAAAAAACATGCATTCTTACTGAGATGTGGATGAGTTTAATGCTATACTGTGGAACATTATAGGCAAAACAATAGCATCTCAAGCAGAGGAGCAGAATTCTCCACTGGAAAGGTTTCATAGTGCACTTATTAATTTCTCATACAAACAATTTCATAGCAATATAACCTATTTTCAGCACTATAATACCATTCAGAAAAGTCAAAATTTGCAAAACTTAGGTGACAATACAAGTTACGTAGTTTAAAACTTACTTTGACTGTGTCTGTTTGGTGACATTCTTGATGGTGAGGCCCTCCTTGCCGATGATGGCCCCCACAAACTGAGTAGGCACGAGCATGCGCAGGGGGAAGTCCTGCGCTCTGGGGCGGGGACCTCCGTAACATCCTGAGGGCCCGGGTTGGGGGGTCCCCTGGTCCCGGGACGGCCGGCCCCCACGCCTGGAGCGAGGGGTCTGCATGGCCGGAGCAGCATCCATGTCCATGATGTAGGAAACCTTGAAGCAGTAGTCCTCACACTGGTGCTCTGACAACTTCTCAATGGCTCTGTGGGGACATCAGGGAGCAGTGTCGTCAGTTTGTAGTAGTAGTTAGGCTTGTTTCAATAATTGCTACATTGTCTTTTTGTTTAATAAATAAGAGATGGAATAGTTTTTGGGGGTCAATATGTATCTGTGTACTTCCTCTTTGTAGTAGTAGGGAACTTGTTGCTATTTTTCTGTACTACAATAAGTTTTGAGCTGAACAAATAACATCTGTGACTAATTATTGATGCAAACTGACTACTAAAGTTTTGCCTTCTGCTATTTTTTTTTTAACAATTTAGAATAGTTTTTTGGGATAATCCTGCTGTAGGGTTATTGTCTCATTTGTATAATTTAGTTTCAATGCCATCACTTATCTTCTAGTAGTAGTAGTACAATATGATTTGAACAGCAGAGGTTTGTTTGTACGAAAAGGTTTAACTTAGATTTTCCTGCTATTGGGTTATTGTGTCGGTGGCATAAAGTAGTTTCAATATTATCATTGGGATATTTTCTGTAGCAATAAATCACAATTCAAAATGTGATGTGACAGGCTTAAATAAGGTGAAGGTGAATTAAGACTATCATAATTGTGCTCCAACCATAGACTGTGTATATAAATGGTGACGTCACACTCCCTTAGTCCACTTCTTTATATAGTTTATCTCTCCAACCCAATACATTTCTATAAGCAACATATTACAATATAATCCTTTTTTTATAATTAGGTAAGTATTGGCAGCTTCTACACACAAAAAAGCTTCACTAACCAAATATTCCCATTATAATTTCACACTTATTTTTTTAACTTGTCTTATTCCATTTCTCCATATTTACTGTGCACTTAATAAACTGCAGCTGGCACATAGGGTCAGATTTTAAATTATGGCTGGGTTGAAGAGAGTTCGCCAAGGGATATATATTTTAGATAACAACCAATTTATTGTGTTATAATGAAAGTATGTATGTGGGAGACAAGGATTTCTGTATTTATTTTGACCATCCAAAGGTGACACATTTGTTAAACGTAATGAATTCATGTCATTTTAAAGGCGCACACAATATTTTCGATAGTCGCTGAGCTGATGTGAAACAGCAGCAGACAAGTGAGGCAGGGGCGACAGGAGCAGTGACAGGAGCCGGACACACCGCATGTAAGCCTGCTCCTGCTTTCTTATTTTTGTGGTAGTAACACATACGTAACACATCACAAGGCAACTTGAGTTCTTATATTAATATAGCCAACACTGCCAAAACTATTAATGAAGCAGCAAACAAACCATATGTAGCTTATTTGAGAAGAGTGGATTTTTTGGTAATAGCAGAGACACAACTTCATTACATTTAATCTATATTCAAATTATTCAAATTCAAATGATAAACATTGTTGGTGTGTGTATTGAGCCAAAATAATCATGAAACAGACAAACGGAAAAAATATTTTGACAAGTCTTTTGAATATGCTACATAATAATACAAGTGTAAAGGAAAAGAGAGCCCTTTGGTTGAAAACTGCTCTCACTGTGGTCAAAAGAGTCATACTAAGACACTGAAAAGTACAGAATGAACCCACTTACTTGGAATGGTCCACAGCTCTGTTAGAAACTGCCTCATATGAGTGACTCATGTATAAAAAAAAATAAAAAAAACAACCAAATGCACATCTATAAAGAAATATGGGAGCCTTTTCTTTTTTGTTAATTCTGCAACATAACAACCTTGCAATGGGACTTTTTTTTCTCATTGACGGAGATGGGGATGTTCAACGGATAATTGTATATGTTTACATGGGAGAATGTCTATATGTAAATATAGGTATGCTTAAATGATTCATATGTTGTATATATTTGATTTGATTTATTGTACTCTGGGGTTGTGCAACTTACATGGATACGTGTATGTTGAAGGAACAAATAAACATATTGTTGAAATAAAAAAATAAAGATTTTGACAAACAGCACCAGTGACTAATATGCACATCATCAATGCATATTCAGGTTGTCTATTTTGAGATGTAATTTTAGCTACAGAATTAAACAAAGGCAAGATTTGCCTGATTTAAACTAAAATGGACGGATTCAGCTAAGAAAACCGATGGAGAACACTTTGCACAAATTGCAAACCTTTGAGGGAAAGAGTTCACATCTGCCATATCTGAGTGAACTTGTATTGATCATTTTGAACCCAAACAGTTTGATGAATCACAGCTCTTTCTCCACAGATCTGACGTAACCTTCAGTTTGTACTGTACATGTTGTATCTATGACTCCACTTATGGATCTCACTCTCACTGCCTCACTGCTCACACATGGAGAAGGGTATACTCACTCTTTAGCTTCCTCCTTGGTAGCGTATGTAACATTCACGACTGCTGTTTCTGTGTCAGTGTTCACTGTAAAAACAGGAAATAATCACATTACTTTTACCTACACATACATTATACATGGCATATAGGCTAAGTGCATAGGTCCTGAATGTGTCTGTGTGCATCCATTAGAAGCATCAAGTCCTGGCTCTACTCCAGCCCAGCCTCTCCCTCTGCTCTGTCTGCAGGCACAAAGCTCTCTGCCACGGGCACACAACAGGACTTAAGTTACAGCCACCATCACTTCTACTGAGAGTCTAATGTGAATCAGACACACCTCCGTGAGATTTGTAGCCCTGTCCTGCTTAGCATTAGAGTCTAGGACACTGCAATTAGCTGAATCTGAACAAAAACATACAGTAATAATGACACAAATGGGGAATACTAATTTCACTAATTAGACGTTGCTCCGGCTCCAAGGTAGTGTAAAGTGTAAGTGCCCCCGGTCCTCATTACAGAAATCAAGAGCTACAACAGCTGTACCAGTTATAAAACCTAGTGATGGAAAGGGCACTGAAAATCACAGTACAGTTACATTGACAAAAATGTATCGATGATTAGAACTCCAGTCAGTGCTCAGTACCACCTATGATTTTAAATATAACTACACAATTATATGCACAATTTACAAGTACAAGTAGAGAGTACACGGAGAAACAATTACCAAAAGAACTACTCAATTGCTAAGTTTCATGTGACATCACAATATTCTATAGCACAATAATATTTAATACAGATGGGGGACAGCTAAAATGAATATTATCAAAATGAAGATTTCTGTTGTAACACAGAAAGTTGCAGGGTCAAGTCATTAATAGAAATGAACTGGTTAAACATTTGTGAATTTACCTTTTGGATATTTCATGGCAAAGTGCAGTGTAATCAAAAGGAAAATCTGTCTCCTGCCCCCCATCTGGGAGTATGACATCCTCACATTGTAGAATCTGAAAACCACCAATTACAGTCACGCAAGTATTTGTACTTAGTTACTTTCTACCCCTACACACAAATGAATGGGAATCACCTAAACCAATGTTATTCCAAAATTATATAATGGCTTATTTGGCAATGCTCAATCAATATTTATGTATCTATATAGATTTCACAAAATAAAATGTTATACTGATTGACTGATTAATTAAAAGTGTATAGGATAGGATATAGAATGACATGTTAGGGTGATATTGTATTTACTGTCTAAGCCTGTATCATAACAACAGACAATACAAAGAACAACATAGTGACATTTAGTTCTTGGAGCGTGCCCTGTCAGCAGTTTTACACAAGTGTCTTTCCACATTGGAGCCCATCGGCACTGTTATAATGGGTCCATGGGGTTTGACATGCACTTTCTCTTCTAGTCATTATCACACTCTACTCTGCTCTCTACTTCTCTGCTGCAGCCAACACCAACCCCCCCACACTGCATCATGTCAGGTGTTGAAGAAGACCTGAGAAGACGTTTTACTGACTTACGCTGTAGTTTTTGTACAGTGGATTGGGTTTTTGTAAAGGGATGTACTTGGGTGGTACGGGGGAAGCCGATCTTTGGTTGGGGTAATTGTGTTACTGCTCAGACAGGGCACAGTGCCAGGCTCTGCCCCCTCGCCCTCTCCACACCAGCTGGGAACTCTCAATAGTTTTAACCTCTCCAAAACAGCTGTCCAAGCTTAATCAGTATATCAAGAATGTAGGGAGAGTAACTAGATTGATGATTTTGTTAAGTCAGTGAAGGGGTACAAGTACAATGTCTATATTAATATAACCTTTTTATTCATTTTGCATACTGAATTCAATCATTTACTCTGCAGGATTACAGAATGAATTTAACTGAAAAATATTTATTGAAAATGCAGTAAAAGAAAAATTGGTACGTAGTATTTCAGAGGACATTGTTAGGTGTGCAACATACCCAACTGTAATAACCAAGACAGGGAAAAATATTAAAATGTCAGTTAAATTAAACACAGATTTATCCAGGATGTTTGGTGATAGAATTTGTGTTTTTATTTTTGAAAGTGAAATTGATGAAAGTCAAATCACATTAAATCACATTAATTACATTACATTTTCCACCTTCAAGGCACTCAAAGCGCTTTACGTTAAGGAAGCCACTCACACACACATTCATAGGGTATGCAGAAACAAGTGTCTTGCTCAAGTACACAATGACAGCATTCATCTGTGGGAGCTGGAATCGCACTGTCAACCTGTGGATCAGTGGATCTGATTGCTCAACCACTGAGTCATCCACCCATTGCATCACTAATAACAACGAAATTTTCTCACTTCTGGGGAAAGAGGTCTCTAACTAATAGTTTTGCCGGGAATGTTCCACAGTACAGTATGAACTTATCTATCTCTCATTTAGTGAGTGACAATCATTTCTGCAAGATTAATCACAATCCAATCGCAATTTGAACGTGCACTTTTTTTTTTTTTACTATACTGCATAAAAACTGCTAACCATGTAGTTAGACCTCTACAAAAATGTCTTGAGTCAATTCTCCTGGATGTTTTTAAAACGTGAACTTTGAGCAGAATCCTAATATTAAAATCTAAATCACAAATCTAATCGCAATCACAGTGCATGTCAGAAAAATCACAATAAGATTTGTGTTAGTGATGGGGCGTAGAAAAAGATCAAAGATAACCCTGATTATCCATATCTGTGTGCAGTGCTTAAAATAGTTACAGCACACTAGAATATTCTCCACAAAAGAAGAAGACTCCATGCCTAAACGTATCCCGCCTGTCTGCTAACGTACCATCACAAATACTTTTATCAGGGCGAGCAAAAGCCTCACCACGGGCGCCTTTAAATTACCCCCTGCACCTCCCCAAAAGTGAGAGAGAGAGAACATACAGGAGGAGCACACATGCACATGCTGAGACACTACTGTTGGATGCGTGCCTTGTCTGCCCACTTCAATTTATAATCCAAAACCAACAGCATTACTCAGATCTTATTATAGATAGGAATCCAGAGGCCGCTGTCCCCACTTCAACTTATAGCACACACGTGACGGTAATGAGTGATTTATATGCGGAGATGGGTTATGTTTAGATAATGGTTGTGGGGAGATGAATGAATGAGTGAGTGGGGCGGTGTGGGATGCCTGGGCTGAATGGGAGGTGTAGGCAGAGGGGACATGCACAGGAGGGACCTACCTTGTTCCACATTTTCGACAGTACCATATTGAGCTAGAAGGCCGTCCAAAACCTGCAAAAAGACAGGAGAGGATTGGTAACAAATTGCAAAATGGAAGTTTCATTTGACTTCCATTTGAAAAGACGAAATGCTTTTCTGTCTTGTCAATGGGTTTCAGAAAAAAAAATAAAAAAGTGGACAGTTGCCATAGCGATGAACAATATAAAACTACTTATTACAACTTTTGCATGGGAAAACGTTCTCAAAATGTTGCTTATAACAAGAAGCCATTAATTTGTTTTATTAGATAGAGCCAAGAAAAAATATAGGTATTTTTTACAGTAATAATAATTAAGTATTAATTATTATATTAATCTATTTTAATAATTTGATTACAGATAACTTTGCTGATTAATTTAGGCTTCCAATTCTCTAGTACATAAATGTCAAAATATATCGTTTATTCTTAACTACACTGCAGCAAATACATGTGATAGAGGAGCCACTGTGTTTGCACTTTGTTCCCGCAAAAATTCCACTAATCGTAACAACTATGTCTTTGTCTCTTGTACATGTGCTGTTCATTGCTGGGTATGTTTAAATGTAAGACTTTGGACTAGGATTTCCAGGGTGTATCGTGCTGGGATAAGGCTCCAGTGCCAGCCTGTTCATAAGGATGAGCAGTAGAGGATAGAAGGGAGACAGTCGCATATTGTGTGGGTTCTTTGTCTCTTTTGTGAATTTGACACTTTCACTGAAAATGGTTTGACAAAGTGGTGTGTCACTGCAATGAATGTAATGTCCATATTGGAACTAAACACAAGTAGATAAAAAATATGACCCTGTACTTGTACTTTCAATTCCCATGGCCTTTCATAATGATTCTTCCTTACAGCCGCCATAGAAATTCAAAAACGCATTATCCTCTTAATTGAGTTGTATTTTAGCTGTGTTTTGGTCCAGCTGTGATAACCTTTTAAAAAAATATTTTGACATGATTTAACAAAAAAAAGAGAAAAATAGTTACTGTACCAAAACATATATTAAAGTTAAGGTATACTGAGATAACACATTTTAACGTGTGCCATGCAGCCCTAACAATGCCAGTTTAACCTCTATATAACCTTATAATCTTATATCTCTAAATATATGATCTATGCACACACCAGGTCCACTTGAACAAAGACTCCACAGTAAAGGCCAGTGAGTCAGGCGCCGGATGCTGCTTTATGTGCTCCGTGGTGCTGCCCCTCTGACCAGAACACCCTCCCCCCTCACTGGCTGTTACGCAGACTACAGGCGGACTAAAGGAGGAGCACTCACCTCCCACTGTAAATGCGGCGGGATGTTTCGGATCTGGATCTTCCGACTCCTGCAGAGACACAAACAGAGGCAGGTTTAGAGCAGAATCACAACTCAACAATGTGTTAAAGATGCACTGTGTAACTTTTCTACTGGAGGGTTTGTTTCCATGGAGATGTTTATGCTTTGTCTAGCAACAATATGACACTGAACTTCACAGAGGCAAGCAGGTGGCACCGCGTTATGAGGTAAGTTACAGGTCAGGTCTGTTACAGGTCAGGTCTGTTGTAGTCATGTTGAAGTCTGAAAAAGCAGGGATTTTAATTGTGTGTAGAAAGAATGATCTCTTAAATGTGAGTCTTTACATTGTAATGAATGACTACCTAGAAAAAAAAAATCAATACTGTTACTCGTCAGTAGCTATTAGACCTTTTCTTACAGCTCTAAAAAATACTATAGGCCAAAAATACACATTACAGTCTAAAATACTATAGGCCAAAAAACCATAAATATTTAACATTGTGTGTATGATTTGTAAAACATGTCCGCAGCAGCAAGTAGAACATAAATAATAGTCTAATAAAATATAAAAATTTAAGGATCTACTAAACCAGGTGTCTTTGAACTTTAAGACTTTGTGGTCCAAAAATAATTCACAAAAATATTACATAAAAATAAATCTTAGAGAGCACGCTGCTTAAGTTGTACATTTTGTGCTACACCAGATCTGACACAAACCTTGCCCACCTGTAGATGTCTCTTTATACGGTACTTTTAGAATTTCCCAAAGCTATTGAGCTGTTATAAAAATAACCTTTAAACTGAAAAATCAATCAACTATGAGCCAATGAGTCTTTTATGGTTGGCATTTAGCAGCTTAAAAAATGTTTAAAAACTGTAACATTTTAAAATGTTAAGTTTCATTCAGTACGCTTCTCAATTATGTAACACTTTGGTTTTGCAATGCAGGACAGTCAAAGCAGCCCTCTCACTGTTTTTACTGAGTACGTCAGAGCAAACAGCAAAGCCACACAGACCGCACCATGACCACAGGCTGTTAACAACTACATTAACGTGAGAGAGTCCGCTCTGACCATCACAACCACTGAGTGAAAAAGCAGAGAAGAGAGCCACACCACAGAGCCATGAAGTCCCAAAAAGCATTTAAAGAGATCATAAACAGCTTGGCTCAAAATGGGATGAGGGGCAGGACAAAGAGACCTGAGGTATAGATTATTTTTTAAATATATGTAGATTAAATCTCTAGACGGCATTAGCCTTATGCTGTATTTTAATGAACAATTACATGTTCAGACAACACATTTAGAGTCAAATTTGCATTGGTAAAATACAAGTTTTGACAAAAGTGTGTGCTATTATTGAGGTGAAAATTAGCAACAAAAATGTTGACATTTGTTGTTTATTAGCACTAAGCAATTAGTAGCTATCAAACTAAAATGTTGCAATAGCAGATATAATACTTCAAATCTACATGCAAACTAGAAAGTGTTAAATTATCTAAAATGGACAAATGCACAATGGTCTTTTCAACAACTGCCCATCAAATTCACCTAGAGGTTGCTCTGGTACAGGGCATTAGCCACAATACTTGGAGGTAAATTTGTCAATTGTGTTACTTTTTTATATTTATATACTATCAGATCCTCTCAGTCTGTAGCGGAGTTTAAGACTAGACTAAAAACCCACCTCTTCTCCCTGGAATTTGTTCTAGGCAGGATATCTTGGTGTTTTATTGTTTTATTGTTCTTTGTTTATGGGTCGTATTTTATGTATGTCTGTTTTTGTTTGTTGTTGTTTATGTGAAGCCCTTTGGGCAGCTTAAGTTATATTTTAAATGTGCCATAAAATAAAACTGGATTGAACTGAATTATATTTGATGTTAATTAAATTAGTGTTATGACCATTTTTAAGGCATTTTTGCTCATATTAATGACACGACAATACTGCGTGTAGTCATAATAACCAAAAATATTTATATTCAAAAACACTGTGTACAGAAAGGACAAAGTCACAATCCCAGAAGTCCCCGGAAGTCAAAA
Source organism: Periophthalmus modestus (assembly GCA_019594935.1). Taxonomy (NCBI): domain Eukaryota; kingdom Metazoa; phylum Chordata; class Actinopteri; order Gobiiformes; family Gobiidae; genus Periophthalmus; species Periophthalmus modestus. The sequence continues at coordinate 21,840,809 of JAIEZT010000009.1, read as the reverse complement.
GGATATTTTAAGAATATTTACAAAATCCAGTGAATCACTAAAAGATTACACAAGATGTCAGCAGGTAGAAGGATGACCATAACTCAAGTTTTGATGTGGAAGATGTGTGGCCTACAGTCCTCCTGTCACTGCGTCCAGATATACAGTTGAAACCAGAAGCTCACATACTCACATATATAAAAAGACACACTTTTTTTCTCACTGTCTGACATGAAATCAGACTAAACTTTTCCTGTTTAAGGTCAATTAGAATTACCAAAATATTTCTGTTTGCTAAATGCTACAATAATGGGAGGACAATATTTCATTACTTTCTTCAAAGTCAGGAGTGTACATACATTTCATTAGTATTTGATACCATTGCCTTTAAAATGTATGGCTTGGGTCAAATGTATTGGATATCCTTCCACAACTTCTTGCCATAGTTGGCCATTTTTTTTGGCCCATTCCTCCTGACAGAACTGGTGTAACTGAGCCAATTTTGTAGACCACCTTGCTCGCCCATGTTTTTTCAGGTTTGCCCATGCATTTTCAATAGGCTTGAGATCAGGGCTTTGTGATGGCCACTTCAAAACATTGACTTTGTTATTCTTAAGCCACTTTGTAACCAGTTTAACAGTACGCTTCAGATCATTGTCCATTTGGATTTGTGCCCAAGCTTTAACTTCCTGGCTGATGTCTTGTGATGTTGCTTTAGTATTTCCACATAATGTTCTTTCATCGTGATGCCATCTATTTTGTGAAGTGCACCAGTTCCTCCTGCAGCAAAACAACCCCATATAATGCTGCTACCCCTGTATTTCACAGTTGAGATGGTGTTCTGAGGCTTGCAAGCTTCCCCCTTTTTCCTCTAAACGTAACAATGCTCATTATGGCCAAACAGTTAAATTTTAGTTTCATCGGACCACAGGACATGTCTTCAAATATTCAGATCTTTGTCCCTGTGTGCATTTGCAAACTGTAATCTGGCTTTTTTATGTTTCTTTTGGAGTAATGGCTTCTTCCTGCAGAGTGACCTTTCAGCCCATGTCGGTACAGTACTCGTTTCACTCTGGATAATAACACACTCTTACCAGCTTCAGCAGCATCTTCACAAGGTCTTTTGCTTTTGTTCTTGCGCAGATATGCACATTTCAGACCAAAGCACATTCATCTCTGGGACACAGAACCCATCTCCTTCCTTGAGCAGTATGATGGCTGGACATCCCCATGGTGTTTATACTTGCGCATAATTGTTTGAACAGATGAACGTGGCACCTTCAGGCAGCTGGAAACTGCTCCCAAGGATGAACCAGACTTGTGCAAGTCCACAATTTTTTCCTGATATCTTGGCTGATTTCTTTTGACTTTCCCATGATGTTACACAAAGAAGCCGTGTGTTTCAGGTGTGCCTTCAAAAACATCCACAGGTGTGTCTCTAATTTACTCAAATGTTGTCAATCAGAAGCTTCCAACACAGACATGACATCATCTGGGTTTTCCTAAATTGTTTAAAGACACAGAAATCTTTGAATCTTTCACTTTGAAGAAAATAATGAAAAACTGTCTAAAAAATCCGTCTCTCATTAAACAGGAAAAGTTTAGTCTAATTTCATGTCAGACAGTGAGAAATTAAAGTGCAAGTGTCTTTTTATATAGCGTATGTAAACGTCTGGTTTCAGCTGTAAGTAAACGTCTCGCTGAAAGATCTCTCCTGGCAACTGCTGTCCAAATATGGGCCAGCTCGATAAAAATCTGTACTCCTTGTTAAAACATATCACCCCGACGTAGTAAACAACCATGAGCATTTCAACAGTCACTAATACCTGAAAAATAAGCAAAGGGAACTCCCAAAACCTCCAAAAATACCAGAGCACAAGATCACATTTTAATTTGCAATCTGGTTAAATACAGTGTGAATTGTCAACTATCGTGTTACCGCTAACTGATTTAGCCACGCCTAAATGGGGAGTCTGGTGAAGTTCAAACTAGTGCCAGGCTTGCACTGCCCTCTTTTCTTACCTTTCAATGTTAATGAACAGATCCAGTGACAGTGAGACAATAGTAAGTCTATGCTATTCTTTCCTTCAAGTTCCTTAATGCTCATATTTTAAAGGGGAATTGCAGTTGTGTCATGCAAAATATGCTGGAGTGTCTTGGAAGGACATGTCTCGGAAAATGTGACAGAGGTTTTGGTGGTGGAAGGTCGGGTTTGCAGCGTGCTTGTGGTCACTGGCTGCTCTTCTGTCTGTCTGACTGTGGGGCAAGGAGAGGTTCAACAGCTCAGATAGATATACTGCTGTTGTGAGTGTCAGTGCACTTTGTAAGTCCTTTGTAAGGCTAGCCTGCAATGAGAAGATGCTGGGTTATTATATCTGATAGCCAGAGGTGGAAGAAGAACTAGTGCTCAAGCTTAGTTACGATTTACTGATACTTCAAGATAAAGTATGGGTCTATGGGTTACTTTTACAACTAGACTACTACTACTACTATTAATATTTACATACGTAACAAAGCAATAAAGCTTCATGTGTTTTTCCAGACTCTCAAAGTCTATTTTGTGTCTTCTTCATTCTCTCAGAGGTTAGTTACTATTGTATTGTTGCCCTACTGACAGAAGCAAGGATGCCAATCTGTGCCACTGGCCCCATCGAACAGCACCAATCACTCACTCTCACTGTCTAAATACAGTCTGCTACTACTACCTCCAATAGTGGTTAAAATGTGGTTGGACAACATATTGGCTCATATGGTTAATGTAAATAATAAGACAATCAAATTGAGAAGAAAAAATCAAGAAAAACAATTGTCAAAATTATGAAAATCCACAATAACACCTTGAGTAAAGGTATAGCCTATGTCTGTCCATTTCTAGGAACACATCAATGGCAGTACATGCATCAGTAAACATCTCCTGTTTGTTTGCTTATAAGTTGAACCCGATGAACTCAGTCAACTTTCTCCTCCTTTTCCCCCAAGTTAATAAAAAGCTCGTCCGCAGAACATACAGTTGCGAGTCACTGGTTACTTGGTGTTTGTCGGAGGTAACCCAACTGTCTGCTGCTGGTTTGGAACGCTCTGCCAGGGGAAAAAAGAAAGCCTCTCAATTTCGGTCTTTAAATATCTGAGGGTGGCCATGTTCATTTGAAAAGCTAATATTTGCTACACCCACCTGCACTAGGTAGAGGGGCCTTGGTGCATACTAATAATGTGAGGGGCTGAGAGGGTGGGCAGCCCAGGCGGGGGGAGAAAGAGGGCATTCACGCGAGGCCAGCACACTGCAGTGTTCCTCAAGATGAGCACGTCAAAGCCAACAGTAATTCTCAGTTTAGGAGCCACTTTGCTGCAGATGGCTGTTGTAGTGAAGGGTTGACTGAGACCTGGCCAGAGGGACTCGTGTAATAGAAACATCAACACATGTGGTGGTCTAATCAACATGAAGGATACATTTACAGGTTTTTATCATTCTCAGATTTTTACTTGATTTGATGGGGCAAAAATAAATCATGGTTTTACGCCAATCAAGAAGAAATTTGCAAACAAAAGTTGAAAAACATGGAAAATTACAGAGAGTTCTAAGTCAGGAAGGGAGAATTGTATCCAAAGGTTAGGCCCAATTAACACATAAGAAACAATTTTTTTTGAAGGTAATCGCTGACCGCTAACTGCAAACCGCTTACTGCTAACCACTGCTGTGTTACATTTGGATTTAATCTTTTACTGTTTCAATTAGGACTGCACAATCTCGGGAAAATTTTGAATTGCGATTTCTGTGACAAGTATTGCGTGTGATTAGATTTGTGACATTTGTTTAAAAAGTAGGATTCTGTTCAGACTGCACATTGTAAACAACTCCAGGAGTGTTAGCGTTTGAGGAACAAGAATCCCAAGAACATGCTGCGATTCCACATTGGACACAGCACATGAGCGGAGTATAGTGGTCTACCTTTATTCTATTAATAGACAGTACTGGTAAAAATGAGTCAAACGTAAGATCCATTGAGATAGCTGCTGTGAACAAATAGCCATGAATGCACTGCAAAGTTTCCGTTTGAAAATGCGCTCTTTTGTCCTGTACATAGAATGGTTTTGCTGTGTCACCCTGTGGAACATAAATCATGGACAAAATTGCAGGACATTGGACATGCCACCTCTGCCCTGCCATCAAACTACAATTCAACCAGGAATAACTTTCTTCACAGTGCAATTGCAGGTCTATAGACTTCGTAACATTTAAACAAACACACCCTATTCGTAACAGATTAGAGGCTTAAGGGCAGAGACAGACACCTACCATGTCGTCTTTCATACGGTATTTTATAAAAAGTACAGGGTTAGTTCATCATATAAAATGCCATGCCAAATCATTCTCAAAACACATGAGTTTTTTACATAAATAAATCAATACTAAAACCAGCTAAAGTACTATTACTTCTACGTGTATGTGCTGTTACATTTACCCATAAATCAGGTTGTCATGCTTGCCACTTTCCTTATACATTCCTTGGTCTTGGTTTAGCTTGGCCTTGACAACTAAATGAGCTTTAGATGTCGACAAAACAGTTGATTAAAGGCAAAGCTCCAGACAAACGATCTGAGTTGGGTGCACCGGTGTGCATAAGACTTTCATTTGGGTGCACCAGAACATGATTTAGGTGTATCAAAGCTCGCCGGTTATTTAAGCTATCGTACTACATTGTCCTTAAATTACTTCAATAATAAGGAGTAAACAAACGACTGGATTCATTACTTTTACCCAGATTTACAATTCATACTCTATACTACACACTTATTAAACTCTATACTACATACTTAGTAAAGAAAAAAACAAACTATATTATATCTCAATAATGACAAGTTTTATCTATTCAAACATAAGTTGTTTATTTGTTCATTTAACCTTAAGAATTTATCTTGTCTTTAAGTTAAAACAGAATGAGTTAGTACCCAGTAAGTTTAATTAATAAAAAAGCTATTAAATAAATACTGGCTTCAAAAACTAGTCAGAGTGAGAGGTCTGAGTCTAAGGACCTTCACAGTTCACTATAGTAAGTGCAGGGCGAGACCTTTTCCCATTTTGATATTCAATTGACATCCTAGTCTTTTTTTCTTTTTCACCTTGCGTTGCATTGGCAGCCATTTTACATTTAAGTAACTAAACATTGTGGGACATTTGATGCTTCTCTTTAAAAGTGAATACAGTGTCTAAATTCACAAATATATATATTTATATATATATACACACACACACACACATATATATTTATATATTTTAATCTAAAGTTATAATCTCTGTGGTGCATATTGCTGTGTGCACCAGAGCGTGAGTGAGGGGGGAGCGAGTGCATTCATGATTTTTTTTTTTTCAATTAAAACAATCATTTAAGTGTGTGTTTATATTATTTAATCCATATTTATAAGGAAAGAGGACACAGGAGAAGCGATGTGATGAGGACCTGTCAGACTCACCGGTGCGCCCAAGGAAAATGTTTAGTCGCACGAGCAAAATTGGTGTCCTGGAGCCCTGATTAAAGGGCATGTTTTCTGAATGTACAAAAAAATCTCCAGAACGTCATGAAACAACTACAATATATCTTACAAAAATCCACAACGGCAGCCAATGGAGGAACATTCAATTTGAGCCAGCCTAAAATACTACTGACTCCATTCACAATTCTGGGAAGACAGAGGAGGCAGGATATTAAATTTAGATAGTGTGACTAAGAAAGGCCATGCGTTTTGCCACACAATGAGTTGACTACAGTTACAGTTTGGTCATAAAGCGATACCCGAGACACTTCCATTCAGAGCTGATACCAGGATGTGGCCACAGAAGAGACTGGAGCTCTGGAGGGCCATGGGAACGCAAAGGAGAACACATACCTACATACAAGGACAGTCAAAAGAACTGTGCTAAGGGTACCAAGGGAAAGACCTGATACCTGCTAGCCCAGTGATAATAAAACACTATTTTTAGACAATTGAATGTTTTTAACACAAGTTGGCTCTTTAAAATCATCATGTTCATCTTATACCAGTTAGCTGATATAGATCAAGACCATACAAAAACTATTCAGGAAAGGTCCAAAAATGTCCTATTTATGTACATACATTTTCATATAAGTATCTATTTTTTGTTCTAGTTATAGAATCAATTGCTATCTGAATTTATTGATAATGCTACTGAGTACGTGTTATCCATTCAGCAAAGGGGTTGGATGAGAAATATGTGGCCTGTCATTTGTAGACTATTGTTTCTTTGTCGTTTAACATCAAAATGAGGGGAAGGAGTTAAGTGGGCGGGGCTAACAGTTCCCTCTGAAACATGTTCTTCGCTTATGGAACAAGATCAAGTACAGGGGATTTAATGTTGTGGGTTGGGTTCACGTAACATCATAATAAACCGAGAGATTACATGATTTTTTTTTTTTCACAATAGCTTCAAAAAGTGGTGGCATTATTCAAACAAAATGTGTCCCCATACTGTAACAAATAATAAGGTTAAACAATTGTGGACTTTGTGTTTGGAGATTTCTTTCTAAACCAGTGAATCAGTCATAAGAATTATAAAGGCCCCTGTCCTCCATCCATGCAACCTATGTTTCTCTATATATTCACTTACATGCTGATATATTAGATGGTTTAATGGAAAAATCTCGAGTTGTCATGTACGGAAATAAAAGTTGTACTAATATAGTGCCAGGCATAGCCCCGGGCCACTGCTCCTGTCTGCTTCCTCAAAGTGCTGTGCTGACAATTATCCAGAATCTATTAATATACAATATGGCTCCCGAAATCCCTCTATGATGTTGATCTAACGTGATTTTTAGTTTTAGTATTTCTTGTATTTGCCACAAGTGGATAGTCTACTCTGACCTTGAGCAACACATTCAGAGAAATCCATCATGTTTGTGTTTGTTTCCTAAAGTCTACTTATGAATATTAAAAAGACAGAAAAAGCTATGTAATTTGAATGCTATAAATGGTAAAGGGGAACTCTACAAGGTCAACAAATATTAATATAAACATGAACTGAAGCTACTACAACATTTAGTCTTTAAATAAATAGTGGCCTGTCAATGTGGGATTATTTTTCAGAGCTATGTTTTATAGATTAATGGTGCTGTGGTTAAAAGGGGCGCTATCCATTTTTTTCATTGCATATTTGATTTGTTGTGCACTGTAAAACCAGCTCTTACGCTCATAATTAGACCTATCTATGCTGTTTGCAATTAATTACAAAGTGCCAGGAAGTAACACTGATGCACAAATGATCTAGAAGTGTTTTTAAGACAGTTAAATCAGGTACGGCACCTTTAAGTGTTAAGTTGTTCACACCTCACTTGAGCGCACGCATGCTATTGTTGTATTTACTACACTACACCCTTGTTGCAACAGAGAGGGCATCTGATGTAACCTCCAACAAAACATGGATGCCACTCAAACGGGTAAAAACTTGGACGACACAGAGATTATTCAGCTGGATAGCACCCTCACACTCAGGGTGATGTTTTCTCACTGCCCTATTAGCTCCCCTTGACACTAAAACAAGCAGTCATGATTAAACATTTCCCTATCTGCTCCAGGAGTTACTGTAATGATCCCTTCAAGCGCTGTGTTTACCTTTCCTCTCCACTCTGGACCAAAGACAGCAGCACTCGGAGACCAGCGGGGGGCACAAGTCTCTCGCAAGACTCGGGGGTCACCTCTCCCTCGCTCCTAATTGTTCCTCCATTCTAAGACAACACGCGGGCTGATAAGGTTTTCTCCATTTAACTGTCATGCCCTGTCTGCTGTTATGTCCATTAACCTGTCAGCTCACTCCCAGGAGCAAAAGTCTGCAATTATAAAGCAGAGCTGCTATACCACAACAGCACAGTGGTTGGTACGTAGATACAATACAGTACAGTAAATATGTGCTGGGAAGTTGAAGCTGAACCAATATAATGTTTTGCTTTATGCAATCTCCACAGACTCACTGAAGAAGCAATTACCTCTAATGCATAGGTGTCAAACTCTGGCCTGCGGGCCAAATTTGGCTTGCAGTGTAATTTATATTTGGCCCGTGAGGCAATTTCAAATTGCAGTTGTGTGGTAAAGCCTTGAAAATGGAACATGTAATGAGACCATCACGCTGCAGTTAACTTTATCAGAGCCATAGGTTTAAATTATCGCCAGTTCAAAACATTTCTGAGCAAGTTACAAACGGATTGTGGTGATTTGCCCGATCACACTGAGGTGCGATGGCTAAACCAGGGAAAGGTGCTGCAAAGATGTTTGAGCTGCGTGAGGAGATTTGTCTGTTCTTGGAAAGCAAAGGGAAACACACAACACAACTCCGAGACGAAACGTTTGTGTGTGAAATGTGTTTTCTGTGACATCACGAGTCTGAATGTGATGAACCTGCAGCTGCAGGTCGGGGTCGTGTCTCTGATATGTGCAGCACAGTGAAGGTGTTTAAAACCAAACTGACTCTGTGGGAGGCACAGAAAGTGTTGTTTTTCTCTCATCCATAGATTTTTGCACTTTATTTTATTATATTTCAATCCAATTATGTTTTTAAAAAAGAAAATATTGCTTCATTTATCCGATCATATAGTAATACATTTGTTACTTTTCAGTAGGTTCAATTAGGTTCACTAGACTATGTGCGGTCATTTAAATTTTTTTCAATGAACATTCGATCAGTCCGGCCCTCGGCTTGTAGCAAATTTTTTCATTTGGCCCCCCGTCCATTTGAGTGTGACACCCCTGCTCTAATGGCTGATACAGTGTGTACTACAACAAAACCAGCGTGTCACACTTCAGCAGTTAAACTCAGATACTTAAAGGTCCTATATTACACCAAACTGACTCTTGTGAGCTTTAAACCATGTTACAATGTTGTTTTGGTTCATTCACGCATGTTTGAGTAACCCTTTATCACTAGTCAGTCTCTATCTCCAAAGCTCAAAATGCTCTGTTCCACCTTGTGATGTCATGTAGTGGTAGTTTTCATGTTAACAGCTACTGTTTATCTTTTGTTTGATAGAGATTGGCAATTCAAGGTCTGAAATCATCAAACTGTTTCTAGTGAAGGTGTGTGGAGTTTAAAAACACAGTGTATCACTTCCACTACCACATGACATCACAAGGTGGAACAAAGTTTTTTCAGTTTGAGAGAAGAACTCAGCTTAAATATGTTGGATTTGTGTGTTAAACATGTGTGAATTAAAAGAAAAGCACAACTCCAGGTAAGTTTGTGATGAGGAAACATACATGAATATCAAGATATCATACATGATAAGAATTGATATCTTGATATTCAGACTACAGTGAACCAGAAATGTGCAAAAATGGGTCTTTAAATGTCTTGATTGACAAAATGAAACACAAACGGGCAAAAATATCACAATAGTCCCATAATACTATTGTTTGAAAGACTACACTGCACATGTCACTTTTCTTATTTTTAATCCGCTTCTTTTGTTTTAATAGTGTTGTTTGAAGACTAGACATATCGCCAAACAAAAAAATGCAGTATTCATGTTTGATATTTCAGGCGGTTCTGGTGTACACTGGAGTCATGTATATTTCAGTGTTCAACTATACATTCTACAGCACAAAGACATGGTTTAAATGCTAAACACTTTTGTCATCAGCATTTGCAAAATAATTCAATGTTTGACCCTGGTGTAACTTTTTAAATTAACATAATGGACCAAATCCAGTTGTTGTCAGCAGTAAATAAGTAAATTTTCAGATTAAAGCCAGTACACAATACAGGAATAGGATTATTACTTGAGAAATTGTATTTCTCTTATGTAACAACTTTTATGAGGCTAATGTGATGCCACAGATTGTGCTTACAAATGTTTTTTTATCCATTGTTTTACAGCATAATGGGATTTGAACTATAACTACAGACACATTAAATTTCAATTGAAGAATATCTATTGACTTCACAATAGAACTCCAACTTACAGCCCGCACCCACAGACTCAATACAACTGGACTTAATTTACTCTTATCTACAAATCTATTACTCTTTAATCGGCAGTGTCCAGAGCCGCTGCTGGAATCCTACATTTGTGATTAACTTCCCAATGCACGCGATGTAATTGATGACATTTGAAACGAAAGCTGATCTCGTCGGGCCGTGCAGATAAAACAGGGAAATGAAAGAGTGTGTGGCCATCAATCACTTCGGGCCTTGTGATTCTGCAGCCATTACATGCTCATATTGCCCAGGCCGCCGTATACCTCCACGTAACGTCTCTCTTTGTGATGGCCCTATAATTCACGGCTGAGTGCACTGTTATGAGATTATTAACACATCCGCAGCTCTGTGGGGCATGTAGCGTACTGCTCCCACATTTGGATGAGGCTAAGAGGTTGTAGATCAGTAGAACTACCATTGCAATACTGGACTACATCGCTCTAATTCAATCGGTAGTGACCCATTCATTCATAAGGGTCGGTCTGACGTCTTCCTGTTTTGTTTGTGGACATTTTTCTATTCAAAAGATATATAATAATTTGATCTGATTTGGTAATTAGTATGGCAAGTGTCCAAATGTATTAGCAGTATTTATATCTACAGACACCACACGCAAAATACATTACACTCTGTTACTTTCAATCTGATGTTATTTAAAGGTGCAAAGTGTAACTTTTCTTGTGGAAGCCATGCTACCTGCTTGTCTCCATGGAGATGTTAATGCTTTGCCTGGAATGTTCCACAGTATGGAACATTTTTCTAACTTTTAAGTAATTACAAGTTTTTTTATTTCTCAATACCTTGAAAGTACCTTGAAAAACATGCATTCTGTACTGTGAGGAAGGCTGCTTCTCCATAGATCTGACCTGTAACTTGGCCTGGTGACGCCATCTGCTTGTCTTCATCGTAATTTGACAATTGCTTAATACCAATGGAGACATGCAGGTGGTAGAAAAGTTACATAATGCACATATTAATATGAATTAAAAAACAACACACAAGAAAATACCTGTTACATAGAAAAATAGAAAATAAAATAATTTAATTTGAAAATGAAATAAATCATAAAATAATACCTCAAACTTTCAAAGAAGACATCAGTAACTACAACAAGCAAAACACTTTATCTTGCCTTAGTGAATAAAGTGCTCATATTACGCTCTTTTCTGATCTATGTTATAAAGTTGTTTCCTCATCACAAACAAACCTGTTTCATTCAACCATGTTTAACACCCAAACCCATATTTAGGCTGTGTTTTTTGTTCCACTTTGTGATGTCATGTGGTAATACAGGAAGTGCTTCAATGTGTTTTAAAACTCCATAAACTTTCCGTAGAATCATTTAGATAATTTCAGCCCTGGAATTGTCCATCTCTACTCAACAAAAGGTAAAAGGTAGCAGTTAACTTAAAAACTAGCTCTTCATGACATCACAAGGTGGAACAGCACATTTTGAACTTTGGAGGTATAGACAGACTAATAATGAAGGGTTACTCAATTCCAGGTGTGTTTTTGATGAAGTAACAACATTTTAACATGATTTAAAGAGTCAGATTTGCTTAATATAGGACCTTTAAGTAATGACCAAAAGTTTATTCTGTTTGTTGCATCATTTTTCTATGCAACAAAACACTCAGTATTTCCGTAAAACATGTTTTTAGTGATCCCCAATGATATACTTTGGCATTCAAATAAAGTCACTGAATAATAATTCAGGTCTTACAGATCACATGCTTTGAGTCTACAATAGAATGGACCATAGTGCTCTGGGTGGGTTGGTCAGCAAGTCTGGAGGTCCTTAGCCCAACAGCAGACCAGCCTAATCTGAATTAACCTCATTTCTGCCTCCGACCCTTAAGCTCTTAAGCACTTAACTGCCTTTCAAATCTCACAGAGGAAGCAACAAGTCAGGAAGGAGTCCCTGTGTACCACTTTTACAGGCTGGATGTGGGCCCTACTCTGCTCTCATTGGATTAACCAGGGGCCTGGGCCATTTGTGTCTAAGCACTCGTCCACACGGCCCTGCTAATTGTGCTGGAGCAGAGATAACAGGATTTGTATGACATGGGTGGGACTGTTCCCATGTCACACAAACCTACCAACATGTTTTAGTATCTGACCCAGACTGATGATAATGTGAGTGTTGTAGGGTAAATTCCCAAGAGGCTGTTTGATTGTAGTTGCATGTCCCAGTGGCGGAAATGATAAAAGAGTAGAGGAATTGGTCGTAGTGGGTGTGTTTAAAATTGACTTTCAAGATGCTAAATGGTTGGGAAGGGTTTTTGGATAAACCTTGGGTAAGTTTCCACATTCAAAAGTTAAAATATTTGAAGTATCCGTAATGAAAATAATTACACAAATGGGACAAAAGTTTTGGATGGTGGAATCTTTCAGCAATATTAAAAGATATCATGGTAATATTTAAGTAACTACTCCTGTTTAAAATCATTGCAGTATCACAAATGGTATTAGGCCTTTTCCTTAGTATTGAACCGTGTGGATTTTTTGGTAGGCTATTGTGACAAGACTAGATTTGAGTACTATCTACAGTCTACCCTAACCCTTGTCTTTTTTCGTGTACAAATACTGCTGCAAAATACCCATTTGACCCAGCCGAAAAACTTCATATCCTGCTATATTCCCATTCATACAGACCTCTGAATCTCTTCCCCATTGTCTCCCACTATAAACTCTGTCTGCTCCAGTTTATTTCTGCCTGTTTGTCTAATAAAGTCAGAAAACTGAACATAAAGAACATTGTGTCATTTAAATTAATAATCCATACAAATCCAGATGCAATTTCACCAACGTTACCATAGCAACAAAAAAAAAAAAAAAAAATGTAAATGAACAAAACTAGAACTGCACAAGCTGTGTACCTATTTTACCGACTGAACTGTGGTTAAAGATGCTCTATGTAACTTCAATCCCATGCTTGTCTCCATGGAGATGATTGACCTGGATTGTTCCAAAGTATGAGGCATTAAAATAATTAACGTATCTATCTCCTTGGAGACCACCAAGCCATGTTCCAGGTCAGATCTGTGGAAGGTGACCACACTCACAATGAGGATGCATGTTTTTTTAATATATATTTTTAAACAATACAAACACCTATAATTAAATGTAAGATCAATAAGTGCAATGTTTTTTCGCTTAATATGGAGCATTTCAATCAAAGCAATCACATTCCTACAGAGACAAGCAGGTGGCGGACTCCCCAACACAAACTACTACTTCCCAACCTATAACTGTCTGTAACTTTTGAAATCCTCTCTTTTTTTCAGTGTTTTAGTTCATCCAAATGACCTCACTCAACTTCAAAAATGCCAAGCACATATATTTCGAATGATACACTGGTGTGAAAAGGATGCCACTCATTTCAGCATATAAGCATTCAGGTGTGGATTGTCGGCTTCTCCTCATCAGAATGCAGAGGGGGCACCTGTACGCCTGCTCCTCTTCTTCACGCACGGCTCTCCTCGAGAAGGGGCAGGGTGGCCTGGCAGAGCGGGGCGAGGGGCTGGCAGGTAGACATGGGCAGATCTAATTGAACGCAGCCATCCAGTTGACTTTTGCCTGCTCCTGGCTGTCGGGACGCACTGGGCTGTTTAATGCAATACAGTAAATAAAGAAAAGGTTTGGCGTAGTTTTTCAGACGGAACGTGCGGGTCAAAGTTCAACAATGAAGGAAAATTCAGTCTGCCAATTCAGAAAATACAATGTATGTAGATTTTTTGAATATCTGAAATCAAGCCAAGTTTAAGATGTATTTCTCATACCTCTAAAATTTCATACACCACCCCAACTTCACATATTGTGTTAAAACAAATAGGCCTGTCACCATAATCATTGTATTGACTGATTATTCAATATATGAAAGCTGGAGCAATATATTTTGGGGCTCAATATTTATCATAGGTAAATTTTGATTGCACAAGTGGAAAGATTTTTGTTATTTTTGTTTAAATACGAAAAGATTTGGGCTGTAGAGGGTAGAATAAGTAACTTCTATGGCTCTTTTTGCTATTTATTTGTTGCAGCTCACAGCTAATGATATTGTCTATTTAAAAATGGTTTACTGGGAGTATCCTGCTTTATTTTAATTGTATCTGAGACATAAAGTAGTTTCAATATTATCGTTTACTGTATTGCAATATTCCTTTGTAGCAATATAGCGTGCTTCAAAATGTGTTACCGTGACAGACCTAAAAATATTTTAATATAATGTATTTAATCGTGTATTATTAGCTAGAACAACCAGGGACAAGTTCAGAGGTATGAACATCAGGTACCACAGATTTAAGTGAAGAGGTAGCCTTTCTTTCACTTTGTTACTTTTATAGAATAGGGTCCGCCTCCTGGTTGTCTCCTTGGCGTTGTTACTGTTTTGCCTGTAATGTTCCACAGTATGCCATTAAACAGATCGACAGCATGGGGACAAGCAGTTTTTCAAGATGTTTTTTAATTACCGTACTGTAGAACAATCTAAGCAAAACAATAAAGGCAGGTGGTGGATCCTCCAGCCAGAAAACATACATAGTGTTTAAACTGAGAAGAACTAACTGAATATATCCTATCTCCAAAATGGCGACTAAAGCTTTCACTTCAATCCCCATTTCCGCCTATTGCCCTATTGTTGTGTCCTTGGCAAAACACTTTAGGCACTTCCTCTGATCTTCTGAAATATGATAAAATGTAAATAACAGAGCATTTACTTTCTTACACTGGGTAAAGAATAGACAAATATGCAGCTCTAATAAAAACCCCACAGCCATTTGCATACCGCCGCAGAATTTAAACGATTTGCCGTTCTCAGGTGTAATCATCAATTAATTTCCAATCAATCCCAAAATGCCACAGGGCGCCCGTATGCCACAAAACGCATTTCAATCCGTCGTGCCTTTTGAGACAATGAAATTAGTGTTTTCATATTTTGTATTAAACTGCACACCGCATTTCAATTTGCCAACGCCTACAGTAGGGCTATGTAAATCGTACATCGAAAATACTTTTGAATATAATAAATGTGGGGAAGACATGTTCTGCAGAGCTACAGAACATGGCGTGAACAGTTATGAGAAAAGGGATGAAAAAAACATTTTAGCGAGTCATAGGTTTGAGTCGTGGTTAAGAACATTAGAAACAGAGGAACACAGTACACCATGTTTTTATGCTAGCAATGATAAAAAATAATGATGTAACCTAAAGTAATGATAAAAAAAACAATAGAATAGACAATAGGACACAATTTTCACACACAAAATTATAGTAGTTTCTTTAAAATTAACATTTAGTCTTAAACTAGTTTGGATATAGATCAAGATCATTTAAACTATGATCAGGGAAGCTCCAATTTTGACCCATTTAGATTTTTTTCAGTAGTGATACGTTGTTAGTAGCGTTGTTAGTTTTTTTTTTTTTTTTTTTTGCAGCAGAAGATGATAATAATATTTAAATCTGAAGTGCAAAAAGTGTGCTTGTGATAAATGGCACTCTTCTTTAACAAAAAAAAACGTTTCTCAAACATATGCTGATTACACGATTGGTTTAACGATCACCAGGGCAACTGTACATGCAAAACGACCTGTTACACGAGAGATGGAGGCATGTTTGTATAATAAAAATGGATGGGCAATATTAACAAATCTGAGTGTGTTTCAGTATATTTTTGGTTCATCTCAATGTAAGTATTCACAATAAGCGGCAATATCAGAAAGCGGCAATGGCTTGTATCAAAAAAAAAGCTTAAAAGTGGCTTGAAATGTAGCAATATCACTTTATAAAAGGAGGCTGGTTGTGTCGGTTGGTGGTCCATGCTTCATTTCCTCACTGTGCCCAAAAATGCAATGCATATGATGTGAGATATATGTGTGAAATGTAGATTTAAATACCTACTCTCTCCTTTCAGCGTTCAAAAATCAGTGACTCTGCGTTTCCTTCTACAACTGTTAATACCTTACAAACAGTTGAACTCTGCACCTGCTATGCTTCAAAAGTTACAATAACCATTTGACCTACAAAAGTGACAGTGTAAACGCAAGCAAAATCCCAAACCATGCCAAGCTCTGAGGGCCAAAACGCTGCAAAACAAAAATACTTGCAAGCAGTTAACCAACTCTTAACCAACAATAAACATATCAACTACTGCAAAAACTGTCTCCTTGCTCCCATCTCTCGACATCCAACCACTTAAAATCCACTCATTATTTTCTCTGCAGCTAGCTCCCCAGCTCTAGTGTGCAAAGTCACGGTAGCGCTCTCCTCCTCCTCCGTGCTGCCACTTCAAGACTTCTCTGAGCTGCTGTCACAAAGCACATACTCAGCACAGTCAGTGGCAGGCACGCGATGAGCCAACTGGGGACACACCAAACGCACTTACAACGCAGACGCACACACACACAACTGTACTCACAACATCAGTCCGACTGCTGTGTCTTATCTGTCCCCTCACGCGTAGTTCTCCAGCTCATTCTGCCCATAGCCGCTCCACATGGCTCTTGCTTTATGTTCAGCCGGTCTCATCCCTTAATCTGCCGGCCATAAGGATTTAAACAATCGAGGGCTATAGCTGTAGGCGCTGGTGTAGCTGTAGGATCAATACAACACTGTGCGGCATTTGAGGTGTGACAAAATATTGGAAAACAGACCTATCAGGGATGTCACAATAACAAATTTGGGTGCTTTGTAAAATTGCAAAATTGTGTTTCTGCTACTTCGCACAATTATTATGATTATTGACACTATGAACAAGAAACAGAAAAATCCTTAATTCACTTTCAGTCACGTTGATAGAGCACCAGTCCACTAGTATGTGACGGGCTTTATCAAATGAAGATTAATAAGAAGGCTGATGTAGGCTATAAACAGTCAGATAAGATAAATATCTGAAATAACTGAAATAATAATCATTTTTGCGTTTAAAATCATCACAGTCGTTAGTGGGATTATACTGTGACCGGAATACTCACGATTGCTGATGAGCCACAGGCTAGCTAGCTCACCGCTTCTCAAAGCTAACAGTCACTTTTATTAAAATGAAAAAAACAAAAAAAAAACATAAAATAAACAACCTATTAAAAAAATAAATAAATAAATAAAAAAAAAAAAAGCCCAATTTTTTATGTAGAATACTTCAATTTGTAGTGTTGTTTTAATATTTATTATGCCTCAAAATTAGCATTAGCATTAGCATTCAGACACATATCTCTTTCAAAACACAGAAGTGTTCATTTTTTTTAAATTAATGTAGTTTTTATCATGTTGTCAGGATGTAGTGGCGCTAAGAGTCTTGCGCACAGAGCCTATTTATCGATTAATCTCTCTAATCGTTTTGATACTTTTTTACTGCATTTGGTGAGAAAAATATTGATATTATAGGCGGTAATGTGATGGTAATGTGGTGATATATTGCTATGAATATATTTTTTTGGTATATTTCCTTAAACAAAGTTGGGGTAGACCTAAAATTGCATTGCTTATTCAAAGAAAGGAAACTTATTTATGTATACAGTTGATATATTCACTTTTTTGTGTTTTCCTACCTATGCAACATGTTGTGAAGCATATTGTTGAAAAATTTGATTGTATTCGATTGTTTTAAAGAAAAAAAGACCACGAACATCTCATACATAAGTCCATTAGTGTTGTGTTCTTGCTAATAAGGGTCAAACACCGAAAAACAAGATACCATGCGATTTCCAACCATGCATACACAACATGGCGCCTATGTGTTTAACCACTGTTCGTCTCAACACTCCCTTTCAGTTTTCCCTTTCTCCATCAGCGAGGAACTTCCCAATGCACAGGGAAACACTGTCAGAATAAGCTGCAAACAGGCAGGGTGAGATGGCAGAAGAAAGCCATGTGAAAACTGGAGATTTGTGCATAATATTCTCACAGTGATGCTACAGTCATATCACATGTAGACAGAGAGGGGGCGCTGCGGGGGGTGATTCTCGCATGTGTACCGTACGTGTGCAGCATCCCAATGGCCATATGCTGTCATTGGAGCATGTGAGCTGAATGCTATGAACCTACATTACACTGTGGCATGTCGTTGTAATGCATTATCTCGTCTGTACAAAATGCATTTGCGTAAGTGTTTAGAAGAAACCTTGAGGTGCTTTTCTTCCGTTACTAAATCGGTCTAGAAACAGATTACACGCCAGGTTTGTGGAGATGTGTGCCAGTTTGCTGAAAGGGTATATGTTTTTCAAGGGTTTTAGTGCACGACTGAGGGATTACACAGACATCCAGAATGGTAATGGTATCTATTTTTTTGCTAAAAGGTTTCGCGATGGGGCTTTAAAAATTAGTACAGCCTGTCACGATTACAAATTTTGATGTGTGATATATTGTTGAAGTAAATACAGATGATGAATGATGATATTTCCACTGATTTATGTGACTGACACAACAACCCAAGAGCAGATTTAAACCACAAAAACTACTCTAAATGTACGATATTGTTAAAAAATCATGAAACACGTCAGTACTTAGTTTGAGTCATAGACATTACTTATTCAACATTTTACAACTTAAATCTTATCGTGCAGACAAAAAATAACCAGGAATTTTCCAGTAGTGCAAAGTAAAAGTACATGATAAATATTACCCCCTTAGACTGTGTATATAAATGGACATCGCCGCCATGTTCCAAACAGGAAGTGAGCGTGGGTATGTCTGTATGAACCCGCTCTACATGGCCCTGGTGTTTTTATTTCGCTACTGCATCTGTTAATCAAGATATGAAAATTAATAACAGACAAATCAGGCGCCTTTATCCCTGAGGTCACTCCTGCTAGCGTTACATCGAAAATATCAGGTTTGATTGACATCGTTGCTAAGCGCCCCTCCCTGCCAGACCAGCGTTGCGGGCAGGAAGGGGCGTTATCTTCAAGAGCCTCACTCTGGATTGGCTCTTTGGTTGCTATGCTACTTGGGGTTGGAATTCCTAATATGCAACTTGGCTCCAAATTGGCCCCTATAACTACTAGCCTTGATGAGCTTCATTTGACTGGAGCCAGAAATATTGTTCCAGCTTTTATATATTGACTGATAGGTTGATATAGTAATTATGGTGACAGGCCTAAGTGCAGTTGTCATTACATTTATAGCCTTTTTCATATGAATACATACACTCTGTTAATGTTGTTGTGCTATTTAGTTGTGACGTACACTGCAATGATACTTATAGATATAGATTGACAAATATACCCTTCACATACATCATATTT
Organism: Periophthalmus modestus; assembly: GCA_019594935.1. Lineage (NCBI taxonomy): Eukaryota > Metazoa > Chordata > Actinopteri > Gobiiformes > Gobiidae > Periophthalmus > Periophthalmus modestus. Next base: position 21,821,612 of record JAIEZT010000009.1, on the reverse strand, counting down.
TGGCATTTTGATTATGAAGTCAAAGAGTTATTTGTATTCATATATAATGCAATCATAGGACAGTTCAGTGCAGCAATTGTAGCCCTTAAAACACGCATATTCTATTAATTACTATGCAAAACAAGTAAAAACAAAGAAAAAATTCAACAGGTGGTGCTAAGTTAACGTTAAGCAGACTGCAAGGATTATGTATAGGAGGGACTATATGTGCAGTCTGGGTGTCTAACTCCTCAGGGGGCGGAGCCAAATGGATAAGCACCTTCAATACATTAATTACATTATAGTGCTCCTCCCTAGACCTTAGATCATCGTGCGTCACATGACTTTCAAGTGGCTGAGGAGGCATTATCCCAGTGCAGCAGTAATCCGGGCAGCTAACATGGTCACAAATCCACCTACTTGCCAAAATAAGGGACATATATGAGGCAGTGTGGCGGAGTAGACAGTGATTGCTCATATTATAAAGGCTGCAACAGGGAAATGAAACATGCCCAAGCGGCGACTGGGAATGTAATATTCTAATTCAATTATGGAGGGTGTTCAGAGAGTGCCAGTCCCAATCACTGGCCCACCAACACTTAGGTAAATATTCACAGCTGACATCTATATCAGCTTGGGTCCTAAGAGCCGCTAAAGGATAAGACTGTGATAAGCTTGTTGTGTTAAAATGATAGTATGTCCGTATAGCTTAAATATGATTCATTTATTATATTGATATCATTGTATAACTCTGATAATATGATGTAAAAGGTGCATTTGAGGCCTTGTTAGCAAATGGTTGCTTTCACCTACCCCCTATCTCCAGCCACTGTGCAGTATTTACTAGTACATAAAACTCCGCTGTTCATACTTGAAATGTTTTAAATGTCATCTAGATTTTTTGGACAATAAAAACAAGTAATAGAAAATCCACTGCAGAGGTCAGACCTATCAGTTCTGCAGCTTGTGAATGGAACTCTTCCTTTTTACAGTTACACATGAACATGAAGTGTAAAATAACTTTCTATGCGTGTTATATTTTAATACCAAATACCTGACAAAGCATAATCTTGCTGACCACATTAATCTAAAAGTCTATTTTTACAGTTCAGGTCTTGTTTTCATGGTGCCTTTGCTGCAGGTGTATGTGTATTTTTAGTATGTGCCATTCAGTCTTTTCTTAGTGCATTGTAAAACTGATGCTGCTCCACAATTGTGTTTCATCTTATTTAACAATGTGAATGAAATCTCTTAATAATCAATCATAGAACAGCATGGAGCAGCCTCCATCTGCCTGTCAGATCCTCTCAGTCTTTAACGCAGTTTAAGACTAGACTGAAAACCCATTTCTTCTCCCTGGCATTTAATTCTATCTGGGCAGGAGGTCTTGGTGTTTCATTAGTGTTTTATTGTTTTATTGTTCTTTTCCTAGGCATCGTATTATCTTTATATTTGTTTTTTGTTCACTTTTTATCTGAATCACTTTGAGCAGCTGAAGTTGTATTTAAACATGCAATATAAATACAACTGAATAGACTTGAATCGTAACACAAGCATCTGATTAGCAGTGTTTCTGTTGTATTGCTATTTGAGTTAATTGACCTTTTTATTCATTTTCAGACGTGGTTAATGATTACTCTCCTACATTCCAGGCTACACCTTATATTCCCCATTTACCATGAACCAAGCCTGGACAACTCGTTTCTCACAACGGCGTCTTTGTATCCCGCATTTCCGCTGTATACCCTTAAAGACGAAGGTCAGTTTTTATAGTCAAACGCTTAGCTCTAATACCAAAGCATTTAGGAGCAAAGAACTTGTGAAGTATTTTAACAATCCGGTCCACTCATTTGACAAATATCCTACCAGGCCCTCGCTCTGTCAACAACAACCACCGAAACAAATCTGCTAGCATTTATGGGCCTTTTCATCACGGCTGGAACCAAACAACAGGCTGCTGCTTACCCTCATTTACAAACAACAAGTCGGAGTTAGAGAGATAGAGCCTGACCCCGAAATCTGGGAGGGTATTGTTAGAGTTATCAAGCCATTTGTCACAACAGAAGCAGAAACAAATGAGGAAGAGCTGGGAAAAGTCATTTATGATTACGAAACATTTTGATGATTTTGATGAAGTTAATTTAAGTAGTAAAGTGTGAGCAGTTAGGGTTGGAGAAACTAGAAACGGCAGGTTGTCAGCTGTTATGTTCTGGTTTACTGTAGATGCGTTGTTTGTAAAGTCCAAATAACATGTTTTTCTAGTTTTATTGTGCAATCATTTTCAAGTTAGTGATTGTAAAGTGTGTAAATGATTTCCAAGAGGTCCAAGTTCAACAAAACATCTTGCGCTTTTTATATTTTGTAAAGTATTTAAATCTTGGTATTAACTTGTGTTTTATTATTTGTATTGCTTTTCTCCTTTATTTGCATTTTGAAAAGATTTTTTTTTCTTTTGCTTAGATTTTTTTGTGTGACTGTAAATAGTATATAAATAAAACAGATCTCAATTATCAATGGGCAACAATGACATCAAGATATAGTATTGTTTTGTAGTAGACCTGTCACTGTGTCAGTTTTCATTTCATTTATTTATTTATTCCAAGCAGATTAATGAACGCATGAATTCAGTACACTTCATGCACATTTGACGTATTTTTTCTTATTTAAGCTCGAAAAAGAGTGGGAAGAAGAAAACGTATTAAATCCCACCCAGACAATTAGCTGGGGTCAATATTTATCACGTGTACATTTTCATTGCATTACTGGGGATTTTTTGATTTTTTTTTAGCTTTAAAATGTTGAATTGATAACTTCTATGAATCATTATAGATGTAAACTAAGTACTAAAGTGTTTCATTCTCCTATTTATTTATTGCAGCTCATGTTTTTTTAACAATAGTCTAGAATTTGAATAGTTTTGTGGTTTAAATCTGCTGTTGGATTTTTGTGTCAGTGGCATAAATTTGTTTTAATATTAACGTTTATCGGCTTTTTTACTTCAGCAATGTATCAAACTTCAAAATGTTATATCGTGACAGGTCTGTTTTGTTTCCCAATAAATTATTATAACGATACTGAACTTCTATAACATTATTTTTAGAACATGAAATGAATGGATTTATGGGGGGAGAAAAAACAATGGAATACAAGGCGAAAATCTCTGTTTTCAAATGACATGACAAGCAACATGAAGTTTCAACATGGTAGAAAAACAGTTCCTAAAGTTCTAAATGGAGCTAAAATCACATCGCCTGTAAATGTCCTGAGCTCGGAAATTCAAGGCTGCCTGGTGACAATTGAACACATCAAAGTGTAAGCACCGTATGGATCCTAACCGTCATGTGAGGAAGAAGACAAAGGCTGACCTCCCGCTCCACTGAGTCGGCCTAAAGCAGAACAAACAGACCCTACTGTCCCGTGTCCCCCGTCGAGCCATCTTTACGTCCTGTCAACATCAAACTCCTCTTTGAAGTGCGTCTTTCACTATCTCTGTAATTTATTTAGCCGCAGCGTTGAGCGAGCGGAAAAGGGCCTGCCTGCACTCACTCCTCACACACCACTTAAAACAAAACCAGCTCCAAATGAACTGCTGGCTGCCACTCAGGGAGCAGGGCAGGCGCGAGCTCAGCACCGGGCCAGCTGACACGCAACTCTGCACAGTCAATAATACAGGACATGTGAGATGATAGTGCTATTAAGGGTTCTACTCTATGTTTTTAGATACTTTTGGAGTCATTTGTACAACATATTTTATGAACTGAATCAGTAGATATATATATGTGCACAACATGACGCTAATTTAAGCCCGGAAATGATCAAGGATATATTGTGTCTAAGCCAAACTGGGGACTTCTCAGGCTGTTCGCTTAAATGAGAAATGTATAAAATTAAATATGCATCTACTCTTCTGTGGCGCTAAAATAAAGTGCAAAGAAAGAACATCTACATGACTAGATTGCACACCAAATACTGTAAATACACATGAATGATTTTGTCCAGGGTGGAAAAATGTCAAAATTTCTCAGTCTGATATTATCGTATTAATAACCTCTGTAACAATATTTGTAAAGATGTGCTAGGTAGTCCCTGATGAGTCAGTCATTACTTTCTAAAAGAGACTAAAAAAGTAATTTCTTCCAATTAGTTTCACAGAAATAGAGCAAAGGATCAATGTCATCCAACCGATTTCCTCCAATAATGATGCAACAAGAAGGGCTCATAGCTCAATAAGATAACAGTGTGACATGTTTTGTCATCATTAGGGTTTAATTGGTCGAGAAATATTATTAAAACAGACATATTATTAAACAAAATGACTTTACAATGAACATGTAAAATAATAATCTATGTAAGTATGTTAGTGCCAGAAAAAGAATAATATGTCTTCTTTAATGAGCATAGAAGATACACACTGGATTTCAGCCATGGGCTCATTTCCATCCGTCGTCCTGCACAGTCTCATTCATACAGCAGTGTACATGGACACTGGAGGCACGGGGGTGTTGCCCAAGGAGCTGACAGTATGAATTTTGATATATTACATAATTATTTGAGATTCACAATGTTACATGATCAAATGTTGGCTTTTTGCAATTGTACAAATTTTCAGGGAGAAAGTGTAGCACTGCACAGTACAGTTGAACGCACACCAGAGCAGCTTCACTTTGGGAGTAGTGACATTGTGTGAGAGACCGCACGCTGCATGCTACAGTGGCATGCTAGGACTACATCGTGACATGCTAGTACTCCACAGAGCGCACAGAGCATCGAATCAATGTGAGCTTAGACACAGGACCGGTAGCAGTAGCCGTGTGACAGCCCCTCTGGCCATATGAAAATGAACCACACCTTAGCACATACAACCAAAGCATGAGATCTCCGGCTAAAAGCTGCAGCCATAATGCGCTTCACAGGCAAAGAACCTATTAACTTGTACAAGGACACATGCATGGCTGCTCCGGCATCAAATATTTACCAACCTGCCGGGACGGAGATGCCTGTAGGTTTGGCACAAGGACGAGCTGTACCATAGTCACACATTTCTGCTTTAATTGTATTTATGTCACTTAGAGCTTCAATTAATTTGGCAGGGAACGCCCATTCATCAGTATGTGTCAAAAGATGTTTGTATGCGTGGAGAAGGGGATGGTGGTAACAGCATAACACGGCATAACACTGTGTCCATACTAATGTGTCTGCAGTTCTTTATAAACTATCTATCTGACCTATATCTTAATCTCTTTTTTCAATAACCTTGTTTTTAAATAAGATTTTTGGGCCCAATTCAGAAAACTTAAATAAATACTGTTGCATAACTGTCTGGTCTGTCTTTTTTGTTCAGTTCAATTCAATTTTATTTATATAGCAGACTTAAAACAATTTCAGCTGACTGACAATTTGCTGAATGCCTCGTCTCACTCTTCACCCCTACACTTAAATCCATCATGTGCAATATTACAAGAGGACAAAGTGTATATATAAAAAAGCAAATGCTATCACACTCCACAAGCTGTGAGTGAGACGGTCCACTGTTTCTGTCATCATGCAATGTTATAATTAGAAAAGAGAGAAATCACAAGCACAGGCAGTTTATTATGCTGAATGTTTACATCAGTGTGAGATATTAACCTTATTTTTCTGTTATGAAGGTCAAATTATGCTGCAGAATAAAATTACTATCATCATTGTTCATCTTATGTACAAGACAATGCATTTTTCAGGATAAACAAGTTGTGTATTAAGTTTCATAAATACTGCTGTTCTTTGCCCCTGAGGGAACACAGTATATATTGAATCAACAAATCACACACTTGTTTATAACTGCACTGCATATATACTTTATATAGCAGTGTATTAAATCAAATGTGTGTATTCTCTACAAACCACAATATTTTTTTGCAAAGCTCTGGAGCTCAGCACTGCCAGGCGTACACTGTATAGCCACATTACTGCATCGGCGACAGCACCCATGGGACACCTCCAGCGCTGCCTGTTTAGTGAGTCACGCACGCATTGAACCCTTCACTATAACATTTTCAGGTTCTCCAGGGAGATTTTACCCGGCGGTCAGCAAAACAACAGCTATTTACAGATATGGCGTTTATGGCGTGCTCACGTTTTCACAGCTTCAATGATGAAAGTGCAGCGTGGCTCAAGTCGGATCATGCTGCTAAAAACTCATCAAGAGGGCTTCCATTCCTCTCAAGGGATATTCAGTGTTCTTGTTCCTGCCCTACACTTTAATTGGCATGTGTTACAAATTTATAAGCATATTTAAATTGTTTATATTTTTTTACATTTTAATTGTATTTTGAGATTGCATATAACACATACATAAATACATATTAAAAGATTCAAAAATAATTACAGATTATTATTACAGTGACAGATTATTGGCCATATGACGTGTCTCTATTTCAAATTTGAAACAGTTCAACATAAAGACCAAGAAATAGGGAAGTTAGTATGAGAAAACCTTAATATTTAAATTCCAATTTCTAACCGTCAGGGCAAAAATAAGACATTTTCTGAACTGGGTAGGTTATTAAGTAGCCTGGAAAAAGACGACTTCTGAATGTCATAAGTTCGAGCGATACAAAAAATCCCCAAATCAGTCCAAAGATCAGTTCAGGATTTAAAATTATAATTAAAATTAACTTTCACGTCCCAAAAAATGCATCCGAGAGTGTAAAAATTTGTGGCTGCATTGTACAAATTCTGCTTTCTGTATTTGCAGCTAATTTCATTCCCAGGTCGTGAGTAGCGGGTTTGCTCCTGCCACGGCCCAGTCCTGTTATCCCTCCTGTTCTCTTGCACCTGCCTGGCCTACATTTGCTCTGCTCCTATGGGATCACAAAATCATATTCACTTTAGGCACAGCTGCAAAACAACAGCCTGCTGGGCATAAACAGGACGCAATTATACAGTCCAATTTAAACTAACAAATGTACAGTGATGCACCAAACCTGACAGTGAAATCTGAAATCTGTTTATAAATTATTTAAAGGGCCTATAGCTGATTTTTTGTGTGTGTTTGGGCTTCAGTAAAGATATATAGTATAAGCAGGTCAAAATAAACCCGCTGTGAACTGTCAGCATCGAATTATAAAGTGTTTTTTTTGTCAGGGAATCGAGAAATGCACAGTTAGCGTGCTAGTTGTTGTTAGTATGCTCTAGCCTCTGAAAGTTGAACTCATCATGGTGAAAATGTAAGATGCTCGCAATGCATAAGGTAAGTGAGGAATAATTTTGGACCACTGCAAAACAAACCTTTTCAAATTAACTAGTTCTGTTTTTCACGTTTAAAAAAAGAAAGAGCAGATGGTCAGCTCAAGTTAGAAATTAATATCAATATTTTAGTTGAAAAATTGCAGCATCCACAGTGAGACCTTGGCACCAGGGCTAACTCGATCCATTTGAGCAGAAGGGCAAACGGCAGCGAGAGGAAAGAGTAACTGAAAATGTATCTGTGTGCTCAATATCAGTTCATTCATGTGTTGAATGATAAGTGCACCTGTTCATTCAAATGACTAGTCTTCAGAGGTTCACAAAGTTCATTTTCAACCATTAACAGTTTTGGTTTAATATTTGAATAAATTGTAAAGCACATATGGTCATTTTGGTGTCATGCTTTTATATTTGCTACTTTTTATGTCAAAGAAACAGCTAATACATAAATTACAGTTAAATTAAATGATTAAATTAAACATATTTTCTACTCATTCAGAGTCAGTTGCTTTTGGCTGCTAAGCTTCTGATGGGATAGTTCACAATAACAGAGGCATCTCTATTCAGTTTGATTCAAGATAAGATGTGTTTGTTTCTGACACTAGTAATAACCTCATTAGTTAACATTTTGTTGATTGTAAATTGAATGGCTTGATAATAGAAGTGAGACAATTGACTACCTGTTAAAAGTACATTAATACATATTTAAAAATGCAAAAATTATTATTATAAGCCCCGCCTTATGCATTTCACCCAAACAAGCAAGGCATTTTCATTCATGAGAACATTTTCTGACTAAACGCAAGTTGGAAGCGGACAGGGATTTCTAAACAAATGCAGGACAACGCAGGATTACTCAAACATGCATGCCTCAATCTAAACACAACTCTAAGTAAACTCATGACACAGGAACACTGTTATAACATGCCTAAAAGCTCATAAATGTTCATGTTGCATAGTATGTTCCCTTTAAGGATATAGATTATCTTATTAACCTACATATACATGAATAGTGTTGAGAACCCTGTGTCACTTTACACTCCACCTGTGTTATTTTAGCATCCACTCACAAACATATCCGTCTGCCTGTGGTCTCTGTAAACCCATTGCACACATACAATCCAATCAAGCCAAATTTCAAAACTCCACTTGATGTTGAAATATAGACCTTTTTTCCTCCCAAAAGTAGGAGTTAGTAATTTGCCTGTCAGACTTCTCCTCCACCTCTCTCTCTCACACACATGCAGCTATAGTCCGCGGGGTGGGAAATGCTGCCCCCTATCTGCGGTGCTCTTCCTCTGCCGCACAAGTTTACAGTGAGAGAGTGAATCAGGGCTGGTACAATGGCATAGTGTGCGTGGACATTTACTTACTGTTACTATGGGAGGTTTGTTCTGTGTGCATTAATATGGAAAGGCAGTGGAAGCAGCGGTCCTCAGTGGGTTTGTGAATACGGGAGGTCACGGCCGGGCGCTGTTAGTGACATAGATGGACAGCCTACTCAGCACTTTTTCCTACTGTATTCAACGTGTGCTGTACAACTGGCATATATTTCAGAGAGAAGAGCTATTGTCAAAAACAGGATGCGAGGGAATCTCAAACGTAAGAATATAAATGACCGGTCCAAAATGGGATGAAGAAGCGTCATATCCACAAAATCCAGAGTCATCACATCCTAAAGAGCATATAGTTTCAAATTTGGCAGACTTGAGGGTAGAACTTGCTGTGTAAGGTTGTGTTCATGCTTGCACACACTACATTAAACTTAGGACTTAACTGTGACTAAACCCAGAAATAAACCTGGACTAAACCAAGACACAACAGTCTGGTATTAAGTTTACAATCTTCTCATCTAGCACAAATAAACATATTACTTCACAATAGTGTAAAAACTGCAATGATATATATGGGAGACGATGCACAGTACACACAGCATTGGAACATTTACAAACACAGCTTAACAAGTGTGCATTTTCTATGGATATTTCTTTCAAAGGGGTGTATATATACTAGAATGTGTGAACCCAACCTAAAATTTATATCTACACCTATGTACGGATCTACACCTTCTTCTCACACTACCCAAGGATCTTTATATGCATTGTCCAAAATATTAAACCACTTAACTAGAGCTAAACCAATATATTGTATCGATAAAGGCCTTAAGTCTCCAGCATAGGCCGATATATAGTTTGGGCTGACCACCTGCTTAAAAGACAAAGTGTGAAGAAGATAAACTGCACAAAATAAGACTGCACTGCTCCATCGTTTGTAGGTTAGTAGTAGTGATACAGGTTTGTAGATGTCGAAAAATAATTGATATTGATTTCATTTTCCTTGTTATACTTTTATTGTGCAGAGAAGTGGAAATTTTGTTGTCATTTCAAATCGTATTTTGAGGAAAATTATTAAGATTGTTCCTATATATTGACCCAAAATTCTCAGCAGAGGTTATTGTCCAGATGGCTGCGGTGGAGTCTAAAAAAATAGTACCAGCATCAAAAAAAAAATACTATCGCCAATGTCTATTCTGTAAACAGTCTCTGTAGTACCTTCTTTGAGACCACATCAATACTCGACATTCTGATCTGCACCATACATACAGACCAATAACAGGAGCAGCAAGTTCCCTGGACACACAGTGGGACACAAAGTGGTTTTCCGTGTCCGCCTTTCTAGGAGACACCTCGCTGAGATGCACGCAGCATTCACGGTCATATAAAGTCTGCACTCTGACCGCTGCTGAGACTGAGCCACACGCACAGTTTAAGGCCAAACGCAGGAACATGCTCTGTGCTAAAAGTGCTCTCACGGGAGCGCTGGAAATTACAGAGCGCTCTGAAAAGTTGAAAATGAACAGAAAATTCAAACCGTGAGATTGTGTAGCGTGTTTTTACTTTTTACTTAATTTTACACATAGATAATAATTACCTGAGTTCACAGCGCTCAAGTGGTCAGTCAGTATCGGACAACGGTGGCTATAGCGAGTAATGATTTCAAATTATGCTGTAAAGTTAATCAAATTTTAATCAAGAGTTGGTTATTTCTAATTGTCAGTGTTCAGCTGGGGCATTTTAATTGAGAGTCTACAGCCAATGAAATGTAGATTTGGAGCAGAGTTCAGGCTCAGGAGGAAGAAATGTGCCTATTTTTTGTGTTAAATGCTAATGATTAACAGTGTGTATGTAATGTTTGTTTAGGAAATTAATATGGAAAGACATTTTATTTGTTTTGAGAAATACAAAAATACAAATTAAAATCAAACTGATTTTTTTAAATCTATATAATTGTATCAATATAATGAAAAAACATGAAACTTTTTTTTTTGTCATTTTGCCTAGCCTTATTTTCATTTTGGATGCAAATATAACAACAAATTATAATTAAATAGGTCTTTATTTTTACTTTTATCAAAACACATCATTGTCCTGCTCAACTTTTCATGTTTTTCAATATATATAATTTTTTTTTTACTTTTTCTGAATTTGAAACACACTTGTTACACTGTCTCATTCAAACTCAACTATGTACATAAGCTTATTGAGTGAATGAATGAGTGTGTGGACCATAACATAACCGTGAAGATTTGTACACAAGGTTGATCACTGATGCTCCCCTGTTACTATGGACAACACACAATCTGGTTACCGTGGCAACCCGTTTCCGACTCAATAGCGTAAATTGGGACCTGTAAACACACATAACCGCCTGCTGCTAGCTTTGCTCTTGTATACAACGAGTGGGGCTTTGATTGACAAGAAGGGTGACTTTACAACCTATTATTTTAAAATTTTGCATAATAAACGCAAATGTGAAATGCCCTTAATTACAGATGATGCCAGTAAGCTATAGTAAAACTGTGGACCGTATCATTAGATTTACGAATAAACGTCTGTGAAAGGTTTTGTTTTAGTTCTGCACTGGAGAATTTGAGCAGGCAATTGAAGCAGATGTCTTTCATTCAGTGCCCATTTAAATTCTTAGCGCATTAGTGTGGATATTGCTTAAAAGTGATTTGTAAAACTTGAATCAGAAATGGCTTTTTACAGGGGGATTTCAGAGTCTACAGAGCGTACAGTTTGTGCAGAGTGTAGCCTTACACAGCCTCTAATAGTTCAATGCACTGGATTGGATATTGGCTCAGTGTAATCAATCAATAAACCAAATTGACCAAAGTTAATTGTTAAGTTTCCCTTCATGAGTATTTCCTGCAATATACAAAATTCCACATTTCTTATGCCTGAATTCTTGAATAAAGTGATATTTTTGCATTTTTGTAGTTCATTTTACAGTCCATTTTCACTTTGTGCCAATACAGGTCCTCAACCAAGACACATTTCAGATTTAAAAATATCAAGACATTAATTTTTGTCAATAAACCAAATGTTTTCATGACCTTAGGTAATTTTCCAAAATATACAAAAGGGGATCAACAAACTAACTGCATGTAAATACACTGCAGAGATATTCTAATACACATGTGGGTCTTTCCAGGTTTAGTACTGGTCAGTAAACTGATTATAATAATTTAAAATAACACAGTACTACCAGATCTGTAGTGTTGATAAAGAAAAATCTCCATACTCCATAATAGTTCGAATAGACTTTATGTGGTCTATTTGTTTCTGTATGGTTACTTGTTCAAATTAATATATAGTGTCAATGCTAGTTTTACCACGTGGATATCAATTTTTTGACAAGCCAAATCTGTAGTGAAACATTTTTAAATAGGTCTACATGCCATAAAGGTCAACACTGAATGGTATGGAGCAGACACACAACAGGTTCTCATGAGCACAAAATTCAGCTGCGTAACACGACCGTTATATTAAAGTATAGACATGTCATAAGAGATTATCCCGAACACTTGACCCGGGTGAATCTTTAGGTCAATGCCGTTCCCATTTCTGAATGCTACCGTCTGACGCACCCACTGGAGTTTTCACCATATCATGTCATCTGTTCACTAGCCATCTTGGAGCGCTTAAGTCGCTATGGGGAAGGGGGGGGCACTGGGTGTTGATAGGGGACAAGAACTTTAGTGGGGAATCTCCACCTGCTCCACAGCCCTCCCCACAGCTAGCGCGCAGCGACCACACCCAGGGCAGCCATGGCACAGACGGGACGGGAGAGGAAATATTAAACTCAACATCCGGCGGGACCCACGGAGTGACTGGTCCAACACGAGGGCAGCTGGGGCGGCTTTGATTACTGGACTGTCACAGAAAATAACACTTGGTTGTATAGATGGCATACAATGGGAGTTACATCAGCTAACAAGACATTTGAGAATTTAGACATTTACAAGCAAATGTGGTCTAAACAATATAAGATGAAAACAACTGACATGAAAAATATAACAAAGGGTCTATAGTAAACAAATTGCAAATTTCATAGCCTTGGAAAAATTACTGTCAGCAACATTAAAAGTGCGCTGTGTAGCTTTTCTGATAACCTGCTCGTCTTGGAGATGTTATTGATTTGCCTGGAATGTTCCACAGCATGGCATTAAACATATCTATCTACGTGTTTACGGGTGGCCAAAAATACCTTGGACCTTTGCACTGTTAACTGTCATTTTACTGACTTGCAGTTTTAAAGTGTAGCTTATATTATGTACATACTGAAAAGTATTCTTTTAGATGTATTTTTATTTATCTATTTTCATTTAAAAAGAGAAAAAAAAAAAAAAATGAAGAGGTTTTTTTTTTCTTCTTTAACCAGTGTTGGTTTAGGAAAAAAATTACGTGCCCACAATATACTTCAAATCAAAACCACAAGTTTACAATGTGTCTCATTTTGGCATTTAGATCACTGCTATACTGCTAAAAATACGCACAAAATCTGCACAACAAAGTCTAAGAACAACAGCAATTTTAAAATAATATATTTCCTGTGACAAAGTATAATATCACCTTGCACTGCATATCCAAACATAAAAGAAATAAAATTTAACATGTTCTAAACCAGACCAACTAAACCAACTTGAGCATTTCATCCAACAAAAAACAAACACAGGAGAGTAAGTCAATTAAATGTAATTCTATACTTTTTCTATATCTGTGCTTTACTATTACCAAATGTACTAACAATTTCGCAATAAAGGTTAATTGTATTGTATCTGATCAATCTGACTCACTTTAGAAGACTAGGTGACTGGAAAACACCTTCAGAACAACAAGTAAAACTGAAACCAAAAAGCAGATGTAATGTTTACAACAAAAACCTTTCATACAAAACCTGTTCACTTCTTTCATTTCTTCAACAAGTGCAGTCAGCTGTGAGATTATGTCCAGTTTGACCCACTCTAGCTCAGAATGACTTTGCAAAATGAATAACTCAGTCAACAGGTTGCAGTAAAAATATGAATGACAACTTGGTGCGAAGTAGAGAGCTCCGGCTGCTGCACGCTTGTATCAGTCAAGGAAAAAAAAAGAAAAAAACAAGGGAAATCTCCGGAAGCTTACGCAGCGATCCCACAAGTCAGATACACAGACGCACAATGAATTCACAATTCTCTTGCATCTCATCTGGCTCAGCCCTTAAGCTATTTACTCTGTTGCAATAGGAAGCGGAGTTATGACTCTAGGAGGAAAAATATACACTACACTGCTTAGAAGATATGAGAAGTGCTGTGCTAAGTAAGTGCTGATGAAAAACCTAAAAGCACAATCCTCTAGATGACAAATGCAGCCTTAAATTATGCACCTAACTATTTGAACAGTAGCTTAAGCGGGACTAGTTTATCAATATTTGTAGCTGATGCACTTAGCACCTACGGCTTGTTCAGAAAATTTAAAAAATACAATTCAAAGTAAGGCTGGGGGATATGGCAAAAGATTAAATCAGAAGGTGTGATTGTATTTTATTTTATTTTATTAAAAACAAATACAACTAGCTCTCAATATTAAGTTCCTGAAAAATTGGCACATTTCTCTCTCCAAAGTGTGCTCCAAACCACATGCTTTTACTGTCAGTGGGTTGGCTGTAGACTTCTACATTAAAAAAACCAAAGCAACATTCGAAGTGATTGAATTTTGATCTTTTAAAATTCAATTATCTTATGTGTAGGAATATTAATAGTAGTAGTAATAGTAGTATAATAGTAGTAATAGTAGTAGTAGTAGTAATAATATTGCCGATCAGTGCTCATACAGGTTTTGTCATAAAGTGGCCAAAAGCTTAATTATTTCACCTGATTATGAAAGAATAATTTAACCAAATACCATACGCAAGATGACATTATCAAAATAATGAGGAAGATGACCATCATTAATAATATTACACAGTATTCCAAAGTAAAAATCCAACATCCATTTCACATGATCAATATTTGTCTCTTTTGTCTTCTTTGTCTTCTCCACAAATTCTACCACACTAAACCTCTCATTGTCATAATCAACAGTAGATCTCAGCTTCAGACAGCCAGAACAACTCAGGGTTTTTGTGCTGAATCTTCTACAAATCTTCCAATTACAGGACAATGACATTAAAGGATGAAATGAAATTCAGGTTGACTAAACACAAGTCACACACACTAGTCCTGGGTAACTCGAACTCTGTGTCTGTGCCAGATCATTAGTGCAGGACAGAAAGCAAAGTGAATGGAAAATATTTACTCCTAATATTCAAATTTCATGCTTAACCTTTATAGGCTACACACAAGAAAAAACTAATTATTTTCTTTTTGATATGAATGTCAACAGCTAGAAGATGCCCTGACAATACAATTTGAAGATCTGATATTGTAATTGTCAGATGTGACGTAGGCCTCCAAGGCCACAGGAAAGGTGTGAGGAGGAGGAGGATGTGGGAGGAAGACCCTAACAGCATCACTCAGGACAGTGTTTCCCTGCACCAGGATCAAGCAGGGAGCATTAATGGATTCAGAGTGGATCAACTGTTGGCTATCGTGTTTCGCTGTTTAGACTCGACCAGTGGACACATACATCTACATGCACACTGTGCTGCAATGCAGACGTTTGCACGACAGAAATGGGTCAAATCAATATTGTCTTATCAAATGTTATTAAGTATAAAAAAAAGTCCTGCAGCAACCAAGCCACACTTGTGTGAGGGTTTACACATTCCTTCATTATTATTACAACAGGTGATCCTCCAAGACTTTTTTTCCAAATAAAATAGTAAATAAATGTAACAGAAAAATAATTTAACAAAATTAACAACACGAGTACAGCCATAAGTGCGAGGCAGCCTTCACACGCTCATTCTAAACTCTGGGATGAGCCTGGCGGTGAGAACTCACTCTACCCACATCTTCCACACCTTTGTGGAGTCTGCGCACACTGATGTCATTTATGTAGCAGCAATATCAATTAGCACCCACACACACAGTGTGTGCACGTGTGTGGACCAGGGGCTTATTGTTAATCCAACACGACAAAACAAAGCAAAATGTACATACAGTATTATTTAATTTTACAGAATATCTCTTAGGCCACACTTATTACAATGCTGTCAATGTTACAACAATGTGGTTATTACATTAGTAATAATAGGCATTATTTATTTATATACAGGATAAATTACTTTTTACAATAGCTGTTACAAAAATAACATTACGGTTATTATATGAGTTTAATGGAATTGTCAAAGTATTGCTCCAACAAAAATGAACAGGACAAATAAGTAGGACAAATAATATCGATCAATAATCTACAGTAACTATTCTTGATGCTGACAACGTATTTATTGAAAAGGCTTTTTTTTCATTTGCAATGAAGTGTTTTTTTAATCTTCAAAAAACATTTTTTTTTTTTTGTGGGTTCTCTTTCAACAGGCTATTTAGTTTAGGTTAATTTGAAAACATGGTCTCTTGATTATTATTGTAATTACAGGTTGATAAACACCAACTTATTTGTCATGTCAATAGACAGAACTCTACTATAATTTTACAAACAGAAAACCACTGATCAGATTAATTTTGTAGACTAATTTTACACTCCATCTTATTGATTCTAAGGCCTTTTCAACAAAGCACATTTACTATAAAAGCACAATAACTGATAAAGCCCCCATGCTGAGAGAATTATTTTTGTCTCTAAATAACAAACAATTTATTCCTTAACCAGTAATGTGCTGAACAAACAAAATAAAGTATATATAACGTTAAAAATTGCAAACTAAAGCAGCAGTAAAAACAGCAGCAGGCCTGAGAAGAGGGGGGCAAAGCTCCTTTAGTGACAAAACAAAAAGATCTGATTGATTCATTCATGCTTGACTAAACACACGGCGTATAAATGCTGCATATCTCCAATATCCTGGATAATTACTACAGGAACTTCACTACTGTTACTTTACAATTATTTCCAAGTTTGTGATAGAAATTATGCAAATAAATGTCATTTAACATTTTATTCACGTGATTTACTAACCACCAACCGCCTGACGCGCCTGCACAATGCCATGAAATAATTTACGTGACAAAAAGACGAATCTAAATCGCAATTTCTTCATAACATTAATTTTCACAAATTATCTTAAGCCAAAAGACCAGTACTGCTCGCATGCTAATCACACAGCATTTAATAGAAGTGCATAAATGTAAAGACTCATGTGCTGACGTACACCTGTGCGTAACCTTCTCCTCCACACTCTTCGCTCATGTGGCGGAGATTTAGGTTTACAGGCCTGCACAGCTCACAGAGCCCTGATCCTCCTATTGGACACACACAGCCACATGTATGGACAGCGTGCATGTGATTCCGCCTGTAGCCTATGCAGGCAGTGTGTATGGCCATCATGGCTGCCACGAGGCTCTCCCAACATTGCCATGGCCTACGTGCACAACTGTGGGGAGTGGCGCAGGCTTCTACACCATATTGCGTACTACAACTAGCAAAACCCTGCTGAAAACAGGCTATACAGCGAAAAATAAGGCCAGCCGGCCCCAGATGCAACATCAGGCGGGCACACAATTTTATTTACATTGTAATTACACAGAGGCTCGATAAAACTGTATAAACTGAGCAGAAACAGTAGACAGCGCCCAAAGCAGAGGACTGCTGGAAGTGTGTAAAGTATACGTCACGTGGTCGTCCACAAGGGGCTTGAATTTTACCTTTTGGTCACGCAATGTAGTCTTTCCCTATATTCAATGGCATCTCCCCGCTTAAACAAACAGCTAAACCTATTTGGGTTGTACTTCTGCCTTTACGCACAATGCGCGTGCAGTTTATATGTAATTACACCTAAGACACACAACAAACTAATTATAAAAAGGACTTTTTACATTTTTAAAAGAGGAAATCACTGCGGAAGGACACAGCATATGTCAAGAGTGGACTGGGAGTGACACGGCGAGTGAGGAGTTAAAGCAGTCCTATAGAATAGCTCAAACATTAACTCTTTCTCGTCACACACCATGAGACCTACGGAGACGTAGCTAGGGGAGCCTCCGAGAAGTTAAATATAATCACAGAGCCTATAAAATGCAATTAAGAAGCAATTATTTGAAATCTCATGTACTCTTGAAGTGGCCTAACATGGCAGCACCCATGTGAGCAATGGAGGAGCTGCTGCCCTCGTGTCGCGTCCTGTGCGTTCTGGAAAAGACGAGTACATTTGGGCGCCTTCGTCTCCCTGCATCACTCACACCAAATGTTTTAGTTTGTTTGGGAAATGTCCTTGCTATACTTCACAGCGGAAGCCTACAGGTCACATTGGGTCTGCCATGGGGCTCAGGCTCTATAGACTTATGGCAGTGTGTGCGTGCGTAAAAAGTGAGTGTGTGTTTGTGTCAAAGGTTGTAGGCCTACCTTAGTTTTTTGGGAACCGAGTAGTCTACCTCTATCACCTTTCCGTGCAATTCAACTTTACCTGTAGGGACGGAAAATTGATAATGTAACGTTAGTCGTGCCATGAAAGTAACAAAGCAAAGCTGGTAGGCCTACAGCACAACACTTTGAATCACTTCAGCAAGTAGGAGCGTCCCCATTCATACACACAGACCATTGAAACTAGTCTCTACAGCTACTGTGCGTGCATGGCGGCGGGGAGAGGGCCATATTTACATTTAATAACGAGCAGTACATGGAAGAAAATAAAGTTTGAAAGGCCAAAACAAAAGCAAAAGGTTTAATAGTGATATGGGGGAACTGGGCAGCCATGCTTTCCACTCCCACAACCCTCTGAGTGCAATGTGGGGTATGTTTCTGCTCACTGTAAAGATTGCGCCGTGAAAGGGGAGATGGTTGGAAAGAAGAGTGACTTGTACTCTTTGGTCGGTAGGTAGGTGTTTCTTAATTCTCCATGTGGACTGAGCCGGGCTACTCTCCGACGCGCTCCATGCTCGGGTTAGCCTCAATACGGCTTTACGTTACTATTAGGCTGGCGCAGCACGGAATTAGCAGCGTCTCACCTCGTCCCCCCTCAGCTACCTGTTTATTAGCCCTTTCCTCTGGACCCCCACGACCCACCTCCAAGACACCTCGTAAAAACATAGCCAGACATCAGAGGAACACGGCTCTGACAAGTTTTCCGCGCTCGCTTCAGCCTGCTCTCTTCAATAAAATCAAGATAAAAAATAAGTGAAAAATAATTATGCCTACCCGAACCGTCAGACCATCCCATACATTCCAGCGGGTGATTGCAAAGTAGCGCCCAGGCACACTATCGGAATCTTCCAAATGGACTTATTGTTCATTACGTGGACAGGGTTTGTGTTTTCTTTACGCAAACGGGCACTATAAGCTTTGGCTCGCTCTCTGTGCAGTGTGCGCGATCATTTATTCAGGTTTTGTTGCATGTCCGCTCATCTAAACTCGGATGGCACACGGATGTGAACGCCAAGTCCCAAGCACAAAATACGGGCGATAAATGATATTTCACCTTATCCATGGCTCTATACTATTGTGCATTTGTCTGTTTTTGCAGGTTTTGCAGTCAGCGTGTCACCGCAGCATCACTCGTGTACTTATCAAAGCCACACTTACCAGATAAAGTCTCTATAGCCTTTATGGCCGAGTTCTGGTCGGGGAAGTCCACAAAAGCATAGCCCGTTTTCAGAAAGACCTGCTCGGCCACTGGCAGCTTCCTTTCCCCAAACAGCTCCTTCAAGTCCTCGACAGTGACCGAAGGACTTAAATTCCCAACATATAGTTTGTTCATGATCTGAAAGGGAAAAATCTCGTAGGGGAATCAGATCTTGAGTGGCGATATACAGAAGTACAAAAATAAAAATAATAATAAAATAAAAATAAAAAATCTGCTGGGAAAAACGCTGCAAGTGCCCCCCGGGAAAGCTTATATCAGCGACCCCCCAGCACCAACTCTGGCCCTGGTCAAACTCTTTTAACAGGGACTGGAGAAAAAAGTGTCGTTACGACGCTACTCTGGAGCCAACAAGCACCGCCTCTAAATAAAATCTCCCTTAAAATCTGTAGGAAAAAAAATGTTTGGAGATACATGTGGGAGCCTCCTGCCTCACCAGCTTTGAGAGAAGTGCCATCATGTTCTCTTATTTGTTTTTATTTTTATTTTTATATTGGGATGTGCCGTGGGTTCCTCCAGGCAGGATACTGGAAAAGATAGATGTGGAAAAATGAAGACGCATAAAGAGCACTTGTGAGCCCAAACAGTAGCCTATGTATGTTTTATGATCCGCCTTTTTTTTTTAAATATGATTTTTTAATAGCCTATGTACTAACTATAGCAGGCGGATTACATCAACAGAACTGCTCTTTTCTCTTCCACTGGGACCATTTCAATGCGTTTTTGTCATTTTTATATTATTCCATTACGTTTTACTCTCATTCTAATGTCAAATCTCCAATTTTGGCTTTTTACATCTTGCAGTTGCTTGGAAACTTTAATCGTCACATGGCCTATTTCTATACCTGCCCATTATTCAATTATTTATATTTTTAAGAACATGAGTGTATGAATGTGCAGGCCCTGGTCAGACTTTCACATGTGACGCTGTGGGACAGTCTGCAGTCCAGCGCCCTGTAAGGAATAAGAAAGTGAAACTTAAAAAGTTTAAATATTTTATCTTTTGCACTGACTTATTTGAGCGACATTTTGACATGCGTTTTAAGAGATATACCCTCCTTTGAAGTATGTAGAATGTTATTTGCTTAGTTTTTTCATGTTAACATTAATGTGCTCTTGGATTAGCTCATTGTTCATAAATATTAACCTGCGCAATAATGAAGTGTTACAGTCAAATATGTATTCTCTTCTGTTTGTGATGATGCATGTTTCCACCACTTATTTTATCCATTTGTTGCAGGTGAATTTACGGGGGTGTAACTTGACGCATGACCATGAGGGATTTTTGAGCAAAGGCTGAAATGAGCAGAGCAGCATGGTGAGGGGCCCAGGCTGCAGTCATGCATGAACGTCTTGTACCTACAGCAGCAGATGGGGAGGAGCCATCGCCATTGCCTTTTACACCGCTTGACTGTTTCTGCATGTGACTGTATGTACCGTGCCGGAGCAGTACTGCCACCCTACTGTAGCGAAGAGAGCACAGGCAGCAGCAGCAGCAGTCTACAGGAGGGACTACCCATGTTGACGGCAAAGAGAGCGCAGAGGAATGTCCAAGCTTAGGTCTGTTTACAAAACAATGACATGTGCAGTGTACAGTTCACACAGCTCTTCACTCAGATTCATAACATTTTAACGCCATCAATTAAGAGGGTAAATTTTAGAATCATTTAGATTGTAAAATTGTAATAGGTGTGCACGTTAGTGGCAGAGTTTGGTAATAAACTTTTTAAATTTAACCAAATCAAAATTTGGTTAAAGTTGAAAACTAAAGGCTATGGTAACACAATATATTACCCTAATATATTACAACAAACAAATTGTATCAGTTTTAATTAATCACGCCTACAAAAACTAAACCTCAACTGCACTTTATTAGAAATACTCCCAAATTTCAAAGGGGTAGGTTTTATTTTGGCCAGCAGGGGGAGATACCACAAATTTCTTTAAATAAACCTTCAAACAAAAAATGTTGCAACAGCAAAAAATGCCAGGAGTCAAATTGGAAAATGCAACTTCCTTTAATTTCTTCAAAGATCCATACGGCATACAAAAACTAAAATAAAATAAAAACATAACAGCTCACACGAAGAGTTACTGTGTACAGTTACTGCACATGGACATTAGATGACCATCTAAGACAGACTGTAAAATTAACTGTTTGAACACACAACAACAAACTAGATTCATTCTGTGCTTCAGACTCAAACAATACTTGACAACTTCATTACATCGTTCAATAGCGACCTGCAAAACCAAACAGAGTGAGGTGCTTAGAAAATGCTGCGTCTATAGTTATAACATGACAGTGAAAACAAACTTACGTGGAGAATAGGATCGTGACCTGGACCGGGACCTGTATGCGCCCCTGTAGTAGGGTGACGGAGAGCGTTTTCTGAAAAAAGACGTTCAAATAATTTATAGAGAGTTCAGAATAACAAATTAAAGGCTGGCTGTGGTCAGAGTCTTACCTGTATGATCTGTAGTAATCCCTGTCGTCATAGCGATCATAGCCTCCTCCTCCTCCTCTGTCTCCTCTGTCATACCCGCGATCATATCCACGGTCATAATCACGAGAGTAACGGCGAGGTCCACTGGGTCCACCTCCACCACTACAACAGACAAGAGCTTTACTCGTACATCGCATTAATAAACCAAAGAGTCGCAGGAACAGACCATAATATTTCAATTCAGTATTAGTGGTAAATGCTCTTCTTACTATGTAGGACGGCCCATGTAAATCCCGGGTGTTGGGGTGTGTGGTCTTTTTGTAATGGAGAAGTCCACTCTGATTCTGCGCCCATCCAGCTCCATGCCATTAGCCCTCTCCTTCGCCTGAGAGCAACAGAGACATTGATTAACATTTCGTTTCAGTTTCCAAAATAATTGTATTTGTTGATCCTTCCTACCTCTTTCGCATCATCTGTGTTCTCAAAGTAAACAAAAGCAAAGCCCCTGGAGCGCCTTGATTGCTGGTCATACACAATACTGACGTCTGCTAGGGGGCCATATTTAGAGAAAACGTCCCTCAAGTCCCGCTCAGTGGTGTACAAGCTGAGGCCGAACACTCCCAGACAGGCGTTTGGGTCTGGATTTGCCTGCAGACAACAACAGTTCACATAAACTGTACAGCTTTAGAATTAGCATGACAACAACGGGACGGAGACGTACTCTGTTGCCGATGTGTCTGCGGCGGTTGGACATGGGAGAGCGACTGTGGCTCCGGTGACGTCTCTCTCCACTGTAGGACCTGCTGCGGGAGCGCCTGCGATACGAGCGTGAACGGGACCGAGAGCGGCTGTAGTGACGCCTGGAGCCGCGACGAGAGCTGACAACCGACATAACCAACATATTAGCACATAATGAGAACATTCCAAGCACTTTTAAACTGTGAATACAAGTGACAAAAAATATTTAGGCAATGAACTGAAGAAAAGAGACATGTTCACTTACCCAGACTTGGACCTGGATCTGGAGCGGGACTTTGAGCGAGAATGCCGGGAACCATCCTTGGAACGAGCCGGGGAACGGCTCGCAGACTTCCCAGAGCCACGGGAGCCTCGAGACACGCTCCGTGAGGCAGAGCGGGACTCCTGAACGAACCACATACACACAGAGTTCTTATGAGCGCCGGCCACAGGGCATACTCACGTACACATGTGTGTGCACTTATGAATAAGACTAGTCTGAGGAATGTGGAAAGGGACAGTTCAGAAGTGTAGTAAAGGAAGGCAGGTAAAAGCTTTTTGGAACATAGTTGCTAATGAAAGCAGCAAATATGTGAAAGTACAATTTAATTTGTCAACATGACAGGAAGTATGAGTTGTGTAAATGACTTAAATTACTGTGTTTCATTGGATAAGAACATGCACGCATTTGACAAACAGACTAGAAAAATGACTTATCCCTATACCTTCTCCAGATTACTTCATTTACTTCTTTATTTCTGTCACTTCATTACTTCATTACGCCACATTATTCTTCTTTCTTCGAATTTCTTAATTCTTCTTACTTCCCCCTTTTCACACACTGCCCATACTTCTTCCCTCCTCATGATTTAGCATGCATTCACAAATTCAGCTTCACACATCTGAGCTTCATATTATTCATAATAAAGAGGTTCTTCAGCCTTTTCTTCGTCCAATCTTAACCTTTATGAAAAAGAAAAGCATGAAGAATATAACTATAGTTACAAATTTGAAACCCGGGTTAATTTTCAATGTGTCAATAATACAGTCGTATCACATGCATGAATGCTCCCCGACCACATTATGCAAAACATGTTACACAAGATTCTACGCGTTCTGAGCTTTCTATTTAAAGAGAAGCTCACATTCACCTAACAGTGAATTACAATACACGATATAGAAAAGAGGGGTAAAATATACTTTGAGCCGCCACTATATATAAAAAAATGAAATGTTGGCCTTCATAAAGAGCCTTATACTGGGGTGTTATGATACATGTGGTAACCATTCTGATCCTTTTTATGTAAGGTTATGTATCTAACGGTTTTATTTTTTTTTTAAAAAACAAAAAAAAAAGTGTGGACAGATTGTACTTTATAGATTCTTCGTTAGGGGAAGGAAAATGTATTCTTTGACAACAGGGGCAATGCATTTGATGAGATGGTCACTAAACACTGGCCCTTGCCTTCACATGGGGAAAGGGGCTTTGTGGACAAGGCGTGCCAGAGCTATGGCTGCTTGGGTTTCACTTTGCGCCAAACAGCTGCCCCGAGTACAAAACATGGCCGTCCTTTTAAAAACGGTGGAGAATGGGGAAACGGGGCTTTCTCTATTCTATGCTTTATTACAGCGTATCTAGACAGGTCTAATTCGTATTTAATTCTAGATACCAACTTGAAGTTGCATGATTATAGCGGCAAAGCGACATACGCCAAACGTGGCGCAAATAACGCACAGGTTTTCACTGTTCTAGAGTGTTTTAGTTCTCACTAATATATTAATTTGTAAAAAATACCGCATGAAATCCCATTTACAATAACGTGATAACCGATCGGTGATGAAGCGGGATAAAGAGCTGCGTCTCCATTTCCCGCACAGTGAGGCCTGAGGCCCGTGAGACCTGAGGCCTCCTCTTCAATGCAGCTCCTCCAAGGCAGCGCTTAGCAACGATAACAATTAAACATAAGCGATGTAACTGAACCTTATACTAAATACATAGCAATATTTACGCACACTTAATATTTAGCTAGATTTACGCACAATTGGCCGCGTCACCCAAATGTCTTTCTTAACCACGGACAAAGTCCCACAGTGCTATGTTAGCTAGTAGCATTAGCATCATGATAAAGCCTAAACACCGTCTATCATCAAACCGAAACCATGCTTTGATCCATATTCTTAAGATCGAAGAAAAGTTTTACTTACCCGACCATAGCCTTTCTCGTTATCGCTCATGTTTGTGAGACTTTGTGATAAAATGTTAGACGGTTACCAGCCGAAGCTACGACCGAGCCGAGCTGCAGAGGACGACGCTGTGAGGAGAAGAAGAAGAGCGCGTGAGGCGCGCTGCGGAGCTCCGCCCTCCCGTGAGAGCCCACACACACAACAGCACTACGAGACTACTACAGTATACTACCACAGTACTACAGTACTACTGTACAGTACTACAGTAGAGTACTACACACTGCAGTGTGTGCCAGTAATACAGGACACTGCGGTGCCCTATAGTCTGTAATAAACTGAACTATAGATTGTCATAACAAGATTAGACTCATTAGGCTCATTGTATTATCATAAACTTATGAAAGAAATTATACTGGTTAAAAAGTACTGCTTAAAATTAAGCGACATTTATACTCCACAAACTGAATGAGATTACATGATTCAAATTGAAATAATTTGTGCCACCATAGTCTTTAAATCTTTGAGAAACACTGCCACTCCACCAGCAGTTATCTGGAGGCACACTGAAGCACATTAGCTTCTAATAATAATCATTTTCCATACAGAATCATGTGGGATATTTGAGACAGCTCAGTATTGGCTCTACCAAGTGCAGGCACATCTATACAAATCAGGCAAAATCTGCAGGACACACACACACACACACACACACGCACAGCCACACACACACACACACACACACACACACACACACACACACACACACACACACACACACACACACACGCACAGCCACGCAGACACGCGCGCGCACACACGCACAGACACACACACACATACACACACACAGCCACACACACACACACACATGCACAGACACACACAGACGCACGCACGCACACACACACACACACACACACACACACACACACACACACACACACACACACACACACACACACACACACACACACAAAAGAGGGCTATATGGAATGCATGTGTGACGTGTCTTTATTAATACCACAATGATAGTTAATTTGAAGCTATATCTGTTATTCATAACAAAATAAATATGAATGACAAGAATTACATACATTTCTGCTATTTAATGGCAAGGCATATTTTAAAGCACAACTGCAACTAAAAGAAAGCAGACAAATTTATCCTGCAGCCAGTCATTCATTGGCACCTGTCATAGGCAAAAGAGTCATAGGAGTGTCAGGTAAAATCAGTACAACATTTAGGGGTATTCATAAGCCACGAAGAAGCCACTTACCACAGTCATAGAGAACATTTATTTTATGCAAGTCTAAAGCACTTGGTCCGTCTCGTTGGCCAATGGGAATGTAAGGATCGGGTCTTGGTATTATTGTGGGTCCACCGTCTTCAGAGAAGGCATATCTAGAAGGAAGTATACAAAGTATATGGGAAAGCTCCCCCACAACATGAGGAACCTTTAATTATGTCACTCTATAGATAACCCCACCTTCCATAATGCATGACTGAGCTGTAGTCATAGGGGCTGTTCAGGTTGTTGGTTGCCTGCTTCCTGAAGTTATGCATTTGATCTGCCAGATAAAAAGATAAAAATAAGCAAATAAGCACTAAATCAAATAAACAATATATTATATATTTCTAATGTGGAATCCTAACCTGGCATGATGTTTTTCCATACTATTGTTACATAGTGATCACGGTCAGAGCGAGACTGTTCATGTACAAAGCCAAGTGCATGCATGAATTCATGTGCAGCCACTCCAGACCACATGCACCCAGGGGTCTGCAGGGATAAAGTCTGGCTTCCTCCAGTCTGTCCCAGGAAAGACCAGCAGCTTTGGATGGAACATAACATTATATAATTTCACAAACTTAAAGATAAGAAATAAACAATAGTCTATTCATCCTTAAATGTGATAAAAGACATCTTTAACAGGGGCACTTACCCATATCTAGGCTGAATATCCAAAAAGCTGACTTCATGAGTTCGTGGAACAAACTTAATACATGTTCCAGCAGAAATGTCTTGCATACCGGTTTCTATGGTAATTCTGTCCATATCATCTAGTGTGAAAAAGGGAAAAGTTGTCAGAAGAAACTTCTTCAGTTCAATCCCACATGGTTTTAGTGCAGATCCATACCATAGAGAGGAGACATGATGTAAGGCACATAAACAAACCCATCCACTGATTTTTGCCACAGACAGGCGTTCCCAGGGCACGATATAGCACTCCGTGGAAATGTACTCGCAATGTCCCCATCCCTGACCGTTATCCCTCGGGGTGCTCGAAGTCCTGGTGACAGAATAGAATTATATATTCAGGAAATATTTTTGCATTTGCTGAGGGCTTTTCTTAGCCTTTTCAATACACTTACTGCTATTAACTACAAGGATTTGATCCATCGCTGTCATTTCATCCCAATCTTTGATTTCATCTGATTACAAAACATTCAAGTTGTAAATAATTTACCCTTTGATAAAAAAAAAAAAAAAAAAGAGTAAAATATATAGGAAATGTACCTGAATACTTTCTTTTCATTCTTATTTTGCCGTCATTTGGCTCAGTGGTATTCTGTAAATATTAATATACAAACCTTGTACTTTAGAGGTTGAGAGATTGTGAGATCAAATATAACTGATAAAAATTATACCAACCTTTAGAGGAAGGCTGTAGACCTGGCTCAACACAGCCACAAAGATGCCCAGAAAAATCATGGTTGAACACATCCTGAAGCTGACGCCACTGTCAGTCCCCAATCCTCCAGAGCTAAATGTTTTCCTCCACTCTATATAGCCACTTGGGCTTGTTTGCTCTCTACTGATTGGCACATATTCTGTGATGAAGCATGATTGAAGCCCCTCATCACACACTGCATGTAATTTAGTGAAGGCTCTGTTGATCCATGACAGGTGGTCCCAGCTGACCTTGTACTTAGCACTGAGGAGATTCAGCACTTTCAGAAATTGACACTTGAAGGTGTTTTGCTGCTGGATGTGCCACACACAGCTTAGCAGCTGTCACCAGGAGAATATGGGCTTCTGAGTCCAACAGACCAGCAATTTGTGTCTGACCAGGCTGTCAACCAGTCATTTAGTGATAAACGATCACAGCTGTGTTGACAGCAATCATTTGGTCTCATACAAAAATATATATGAAACTACATACCCTGATAGTCCTTAATAATATTATATTAGTGAAGGGGAAAGTTAAAGATATACTGTTGTATCACCAGTTTTTTTTTATCTTATTTGTCCATTGATCATCTTAATACTGTTAGTTCTTGTGTATTTTTATGGCTCACAAACAATTATATAAAAAATGATGAGAAAATGCTCATGGAAAGCTTGAAAATGAAACTCATTTTCCATTTCCCACTTGGCCGACAATTGATGAGAAAATGCATTTAAAAAATATTGAAAAAGAAACTCATTTTATGTGTTATATAAGCTTGCAATAAACTAAAGCCGACCAATAAAATAGTTGTTTCCCACAATGTTTCAATAATCATCATCATCACCTACAAAAGAAGAAAATATAAATGAACACCTATAGTCAATGTTAAATAGTTCACTAACAGTGTAATGATAAAGTAAATATTAGGGCAAAATGTTGGTACCACATTTGTAAAGTCTGTTGATTTTCATCTTGTCAATGTGGCTGAGGGTTGTTGCTTGGCCAATCTTTACATTTTGACTACTTTTAGGAACAATGGTTGGATTCCCATCTTGTGAGTAGGCATACCTGAAAATTACAATGGCATGTAAAAAATCTAACATTTTTAGGGATAGGTAAAAACAAGAGCACTAGCTTACATGCCAAAGTGCATGATTGAGTTATAATCATAAGGTAGATTCAGACTGTCTGTCTTGAATTTCTCAAAATTCCTTAAACGATCTGTTTGAACAAATGAAACATTGACACTGAGTATTTTTTTTCAGAAAAATAAAGAATACATGGTAAAGAAAGAATTATACTGAAGTTACCTCTCCAAATGTGCGGCCACATGATGGTGACATAGTTGTCTCTGTCAAAGCGGGACTGCTCGTGCACAAAGCCCAGGGCGTGCATGAACTCATGAGTGATCACTCCAACCTGAAGGCAGCTCGGGCTCTGCAGGGAAACTGTCTGCCTCCCGCCGCGGGATCCAAGGTAGGACCAGCACCTAGTGTAACAACCACAGTAAAAATGGTGGAGAGTGGTTATATTTGATTTTGGTCTGTTTGGTGCAATACAAAAATGTTATTACAGAAAGTATAGTACGTACCCCGACTTTGGTTGTATGTCTATGTAGTCTCGCTGGTGAGTCCGAGGAACAAATCTCACACAAGTGCCTTTCTCTACAGTTTCCATAGCCTTTTTAATTACCTTCTCTTCAATATCACCTAACCAGATGTTATAGCATAGAAAATAACAAACTGAAATATACTGCAGTTAATAAGACACTGATATAAAAGTATGCCTTACTGTATTCAGGTGAGAGGTTATAGGCAATGTAGACATGTCCATCCACTGACTTTGACCAGAGACAGCTTCTTGCAAAACATACTTTAGAGCGCTTGCCAGCTGAGACAGCGATGTCTCCCTCTCTGAGGCTAATAGAACCATCAATGATGCGGGAAGCTAAGACAGACATATTTCATACAAAATTACAAAATATATAAATTTGAGATAAATGAGTGAGATATATAGTACCTTGAAACTCATTCACTTTGATGATTTCATTCATGATAGATCCATCGTCTGGTTCTTCATGCGCTTTGAAAGACAGTTTATGTACTGTTCAGAAAATATTATACAACAATAATAATAATTTGAATATTACTTACCTTTAATGCCCCTGGGAACCCAAGGAGAGCTGTATAAAAACTTCTGCAAACAAGTACAAGAAAGTTCTTTTTAAACATCCTAAATTTATTAAGTTAATGTTATTGTAAAATACTAATAATACCTGAGCAGGTACTGCTGAGAGACAGGCAGAGAGCAAGCACAACAGGATAATCCTGTCCATCGTTGGAAGCTGAAGTCTTCACTTCTAGCATTTCTCCCATTGCACTTACAGCTAGCTTTATAGGTCTTCCCAATCACCATTCTGAATAGACACCTGTCATCAGCTCAGGTAAATTACAGGTTGGCTGTTATTTGTTTGTGAGTGAGTTTAATCCTTGAATTAGGACAATTCTGTTATAACGATCAGCTCCAACAGTAGGATAATGTGAGGTCTTACAGCATGTAATAACAGCTCCAGTACAGTGGCTCGTCTTAAATGAAATGGTTTGGTGTTTGGGATTAGAGAGGTCATTTTACACTCAAACATACACACAGTATGCATTTAGTCTGTTCCACACCAGCTGTCGTATTTATTGCTGGGTTTCAGAGGGCATCACAACATTCTATAGGACAATAATATGTATTACAGATGGGGGCAGCTAAATATAATATTAAAATCCACATTTTTTGTTGTGACACGGTGAGTTCTTGGGCCTGGTAACTAATAAACTTGTGGAAATTAGAATGCAGATTTTTGTTGTTATATGGTGAATTGTTGTGTCTAGCCACTAATAAAATGATCAGACTGAATGTTTGTGAATTTACCTTTTAGATATTATTAGATATTATTAGATATATTCAGAGGATATCTGGCTCTTGCCCCTCATCTAGGAGTATGACATCCTCACCTTCTGCAATCTTAAAACCACTAACACAAAAACATTGTTGAGTTTTTATACTCTTAATATTTGTAAATACATTTTCGACTGCAGTATAATACAGATTTCACCATAACGAAAAACTATCGCCCGAACAGGGACTTGAACCCTGGACCCTCAGATTAAAAGTCTGATGCTCTACCGACTGAGCTATCCGGGCTCTGAGCACTCACACGGAAGTATTCTTTATATACAGGAAGTAAACCATAGCAACGTGACATTTTTCGATCTTCTGCAAAAATACTGAGGGATTACACAGACTTCTGCAAAAATACGAACAAAAACTTAAATAATGGTACCATTTTCAACACAGAATGGACATGTTCTGGTGCGTTAACATTGAGTACATTTCACACAGCCAGTAAGATAGCATGTGGGCTAGAGGTATACAAAAGTTAGCTACTTTTAGCACGGATTCAGCTAGTTTTTTGGGTTTTTTTATTATTTGCGTTAAATCACATAGTTTGTTACCTTCTACTAGGCACAAATCCAACTGTTGCGGCATGTTCTGGCTTCAACTATGCAAAAACTGGATGAAGTCCGTGAAGAAACCACCAAGACACGTGAAGATATCAGGAAATGGTATGTTAAAGGGGTTTACTTGTGTTTAAAGATCCACTGTGTAACTTTTGTGGTCCTTCCTGCTTATCTCCTTTGAAATGTTCTTGTTTTATCTCTGTGTGCTATGACATTAAACCTATCTCCATGAAGACAAGCAGATGACGCCAACAACAGGCCAAATTACATGTCAGATTTGTGGAGAGGCACCATACTCACAGTAATAATGCATGTTTTAAAGTTATTTTTAGCAATAAAACTCCTCTAATTCCTAGAAATGCAAGTTGATTTAATTTCACACTGTCTGTGGAACATCCCGGGCAAAGCAATAACTTCTCAAGGACGGCACCCACCAGAAAAGTTAATATAAGAAACCAAAAATAAACAAATACAATAAAATAGCCTATCCATCCAGCTATTTTCTCTCTCTTAGCTAGGCCTGGGTTGCAGGAGGAGCACCTAATTTGAACTTAATCTAAAAGTTCAACCATAGAATATGCCGATTTGTACATTTTAATATAGTCTGTGTTCCAGTTCATTGCAAATAGACTATATTCACTGGCATTTTTAACACTAAACACTGATGTAGGCCTACCTGAAATGTGAAAAATATGTTTTTCATACTTCAATAATTGCACATAAAAAGTTGCAGATTCATGCCTAATGTTTTGAGTTTTACTTTTCAACGTACAGGCCTACTTAAAAAATCTCATTCTGCAGCACTGAAGAGACCAAGCAACGTGTCGATTTACTGATGGAGAATGGTAAAGTCATTGATGTGTTGCTTGAACTTGGACAACTGCTGGAGAAGGAACAGAGCCTAAAAGAACAACTCAATGGTCAATCAGAGGAAGACAGGTTTTGTATGACATAACTGTACCTCTTGAACATTAAGACATACAAAATGTAATTTATCTGTATGTCTTTTAGACGCCTCTGGAAGGAATTGCAAGATAGAAATGAAACAGTCACTAA
Source organism: Periophthalmus modestus (assembly GCA_019594935.1). NCBI lineage: Eukaryota > Metazoa > Chordata > Actinopteri > Gobiiformes > Gobiidae > Periophthalmus > Periophthalmus modestus. The sequence continues at coordinate 21,789,788 of JAIEZT010000009.1, read as the reverse complement.
CAAAGCACAACGCCTAACTAGTGAAATTGTGGAAATAACACATCAACTTGACAAGGCCAAGGCACATTACAAAACAGGTATGAAGAACACTCAGAAACCATTTTCATTTCCCTGTTATCTAAAGCTCACACCACCTAACTTTATGCCATTTTTAAAACATTCATAATTTGAGATGGAGGGCAGGGACCTTTACAACTCTATTAGACCTTTACTGTTCTCGCAAGAAATATCCCCATAAATGTTGAACTTTTATTTGTCAGTGATTGGCTCTGCAAATGTGCCATAATAATTTATGGCTCAAAATCCTTTTAACTAACATCAATCACATCTTTGGTAGGGAATAATGGCACCACTTTGTGAGGCTATTGTTAAAAAAATATTCCCTTTTGCTTATTCATACTGACAGAGAAAACATTGACCTTTGTACCAATTTTAGGTTCATATGGATAAACCAAATTATTAAAGAAATATCAACCATAAACCAGGTCATCAAATACGCAATTTGACAGTTAAAAAGAAAGTTCTATCATGGACATCTGATGTGGCCTGCAGCTAATTTTTAAACGATCTGCAATGTTATACTGTCACATGAACGCAGCCTAGTCTATAGCTAAGCAGTGTTGGGCCTGGTTAGTGCTGGAATGGAAGGCCCCTCGGAATACCAGCAAGTAATGTAGCTGTGTCCTTGGGCAAGACACCCACCTTGCCCCTAGTGACAATAACTTGGTGTGAGCAATGCGGTACAGCGGATGAAAATTTGCTCATCTACATATTTACTGCATGCGTATCATGTATGGTCATTAACATGCACTGTCCCTACCAAATACTAAATAAATAAGTAAATAAAAACATAAAAAAATACATCTTCTACTCTGCTACTTCTAACTGTATACTTCACACTTTTTCCTCTCTGCCACTGTTTCTTCAAGAACATGTTGTATATCATGGACATGTATTTGTATCACAGTGTGTCTGATACTTAAACATAGCACAGATCTTTTTTTTTTTTTTTTTTTTTTCCTATCTAGTTTTAATTGATTTATTTTTTCCCACAGCAATAAAATCTTCAAAACCTGAACAAAGCAAACCAAAAAGAAACCAAACAAAACCAAAGTGACTGCTATTCCTTTGTCTTTTTTGTAAACTATTTTTATGCTACGTTTTTATAATGTTCAATAAATCATGTTCTTATGTTGGCTGAAGTGTGCGGGAAGTACTGTTTATCACTTTACTTGACTATGGACCATCATCTGATTGAACCAGATTTTGTTTTCATATTTATATTCATGGCATGATCATGACATAGGCTACACAGATTTTTGTTGTTGATTGTTTAATCAGTATATTAACAATGATTATTTGTACCTTTTTCCTATCTCCATTAAAACATAGATGTATAGAATGTGATATCATATGAAACCAAGCACAATTTTCTGAAAAATGTTAATGTTTTTATTTATTTATTGCAGTAGGCCTACAGGATGAATTACAGTAGTGAATCAAGTATAGTAAACATGAATGTAGAAAATTTTCATTCATACACGCGATTAGGTATTTTTGACCCTCTTCGGCTTCCGTACTATGGGAAAGACTTCGCGTTATTACCGTCAGCGCTACTCTAAGGAACAACCTTATGTGGTAAGATGCTATAGTAAGTACGTCTCTGATTCTTCCTTCGTTCTGTATATTAGATGGCTTATAATACGTTACAGAATACTGCTTATATGTAATTATTTAATGACTGTTGTCGAATATAACCACGTGTTAGGGACATGACAGCTCCATGATGGCATCTGAATCACTGGAACTGCAACAACAACTGACTTTAACCTTTTATTTCTTCACAGGCTTTGTGACAGAAATCTCCCATAATGTCTGCTTGTGCCTCTCATCGATCTATATTTGATTTATGTCCAAACGATGAGATTTTGAATGGACTTAAAGAGGTGAACCCAATTCTTAAACAGACAGTGGACCATGAACCAACACAAGAGGGTATGTGTTGTAAAAATGGATCTATTCTAGTTCAGGAATCTATTGATCTAATTCATATATGACTTGAACAGAAAATAAAAGCCGGGATGATGACATGGAAGGGGAAGGCAGCCTGGTTCGAGACGTGTCTGATAAGATGACCTGCTTAGCTTGTAAATGTTCCTTTACTAACCGTGAAGACCAGGTAAGTCAATGCCAATATTCCTGCTATAGTAATTTATTGCTATTATGGGTGTCCCCCTGTTGCAATTTATTTAGATGGAACACTACAAGCTTGACTGGCATCGTTTCAACTTGAGACAAAAGATGGAAGGATTGTCACCAGTAACAGTGGAAGAGTTTGAGAGGAAAACAGGAGCTGGTAAGAAGTACATTTTGGGATCTGGCATGTAAACACTAATGTAAAAAAAAAAAAATGTATACAGAATTGTGTGTGGACTGACTTGTGTCTTTTCCAGGGGACATGTCAAGTATCTCGGGCTCAGAGTCCGACTCAGAGGACGGAGACTCAGATAGTGATTGTGGTGGAACAAGCAGTAACGTCACTGGGACAGATAATGAGAGCTCCACTGAAAATAGTTTGATTTCTGGTCGACTTTCAAGCAAGGTTGTTTTCCAAAATTCTGCAGGACAGTATCTTTCTCTACACCGCTGTATTCTTGAGGGAAAGGTAAGACATTTTAAGTTGACTTTTCACTGTATAAATGACTCAGTAATAACCAACTTTCTTTGTTACAGACAAATGAAGAGGTAGATTTAGTGCTGCCTCTAAGAGCTGTAAACAAAAAGACTGTATGGGTGATTCTCATGACTGGTGGAGGCCACTTTGCTGGAGCTGTATTTCAGGGGTGAGTGAAATGTAATTTTCTACACAACTTGAAATGAGATTTTTAGAGGCGAGAAAACAGTTTGAAGTGATGGGCAGCCTGGCTCTTTTAGAGATTTGGTTCTCTTGGGTCAATTCTCAGAGAAGAGCCAGACTCCCAAATGGCTCTCTATTCGTTACCAGTCTTTTTTTCTTATATAAGAGTTGTGTTCTTTTATTTGTTCACGATATTGAGACCATATTCACTTATTTAGAAAGATTTTTATTGGCAACAATCAATTATAATTAGTTTTTGCATGTGATTGATGGCCTTCAAATGATATTTCAGCTGTTTAGCCAATCAGGGTAGAAACAGCTAAAGATTGTGCTTTCATCTTATTTCATTTCATTCAATTGTCTTCTGAAAGAACTGATTCTTCCCATCTGAGCCAATACCTCTTGTTTAAGGGACTATGCTGCAAACTACATTTAAATTAGAGATGTATGAGAATGTTTCCATACTCAGATGCTAAGTGTGTAGATTGATTGTTCTTATTAAAGTTATACATAATGTGTAGAAAACCAAATATCTGAAATATCTGAGGATTGATGCTCGAGTGTAGTTAGAAATCAGCAGTGCATTTACATATCCCAGTGTATTCCACAGTAAAGAAGTCATTCAGCACAAGACATTTCACCGATACACTGTCCGTGCAAAGAGAGGCACTGCCCAAGGTCTCAGAGATGCACAGAATCGCAGCCACGCCCCCAAATCAGCAGGAGCTGCTCTGAGGAGATACAACGAGGCAGCCCTTGTTAAGGTGCTCTGTCTTGTACACCCGTTTTGTAGCCATCTTATTCAATGCACTTTTATTAATAACTGATGCACAAATTTGTTTAATGTTTCCAGGACATTCAAGACATTCTTGTTAGCTGGGTAGATCATTTAAAGGAAGCATCTGCAATATTTGTGCGTGCTCCAAGCTACAACAAATCCATATTCTTTGGTGGCCGGACAGCTGCTCTAGACAAAAAGGACTCTAGAATTCGCAGTATTCCCTTCGCAACAAGGAGGGCGACATTTAGAGAGGTGCAGAGGGTACATGACGTACTTGGTAATATTCAGGTTTATGGTAAGTATAGCCGATGATTGCCGCTTGTGGCTATATTTGTATATTATAGTTATGATATTTATGTAACTTGAACTAACAAAGTGTGTCAATTGTTCAAATACAGCGAATGAGACCGATATGTCCTTCATCTTTAGCCAATCCAAAAAGATGTGGAAAAAAGCAGTCAAGGTGAAAGTGCAACCTACCGCTGATCAAGACAAAGGTACAATTCCACTATTACAACAGGGACACAACTATGTGTAAATGCTGCATAAACAAAAAATATATACAAAATGTGGATTTTCAGAAAACAGCTCCAAAACAAGTTCAGAGGAGGAAGAAGAGAATGGTGCAGTCCAACTGGAAATGGAAGAACTATCATTAACAACATTGGACTTAAGAGAGTCAGAAATTTATCCATCTAAGCGAAAAAGGCGGAAAAATAAAAATAAAGATGGTAAAATGCAAACTCAAGGTAGGTGTCATCTTTCAACTTGCATAAAAGCTGCAAATATAAAAACATTTGATAAATAATAATAATAGTAATTTGGACTTGTAGATTTGGATAACACAGAAGAGCACACTGAGGAGCAACAAGAGGCTACAGAGACAGTGGAAGCACCTCGAGATACAAAATCAAAGAGGAGGAGAAGAGGACAGAAAAAGAAAGAACTGGAAGGTAGGGTTGTCAAAAGTATAGAATATCAGATACTAATCAATATTAAAACTAGTATCAAAATTACTAGAATGATCTTGAGCTGGATCAGAACAAGTATAAGACCACATAGACTAGTATACTATGGAACATATCTGGTCAACTGAGGGATTACGTAGATATAAAGTACTATTATGTAATGTTGAAAATCACATTCTGTTGTCTAAAGAGTGTTTTTTTTATTATCATCGTAGTGTTGGAATCAGTATTGAGTCTATTCCTTAGTATCAAAAGCAAAAGTTTGAAAGTCTAGTATCATGATGACACTACTGGAAGGTGATTTATAATTTACATGTAAGGCAAATTAAGTTGCTAAATTGTTTAAATTAGACTCATATTTTCTGTCTTTTGTGTTTAGACACTGTTGATGACACTTGGGAGTACAGCGTGAGGGATGCGCTCTTTACGGCCTGTAAGATCGGTGATGTAGATGGTTTGCAACGACTTCTGAATGACCCAAAACCAGGAGAAGAGACGGGGACTGCAGAAGAGACAGAGACCTCAAATGTCAAAACCCCACTCATATTTCTCAATAAGCCCATAGACTCGTCAGGATTCACTTTGTTGCATGTTGCTTCAACTGCTGCACAGAAGGAAGTGGTCAAGTGTCTTTTAGATATAGGAGCAGACCCAGCATGCAGGTACTGTCTATTTATATGTGAGAATTACAACTGTTTGAACTATTTCTTATTTGTAATGCATTTCTCACAGAGACAACAAAGGCCAGACCCCATATAATGTAGCACCTGAGAAAGACACAAGGAATGTTTTTAGGAAATTCATGGGGGAGAACCCTGATAAGTACGACTACAGTAAAGCACAGGTAGAATGAGATTGAATGGAAAGATGGTATTTTCTGTAAGATATGGTGCTAAACGTGTGCCACTTGCAGATCCCAGGCCCACTCACAGCAGAGATTGAGTCCAAAAAGTTGGAGAAGAAAAAGGCTCAAAAAGCACAAAAAAAAAACACGAGAAAAAGAACAAAAGGAGGAGAAGAAGAAACAAGAGATGGAGGCAGAGGAGAAGAAAAGGTTTGCAGCTTTATCAGACAGAGAAAAAGTGAGTTGGATCAATTCTCTACAGACTTCACATGATTTCAATGTTAGTTTTCGGTATAATATAAACCATATAACGTTTTCTTGTACTTCTTTAGAGAGCCTTGGCAGCAGAGCGCAGACTGGCTGAACAGGCTGCTGCAACAGGAGTTAGCATCTCAAATGCAAAGTATGGTAGTTTGTTTTCTCTATATTTTAAGTATGTTATTTCTAAATTTGTAATAAATAAATGTGTATGTTACAGGAGATGCTGGATGTGTGGAGAGTCACTTCTGGGGAAAATCCCATTTCAATATCTGGATTTTACGTTTTGTAGCCCACGTTGTGTCCAACAACACAGAAAGGCCAATGCCAAATAATCCTAGTTAACTGTGTAGATTAACTACAGAGTAAGCTACCTCATGACACATATTTTACTAAGCATTAAATAGAAAAATAAAGCCATAAGGTTACAATGTAACATTTATCTCATCATAATAAAAAATCATCAAATGCAATAAAAAGTAAAACATTTTCTGATCTTTTCACAGTCTTTTGATCTTTGCAATGTGTAATTAAATGTAAAGCACATAGCGTTCAAGTCTTAATTTAAGATGACAAAAAGCTATATATGTAAAACAGTAAAAGTAATGATATGGCAAAAGGCAGCATGGAGGGAAATTTGTAAACATTCAAGTACATATAGTTTATACCAAAGCACAAAATAAGTTTCAGCTTTGGCATAATTTGTGCTGTCAGGATCGAGTGGCAGTGGCATTGAGCAGAGGCCGGTCCATAAACAGAACTCTAAGATGTGTGGGTGCTCTCTCCAGCTCCAGAACCGTGATGTTATTGGTCTTAGTGGGGCTGATCAGGGATCCCGGGACATAGAGGGTCTGCTGTGGCCCTCGTGCAGGCCAGTACCTACCCAGGTTTACACCATTGATCCATACTTGTCCCTGAAAAATATATTAAGCCATTTAGTTTTTTATCTCAACATTAAAACACAAATAGAATAATGTGAACTTGCCTTTGTCCATTCATGGAGTTTGAGAAATGTGTCCCAGGTTAGACCGTTGGGCTGCAAGGTGCCCATATAGAATGTTGGTCCAAATAACTGTTCTGTCTTTATGGGAGATTTAGGCTTGAAACTTTCTGAATGAGGCCATCCTCCAGCAATGACTTCATCAATGTTCAGAGGATAGATATTCCAGTCTGTCAGTACATCTTTGCCCAAAATCAGGTTACTCAGAATGCCCTACAATAATAATAATAATAAACAACAACAATAATAATAATAATAATAATAATAATCATTTTACACATTTTAATACTTTTAAATTGTGCAGAGTCCCCATCAAGTGTTTTCATACCTTATAATCATTGATCTTGCTGCCAAAGTTCACCCTGCCCATGTTTTCAACAAAAATGTCCAGAGTGTCCCCCTGCTTTCCAGTCACATTTGTTACAAGCGCAATATCTCTCTCCAACAAACCTTGATAAACCTGCCCACACACAAATTCAATCGAAAGTATTATGTTGTGTAAAAACAGCACAAAAGTATAAAGGTATGTTATCATGTAATAAGTGCCATTTAACATAAAATAGTAACATTTCTTCCTCCAAAGTCTGAAACCTGCTTCAAACCATTTACTGACAAACTGACATAGTAGACCTCTCTATTAGAGGGAACCAGGCTGATCAAACATGTAAGTGTGAGTAGGAAAGAGATTGGTATTTCATGAGGATGCATGTATTCTGTTACAGAGGCCAAAGGTGTACAAAATATTATTTTGGTAATGTAATTTATTTATTTACCATTTATATACAAAAATGAACTTTACCATTCATATGATAAGTTTCATAGCTAGGTCTGTCACAATAAATTCTGAAGCCCAATATATTGGTACAGAGAAATACTGAGATAAACGATTATTGAAACTACTTTATGCCACTGATACAATAACAATAAAACAGGATAATCCCAGTAAACCAAAAATACTCCATATCTTTCTTTTACATAGAAAATGTACACACAATAAATACTGAGCCCCAAAATATATTGTTCTAGCTTTTCATATAATGAAGGATAAGTTGATATAGTATTTATTGTGACCTATTCATAGCAGTACTTTTTATCATTGGTTTAAGGAGACTTCAACAACATTTTTGTTGTGCTAATAACGAAAATTGTACTGGATCCCTTTGTTTTACCTGTGTGGTCTGCCTACACTTGACCTAGAAATGTATTTGGCCAAACCACAAAGGTTCATTGTTACACTTACCCCATTGACTGAAACATATGCGCGGTCATGAACCCCATTGAGAGGAGAGATAAGTGGTGTGGGCTCGTAGAGGTCCCGGGGCAGTGTGGTCCGATATAGCACGTAACCATAGTACTACACACAATAAACACAACAGTCAAAAAGTTCTCCATGTTTCAAGAGGTTTACACATTAGGGACAATAATAGAGACACAGATACATACCTGTTTGAGCTCTTCAAAAGCCAGAGGATACTGTGACTTTACAGGCCCCGCGGGTGAGATAGTGCTCAAGATGGAGCTAATATTACCAACCTGAAAACAATTATGAATGCAAACTTTTATAAGGCTACATACTATCTTCTGTCCTTGCTACATGAAGCTTAGAAGTGCAATATGTAACTTTCCTAGTTGGGGATCTGCCCTGTGCTATAGTTTTGCTTTTGTGTTTTTATTGCTCCAAAATACATTGAAAAAAACATACATTCTTTTACCAGATCTGACTTATATTTTAATCTTAAGCACTTTACTAATTACTTAATTTGATTACTCAATTAGATGTTTTAAAAATGTTGGTACCTTTTTAAGTGTTACAAATCCATAAGCAAACTTGGGAATGGCAGGAGGCATAGATCCAGCAGGAACATCTCTAAACTGAAAACATAAAAAGAAATAATTATTGCATTAAATGAAGCGTTTTAATTACAGTTGACAAACAAGTCAATAATTATGGGAGAAGTTACCATTTTAATGACTTCCCTGATAGCCAACAGTTTATCTGTAGGGTCTCCAGCCTCAGAGAGTGGGGCATTATAATCATAACTGGTCACAACAGAGCGATACCGTGTGTCATGGTCAGCACCTAAAAAGAGATCAAATGGACAACTGTCACAGGACGTATATGTTATTCTACTAATGTTGATCTTGATACAGTAGCAGTCATTACCATTCCAGTATCCAAAGTTGGTGCCACCTCCAAACATGTACCTGCAACATTTTGAATCCTATTTACAGATGGCTTTACAGATATATCTAATAAACATATAGTAAATTGATAGACTTACATGTTGACATTGGCTCCCATGATGAGCATCTCTGACAGCATTTGAATGACCTTTTCAGTGCTGACCATGGCATGTGGGTCTCCCCAGTGGTCCAACCAACCAGTGTAAAACTCTGAATTCACCTGAAAAATGTTATTATTAAAATATGTCGGCTAGTACAAAATTCAGATCACTGTATAATATGCACTGACCAAGGGACCTCTGGGTTCAAACCGCCTCTGCCTTTTAAAAGCTTCTGTTACGTTTGTGTCTAAAGAAGAAACACTTGCTAGAATTAATCTTGTTTATATCACAGTTTAATGTGCCTGACGACAGTACTAACCTGTGCCAAAGTCCACTGTGGCATATAATCCTTCCAAACTACCACATGTCATTTCTTTGTCTGTGTTGCCATCAACGGTGAACAAGACTATGTTTTCACCCAGAAAGAAACGGAACAGAGCACGGAGATACCGCATGTAGTTATAGTCACAGGCAAAGTAACTTCCATATTCATTTTCCACCTGTGCTCAAAGACAATATGCAAATAAAACGTACAGTGCTGCCTTTATAATGACATAATAACAAAGAGCCAAGCCAAGTACCTGCACAGTTATGATGTTTCCTCCATTGATGTAGAGCCAAGGTTTGACTTTAGGGAGAAGAACAGCGAACCAGTTGCTAACAGCTTGTAGATAATCTAAAGTGAGTTGGACAGTGTTAGACTTTCTTTTATAATATAACATATAACAATTTTGTATGTGCTTCTGTATAAAATAAAAATTCACCTGTGTCAGCTGATCGAAGAATCATGTTTGGTTTCTGAAGTAACCATGCAGGAAGTCCCCCCTGTGGAAGAAAATAAATACAGCTTTAAAGATAAATCTATTTAGACTCTGAGGCTTGAGCTACTGGAAACTATAAATCCACTGTTGATATACTCTGGGATAATACAAAATTACCTGTAAAGTGAATTATGTTAAAGTGCTTATGACAGGTTGCTCTACTTATTTGACTAAAACACACTTACGATTTTACAAAAACTTAACTATTCTTTTTCTGAGTTTGGCAATTCTTTAGGTTTAAAAATTTACTTCCTGGTTGAAAATCATCACATCACACTAGAAAATTCCATAACTGTTACCTAGAGATCATATTGTACAATAAGCCAAAACTTCTGTAATGTACACAGACATTGTTATCTGACAATTAAAGTTATATGGAAAGATCTTTATTTTGCTGAAATTATGGTTAAAGCATCAGAAAAACGTTTCTTGCATGTAAATTGTGCCAAACCTTTGGGCAGAATTTTCTTTAATTTTAGAACTCTCTGCTTCCTGTAATTTTCAACATATTTTTCAACCTTTCTTCACAAACTGCTTCTTGGTTGGTGGAGAACTATATTTTATATTTACAACAGGTATTATCCCACCAAATTAAGTAAAAATTTGAGAATCATCAAAACCGTACACACTTTAAGTGGTCTTGATGCAGTTTATAAATCAGTAGATTATTGATGCACTGCAGTATCATGGTTGAATGTGAAAGATCAACAAATGGTCAAGGGCAATGCAATGAAGAAGTGAAACTTTAACCATGCGAAAACTGAAACTATGAACAAAAACTACCACATGTTTTTACCATTTCCCATTCTGCACAGATGTAAGGCCCTGGGCGCAGAATGACCAGGAGTCCTGTCTGATTGGCCAAATCTAAAAAGTGCACCAAGTCTCTGTCTCCTGTGAAGTTGTAAACCCCCTGTGTTGACTCGTGGAAGTTCCATGGTACATATCTGTCATACAACAATGTTGTTATTATGCAAGAAAAAAAAGTATAATGTACTATCATACGTAGAGCTTACACTTGAATGGCATTGAGTCCAGTCATGTACATCTTCAAAAGCCGGTCCCTCCAGTAGGCCCTGGGGATCCGGGAGTAGTGGATGCTGCCTGAGATGTACTGGAAAGTCTGTCCATCTTTTAGAAAACAATTTTTATTGTAGTCAATTGAGAAAGACCTTTCTGAGACCTGAAAGCATAGCAAGGAAAACATGAAATGGACATGGATCTATGAATGAAGTCCACATTTACTACAGGCCTATAAACACTAGGCTTGAGAGTAACAATATCCAACTCATTCCAACTCAAGCTTCCTCTTATAACGACTGTGGTATCATCGGGTTATGAGTTGTCTTTACTATAAAAGTTGACATTTCCTACCAGGTTTCCATTAACACATAGAACGGCTAAGTTGAACGCCACAACAAGGAAGACGCCCGTAGCCATGTCCCGTGTCTTCATGTGACTTTTGGACCTATGCCACTTCCATGATTTACTTTCAGTTTTGATGCTTTGGTCCTAAATGTTTTTGACTGGAAACATCGTATGGCCCAGTCCAGCGACAGCTCCAAAAGTCCTGTCATGTGATTCCAGTTTGTTTCCGCTGGGTCCTAAAGTCCACCGGCTACACACAAAGTAGAAGTAAGAAGTGCGTACCATTTAGGAACACATTTGAATACAATTAAGGTAGCTTTAAAGGCTGTGAATTTTAGACCCATCGGCATTTCCTTGAATAAGATTTTATTGGATTTTGGATGTGATAAATTGCGTGGATCCAAATGCACCTGTATGGGCAGTAGATGGCGCACTAACCTTAGATAAGGAACTACTACGAGCCTATTAGCTCTACAACTCATAATAATAATAATAATTTTGTATTGTAAAGATTTCTTATTGTTACTCCACAATTGTAGAGTAAAATAATCCTGTGCTTATTTGTTTATATGGAGTGTACATATGCTTTGTTTCTGATAGCATCTTTAATCCAATTTCCCACTCCCCTACTCATAACACTCAGTTCTGAAGAGATCTGGGTGCTTATACAATTGCTAATGGCTCCTGATGCCTGCCCCAGATAGGAGCAAATGCCCTGGCCGTGTGGCTCATTAGCCCTCTGCTGGACCCATAATTGTCTTGGGAATGACAGGAAGCAACGGCATCTTGTAATTTGGTTATAAACGTGATAGTGCTGCTGGAAAGCTTTGACAGTATCCCAGCGTTGACCCTCACGACCTCTGGTGAAAATGGATGGCCAAACCACAAAAACAAATGAGTTACTAATGTAGTGGGAACTGCACTATATACTAAAGTGCATATAGAAAGTGATTTAGGGGGAGCATGAATGTTGTTCCTTTCCTGTTGGGAATATCAAACATCTCAGGGTATTGTTTGATATTTTGATCTATCTATTGTTTTGTTGGACCAGTATAAAAGCAAAATCAACATAGGCCTACATAGTTCTATTTTAGTGTAACCAACTTGAATAAATGCAATTTGTTATTTTGAAATGTGATATTAACAGTGCACAATGCAACATTTCTGGTGGAGAGTCTACCACCTGTTTGACTCAGAACGTTTTTTATTGCTTTACCTGGAATGTTCCACAGTATGGCATTAAATTCATCTATCTTCATGGAGACAAGCAGATGTTGCCACTATGCCAAATTACAAGTCAGATCCATTAAGAGATGAGGATAGTAAGAATATATGTTTTTTTAGCGATAAAAACGTGTATAATGTAATACATATAAGATAAGCTTAATGCCATACTGTGGAACAAGCAGGCAAAGCAAAAACATCTCAATTCAGAGAAGAAGGTAGTGGACTAGCCTTGTTAAAATAGGTTTAAGATTTAGATGTCATTACACCCATAGTACTTACTTAAGTAAATTATGGCTGTGTGTATGCCAATCAATGTAATGTTTGAAGCTGAAATGCGCTCTTGGTAATTGGAGAGGTCCTCTAAGAATCACATGAGAGAGGGTGCTGCTGACCCCAGGGCCAGGCAGCACCTCAATGAAGTCATCCTCCCGACTCTGTAATTAGATTGGACCATCACCGCCCCCAGCACAAGACCTCTTTGTTGTTTCCGCTAGTGGCAGGTGTGATGACAAACACTAACCCTCATCTGCACTGTAGATACTGAAATTACTATTGGGCAAATGATAATGTTATTAGACATAAACACAATCAAACACTGTTATTTTTACTTGTAGGAATACATGTATGACAACTGCATTTACATTAGCGAGTTGTATTTGCAGATTAGTGAAAGATTAGCAATATGTAGCATAATTATGTACCGTAATTTCACTGCAATCTTGAGCAGTTTGACTTTGTCCCATTTTTGGTCCTGCCTCTGTTGAAAAGAAAATACATTATTTCGACATTCTGTATGACAATTTTGAATTTCATTAAATTTTCTAGTTGATATAAAAGATAACTTAGTAGTCAGGGCTAGAACATTTGGCGTGAAGACCAACAACACCAACTTGGTCCTTTTTCTTGCCTCAACTTTAGGAATGCTCTTAACATTCACATTAATAAAGAAGACCAGAACGATATCTTACAGAATTGTAGAATTTAAAGCTATGCTGTATGAATCTAAAGTTTCTATCAAACCTTCTCTAGATGGACAAAGATGATTGAACCATATTACTGTAAAAGTTATAATTATAGTGTTAATCTAACAATTATTTAGTCATTCAGTCAACAATTATTTCTATTGAACATTTATATTTTGTGAACACATGTTTACCAAAATAAAGATTGAAATATGCTGACTGAGAATAAAAAATGTTTACAAATAAAGCGTATCATGAAAATCTGAAATTGTTTATTCTTTTTTTTGACAATTTGATGTAATAATGCCAGTATATTTGTTATAAAAGGTGTTTTAGACTGGAGTCTACATAGTCAAGATAACAATTAAAGAATAAATGATTATTCTTAAAGTCACTAGTCATTATGCTTATTCTAATTAAGATCATTTGAGATCTGAATAATTGTTGGAGCTGTTATGACTGACCTTGATGAACTACTTAGAAAAATATGGCAGACCTCCCTTCACCTACATCCCCTATCATTCCTGAGAGTGAGGAGACAGAGGAAAGAATGTACCCTCTCTGCTTTCACAGCTTACCAAGCAGAGCATGATTCACTAGTACTGAACTCTCTATTGAGCAACAAAAATCATTCTCACAAACAATAAACAAGCCTTTCCCAGTAAAATGACAAAAATCCAGGGTATTTTAGGACTAATCTGATTCACATTCTTGGCATCATCTTCCCTGCTCACTTATAGCACACCACAAAGCAGACAGATAGATGTAACTGTGGGAGAATAGGGACATAAAACTGTATAAACAAACAGGAAGTTGTGTGGGAGCATGGGAAGTGTGAGCCGGCCCTCATACTTGAGATTTAAGGAGGTACACTCACAGAGGATCTGGGTGAGGAGATATCGTAGGATGGATGTTTGTAGAAAGAGACATGGTGCAATCTTCTGTATCACTGGTGCAGGGAGGTCACTAACAGCAGATGACCGATCAGGCATCATGGTGATAAATGGCTTCCTCTAGCTCTACTCTCTTACTCCACGTAGAATACATGCCATTTGGAGCTGGAAAACAAAGTGCAGCGCTTGTTAATAAAAGAAATATATGCAATTTACCATATTTTGCTGCTTAGTGGTATCGTATTATTGTACCTAGCAAAAATTAACAATAGAACAATTTCTTTGACAGATTGAAGATTAGGGTTTTGGTTGTTAGTGCTCCAGACCCCTCTCTTCTGAGTGAAAAAAAGATACATTTAGCTGCTCACAAATTTGTAAAATATAAAAAATTTAACATTTCAAACATGTAATAGTGATTTGCTAGTTAATTAATCATTCTCTTCACATTTCAGCTAATACACCTGAATCCTTAGAGTGATGTAACATATTTTGTTATAGTCAATTTCTGGCAAACTATTATTGTATATGTAAAAGTGTAAATTGCTTGTAAAAGACAGAATATTGCCAATCAATACATAAAGATTTCTTGTGCATGACCCTGCACAGTGGTCCCTAATAACATTTAGGTCCAACACTAAATGTAACTGAAGCTGTCATTATGGTCTTCCGGATATTGGTCTGCTGATCGTTTTGACAGAGGTGTCGGTAATACCTTCTATCTTAGTGTTTGTGCATCCGCCATTATTAAATCAATGGAGCAATGGGATGTGTCATTGGCCATATAGAGATTTATGTGACACTGCCAGCAACAATCACTCATTACAAATTGAATCATGCAGGTCCAGCCATGAGGTCCAGTTATCCCTGAATCTTTATAATAAATCTTTTATAAATGAATCTGAAGGGCTTTTATGCTCATTCTGACCTTGGGTTGCCTCATCTACAAAAGAAAAATGATTTATGCACCATATTTTAACATCATGATATACGAGTTTTGAAGTACTATCAATATAGCTCAGATGCTAAAATCTCTAGTGTGACAAATACATATTTTCAGTTCAATAAAACCACTGTCAGGCATTTTATAGACATATCCATAATTCCAGTATGAGCTAAGAAAAGGGTCCTTGACATGACCTAATCAACTTGGCCTGAGGTGGTGTTAGCCAATCACAAAATGCCTTTTGTTTCCATTTGCCTTCAATGGACTGTGTCTAATTCCCTGTGTCACACTGGATTCTTGATTATTTGTTTACATGTCAGAGCCATGATACAACCTTTGACTTCACATATTTTATACCTTACGCATTGATGGTATTTATATCAACACTGCAGTAGGCTGCATGTGGCTCTGTGCAATTGCATATGCTTCATAAACTGACCACATGCTGGAAGAGCCGGATGTGGGTGCAAAGAGATTTTAAAACTTGCTTTTGTCATGTTATAAACAACAAACATCTTTTACGAAAGCCAAACCCTAATGCCTCATACATGCCATTTTTGAGGTGGTTGTAGAGGTAGCATGAATAATGCTATGCTCCTATTCCTGTGTAAAAAATAATTCTGATCAACTCAAGTGTTTATGGTTCTGTTTAAATGTTTGATTTTCCACAAAAAGGTGAGAGTGACTAACTCTATCTGGTCAGATTGTGTTAAAATATAGCTCAGATTAAAGTCTAACAAAGCTAGCATCACACCCCCAAAGAATGTTGATGACATCAGCTGCAAAGTATCAATATTTAGACAAATTATTATCCTTTTGCAATCATGGGCCTAATAGAAGATATTGACAACAACATCCAGTCAACAAGCATTATGAGCTACACACTAACAAAACAATGCCTGCAAAATAAAGTAGTATTGACCACGCAGTCAACACATTACATAACAGACATGACACACTGTTTGTGCCAGTCAATGATTAAGTATAGATTAACTGTGTCTGTTTGTTAGACAGGGCATGACCGTGTGAGGATGAGTTTCATGGACCAGACTGGAGATTATATAGGTCCAGATTAAATTGATGTAGCAGTCATCCCTATGCACTGGCAGACATGTTGGCCTTGGTACATACATGCTCTATCTTTCCTATTACTCTAGTGTAGAGTAGTGAGTGTACTATGTTAAGCAGCTGGATAGTTGTTTAACACTCTAGGTAATAATTGTCTTTTAAAAAGTGATAAAATTAGAATGGCATGTAACCCTAAAAAACAAGGGACTATTTGTTCAGGCACCTGTCTATTTCCAGTGTCAAAACCCCAGTAGGCTAACCTGGGAAAGGTTCATTCAGAGCTAACTATTAGCATTAGGCTACATTTATAATAACATTTTCAGCGTCAACGGTCAACCAAAACACTCACATTTTTAAATTACTGTTAAATTATTAATTTAAAAGTCACATTGTTTGCAATATATATGTAAAATATATTGTATATTTACACAAACCTATAGAACAAAGTTGTTGAAGTTCTTTTTAAGCATAAAATGAGACAAGTTTAGCTGTATTTGTAGCATTAGCCTGAACAGCATTAAACTGAATAGCATTAGCCTAAGCTCAGTCTGAGGGTATAGCTGAGGGTTAGCATGAGGCTAAATTTATAATAACATTTTCAGCGTCAACGGTCAACCAAAACACACACATTTTGAAATTACTGTTAAATTATGATTTTAAAAAAACACACTGTTTGCAATATATATGTAAACTATATTGTATATTTACACAAACCTATAGTCCAACGTTGTTGAAGTTCTTCGTAGCATAAAATTAGTTAAGTTTAGCTTTATTTGTAGCATTTGCCTTAATAGCATTAGCCTGAATAGCGTTAGCCTGAACAGCATTAGTCTGGGCTCAGTCTGAGGGTGAGCGGGGGTCACAGTTTCGTCACTCCCCGGTGGAAAATAATATTTTATTCCGTGCAAATTTTGTCCTTATTATTATACCATTGAAGTACAAATGGGTGGCTGAGCTCAAGGAAAACATGGCCAGGCTTTTTAATGGATAAATCATTAAAGTCTTTGTGGTCGGGACAAAGAGGGCGTATGCCATGGGGCTGTGGGACCTCCACGCCCCGCCTCTGTGCATAATGTGCCGGTGAGCTCCATTCAAGCCTCCAGACAGAAGCACCCAGCACCAAAGGACCGTCACCAGAGGAGACAACTGCTCTTATAACTCATCACAAGTCATAACATTGGACTGTATAATGATAATCTTTTCTTACAGCTAGTTTTTGCCAAGAAACTTTACAAGGAGCGGAACTTTCCCTGCCACAAAGACGGATGGAAATTATTGGTGAATCGGGCTGCCTCTCCTCCGCCGCCGTGGTACCCTAAACTCCGACACAAAAACGAGAACAAGGGTCCTATGGAGACTTTCTTTTTAGAAGTAAGTTGCACGAGCTCTATCTACGGGGAAATCTCAGTTTGTTGCCTTTTACCGCATTGTAAAAGTAGGATATCCTCGCTGGTTTTAGGAGCGACGTGCTCTTTGTTTTGTTTTGTGCCTGAGAGTGGCTCCTGTTAGCCAAAAAGTGCATCTTTAGAGACAGTTTATTCTTAAACTTAACTCCAAACATTGTCAATCTATGTAGCCTGTGTTTTTTGTATAACTTTACACTAATCTTAAAATACTGATGTAAAAACTGGTCCTCTGTCACATAATTAAACAGCATCCATCCAGTGTGCCACTCTTTGTAGCTGGACCCTCCACATAACCCCATGTGTTCAGCTCAAGAGGCACTACTGACTACTGTCTCATAGCCACCACTGGATGTGTCATCTGCAGACTGTTTGCATTTAACCACTCAGCTGTGAATACAAGGGGCCCATGGGTCTGATTTGTCATCCTCATCAGAGTGCACTATTGTATAGGAAAGGTGTTGAATCAGCCATGTATGCGTAATAATCATGATATCATTCTGTAAACTGTGCCTCAAAGTACACATAGCCGCAAGGTAAAACACTAGACAATATATTGCAATCAATTATTTATAACATTAATCTTGCAGTACTGGTTGCCATTTCTCTTGTGACTTGTCAAACAGATGGTTGACGACCTTCAAGTTAACTTAAGCGAGCGCACTGAAATTATGTGCACTTAAGCTAATTTGCACATTTTGTTGCTGGAATAACCAAGTAACAAGACATGTAAAATAGACACATTTGACTTAATGTTTTTTTAGAGAAAGTTAAGACTTTTCAGCAAAGTGTAGATTTAATTAATGAGGACTTCTGGACTGAAAGTACGGGCTGGAATAAACTTAGTGGTGATAACTGCATCAGAGTACTATTAAGGTTCATATGTGGATCTTGCTTGTTGCCTCGCATGTCAGTGTAAATGTTATTAAGGGCGAAGCATACATGAGGAACAGGAGGGCAGAACAAGGGTGTGCTCAGGGCTTTATCCTGAAATCCCACCCTGTCTGTCAGTGTGGTCTTTCCTTTTAGGAGCTGACAGCACCATGCCATAAAACCTTCTGCATAGTCACCTTCACTCTACACCCAATCCATCCTCTGCAAAAAGTGCATTGCCTTGGCCTGATTAGGGAAAAGAGAGGTAAAAAAAAAAAAATAGTTAGCATTTACACAACTCACCAGCTTTTCACCATCTAATCCACATAATGTTGTGAAAAATCCTACAGCCATCTACCACCCTAACAGTCGCAGAAGTTCTCACATTACTTGTGTTATAGAAATACCATAACAGCTTCTGAAAATGTACTTACAGTGTGCATGTCTAAACTTAGTAATTCTTTACTGAAACAGCTGCCATCCTGCCACCAACTCTAAAGTCACTCTACATAGTTAGGTTTATACTTAGAAAGCTTGACATTGCACCCTCAATCCCAACCTTCCTGGTATATTTTGACAGTGGGAATCCCTCATTCTCTGCAGTGACCCTTCAAATTCTCAACCATGGCCACACATTGTATAGCTGTCTAACATGGCTTAAGTTTCACACCATCATCACCAACACCAGATGATTCTCCCAGCATCTCTTGCAGCCCGGGTGTTTGAAGCCGGAATGTGTAGTAGGCATGCCCTGTCAAAGCGTAACGTGAGAAAGGTGGACTATTTCTCTCTTTCTTTTGTAACACAGTTGTCATTTCCGCCAGCTGCCTCTTTTAGAGAGCAGAAGAGACATCCGAGACTCCACTTCCAGCTATACAGGCCATCGATGGACTAAGAAAGAAGGCCAGGAAGTAAATTTAGGTTGGCGGAATAAGGAAGGAAGGCTACAAAAATGCCTAATAGCTCTCAGTGGACCACCTTGGGATATTGTCTAAACGCCTGGCTCAATGAACTGTTTATTATGTCCAACAGGGGGTTTCCATAAACTTGTTGAGAGCTGAGGTTTGAAGTTTTGACTCCAAATAAAAGAAGTTTTCTGTAGTTTGTGTGTGTCAGCAGAATAGCCACAGTGTGAGTACAACTGGGGGGTGGCTTAATCTGTCATGAGTACAGTATGCTGGCACTAATTAACAGCAGACATTGTCTGACCACAGACCCGAGAACGTGGATAATCCTTTGCTAATGGCACAGATTCCTGGCATTAGAAGAGATGCAGTACCAACAACAGAGCAAAGTGATAAACTTGGATTATAATTGGACACATGGCAAGGGACGCAGCCAGAGTTAACCATACACAAAAAAATCTGATTATTGTTGCTGTTTAGCTACATTATCTATGTGTAATCTGCTAAAGTAGCAAATAGCCAAACATATCGCTCACCATGGTCATATTGGCAGAGCTGAAAAGAATTTGTAACTTTGTTTTGTTCAAATTATGTTTTTCCTAATCTAGTGTAAATTTAGACTATATATGTTGATTGTTAACTTAACATTAGCACTACAAACACCTTGTTTGTAATGTTCCTATCAATTTAGACAGCTCAAATTCAATAGGCCTATGTATTCTTGAAAATAATATGGATAAACAAAACAAATAACTTTACGTAATTAGCCATTAATTAGCCATATTAGATATCAACGATGTTAATTAGAGTTTATGAAATGACATTAGCAAATTTACACAGTTGATAAAGATCTAATTGTGCCCCCTTGTTGTCTGTGTTTACATTTCTGGCGTCTGTGAAAGCTGACTCCTGTCCTATCAGCCTGAGCCCATCACCTGCATGGGGCTGGCGTGTTGTGATAACCTCCTGCTGACAGCATGCTGTTGACTTTAACCCAAACATGTTACATCTTTTTGTCCCCACACAAAAGACCTCTAGGTGTTTGCTCACCTTGCGCACCGGCACGACCTCAACTAATGTAACTCTAACTTGTTTGAAGATCCAGCATTTTAAATATGTTTTGCTGGTAATAATGTTACCAATGGCAAACTGTGACTTCACTTACCCACTACTAACAAGTCAATATCAGCTACATCTGCCTAACAGTTACTTATCATCTGTGTTGTGTATATGATACTAACCCTAACACATAATTAAATTCCATGACTCTTTTGTGTGTCGCCACAATCACATCCAATCCTGAGATTATGTGCAGAGAAAATGAAAGCATGCTTAACCTAATACTCCAGAAGTCAGCCAGCCTTCACCTCGCCTGCCCTACCTGACACACAGACTTAATGAATGTGGTTCAAATCCTCATGGTCTGCCAATTTAATTTCAACCGACCTGTGATTACTGCTACTACTCCAGATGTTAGGCCTGTGTGATTACGACAAATCAACAATCGGGTATTTGTTGGCTGGTTGAGGTTGTAGTTTGTTGGAAAATAGTTGGCAATGGATATATAATACAACAAACTCTTAACTTAGATTGTAGTATCAAGTGTTAAAGAATGCAAAAAACAGTGGTGATATGGCGTTAGTGTAGTCACAAGACAAAAATTCCAAACTGGATTTCAATACAAAGGGATAGACTCGATACTCACTACCGATTCCGATACAATAATGATAAAAATATATGATAATAATAAACTCTTTATTTAGACATTTTCAACAGTAACAGTACTTTTGTCAACCGTACATGACATGCCAAATTTCATGCAATCCACCCTGAGTTGGAAAGTATTCACACTTAATCTTGGTTAAGTTACTGTAGGCTAATTACTGTATTGCTGTAGGCTAATTGAGGAACGTGACAACACAATCAACACAACATACATTTTGGTCATTCTTAGATTTTTTATGGAAGATTTTTTACTCTAATCTTATTTATCTCCTGCATTCACAACCACAATCCTTCAGGGTAATTTAATACATTCCCAATCCCACAGAAATATTAGTCATCTGCGCAGGATCATTTGTAATACCTGTCTTGTTGAAATTTAAGCCATGCTGTATGAAATATAATGCTACAGTGTCGTGCCATATAGGAAGTACTGATCTTCTGGCTTTAGATTTGCAAAACATTGTGGTAAAGTTGTCACGATGTTCACAAGTGGAATGCAACCAATAGTTCTCATGACCAGTCGTATGATCAGTAAGTTCTTGGTTATAGGAATTGTTGATGCTGATAAAAATGACTACCATTTTAGAAGTTCAAAGGTCAAAGCCAAGATAGCTGGCATCTTGATAATGGCTCCACACTCCACAACCAGACTACCCTGTCCCAGATATACCACATAGCTCCCCTGTCTCCGTGAGGCCTGACTAAGCTGCATTCCTAAAATATCTGGATTGGGCTGCCCTCATCCTGCTCCTCGCATCAGTACAGAGGGGTATGCTGATGTCCCATACCCAGAAGCAGGAGTGACAGATGGCTGTCGCTGAATCAAAGGCTCTTCCATATAATCCAATCATAGAGGCTGTATATTTTTGCCCCTTTTCCCCCAATAATCGTTGTATTAAAAGGTATCATAATCCATGTCTTTAGCTATAACACTGTAATCACTCTTGAACATATACGGTTGTGTGCCAGTATGCCACACATCTGCATTCACCATCCTCCTCTGTCAGCTTGAAGACGAAGGCAAATTTTCTTCAATGGACTCAGTAACAACACAGCAGATCAGTACATGTGTCAAAGAAAGTGGGCCACCATACCATGCACGTTATTGTAAATTATAATGTCATCACTGGTTCTATAATGGAATTCACCACAATGCTTTGGTACCATTGAGTAGCTTGGAATAGTGTTATCATTGTATTTTCTGTTAGCCTAATGCCAAGCCAGTGAAGTAGATTTTGCTTTTTTAATGTTGCTTTAGACTGCTGCTACAAAAATGGTGGATTTTGTCAGTGGTGGCATAATAACTTGTTTGGATTTGGTTGTTGATAACTTCAGAGAAAGAATGGAAAAATGTCTGAGCTTTTAAGTATAGAAAGAACTTGAGTGTGACATCTTTCCATCACTGAAGCACATGTCGGGATGTCTCCTTGTATTAGCAAGGGAACTTGCCTGCGGGCTGTCCCATACTAAATCTGTTTATGGCCTCCTCTGCTGGGGTTCATGCAGTTGGAGTCTGGAGTCAAGAACAATTAATGAACTGCCTCTCTACCCTTCTATCATTTTTTACCCTCTTGACCCACTCCCCCACTGACAGACTGGGGGAAGCCCTGTATCTCCCCACGGGACTCCTCCCTCTCCATTAGCTAATTTCTGATCAGCTGCTCCCTCCATCATTTATTCATACGTCGCCCTGCACAGATGTTGACACTGGCCTTTAATCATGTGATGCCTGCTCCTGCTAACAAATACAAGCACCCATAAGCCTTACCGGATGCCGTGCTAACCTAGCACCATGTGTCCTTGTAATAACAAGGTAAAAGAGGGCATTAGAATAGAACAAAGGGCACATCTTTTTATATTCTATTGTGTAATCTTTGTTGTTGAAGCAAAACCAATATGATTAACATATGCCAGGTTTTCAGCTAAACAGGAAGTATCTTAACACGTAAAAAAAACCCCAAAAAACTTTGCCAGCCAGGCCTACATTTTTTTTGTTCTTTCTGGACATTGTGCCGTTATAAATAGCCTAAAAGAACACAAAAACAAAAGTTTATACACAATAAAATGAAATTTGTCATTTTGCCTGTGTGCGGTCTCTGAGACCCAATGTTAATTGTGGTAAATTTGATAGTTGTAATTAAGGTTGTTGTTAAGTAGCCTTAGCTGTTGGTAAGGTTGTTGGTAAGTAGCCATATTAAAAAAGCAACAACAATAACAAATCAAATGTCACAACACATCGGTTATATTTAATTCAGTCCTTGTATGTCATTAGATCACGCTTATCCCAGCACTTGCCCCACTAAAGAAGTTGTGGCCTAAGCCCCACAGGGACCTTTGCCCAGCTTCCCATCTACGGTCAGTCCTCAGTTTAATTCCATCATCTAACTATATGGATTTCTCTTTTCACTCACCAGAGATTTATGTACAATCCCTGAATTTGGCTTTTCTGAGCATGTGTCGGGTCCATGCTTACATAATCTTTCCATAAGGCTATCACACTCCTTCATTGGTCACATGGGACACTGTGACCTTATTAAATTTGGTGAAAGTGAGTAGAGAACACTATTGAAATTGCACATCTGTCGGACCGCATTGAAGGGTCATGAAAGGTTTGTGTCGAGACCTTAAGCCTCCCGCAATTCTTATGGAAATGGCGTATGTCTTGGCATGTGAAGGTTAATCAGGGGCAAGTAGGGAATACAATATACTAAAAGGGAAAATGGGGTTGAGGAAATGGTAGCAGGTAATTAAGCAAATGTGGAATTGGTTAGTGAAAGAATAGCTATAGAGTTTCCTTGGATTCTGCCTTGGCTTCTAACTAGATTTTGTCTATTCCATTTTGTCAGGGATCCAGAATGACCTTATGTCTTGGACCAACTTTGCCATTATTCGCTTGTCACTGCTGTCGACTGGGCACCCGTTCACTCACCGCTTCATAAAGTCCCTCTGATCCAAGAAATTAGCCTTGTTCGTAGCTAATTGTTGGAGCTAGGCCGAGCTAATTAGCTTTCCTTTGTCCCTTTGATGCGATCATTTGATATCCCTAACTCGTGCCATGCTGAGGAGTGCCACAGTGGCACCTTGTACAGTGTATGCGCTTAAAAATTAAAGACCTGTTCAGTGATTCTCCGAGTCTGGTGGCATTAGACAAGCGGCAGTAACCAAAGACTTTGACATAGGGACCGCATCATTCGTCCGGAGTGGTTTCCATGTCAAAGAGCATGATGGGATGGCAGCGTGCAGCCTATTGCATAGCTTCAAATTACCATTGTTTGGTAGCACAGCAACTACATCAGTGCATGCACCCAGTGACATGTAGTATGGAGAATGACTTGGAAATGTCATTGCACACATTTGCTTTTCATGGAGCGGTGAAAACATCTGGTCAGCAGTACAGAGGATATTGCTAAGTCACATCCAGCCTGGAGGTAATATACAATGTTATTGTAAGAAAGAAAAAAGACACTATATTGTGGTTTTGATCTAAAAATGTAGCTCCAGATATAAATATCTGATAATTTTTTGATATATTTGAAAATGTGCAAGTGGGATGGTGACTGCTTAGACAAGTCATTTTGAAATGGTAGACAGCTGTTGCTGCTCTTCATTTGACAAAGTGAGATTGATGCTTCTTCTTGATGCGTAGAACTATCCAACTGGCACAAGGACCATTGAAACAATTTGTTTGACATGAGGGAATGTGTACGGCAAAAAACGAAACAGTTTATTCATTATTCAAATTATTACAAATGAAATTATCTTAAGAAGCCTTTAGTTTATTATTACATGTAGACATTAGAATACACCTGGCTGTGGTTCTCAAAAGTACCAATTTTGATTTCACTCAGCAGAAAATTGTTACACTTAAGGAGGATTTAACACTGATGCCTTTGCCAGCCTCTATCATGTTGTTACCCGTACGTGTGTGTGTCCCAGCTGGCCTTTGTTTGTTGGATTTCCGCCTGGTTAACTTAGTCAGAGATGCCTGCCTTTGTCTGGACTTTACTGACGAAGCTTCTGAGGATGGTGGGGATTGGGGGAGGAGTTTTGGGTAGACCATCTGTTGCTGAAACAATTCTCCGCTCCATCAGCCGTCAATCTTAAAACAGGGCACACATGAAAAGGCTTTCTGACTTTTCCAAGAGTCTTTTGTCACAGCACAAGCGTTTTATGATTGCTCGTAATATTGTTCGTGAACATGTCTAATCAAACAGCAACTCAAGACAAGATGTTTTGATTACCTATTTAAAAAATATATATTTGTCTGTTCTTTTTTTCTTCTAATGCTCAATGCTTACACAATAATAAAAATGGGAATACACAAATGGTTCTCAATCTAGATTACATCAAACAATCTCTTTCTTATTACAGGCTAGAGCACATGCTTTGGCGGAGGTCTATGCTCTCTGAGTGTTTATAATTCATTCTTTTTGCTGACTAATTTTTATGATGTGACATGTGACAGTTATGCAAGTACCGCAGGTGTCATGAAGGCATCACAATCTGCAAACAAACAGAACAGTGTGGTTTCAACATACAACTGTGTCTCGATTTGCAGCAACTCTCTCTGATACTATGTCAGTGCTTTAGGTGTTATAACTTGCCCACAGTTGTTTGCTAATCTGCTTTGTTTGTGTTTCGCCCCCAACCACAAGTGCATAATCAGTGAATGACAGACATGAATCTGTGTGTGATTCTCGGTTATATAAGAGATACTGATCTTCTTAAAACCTATGCAGTAAATCGTATTAAACTTGCAGCTGACCTTGTAGGCTTTCCTTCACGTGAGGCAGCTTTTGTTACTTGTTTTTTTTTTTTCTTGGGTAAACCAGTGCCAGCCACAGACAGTTATTATATGGTAGAAATGTGGTGGTTTATGCTTATTATATGAATTCTGAATTCCACTGACAGAAACTTGTCTGTAGAACTCTTGATTAGAAAGACCAAAGCATTTCATTTACGATACTGATTAAAATGAGATTAATTTCACATCTTTTATTCATACACTTTTTTCTCTTCTTTTCTTAAACACGCTACAACTTGAATTGTAGTTGAATTGTCGCTTAGCAAAGACACATCAAGTAAGCTGACGCCACAAGACAGCCCCCTCAGTAAAATGCTTGTGTCCTGGTGTTAATGTTTGTGTACCTCCTGCTCCAGACAATAGGAGGTGGGACATATCAGGTGGCTGCACCCTTCCCCTCTCCCCTTGGCCTCATCTTAATTTGAGCAGTCCCTTTATCCCACTGCAGTCCCCCGTGGGCCCAGTGCTAGATTTAGCCATGGCCCATTAGACCCCATGCAGAAAAAAAACACGTTGAGTGAAGTAGCTGATGGTGCTGAGGGGTCAGTTGGTGTACAAAGAGCCGCCAATGACACTAAATGCAGTTTATTTGAGAACTTGTGATCCTTTTTTTATTTTATTTTTTTTATTTTATGGCTGCTATTTTAATCACCACATGGATTGAACCTGTTTGTTTGATAGTTTGCTTGTAAGCTAAATTATGCAAAACTGACTTCCACCATGTTATAACATTGCTCCCTCCTAAAAACAGACCTGGAGATGTATTCAGCTTCATTGATGCTTGTTTGATAAATCTAAAGTCCACTCCGCCTTTGCAGTCACCAAACACTTGGTTGGAATTTTCCCAGGATTGTGATGTCACAGGTAAAGACTTCGTGCATGCATAAATTATCACCAGACTCATTCTAGCATTTCTGCCGTCTACCACATGCTTATAATATATATATTTTGTGTATAAAGATTAATAGGTAGGTGTTAAAATTACCCAGCTAAATTTTGCAATACAATCACCACCTTAATAGCACTGCCATCTGTCAGTTATTATCAGATGATCTTCCTGGATATGGCCAGTCTGGCAGGCCTGTCAGATCTGTCAGTGTAGGGCTGTAAGTTTATATGAAATTGTGGGCTATGGAAAATTAAAATATTGTTTTGCTCTATTGCCTACAAATGCATGTGGTCCATGTCCCAGCCGTGCCGATGACAAGTTCTCTTCAGATGAGAGAGTGCGCACGTGGATGGATGCTGTTAATAGTTAATGAGGATTGATGTCTGAAAGTGGTGACCTTGTATAGGGTTTCGTGGTGGAATCCATGCATATTGATCTCTTGGTTTTATGCTTTGTTGGTCGCTGCCTCATCCCTCCTACTTCCGTGTCCACCTCATGATTAATGGCAGGTAGTTGACTTATACTTGTAAACCAACTACTTTAAAGCCTTTTCATAATTAGGGGAAAGTCCGACTTCAAATTATCCCTTTCGAAAATTAGTCTTGGAGAAACTACATGGACAGAAACAAGAGGCTATTTCCTGCCATTATAAAACTACTGTCTCTTCCGGACATAATGGGAATGTATACTAGGCTATGGTTTCCTTTTAGTAGGAAAAATACATTGCAGGTTTCATTCTGTCCTGGGACTTCAGGGGGCTGGGGTCAAAACATGTAATTATTTACTGATCAATTAACTGTGCCCTTACTTTGATACCATGCATGTAATCGAGAGTTGCTGTCATGTCATTTGATGTTACTTTCCTGACCTTCCAAAATTTGTTATGCTAGGCGCCACATTTACGGCTGGATTATCATTTAAGGTCCTTTGTATCACAAACGTGTCCATTGAGTGCCAGGGCTATAATTGTATTTTCCTTGACTCGGAGGAAATGACAGTTGGTCTGAGCAATCAGTCTGAGATTCCTGTTATTGCTTCTGTTAATAAGCCAACGCAAAACATGTCTGGGAATGTAGTCATACAGTCATGGATAGGACAACATGCTGCACACCAAATAATAGGTCATGTATATCAGTTTTAAAGCTTTTTTTTTTGCATTGAACCATGCTATGTTGTCCTCTCTTCA
Source organism: Periophthalmus modestus (assembly GCA_019594935.1). NCBI lineage: Eukaryota > Metazoa > Chordata > Actinopteri > Gobiiformes > Gobiidae > Periophthalmus > Periophthalmus modestus. Next base: position 21,761,728 of record JAIEZT010000009.1, on the reverse strand, counting down.
AAAACATACATGGAATTGTGTTTTGCGTCATCCACATTTCATTAATCCATTAAGTCTTTCTGAGCAATTGAAAATTCTCCATTACATTTTGCCTCTATTGTTCTGTCACAGGTAAAAGTCTGGATAATGGCAAGTCCGTAAACCATCACTGGACTCATTCTGCTGTTAAATTCTGTCCACTGAATGCATGCATGGCTCTATCCCAGCATTCCAATAGCCTAAGGATTTAATTTATTTTCCTGCTTTAAATTTAGAAACACTCTATTTTACAACCTTTATTTGCTAATGCAACATATTTCCATTTTGTAGATATAAATGATACAAAATGAAGTGTTCAATTAGAGACTGAACTTGGTGTGACTGTTTATTGAGGTTGTATGAGTGGTAGTTTGAGAGTGACACACCCTCAAAGTCAGGCTTGGTGTGCAACTTTTCTGACACTTTAATAAGAGGATGACCTTGCCAATTTGGTGCGGTACAGCGCAGCAAATATAGTGTGTGATTTTAAGAAGTGTACAAATGGAAAAGTACGCACAGCAAAGCTACTTCTATTAAAACTCATTGCTATGACTGGCTGCTATTACTAATTTCCATAATAATTACAAGTCTCATACACTTAATTGTTCAGTATAAAGTTTGATTAGCTTGTGTTAGCACTAATGTTAGCATTCAGCTTTACCCTATGTAAAGTGTGGGGGAGATCGGAGCTGGTTGCCACATACACCATATCTGAACTTGTGAAGGGTACATGTTCATAAACTGTATAAAAATTCATAAAGAGAGGACATCAAATTCAAGATTGGTGGTCACAAGTAAATAAAAAAGTATTCAGTGAATAAAAAAAAAAATAAATAAATAAAATAACAGAATGACATACAAGCAGTAGAAGGGCTATTTTGTTGTCTATAAGCTTGTGCAAATACAGTTTTTTAACAAAAGAATATTGGAAAAATGTCATAACCAACCCCAGTCTCCCCTAGTTCTCAGTTTCTCAGGGTATGCACACAGTAAAAAAAAACCCAAAACATTTACATAAAAAAAAAAGAAAAAAGCACAACACGGGAACTACGGTTATTGGTTGTGGCTAACCTTGCTAAATGGGCAGTTTGTACTAGCTTGATACTTTGAGCTTAAAAGTTGGTTAGCATCTTTCGTTGCAGTAATTAACAAGCAAGGAACATGAAATTACTCTGCTCATAGTAATTAGATCAAACCAAGATAGTATTTTTTTACGTGATGAATAATCTTATGAGTTTTCTCTCCTTAAATCTGACATAAACAAGTAGGTTAAAACTGTCTTTCAAAAGCTAATGCACAGTTCTGAAGTATACTGTATTTGTGTCCAGATGCTAGCAGTGTGATTGATGGCTCCTTTGTCTTGCAGGGGGCCCGTGTCTGGCTACGGGACAAAGAGCAGCTGCTCCCCTCTACAGTCAGCTCCTGTGATGATTCATCTCTGGTCCTTACCACTGACTATGGCAAGGTAAGCACGCTGATACTGAATAATACATATCGCTAATGGTCACCTTAAACAGCCTTTGGCCAGTTTTTGAATTTGTACGTGATGGCAGTTTGGAGTATTTTGATCCTTAAAATAGCTCAGCACAAATATTTGAATTTAGCCTCCTAACATCAACACCTTTTATTCTGTGTAAAGAATGACAGGAATGGGTTTCTCTGTCAATGGTCTAGACTTATGATGTAGAGCAGACTGGTCTTTGTGTTGGGAGGAAATCCTCTGTGGACTTGGGCCTGTATGTATCTGGGATTGTTGAGGAGAGACAGAGGCGATGACAGATGGTCAGAAAACACAGAAAAGGCTGAGTTTGTGAACCACTCGGATACGTCTCGTCTTCAAACACACACTCCGCTGCAGGTCTGGGTCAAGGCAATAGGAAGGAACAGGCTGTGTCTCTAGATATGCTCTGTCCACAATGCAACAAAAGCCTTTGAAATGTTATTACAGATACCCTAGTACTGCATTTGTGCGTCTTATTTGCTAGTGTTCTACCTTCCACCTACTGATTCACTTATCAGTCAGCAGCAGTATTTTTAAGGTCATCTTAAAATACATTTCAAGCATTGATGTTTTCCACAGTTGTGATCTTTCTGACTGCTGCATGTTTGAAAGAGTTAAGTGCCACAAAAAAAAAGATGCAAGCGTATCTATAAAATTTAAATACGATAAATCAAACAGCTGAATAAAAGGTTTCTAATGTTGTCTACCTAAGCACTCATATCACACTTTATAGTTAAATGAGTCAATACAATTTGTTGTTGCATAGTTGGCAATTTTTTGTGGCTCATGACAAACAAATACAAAGTTTATAGATAACAAATTATACAAACACATCCATAAAATTGGGTACATAACAAGTAATTTCCATTGGTAACACCCCATTGGTCAAAGGAAAAAGACATACATGACTTTTCAAACACTAGTGGTCACACAATTGTTGTCACTAAAAAGCATTGAACTGTGCATTTGTAACTTTTATGGTTTCAAAATGTCAAATGTTTTCCACTGTGAGGCTGTGAGGAAGTTGATTTTTGGTCTGAGGCATGAGCTCATCTGTGTGTCCCTGAACCATGAGAGGAACTGTGAGTGACCTGGAAAAAGAACAGGCCACGGAGAATTCACCTCTCTGGGGCAAAGGTTGATGACATGAAGACTGTTTGTTATTTATTATGACTCGTAAGGGGTTAAAGACTATAACATGTGGTTTGCATGACAGCATGGCAGGTGTCAGATTTTATTATTGGAAAAGATGTACACAGACTGGTGTTTCACATGTGTGGAAGAGGACTTTGTTTATCATCAGAGATTAGACCTGAACGTTTGACTGTCTTTGCTATAGTTACAAAATCATTTATTTATTGTTACACTATTAATTCAAGAAATGGCTGCCTTTTATAATCTATGTGATAGCTGAAGTAATTAATAGGTAGTAAGTGACGTCACTAATAACTTCTAGTTGCAAATGGTTTGGGAGGGAAAAACTTGCAAAAATGAAAAGGACTATATCTTGGTGGTTGAGATCTAAGTACCACATATCAAGTTAATAGACTGCAAAAGTAAACTCAAAGGTGCGGAAACATCATCATATACCCTTGTTTTAAAGATTACATTGTTTAGGTTGTATTAACTTTTTTCAGTTTTTTGAAAGTTTTATTATTATAGGCAGTATTCTAATTTCAAAACATCAATAACTATACAGCTGTTTGTTACTTCTGGAGGTCTTCTTCAACCAGTCTTAACACCTCGCCTGTCTTTATCATTTTAAATGCCCCATGTTCCTCATCAGAGCAGGTTTGGTGGATGCATGGTGGCAGCATTACTCCCTTGAGCTGTGATAGACCACGGCTTTACGAGACTCCCAGACTAAGTACTTGGCCTGAAGATGCCCAAGAGTAGAGTGTTTCACCCACAATGCATTTGTTTAATAGCCCGACCTGGCTGCTGCTGCTACTGTCATGTTAACCATCTTAAGAACATTCTTCACTGTCTCGTCTTGGTTAACCTCAGAAGCACAGATGACCAGTAAGAATCAGGGAGCTAATGTCTTGTTTTATTTGTTTTGTGTATAAGTGGTGGGTTTTCTCAGGCCAGATGGCACCAGCTGCATGGACTAACAGTATGCGTTTTCCCAAACAAGACTGACAAGTGAAGAAAGGCAGGAAGATGCTTGGTCTCCAGGAGTAAATAGCTACTTGTGCACTGTACTGGTGATGTCATGTCTGCTTTGTTGGACAATACAAAATACAAATCTATATCATCAAAGAGTTTAGGCTATCAAAGCACTCTTGACCAGCAATAAATTATTAATTCTTCTGCTGAATAGCAAATTTTCCTGTATGTATTATGCTGATCAAATAAAATATTTATTTTGCAATATAAAGTGCTGTGATTTAGTATTATGCAATGTTAATAACATTAGCAATGGTGAATTGCTGCTAGCTAATTGGACAAAACAGCAATGCTATGTTATTCAAAGTAATGTTGATCACAATGGCCTGGCTGATAAGATGAAAAATGCATGTATGTATTTTTTTTTAGATTTGATTTTTCATCACATTGTCTCAATTTTTTATCCAAAGTCTTAACGCTGCTCCAAGTCTCTGCTCCAAATCACATGCAAGTGAGGAAAACAGTAGACCTCTTGAATTCTTTAATTAATCTTGACCTCAGTTAAAATTAGATTGCCCTGCCCTATAATAAACATTTTTTTGTTGTTCAATATTAATTGATTGCAGCGGCTCAATGTTCTGCTCAGAGAGAGGTTACTAGTAATTATACTTTTGCATGGATTCAAGATTGATTCAAGCACAGTGAAGTTTTGTTCAAAGCTGGTAAATAGACCATTGATGACCCCAGTTTTCAAATTAGTCAAAGAGGCCTTTATGGGCTCCAAGAGATAAACTATGCTATGTATCTGTATTTTTGAATGCATAAATCCTATTAGAATAGTTCTTCATTTTTAAGCTACCTCTTCTAATAATAATGAAAAACTACTTTATTAGCTCCAGCATCGCTATCCCAATCTGTCCCTCCCCCGGCCTCCCTGGGGTCTGGGTGGGATCCTGTGGCAGATGGACACTGGGAGACACAGCGTTAGTCAAAGTGAATGGAGAGGGACAGGAAGGCGTTTGTGTGCACGTGCCACACTTCTGGACCATGTGTCTGTGTAATAATGTATCCTTTGGGGAAAAGAGGGCCTGAACCCGCCCCACTGTGAATATTCAGGCCTGTTGGCTAAACAAAAGCAGCATGGGTCGCCCGGGTGTGGCTGCACTGAGGCAAAACAAAAGGAAGACAGCAAGACAAATACAGGATCATTCAAAAAGGCAACATGTGATTTTGGGATGTATGATTAAAATGTCATGTCAAGGATACAAGCACAAAGGAGGGGGGAGGGTTCTTTTGTTTATATCACTATTCAAACGGTGGAGAAAATACATCCAGTGTTAATGTGTACTGTGTTTATTACAATAACAGAGAAATGTATGATTTTGCATTTTTTTTTCTAGCAAACCTTATTGTCTCTTTAATCTTGACACATCTTTCACCCAATGCCTCTGGGGCAGCCTATCAGAATCAGAGCAGTGATATAACGCCAGCCCTCTAGTGCATAATATACTGTCATTGTGGAGTAAATGTGCAATAATTTTAAAGTACCAGCTAGATTTGATTATGGTCTTTTAAAGATGCACTAGTAACATTTATGATCGAGAGTCCGCCACCCTGGAAACGTTCTTGCTATGCTTGAGATGTTCACAAACAGATGACGCCACCAGGCCAACTTACAGGTTAGACGCGACCCCACTCATAGTAATATTTTTTACAAGGTGTTTTAGTTAATAAAGGCATCTGTAATTGAATAAATGCAAAAGGGATTTGTTTAATGCCGGGGAACACACAATGAGGCAAACATGGAGACACGCAGGTAGCTGGCCACCCACTAGAAATTTTACACAATGCATCTTTAAATTTTGTTGTGGTTCCAAAAATGTCCTCAAAATATTTGCCAAACATTTGTCTTTGGTAATTCAGTGATTATAGTGAAAGAAAAGTTATTAATTTTTTCTTTTGCTATGAATCATACCTGGATGACTGTGGGATTACATAAACATAATTCAGTGATTGTTATCTTCATGGTTAGTCACTTTAGTCGGAATGTTGTATTAACCCTATTTGACGTATGATGATAGTGTTCACATGAAGCAGCACATGGCTTGACTAATTTGTTCTCTACATAATTTCAGTCATCAGTCAGTTAGATAAGCTCTCCATAGGTCATACTGGGATATTATAATACTGCTTTGTACTTTTTCCCATAGACTGTAGCATAGACATAGCTAACCTGCTAGCCGCCGTGTTCCACATAGGAAGTGAGCATGGGCGCGCTTCCAGCTCCATCGACTCTGGCTCCAATTCATTTTACATTAGAAAACTGTCACCCCTCTCTGTGAACTGCTGCTGTCAAGCTCGCCATTTTGGTCACATGATCCTGGTATTTTTATTTTACTTATGGTCTCCCTTACTCAAGATATGAACATTAATAACAGACAAATCAGCTGCCCTTCTTTCCCCGAGGTTGCTCCCACTAGAGTTAGCAACAGGTTTGATTGACAGCGTTGCTAAGCGCCTGCCCCGTGCTAAACCAGCGGGTGGGAAGGGGCGTTACCTTCAACAGTTTCGCTCTGGATTGGCTCTTTGGTTGCTACGATACTCGCAGTCGGAATTCCAAATATGGAACTCGGCTCAAAATTCGCCGCTATAACTGCTAGCCTCGATGAGCTTCATTTGACTGGAGCCAAACGCTGTCGGTGACGTCACACTTACCTAGTCCACTTCTTTATACAGTCTATGTTTTCACCTCAACTTTTTCTCCACAAACTGCCACTTAACTGCCACTTAACTATGATAAATATTTACTACAAGTTACTGTCCCACCAAACCCAGTCATAATTAGAAAAACATGAAACAATCCTATATCATCATCTAAAAATAAACCATTCATCCTTAAGAAGTTGCATTCTTTCAGTGGTTGAAATCGATATGTCTGCCCACTGTCTTACATCAATGTTTGTCTGGCTTTTATTGGTGTTTTCAATTGTAGAAGGAAAAAGTCTAGGCATTAGAGGTCCATGCGGGATTAAAATGGACACATTAAAGATTTGTGGTAGTATCAAGACTGTATCTGCTTTCATATTCCAACTTAGATCTTTTTCAGGTCAGTATAGTCAGACAGTTATATGGAAAGTCATTTATAAAAACATTAATCATGAGTTGAGAATTCAAAATACACGATCAAAGTGAAATATATGAGGGATGTAATTTTTTGATACTCAGATTTTTCAGAGTAGCTTTCAAGTTTCAGGAATGAGAAATAAAAGATAACCCCCGCCTCAGGCAAAAAGTGTGACATTAGAATGAAACATCATCTCAAAAAGATAAGAAAGAGGGATCATGTGGTTATGGGGAGCAGGGCTAAAATGGCACAAAAACATTCACAATGAAAAGGCAATTCATAACATTTTGGTAGCATTTTTGATGGAAAGAAGAGGTTTTGAGGGTTACACATGACGGTCACAGTCAATTATGAAAACCAAACTGTCTAAAGATGGTCTGTATGAGAATTGACTCAGTTGCTCCAAGTCATAAGCCACACCAAGTACCACCTTTTTAAATATTTGAACCGCCAGACCAAATTCTTAAAGCAACTCTTATAGGTGCACTATGTCATTTTTCTGGTAGAGGGTATGCTGTCATGGAGTTCCACAATATGGTATTAAACTTTATTTAATTGCAGGTGTTTTTATAGGTTAAAAAACTTTGAAAACAGTGTGAGCGGGATCACCTCTTCACAAATCTGACCTGTAACTTGGCCTCGTGGCGTCACCTGCTTGTTTAATACCATGTTGTGGTATATTTCAGGTAAATAACATTAGAGACCAGCAGATGACAAACCTTGCACCAGAAAAGTTGCATAGTGCACCTTTATATGGGAATCAATTAGGTCTAAACCTGGACTAACAGTTATGACAGCAGCTTTATTGAAATTGGTAAAGAATATAGCTGATAGATAAAAACAGATCATAAGCATTTGAGAAAGGATTGAACTGATAGAAAATTGCTATACTAACACCAGAATCACATGCATTTGAGGTCATGTTTGTCCTCTTTTGCCATGAAAAAAGGATATTGTGAAGTTTGCAGAAGATTACCAAAACAATTGCAGTCTTTGTGATTTGAAAGCTTTCACAGTTTGAAGTGCGCAGCGTTAAGAATTTAAGATATACAGATAGACAAAGACTCATAGAGATTCATATTACCACAGTTTTCAACCCCGGCCATAGAAGAACCCAGGTGCTGTGAGTCATATCACACACATCACAAGTGCCAGATGTGGATATGGATAAAATGATGAGGCTGATGGAGCATGTGACAGGTAAAAGCCAATTTGAGTTCCTCTCATGAGTTGACCATTCAGAAACCCTTTATGATGAGCACCACATCAAGGTTAGGTCACTGGAGGGACTATTATTGCTCAGCTGACCTGGGAACATCTTGGGGTTCCCCCGGAGGAGCTGGAGAAAGTGTCTAGGGTGAAGTCTGGGAGTCCCTGTTTAGACTTCTGTTCCCACAACCCGGCCCCGGATAAGCAGAAAATGGATTGCTGGATGGAGTTGGCCATTGAACCATGGCCGATGTGAGAAGGAGAGAGGGTGGAGCTCCAGATGGCTGTAAATCTTGGTCCTTCTGCTCCATCTATGACATCACTGTATGCACTCTCCCCCAGAGGCGCTGTCTTTTCACAGAGCAGTTAGGAGAATTACAGATGACCACACTGCTGTGTTGTGGGGTTATTGTGTCAGTATACACCCATCCTCTAATGGCAACGAGAGGAGAATGAAGTCATTATTAGAAAATACAATCAGCAAATGCATGCATGCAGTCATCAGTTCTAAAATACCATTTATTTTCATTTCGATCTACTTTATTCAGTAACCCCTATAATATTAACTTTTATTGGTCCCTGGAAGACAATATTTCACACATAATTTGTTACCTCTCTTTCCCTTTTTACCCAGAATGCCACTTCCAAATAAGGGTTCAAAGTGATATTTCTGCGCTTTTATGGGTTATTTCATAGTCCTCTCACATTTTCAACCTCAGCTATTACTTACCAAGACTTACCCACCATTATATCATGCTTTTAAAATGAATATGTATTATCAACAAAACAACATATTCAAAAGTTCAAACTACAACTCCCATTACTTCCATAGTTTCCTGGCTGACTCAGCATTTGTGTGGTTCCCAGATGTGGTACTATTGAAGGGGCCAAAAAAGCAGCAGTAATGTCCCGGGACACCACAGCCCCAGGCCCTGTCCATCAGTATCGACCAGACTATGGTTCCCAGCAATGCAACCAATGAAGTCTTACGTCATCTCTTAGTACACATCAGTTTAGTTTATGACTTTAAATACCATTCCAATCTATATTTTATTCCGTGATGTTGAGATGTTTCATCTTTTTGAAACAACCCATCAGCAAAGTCAAGCATGTCTAAGTGATTCACCCTATGTGCCGGGTCATCCCAGTGCGTGCATTGAGATTAGATCTGAGTAAACTTGCCCTCTTTGTTGTATACTTGTGAAAGACTTTATAGCCTAAAGGAGTGGAGACATACAAAAGTCCTATTGCATTTAATCTGTAATGAGTCAGTATGGAGTCAGAGTTCAGTATGGTTTGGGAAAGTTTTAGCATAACTTGGGATCAGAAGTGAGTACATTAGTGCGACAGCTCATGTTAGGGATCAGAGAGATTTGGACAAGCACAAGAGAAAATATTATTTGAAAGGTTTTGGGATCATATTCAAAACATAACAGGAGGTGATTTATTCATTTTACAAAGAAGAATTTAATATCTCACACATTCACCTTTACCTATGAATATACAGTTTAGTTTTTTTTGTCTTTAAAATCCAATGTGATCATACTGATCCAAATGAAATACACAAATGTTGAACCGGATTGTTTTTTGTTTAAGATAATATATAACAAACTCTTTATTACGGAGATCTGTGAGAAATTTGCTAAAATGTGCCTGTAATGTAATGGTTTGTTAAATATCACAGCAAAAGTCTTAAAATGTATCAGAAACATGTAGATATGTAAATATAACATCAATATACCAGATATATCAATGTACCATAATATTTTGTATCATTGTTTTATGCTATCTTTTCAATTAAGTAAATATTTCTAAGCATCTCCAAAACAGGGTTGTTTAAAGTATTGAAAATCAGGTACTAATTGATACTAACATTAGTATCGAAACTTGATACTCATTTGAGCAAGTATCGATACTAAAAAGTTACTTTCACAGGACAGAAATGAATCTGAATATATAGCTTTAGAATGATCTTGTGCTGTGTAAGACCACATAGACCAGTATATGCCCACGGACCACTATGGAACCTATCTGAATGACGATTACACAGACATAAGGTCACATGGTAAAATAAAAGAAAGTACTATTATTTAATGTTGAAAATTACATTCTATTGTGTAAATAACAAGTATTTTTATCATCATCGTGGTGGTCTATTCCGTTGTATCGAATTAAAGTTTTAATTTTTAGTATTGTGACTACACTACTCCAAAACATATAAGCAAATATCTCCCATCTCTGCATATTATCACCACATTTTGACGCTCTTATAAAACTGTAGTGTCACCTTCATATCCAGTGACCAGACATAATAAAGATACGGTGTAATGTGACTCATGGCTGTTATACTGACTCATGTGTGGTGTGGGTTACATGTATTTCCTCGAGGCTAACTTCTTCTAAATACGCTCTCATTCCAGGTAATGTACCTCCAGAGGGCCCAGCTGAGCAGGGAGATGGTGTACGCAATGCACCCCAGCAGTGTCCAGGGAGTGGAGGACATGTCCACCCTGACCGAGCTGCACGAAGCCGCCATCATGCATAACCTCTACCTCCGTTACCAGAAGGACAGCATCTATGTGAGAGGATACTGTTACTGTCACTAGACTCAACCTGGAATGTAGCACACACCAGTGAATATGAGGGATGTTTGTAATGTGTATAAATGAGTTGCTTATCACCTCGTTTACCTTTAAAAAGTACTTTGAAGTGAAGTTAGTACAAATTAATTATAGATTTACTTTTCTCTCATGATACTAGAGGCTGAAAGAAATCACGTTAACATACCTATTCATGGGTTTTAGCTTCTTGATATAGGTGACATTTTGAGGACTTTTTAACTGATGAAATATTTAGTTTTAAATTGTGAATTGTTATGGCAACAGTGCAAATTTTTCATCATTCTGAAACCTACAGGTATCAGATCTGGCATAAGGCATGGAAATATTTTTTAAAGTACTATTTTTGTTGTAAATTCCAGTCTTTTGTCTAAAAGAGAGCATTTATTACTTTCATTGTGGTACCAAAATCAGTATCTACCCTTATCAAGCCTTAGTACTGACAACTAGTTTGAAATTTTAATATTGTACAAGTTCAAAACTAGAATTTATTACTAGGCTAGATTATTTTATGTGTGAATGGACATAATAATAGTAACTGAATTCATTTGTGATGCAGTTTATTTTTGACAAACAAATACCAAAGGGTTAAAACAAAAATAACTAAAATAAATCTACAGTGAGTAAAAGAAGATATACTTATGTACTTTATGGCCCCTTAAACTGTCTCTGACCCATGCTTAAGAAATCCTATCCTTAATCTGACTATGTGGGAGCTTCACTGGACCTATAGCATAGCCAAGTGACCCAAAAACACACTTAAGCAACCCAGGCAGCAGCACTCACTGTAGTGTAACCTAAAATATTACAGATTTACTCCAAAGTAGGTCATTCACAGTATCACATGGTTATACGAGAATTACCCATTTTTAATTACATCCAAAAAGCTGCATTCAGAGATTTTAGGGCTATGAACTTTATTACAGTTTAATAATCTGCTTATGTTTTTATGATTCCTGTGTCCTTACTCACCTCCCTCTGTAACACATTTTTTGTCAGACCAACATTGGCTCCATTCTGGCCGCTGTAAATCCTTACAAGCAGATCCAAGGCCTATACGACAGTGCCTCCGTTGACTTGTACAGCAAGCACCAGTTGGGGGAGCTGCCTCCTCACATCTTCGCCATAGCCAACGAATGCTACCGCTGTCTGTGGAAGAGGCATGACAGCCAGTGTGTCCTCATCAGGTCAGGACAAAAAGATATTTAGTTTGAATTGGTAGAACTTGAAAATAAAATATGCTCAGGAGAGAGGAACCACTTGTTTTATTGTATACACCAATTTCTCTGATTTTTTTTTTATGAACCTACACATTTTTTCAATTTGAAGCCTGAAGTTTTTTCGGTTTTAAATACCTAACATCATAAGCATTTGCATAGATCTTATGCTAGTTACACACAATTACATACATTTTATATTATCCCAGGGGAAGATTAATATGCATGAAGTTAAAATGCAACACTGTATCACATTAACCAGTTACAATAATAAATGAATAATGAACAAATCATTTAATCTATATAGTTGAGAGATACCAGTTTAATTCACCAAAATTTCCAGTGTCAATTTTTTCTTTCTTTTTACAGTGGTGAAAGTGGTGCAGGAAAGACCGAAAGCACCAAACTGCTCCTTAAGTTCCTCTCAGTGATGAGTCAGAATTCACTTGGAACTCCACCGTCAGAGAGCACCACACGAGTAGAGCAAGCACTGGTCCAGAGCAGGTACATTCTTAAACAATTAAAGTTTAAAAAAAGTTGCGTTACACAGTATTGTTTTTCTAATATTTATGTAATTCCTTTCTACAGTCCCATCATGGAGGCCTTTGGAAACGCAAAGACTGTGTATAACAATAACTCTAGTCGCTTTGGGAAGTTCATCCAACTCAATTTCTCCCAGAACGGAAACATCCAGGGAGGCTGCATCATTGACTGTATCCTTCATCACTTCATCTTATCATATTGTGGATTTACAGTATGTTAATTGTTTTAAGTATAAAGAAAATGTAATGATTTTCCTTGACATACAAAATCAGATTTGCTGGAAAAGGTAACACATTCTGTATATGTGTTTAATATGGCAACCAGTTATTTTTATTGTTGAGTTATGACAAAAAAAAAGCTTTAAAATGTAATATATGTTTTTTTTTTAGAACCGAGTAGGACGGCAGAATCCCGGGGAGAGAAACTACCACATCTTCTATGCTCTTTTAGCTGGGGCAGACAGAGACCACAGAGGTGAGTTTTTATTTGTTGTTACAGAAAATGAACTTTTGTAAATCTTATATCCCTTAAATCTCTATTTGCAGATATGTACCTCCTTTCTGATGATGCTGAGGCCTATCATTACTTGAGTCAGTCAGGCTGTGTGCAGGACAGCAGTCTGGATGACAAACAACTCTTTGACAGTGTTATGGTGAGGCCTTTATTAATGTGCATATGGTAATTAACCACTAGAGGGCACCAGTTCTCTTCATAGTATGTAGTGTAGTCCTCTTGAAGAACATATTTATATTGACATACTAAACTGCATTTGTTTACATGGTGTGTTTTGTGTTACAGGAAGCCCTCAAAGTGATGGAGTTTACAGAGGAAGAGATCAGGGATGTGTTCAAGTTGCTTTCTGCTGTTCTTCAAATGGGAAACATAGAGTTTATGACCGCTGGAGGTGCTCAGATCACAACCAATGCAGGTATATTGTGAACAATTTTGTAATGGATATTTCACTAATGTCACTATGTAATGGTATTATTCTACAGGCTGAAATCACACCTTCTGATTTGGTTTTGAATGCATAGATGCAATCAGATGCAGTGCAATTTATACTAGCAATAGTTACACAGGTGCCTCTGCTCCATAATTGGTCAGCACTGGTTGACAATAGTTTGGAATGACAAAAAGCAAAGTTCTATACAAATCACAAACCTATAGTTATTTACTATATATAGAAGTTTTTCTTGTTTTTTTGCAGCTGTGCAGCCTTAGTGATGATATACACTGTGGTATGCTCAAAATGATTATGTCTATAGTATCATCAATGGACATAGACCTATAAAATGTATATTCTATAGCTGTGTTTCTCAGACTGCCTCTGGTGGCACATGGTGTACTCAGCAGTTTGAGTATTTATTTGATTCAGAGACAAATCTATGCATGTGTTTTTCCTCTTTTTGGGTTGATATATATTTAAAACTACTTTATCCATTGTTTAGTCTCATTTTAGACCTGTTTTAGCCCTAATTTAGGCCTGATAGATTCTGTGTTTATGTCTGCTGGGAGCAGAAATCCAAACATTATCTTAGGTGGTACTTAGTATGAAAAGTTTGAGAACCTCTGCCATATAGAACACATGTTGTTTTGATGCATGTATAAACTTAAAAGCATGTAACAGGAGCCTTGAAGCTGCTTGTTACTAGCGGTTAGGCTTGTGGAATTTATTGCCAAAAGCCACTATTTACTGAAACGGATATTTGGTTTAGTGGGGTTGGCGAGCTGTGCAGCCAGTGTGTGCCTAGGCCTGATTGACATTGCGCGCACACAAGTGAAGTTGTGAACAGGCTGAAACATGAGCTCTACTTTCTTTGTCTGCAGTGTCTGACCCCTTTTCTAACACACCACTGAACTAAAGTGACTGCTAACCAGTTTCCATTAAACCGTATAGGATCACACAGACTGTATAAGTTACCTGAACTGTGTAGCAATCTTGTTTGTTGTACATTGTCTACATGCAATATACATTTGGGTGACTGTGTGTGTTGCAGTGGTGAACAATGTGAGCGAGCTGCTTGGCTTGGACTCCTTCCAGCTGTCGGAGGTGTTGACCCAGCGCTCCATGATTCTCAGAGGAGAGGAGATCTGCTCACCACTCACTGTAGAGCAGGTACAGGGCTGGCAGGGGATAAGGAATTACATTATCTCCAGTACCCATACACAAATAATATAATGGCAATTGGCTTTATCCCTGCGGTGTATAAAACAAAATTCTGCCTGAACAAACTATTAACCACACCATTACTATGACTATGAAATGCAATCCCATAGCCACGTTTGCTGTTAAAAGATGCACTATAGATGCATTAATAAAAAGAGAACCACATGAGTTAGTTTCCTAAATGTACTTTTGCATCACCGCCTAAGTTACTTTTTGACCTTGCTGTATCTGTAGATGTCATTGGCTCCATCCTTGGCCAATCAGAATGATTTTTACTGCTAAAAAACACAAACTGGCCTCGTCATCTTTTTGACTTAGGCAGTTTACTTTTCTATTTCCCCCAAAAATATTGAAAAATGCCTTAGACAATTGTGCTGGGAGGCTAACAATATTAGACTATATTTTATACCCTATTTAAAAATAATAGCTAGCAGCTGTTCACAGATGTCGCATTGGTTCAGATTATAACAACAGTATTAAGCCATTGCCCCTTGACCAGAGCATTGTTAAGCACGTTTTTCAGCAGTTAGCATTCGGGAGCTGCAAGAATGGACATAATACCTAGTAGCTGGATTAGCACAAGCTCATGTTTGAAATTGTCAAACCAGCAGCTGACAGAAGTAAATTTGTCACTCCTGGCTTTACACTAGAGACATTTCTGCAAAGATCTACCCAGGGCTCTCCACCGTTCATTTGTCACATGAATCGACAACTCCAGAACACAGTAGGAGTCTGTTTGCTGCCCCTATCCCTGGCTGGTCCGGGGTGACACGCACACACACGTACACACACGTACACACACATACATACAACCCCCCCAGATGCCGCTCCAGATCCCTTGCGTGACTCCCGGCCATTTCCTGCTTTTTGTCTGCCAGAATCCAGGCACAATAAAGCCATCGTGATAGAGATCTGAGTCAGAAAACACAATACAAAACCAGTGAGTGTGGGTGAAGTGAAAGTCATAGCCACTGGAGGCAGCACAGGCAGGCACCGAATCAGAGTGGGCTGTATAAGTCATGATTTATTCATGAACAAGACATATTACCATCCACTTGTTAGCGATGTTTAATTTTGATGACGGCAACCTATCTTTTATAGTGAGTTTCAAAAAGCATCTAGAAACATGCAAAGTTGAGACGGAGGTATATTAAGTCTCTAGGTATTGATTTGTTGTGCTTTCCAGTGGTGTCGTGGTGTAAAGTTTTACACATAAAGTATGTGATTGTCACCACCTCGGTGTGGTGGGTTAGCTTCTCACCTTTGACTGTTTACCAAATGTCTCTAGCCTCTCTCCCCATTTCACACTTCAGCTGTCCTGTCAAATAAAACCTCCAGGCCAGAAATTCTTAAAACATAAAATAAAATATTTTAAATTGCTCCTTTACTTTACTCCTGTACTTTTGTTTGCTGCTAAATGTTGATATTTTGTTTCACATTCAGAATCAGCTAAACTTAAACTTGCAACGAATGCAAACAAATCAACCAAAGAAAACAAAACTCCACACAGTGCACTAGGTTTTTAGGATTTTTTAAAAATATATTCCATGATAACCTAAAATGTCGTGCACTGGCAAAGTTCCATAAGCCTACTCATTTGCATAAATTACAGTGAAATACTATGACTGGAGATGACATAAAAATTAACAAGTGCGCTTTTCATGACTGGACAAAGACTCCAAGCAGTGGCCTTTGAAGCAGCTTGTCTCTTCTCAGAACACATTATTCCTCTTGTTGGAGTCTGTAAGAATTTTTCTGCCAGGGGCCAAGGGTCAGCCATCCTGTATCGCCCGTTGTCTGCCCTCCTTCCCCCCACTACTCTGGACGTCTCGCACAAATGGCCATTCTTCGGACTCCTGTGACGGCTATCCTGGAGCCACTGGCGTTTGGTTCACATTCGGAAGGTTTCCAAGTGGTGACGGCTAAGAGTGATTGATGTCTTTGAAAAACCCTGGAGTATTGTTGCCCCCTGTACAGTACAAACTGCCACGCTCATGTTTTGTTTTCATTTGGAGCACAATGCCTGTAAGGAAGCCGAGCTGGCAAGCTTAAGTTTTATATATATTTAGACACACACAGATGGTGCTTGGTTGAAAGGCTAATGGCAGACGGTGAAATAATACCTGGGTCCAACTGGAAGATATGTTTGTTTCTCTGATCTATAAGAAGTGCTAAAATATGGCTACCTGACAGGCAAATGCAGCCAAGAGCGTCTGGCCACCCATGCTAACCCTAAATAAGAGACTGTTCCAAATGTGTTCAGTATCTAGGGAAATAACAGTGTGAGATACTTTTTTCCCTTGAGCTTAAAAAGCATAAATCAATAATAAAGAATGTTAACTAACACTGTGTAACTTTCTGGAGATAGCACGTCTATAGAGTTAAAACCATAATTCGGAACATTCTGCGTGGAGACATTTTATGCCATACTGTGGAAAGGCTGAAATGTTATGTGATGGATAATAGTGGTTTCTGAGTCTATTCCAAGATATACTTCCCGGTATAAATGATTGCATAACATCAAACATATTTTTATTTGCTACATTGAAACATATTAAATACTTTAAATGGCTAATGAAATAAGATAACGCATACCACACATACCCACAGCATAGTTTTACCTCTGTTCATCCTTAATAAGAAATCCCTAAATCTGGATTTGGCTTGCAGTGCTATATTGTTGTATTGTACAGAATATCCCCTTGAGATTTATGTCAGGAGTTGTCATCTAAACTCAGCTGAATAATCTGTGAGGTACAATTTATGGAGCCCAGTGATGTGATGCCGTTTTTCCTGAAGGCTATGTGGGGTACATCATTGTTCTGAAATGTTACTGGTTCATTGTTGTGAAAACAGTCAGTACCTGCAGACAGATGCTGACATAACATCCTCCAACCACAATAATCACCACCACACCTTATCTGCCATCAAATATGTACACATGGTATGCAGTGTTGTGGATACATGCTGCTTGCAGATGCCTAGACTGTTTATGGCGACTTGGTATCTATGAAAATGCTCACCTCCTCTTGTCTTTCAGGCTGTAGACTCCCGGGACTCAGTTGCCATGGCACTTTATTCCCAGTGTTTCTCCTGGATCATAATGCGGATCAACCAGAAGATAAAAGGAAAAGAAAACTTCAAGTCCATTGGCATCCTGGACATTTTTGGGTTTGAGAATTTTGAGGTACAAAAAAAATCTATAAAAATGAATCTATACATTTTGTGTTGAATTGCTTGCATAAAAATATAATTTCACTTACATCTTGCAGGTTAACAGGTTCGAACAGTTTAATATCAACTACGCCAATGAGAAACTTCAGGAGTATTTCAATAAGCACATTTTCTCCCTGGAGCAGCTGGAGTACAACAGGTGATGAGGGCTGTAAAATTTGAAACTCGTAAAAACAAACCTTAAATCAAAATGTTGTGGGAACTATTAGATTTCTCCTAATGGGACTAGCACTACCTGTATATTAATGGGTTTCAGCTGCCTTTTGTATGCTACATGGTCAGAACTTTTTCACATTTAAAAGATTGTTAATCGCTATAGCAACAGTTTTAAGTTTTCATCATTCTGAAACCCATGGGTAGGTTATTGCGAAAGCTTTTCTAATAGGTCACAAATTAAATCAATCAATGGTTTTATCATTGCAGTAAATGTCTTGTCTGACTAGGGTTCTCAGAAGTATAAAAATTCTGATTCTAATCTGCTAACTAGTATCAAAACTACATAATCATTTGAGTGGGTATCTATACTAAAAAGTCACATTCACAGGACAGAAACTAACCTTTCCTAAATAGCTGTAGAATGATCTTAGACATTAGAGTGGCCCATAGACCACTCTGAAACATACCTGGACGACTGAGGGATAACACAGATGTAAAACCACATGGTAATATAAAAGAAAGAGTGTTTTTTATTAACATGGTATCAGGATCAGTTTTGAGTATCGAGTCTATTCCTTAGTATCGAAATCAAGTTTGAAATTTTAGTATCATGCCAACGATATTTCAGACCCACATTACATTTGGCTGATTTACATCAAGTAGATTTATCTGACCATACACAGATACAGAATCATAGGTTTCATAACACTCTTTTAACACTTTCTTTTGATAACACACTCTTTTGATAACACACTTTTTCTTGATACGAAGCTAACTTTCTGCAGTTGTCCTGGAGGGCGTTCAGGAAAGAAAATCCTTCAGATTTCAGATTTGATATTGTGTCCTTGAATAATAATATACAGTGTGGGTCTCAGATAGACTCCAAAATAAATCACGACTTTGTGTGCAGACGGATATGTCTCCTCTTGGCGAAACAGGCAGTGTGCCAGTAGTTTCGATGCAGCTCCATTTCTTCCTCAGACAGTTGTTTTGGTGTATAATGGAGCCAGCAGCATGGACACGGCTCATTTAATCACATGTTCTATTTAGACAATTCACCCTTTGTGTTCTCCGAGCTGTTTTTATTTACGCGCCTGTGTCCTTTCTTAGGGAGGGCATTCAGTGGGAGGCCATAGACTGGATGGACAATGCAGAGTGTCTGGATCTCATCGAGAAGGTAACGCTAGCTCAGTCCCCACCAGGTCTGCACCGCTAACCACCGACCCGAGCATTCTGACCGAGACGCCCGGCACTGTTTACATTAGCATGCATTCTCCAGGCCTATCATTATGGAATTACGTTTCCCATGTTGTGTGCTCAGTAATGGACACCAGCATGTGGTTGGAAGTCGGGCATGAAGACAATTTATGTTATTTTATCAGTGGTTATAATAAGCTTAACCTTCGTGGAAGTGGTTTGAACTGAACTGAAAAGCAATCTCAAATTCAATCAAAACACCACACCAAAATATTCTAGACAAACAGATACATTCCTGATGTTGTGTACATTAAACAATTATAATGTAAATGAAACCAATTAAGTAAGCCAAAAGTTCTTGGAGAGCAAAGACTTCTGCCAAGTATTTAAGCCCCATAGGTCTGGTAAATTAAAGGACTAAGTCAGGGCTTGAACCTGGGATCTTCTACATGTATTAGCTACAAGATAATATGGAAAAAAATGCAAGATTATATTCTCTATAAAAAGAGTTTTGTAGTGTTATCTTTGAAAAAATATATTACATTACAGACACATTTTAGTCAACAAATATATGTTCAGTATGGTCTACCACTATACATACATTTGGTAGTTGGTAAGGTTTTTTTTTTTTGTTTTTTTTTTCTTTTCTGAACTGTAAGACATCTTCCCTATGGCACGTTAATGATCTCCATGTCTATATTTCTGGAAATGTTACAAAGATAGATTTGGGATCTGGCCCAGGCTGCCCTCTGAATATCCCAAGGTGCCCATAAAAATGACACTGAAGCCGCCTTGGCGTGACTCTGGAAATAAGATCTATCCAAAAACAGCACCTCCTTTGTTTCAGAGCTTTTGTTGTGCGACCACAGACAGGATCACGATTTTTAGAGCTATTGTTGTAATCAATGGTGCCAGATGTTCCCCAATGTGTTTGTAACTAGTTTGGTCATGACTGTGGTGAGTTCCTGCTAATGCGTCCCTGCTCTTTTTTAGAAACTGGGCATGTTGGCACTTATTAATGAAGAGAGCCGCTTCCCCAAAGGCACTGACTACACCCTTCTGGAGAAACTACACAGCCGACACGCAGTATGTGCCTTCATCAAGTTTACAGTTAGCCAAATTGAATGTAACTGTACTATTTAAGAACCTCTACCAAAATGTGGAAAATGACTGAGCGAATAATAATGACATATTTGATTTATTATGCAACCTTTTTGGACACTCAATCGCGCTTTATATAACATTATTCATTCACACTTTTGCACACCCCATACATACGCATGTAGAGTTGGTGTGTTTTGTCTAAGGGCACAATCACAATATGATTTTTGGTTGATAGTTAGGATCCAACCATACTGTAAACCCCTTATGATGTCATGAAGTGATAGTTTTCAAGTTAATAGCTACCATTGTTTAGTAGAGATTGGCAATTCCAGGGCTGAAAGATGTATGGAGTTTACGCTTCTTGTTTTACCACATGACATCACAAGGTGGAAATTTAAAAATGTGTGAATAAAAAAAACACACAACTTCAGGTATGGTTTAATGAGAAAACAATATTGTAACATGGATCAGAAAATAACATAATACGGGCCCTTTCAGCATCCCAGCACTTTTAATTTCTTGACCTTAAATCCTCAAATACATAGTCTAGCATGTTAAACCACTCGCTAATGTTCTCTATCCTCTCACGCACATCACACACATGTTTCCAGACAGACATAAGACCTAAACATACCCTATACAACTTTTACCCAAGTCCCTTAAGTCCCCTGAAAGAAAATCCTATAGAGCCTCAGACAGCCTAGAAGACTTAAACCTCCTTACTTTTGTGAATCACTCGCTGGTGTTACGTTAACAGTCTGCGGGCCCTGGGACACGCCCCCCTGAGTGCTCTCACATGCAATCACAACAATAGTGAAATACGATCGTCCATCCTGCCTCCGATCAGCTTTGTACAGTGGAGAAAAGGAGGTGCTCCGAAAACCAGACAGAGCCGTGACTGACAGAAACAGGAGCATTTTAAAGGGACACATAAGAGCTACTTGACCTTTAAGTGTCTGGGAGCCATGTACAATGCAGTGACAGATTTGCACAGAATAATATACATGCCAGCAATGTAAGAGAATCCTGGCTATGTGTGGTAACATACACTCAGTTTTATACTTACATTGTTTTCACCTAGTCGTGAAAAAATGTAGGCATCCAATTTCGAAGTTGGAGATACTGTAATTGGAAACGTATGTCATTTTTGGCAGCCAGAATTATTCTAAATCAGGTAATCTTTTTCTTACAAAGTTTCTCTCCTTCACTTCAGCTGGGCCAATGAATTACACATTCAATTCGGCACATTTGAACAAGTCACACTTAATATCCAACTATTACATACTTGTAGGTCACGATTTTACATCTTATTAATTATAATCACAATATTGATCTAAAAAGCTTAATCACAGAAATGGGTCCATTCACTTCCTGTTCAAAACTGCAGAACTGAAAGGTGCCCCCTATTCATAGTGGCATTTTACTGTATCAAGGGCTTGATTTTCATTTGTGTGTTTTTATTGTAAGAAATGTCTATGTCATATTTTATAACCTTACATAACCTTACAGAACTGAGTGGAGATGAAGCAAACTACAGGAATCAATCAAAAAAAGATAATGATAACATTTTTTGATTTTCATAATGACTAGCATATGGACTAGCTACTAGCTGTCTACTAAAATCCATGGATCACTTACAATGATTCAACTGTCTATGTGCCTGCCTTGTGTCACAGGATAAGTTTAACAAAATTTGTTTAATCAGCTCTTTATCTATTTCCACAGGCTAACCATTACTATGTGAAACCTCGTGTGACCGACCACCAGTTTGGCATAAAGCACTACGCTGGAGAGGTAATTAACACCCCCTAAACTCAAAAACTGTAAGTTAAAAGAATTACTCTGGGTACTTTTGGCTCTCCAGTCTTATCTTCGTTGCCAGAACAGGATGTTGACTCTGCAAATCCTGAATCTTTTTCATGGAGCAGAGTAAACTTGTCTCTTGGATTTGCTTATTTGATGACAGATATTTGAAAGGGAAGCTACAGGGAGTTATGTGGACTTTACCTAGGGATACCATGGTTTCCAGGAACATTTACATTTTTAGGGGAAATGTCTGGTGTATTCTTATCAGCTAGATTCTCCAAGCAACAGTCCTCATGGGTGTTGTGATTTGTGCATATCTAGCTTAACACAATCATTTACATAACTTTAGCACCTACAATTTTACTGTTTAACTTTTCCCCCAGTTAATTATGTACTCTACTAGGCTGGTGATATTGGTGCCATGCAAAGTAAATGGGTCATATTTTTATATAGCACTTTTCCACCTTCAACAAGGAACCACTCACGAGATGGGGCGAGATGGTTTAAGTGGCTTGCCCAAGGACACAACGACAGCATTCATCTGTGAGGGCTGGAATTGCACCACCAACCTTCAAGTCAGTGGATCTAACCACTCAACCAATGATGTTTATGTAGAGGGCAGGATTTGAACCGCCAACCTTCAGATCAGTGGACAAACACTCAACCAACTGAGCTACTGTCACCTAGTAGCTCAGCTCAAGTACTATTTAAAATCTACCAAATGCAAACTTTTTATGATTTAGTCTTTACTGGACAAGACAAATGTAAACAAGGAATAAGTGTGACAAGTGGGGAGAGAGCTCAAACTCAGTACTCTAAAGCTGGCAATCACTTTTCATAATTTTCTTCCCTGTAAACCTTAATATTGATGTAAGCTGCTTGATAATAGAAATGGGAACTTTGACTTCCTGTTCAAAAAAACAGAACTGATTGGCCCCGCCTCTTCATAGTGGCATTTCACTGTAGCAAGCAGCGGATATTCTTTTAGGTTTTTTTAAATGTGAAAAAAATCACTACATGACATTTTTTCACCCTACATGTATGACTTGGAGTCTTGATTGTTAAAATAATTGCAACTAAATACAGAGATGTGGTCCTGTTTTCACAGCTGGATCAGGACTCTGGGCTCACATTTGTTCTTGTTCGAGCTATTACATTTAACAGACTTTTTAAGATGTGTGAAAAATTGTCAAATCTAAAGCTCATTTCCTTAGAGAGACAGACAAGTTTATTCAGCAGAATGAAAACCGGGTTTGAATACAGATTGGAGAATGATGCCCTCCTCTATGAGGAGCCCTTTAACCTGGAGGCTGTGCTCAAAGACCAAATACCAACAGGAGGCATTCCAGAGCCAGCTCCTGAGGAGAGCAAGCAAGTGGACAAGTGTGCAGCTTGTCCCCATGAGGAGAGCCTAAAGGTTCAGGAGCTCCGAAAACCGTTTGCCGCAGTGAAAGCTTAACTGGATGAGCACGTCTGGTGAATAAATCCCTAGAACTGAGACTGAAAACCCAGGAGAGACTAACCAACTAAAAAGACTTTGAGCTCAACGAGACTCAAAGGACTCTCCAAAACACAGAAAGTAAGCTATAACATCAGATCACTGCTTACAAGGAGATCAGGTATCTCTACAACACATCTGGGAAGGAGAAACTCAACCTGAAGCAGGAAATTGCAAGTGCCAAACTTGAAATGAAAACTGGGTGACCAGGGTGAGACCAAGGATGAGCACTGAGTCAAGTGCCTCGGGTCAGTCTGCCTGAATGTGAAGGTGCCTCTACCTTGAGGATGGAGAAAGCTCAGGAGAGAGAAGGAGCCCCTACCGACAAACTGAACTCTGAAACCACAACCATCCAAGCAGCTGTGGATGCAATGGTGAAAGAGAAAACAAAGCCGTTGGAGAAAATGGGGGAACATTGCACTCAGCTGTACTCAGCAGGTGTTCCTACAGAAGAGATCTGGAGAAAGCTCTGAAAGAGCAGAGGACAGCGCAGGACATCAGGCTGAAGATACTCAACATGGAGGAACAGAGGAGGGTGTCTATGAAAAACATGCAGAAGGGGCTTCCCTTCTGCATGTACTTTGGGCATTTGAGGACAGGCCATGAAGCTTTTCTCTCAACTGGATGTAAAATTTTGCTATTTCAGCTACCAAATTCTCCATTGTTGTGAGGTTTCAACCAATCAGATTCAAATAATCATCATGATGTTCCATGTTTTCCGATCGCTTTCAGTGAGAGCCATCCCAGATTGATGATGTGTAAAACTCAATTCAGAATGACATGAATCTGGAGTGAGCAGGGTTACATCTGGACCTGTCAGTTGTGCAAAATTATAGCAAACAATAGCAAGATTCCATTGATGCTATAACCAGTTAGATTTTGGGCAAACTTTATAACATCAAAAGCCTATATTATTTTTCCAACAAAAAATTTGTTTGTATCACTATATAAAAGTCCATGTGATTATGATCGGCCATGATCAGTATCGGTCAATCAAAAATTCAGATGATCGTTTTGGTGATCGACCTCAAAAATCCTGATTAGAACACCTCTAGAAAACACACATTTACTGAGCATTCAAGCTTCAAATGCAGGGCAATACAAGAATACTCAGCCATAGCCTATTTGATTCATTTAAAATACAACTAGTACTCATTTAAGTTGATTTAGCATAATATGCTAATAATATGCTTTAATCTAAAGTCCATTTATAAATATAGAACCATGTGTTATGTTCACCAACTGCAGTTTCTAGAGTGTGTGTGTGTGTGGGTTTTTTTTATATTGACTGTAGCATAGTGATGTACTGCAGTGTGTGGGGGAAGTTGCTGACACGGGCAAGTAGAAGTAGATTAGCCGTTGATAAAGAATGGCTTTAAGAGGGCTGCCTCAAACAAGGTCCTCTCAGTTGGGGCCAGAGCAGTGCAGTCACAAGCCTGGCATGGATGTGTATGGTAATGACTTGGTGCAGAGGACACAGGCGGCTGGGCCAGTTGTTCCTCCTCTCTCAGTCTCTCACTCAAAGCTTCCTCTGTTATCTCAAACGCAGGGCAAATCTTCTCCTCCCAAAGATTTGATCATTATCCCGCTGGTGCCAGAGAAATTTTAATTTACTGCCATGTTTAACTGCAAACAAAGGAGCTTATCTCTCATATAAAATATGGCCCATAATAAAAATGCCCCAATGTCATAGTGGTTTCACAAAGGGAGGAAAAGTGTAATAAAAGTGTTTTGAAATACTTATAGTTGCCATATTACATGATGTACCGAATATGCATGCTTAAACATAAATATCATCAATTTTTTCCTAATGGCTATATAAATATGCTAGATGTGGTCAAGAATAGATCTTATATGCCTGGCCTTTAGGCTTAAGGAGATGTTAAAGAAAGCACACATACAAGCTAACATCTATCTATGCATTTTATACGGAGGCCATGTGATAAGGCTGATTGAGAGACTTTTGACACACTTCTAATTTTACCTCTTAAAGTTCATAAATAGACAGTGTGAAGTCTTGGTTGAAGGTAAAGAAATATGCACACTTAAAAGTGCAAAATTTAATTTCTTAAATGGAGGGTCTGTTACCATTACCTGCTTGTCTCCATGCAGATATTATTGTTTTGCATGGAATGTTCCACTGTATGGCATTAAACCTATGTAGCTTGTATTTTCTTCATTATGAGTGTTTTTATGGATAAAAAATACTCATTGCTCATGCATTTAGCTGTACTGTGGAACATTCCAGACAAAGCAATAACATTTCCAAGCAAGAAGTGGACCTTCCACCAGAAAAGTGAGATAGTTCATAAGTCACAGTCAAAGAAAACAGAACAAAATAGAAATTTTACTGAAACTTTTACTTTTTATTTAGGTACAGGGAATTACTAGAAAAAAATATTTTTCTATGTTCTTTGTAACATGTGTATTCAGAATCATGATTGTCCCTTGTCCATTATACAGTCTAACTTGACAAATCTACATTACATATTTCAAATTTTAAAAATCCACTTTCCTAGACATAGCTATATTAAAATGCATGTTGTTCAAAGTACATTTTCCTTCTTTAGGTGCTTTATGATGTGCGGGGGATACTGGAGAAGAACAGAGACACTTTCCGGGATGACATCTTGTTTATTCTTAAAGACAGCCGGTATACATTCATACACACAGTACAATAATACAAACTTGATATAACACTAGAATATACCATATCCAGCTTTACACAGCCCCCATGTCTTACACCTGCTTTTTGTCATTTATAGACTCGACTTCATCTATGACCTATTTGAGCGTGTGGGGAGCAGAAACGGTGATGAGACCCTGAAGATGGGAACCGCGCGACGCAAGCCCACTGTCAGCTCCCAGTTCAGGGTACAACTCAAAGTTCACTCAAATGCCACTTTGGTTCAGTTTCAGTTTCTCAGAAAGGGACACAAATGACTAATTGTCCTCCCCTCTGCATGTAATGAATTCATAACATTCAAATCCTAATCATGACAGTAGAAAAGTCAGCACGGGGGCAGTGTGGAAAGATGGAAAAGATGAGATGGACAAAGCCTTCTGTGTGATATGAGGACTGCTGTTATGTGCGGTTGTGAGTGGTGTTGTGGAGTGGAGGCGTAGGGGAGGACTTGGCATTGTGCCCTGGTCTATAGCTCCCAAAGCCAGAGGATTAGGGTTGATGGCTGGGCAGAGAGGGGCCAACCAGGGGCCAATCACGCTCACTTCTGCCAGGCCAGGGCCTAGATGGAGACAGACTGTCTGAGGAAGGGGGGCGGACAAAGGCGTTTGGGAAAGCCAGGCTACGTTCAAGGGTCCTCCGCTGCACGGGTAAATGTGAAGTGTGAAACGACCCATTTCCTTTAGTTTAAATGTCTTCACAGTTATTGCATTTTCAAATAGAAGAGTATGCAATTTAACGGTTGTATATGGAAATCTATAAAAAGAAAGATAAATGTTATCCGCTAACTACTGGAAGCATTGGCCAATCACATACTTGCCAAAATGTGTACTCACTGGCAATGTTATGTTAGCTCCATGTAAGTTTTGCCAATATTGGTTTGTTGATTGATTTGTCAGTCAGACAGAAAGAAAGTTGAATTTGATCCCTTATTATTGCAAGAGATATGAGCTTGTCTCAACTAATTCTACTTTAACTAGAGATACCGTCTTAAAAGTTACCTTTATATCTTCATCAAGATAGTATGTTTGCCTTAACTGTTTTTTTTTTTCAATTCAAGTTAATCTATATTCTCATTATGTAAATAAAAAATAATGTTAGGAATTCATCTCTTGTGTCCTACTCACAAAGAATTACATTACACAGTCTAATCTACATTCATTTCTAATCTCACATGAATGCTTCTCATGTTTGCTCTCATCCCGTGTTTGTCTGTTACAGGATTCCCTCCATTCACTGATGGCTACACTAAGTGCCTCCAATCCCTTCTTTGTGCGCTGCATCAAACCTAACATGGACAAGGTAGGTCATGCAAATTTACCAATCCCTGCCAGCTCCCGTCAAGGTCGACCCCTCCAAAGCTTACCCTGTTCCATGCTATTCATAGTTCACTCTCCTCTGATACATTTTAGCTGTTGTTTCTATGTCTGTGTGACTATCTAAACAAGCCTCGCACATTACAGGGTATTTTATGGTAAACCAATCGTCTCGAAACTTTCCACATCATTCGTCATTGTCAGAAATGTTAGTTACTTTGTGTGTTTGCGGACATAAAAAGGTCTGTGTACTAGTACATTCCTAGCACTTTAGCCTCTACACTGCGGGAGTCAAAGGTCATGGTGGGGCACTTCAGCTGCAGCGGGTCGGGCTCATACTCGGCTGATCTCAATGCATCAGAGGAATGTCAATGATAAGACCAGTGTGCTCCAGATTTTGGCTACATATTATTGTTCTATGCTCACAGTAGTCATATTGTTGTGAATCTGTTCCATGGTATTTCTAATAATACTGCAAAATTATTTATGAGCATCATTTAATAGGAATAAACACAAAATTGATGGCTCCTGATAAGACAATAAGATAAATAATTCCTCTACACAATAGTCCACAATATTCCACATGAGGTAAACCAAGATTTATAACAGAAAACACAAAACACAGTAAAAAAAAAACTGTTGGGCCTGAGGCCCTGGTCTAGCTACCACAAGTTCCAAACAGAGTTCCCCCACCTGTCTGCATATATAAGCACACCTGGCTCCACCATCAACACACCCAAATAATAAGATTTAACTCCAGCTTAGACATAGGATACATGGAAGGATAGAGGTGACAAACGTGGACTAATTTTTTTTACCGTCTTTTTTTGTTATTAGAAAAAATGTTGTTTTTTTTTTGTTGTTAAAACTTAATTATTACAGATTTCAGTTGACTTCAGTCTCACATTTTAACAACATCAGTTTCTTGTTCTAATATGAAAAGTTTCACATTTGAACGACATCAGTTTCTCATTTGAACGTGAATATATTATTATTATATACTCAATGCAATGACTAGGGGCCTGGACACCGTGGCTGCTCGCTCCTCTCTACACTGTGTTCAGGTGTGCTGGACACACGTACACTGTGGTGCCCCTTTGCAGAACAGGCAGCTGAACACATGTGGAACCTAAACTGCTCCAACCCCACATATCAGAAACATGCTGCTTTTACACTCGAGCAAAATACACACATGTACGAAAAGGCTTGGTGACACAAGCAAAGAAGCCATGAGGGAATCAGTGTCTATAAACTGCAGCTCAGGATTTACACAGTGAATGAATTTGGGTCCAGCTTTTTCTTGGAGCCCATAATATAAAGCAGAGTAATAGTCGTCTTGAAGCAAGTGAAACTGGAGAGTCTAGGTACACAGGCATGTTTCTGACTGTGCCCAGCACAGTAATGTGGGGTAAACATAGATATGCACATGGATGACCCTTCAAGTTTAAATTTTTTTGATCGGTGCTGCCAGCCACTGAGTAAGGTGCTTGGCTCAATCATCCCCTGTGCATTGCTACAGATCATATACATTGTGCACTATGAACTGCTTAAAGTGACTTGCCCCTAGTAATTGCATTATATATTAGCTTAATATATTCACGTTAAAACAAAAAAACTGATGTCATTACAATGTGAGACTGAAGTCGTTAAAACCAATATGATTACGTTTAAACCAAAAAATGTTCTCATTTTAAGTTAATACTTTATCGTAAAAATGTTGAAACCATGTTTGTCAGTTCTATGTTGCCCTAGGATACAGATCACATTTCAACTTTTGTAAGTACAGAAGTCATGTCTTGGCTAAAATTGTTTCCAAGTAACAAAACAGGCAAATAAATATACCCCTAATTCTGAAAGTGGTAAATCAAACTCCAAAGTTAGTTGTCCTTACATTCAAGCTGAAAATGTTTGACTATGTCCCTTTAAGTCCATCGCAACTGTGTCTGAATCAAATTATCCTTCTGTCCTGCCATACTTCTGTACTCTCTCCCTGGAAACCTCTCTTGGCTGGCACTGTCAGTTGGCACTGGCTGCCGTTTTTTCACCTGGCCTCGGAGGGTTCAAATAGAACAAGCTCTGCCCTGCTAATCCCTCAGAATGACAGGACTGCGGGCACAATCCCTCAACATGATTGCTCCCATGCAAACAGTCTTACTGCACAATATATTTATCCCAAGTCCACACACACATTCTTGGTGAAGGGAGGACAGAGGGTCAGGTGTGGTTAGGCTAATGGTGACACATGCTCTACATATTTTGGTGCAAGGTAGAATGAGCTCATAATTAAAGTGGCACTAAAGTGGTATGTTGAAGTTCAGATTAAGGCTTATCTTGGTCCCAAAAGTAGTACAATGTAAGTATATGTTGTCATGTTAGGGCAAAAGTGGCTCATAATGTAGATTGGTTGGCGATTTGATATTTATACACCTAAATTACTTGCTTGAGGAGACTGAAGTGAACAGATTCAAAAGATAAAATATTTTGTTTTAAAACTTTTAATACTATGGAAACGGTCCTAATTTCTCATTACTTTGAAACCCATGAATAGGCAACGTTTTGATGACTTTTTACCATTCAATAGATATTATATATATTGTTTAAAATTGTTCAATTGTTGTTCCTTATTTTGTATAATTGCGAAACTCAAATAAACACATTTAGAATGTGGCACATCTGCACTTTTCTGACTAGCAGCAGCTTTATTACCTGTTGAAGGACTAGATTGAATTATTATGTTTGCTGTTATTGGAGCCCAGATTTGGACTAGCTCTGCAGTGAGTGACAAGGTGCAGGAGGCGCGGACAATAGCGGTGATTAAGAGTGAAAGGCGCCTCTTGCACAACAGTCTTCATGTTTCCCCCAATGCCATGTGTTTTGGGTGTAGGTGTAAAGTGATCGCTCAGCTGAACCATCATTTCTATGGGCTGTGAACTCGGAGACCTGCAGGCTACATGTGGGCCTCCCCTCTGCAGACAGCGTGCCTCTCGGGGTTGAGTTTAGGTGATTCATAATACTTTTTCTAATGTGGCTTTCTTTCCTGTAGAAACCCAATCAGTTTGACCCAGACGTGGTGCTAAACCAGCTGAGGTACTCTGGGATGCTGGAGACGGTGAAGATACGGAGGGCTGGGTTCCCTGTGAGGAGGACCTTTAAGGACTTCAATAGCAGGTCAGCACAGTTCAAAAATCACATACACATCACATGACTGAACATTTGATTATGTCATAATTTCATATGGAAACCAGGGGACTTAAGAGTTGTAAATTATGAGGTCACTTCTGGGTCTATCATCTGATTGAATCCAATGCACATGTTCACAATTTCTTCTTTATAAGTATGGATCTATGGTTATAACTGTGACTGAAAGTTAGAAAAATAGACTATGCTAAGTTAGCGCTAGCAGTGACCAGGAGTTAGTGAAATATACACAAGTTAGACTTTTAATTTCTCTAAAACATAATTCACATCATTATGTTTAAGATATTACTAAAAATCTTTTTTTTATTTTGGTGAAGTGTAAAATTTTACTTCCTGGTTGGACACGGTCAGCAGATATGAAATACTGTATGTTAACAAGGGCCAATCTAAATAACACAACTGTTATGATATGACAAATAAAATAAATGACAGCACATTTATTTTATTATTCCTTGTGAATAAATTGTCTCTCCATTTTGGATTAAATTGATGATCAGTGAACGTAGAGGGATTCTGTTTTAGGACTCATCAGCACAACATCCTGTATTTTCCAACTTTCCAAATACTTTTCTTCTTAAACTGCCACTTAACTGATGTAGGAGTATGATGAATATTTACCACAGGTACTATCCTACCAGACTAAGTCATAATTAGAAAAATATATTAATCTGTCAACTGCACTTTATTCTGTAAATTCCATTAGAGAATAATGACCTGTCCTGTGGCTCAGCTTTGAACTATTAGCAGTTTAAAATGTTATGGTGTCACATGAACTAACCTATTTTTACTATAGCATTTTGGAATTTGAATAATATACAAATTATATTATATTATTTAATAATACAATTCCTGTAAAATCATCATCATCCATGCATGCGTGTCTTTGCACTGTTTTGATAACATACAAACAAACTGGAATACCCTTGTTTCAGTCTCGAGTCATTGTTCACCAGCCACATTAACCAACCAGCCAATAGGAGTGCCCTGTGAGATAATCTATTTTGGAATAAAAATATCCTGTTAATGGATCATAATGATCACTCAGACTGTCTGTTATGCCAGAGCGTTCTTGGGACAGGTCAAGTACTTTGTGTTTTGTGAGATTCCATTTGTTCGTTCTCTTTGTAATGGAATGTCCAGTACGTCCTGTGCATCCAAAACATTCGGAAGGAAAGCTCTGGAGCTTCTTTTCAGCTTCGTTTTCCTGACTGAAAAGAGAATTCAAACATCAGAACAAAAACACGGGGGTTACCAGGTCACTTCACTCACTTAGCAACCTTTGTAGGCCCCAAAGAAGGCTTGCATCCAAAATGGTGAGCAAAAATAAGAACTGTGTTTGTCTTTGACAGGTACAAGATGATTTTGAAGAATAAAGCTGTCCCCAGTGATGAGAGGCAGTGCTGTTTAGAGATTCTCAGCCTGCATGATCCAACCAAGAAGGAGTTTCAGCTTGGGAAGTCTAAGGTAAAAATATATTAAAAAAAGAGACTTTGAACTAGAAGCATAATAGTGTAAGTTTTCATCAGTATATATATTTTTTTGTTATGAAACACTTACATTATAGTGCAATGAATGCCCCAACAGTAAAATGGATCTGAAATATCTTATTGTCAAGCTATTAGTGGCATTAGGATCAATCAAAACAAACAAAAAGTATTTGCTGTATCGGGTATCGGGTTCATGATATTGGTTAGGCCGATATCTTGGTTGGGCCTTTAATTGGCTCTATGTACGATAGCCGACCAGTTCCAGTGAAAGGGACAGTCAGCGTGAACATTTCTGGCGTAATGTAATGTCTATGAGGTTTTTGCCAAGTCATGCTAAAATCACTAAATCCCGTGAGATCAGGCAGTGGAGACAGGGAGCTGCGTGTTGGTGTTAAAGACAACTTGTTAAACACTTTACAACAGCGAGGAACAAGACTACATAGAGGCTGATTTTGGCCTAGAATGTCTCATAATGTTTGAACTTTTATTCATACAAAGCTATTCAGTAGTTATTTGAAGGATAAATAACAGTTACATAACACAATAGGATCTCTGTAATAAGTTAACTGTGTTTTAAGGAAATGCCATTTTCTGTACCTAACTAAATATCAATTATCAGCTGATACTTAAAGTTATAGTTATGATATCGTATCGGAATTGAAAAAGCTGGACTTTGCTTCCCTATAAATCTGTACAATTGAATAATTCTGACCATATATCCTTTATTTTACGATAATATGTGTCAGTGGAAATATATGTTTCTTGCAATGGACGGACTGCAACTTTTGAAGAGCCAAAGCTTTAAAAAGTATCAAAGTTTTTCTTTACAGGAATGCAATGGTTGACCCAACTGATGTCCTTAGGCTTCAAACCAAAACCGAAAATGTACTTTTCTTTCTGGCCTGTTTTGTGTCACTTTGGATTTATACAGACACTTCATATGCTGTGTCTACTATTTTAGGGACTGTTATTCTACTGTCCATATATTAAAATCGCATATAAAGGAAAATGTCACAAACTGTTAACTATTACATGTTGTTTGGCCACTTTGGAAAGACCCATCCATGACTCACATCTGAAGGATTTCTTTTTGTTTTTTTGGGTTGTGGTCAGCCAGCCACAAAGTTACACTGTTTCTCCTAAACTTTGTCACCACGAAAGACCCTCTTACTGTAACCGTAGACCATTACAAGGAATTACTGTAAGCATGAGCCAGCTTTAGTCTAGTGAAAACAATGAACTGATGAGGGACAGATAACACTAAAATATCCTACAGTATTCTCCTCTGCTCCTGTTACTTTGCTTTTCAATAATGATCAACTGCCACACTCAATAGCTATCTGTCTTTCACTGCCTTCTTCTTCAATCATTAACTTTTAATGGCTTATTTGGCCTGGATTCTTAAGCACCAAAGTCTTTACTACTTCATGCACTGCAGACGATGGAGAGAACACAAGTCCTTCATGCAAGTAAATGTACCTCGATATCCATGGGTTTCAGGGTGATGAAAAGTTATGACCATTGCCATAGTAACTGACAATTTAAAATGAAATATTGTATACTTTCAATGGTCAGCCATCCTCAAAATCGCACCATATAAACGGAAACTGAAACACATGAATACAGTTGCTTATGTGCAAGAAAAAGTATTCATCTGAAAACCTATTAATACTATATAACATTACAACTTTTCTTACTGAAAGTTCTACTTCTTCTACAGCTAGTACCACAAGTAATGTATACATAAACTAAGCCATCAACTATCATCATAACTATTGCTATTACTGCTCCTATTAGTGCCATACCTAACTACAACAACTACTAAAGTGCACTATCTTGTTTTATCAGATTACTAAAAGACTTGTGTAGTTAGTCTCCACTCCTGACCATGCCAGAGTTGTAGTCCACGGTATAACATTACAACAACTTCAAATTACATTACTGCTTGTATTATTTCAGTGCCTATAACTGTTAAAGCTGCTGCTGTTAAGCCATTTAATTTGTTTAGATTTCACTATTTCACTGCTATTTCAAATATAATATAATATACACATTTGAAAAAGCAAATTGTCTTGTTTTGTTGAAATGAGTAAAGTTAGTCTCCACTCCTGACCATGCCGGGACAGAAAACATGTAAAAACAGCACTTTTACGGGGGTTTCTTTCAATCAGTTAAATCCACATTTGTCCCACCAGCACTTCCTGCTCTCTGCTGCGGTTCCATCATGGCTGTAAAATTGCCGAGACGTCTCAAATTTGTTGGTTCCTGTTGGATTTTTGAACGCTGTAATATCCACATTGGGTCATGCTGACTTGGAGAATATATGAAGAGCCCAAATGTTTGATTTGAAACACACGTTCCTATATGCCCGGCCACTAACCGCTAGCACACATGCCCAAACACATTCAGTTTCCTAGTTTCCCTCACAGAATCACTGCTGCACAGGAAAATATGGATTCAGCGTCTTTACTCGACAAAAAGTGGTGTTAACTTAAATAATACTTTTAAACTATTTTTAACATTAGATCCTTCAATGCCCAATGATATTTCTACTGAGACAGCTGGGACTACTACTACAGCTAGTCAACTACTTTTATAACTACTACCACTACTACTTTTTGACCTATTACTTCTACTACTACTACTACAGCTAGCCAACTTCTTTTATAACTACTACTATTTGAACTCTTACTTCTACCACTACTACTACTACTACTACTACCACCACTACTGCTACTACTACTACTACTACTACTACTACTACTACTACTGCTACTTCTAAAGCTAGCCAACTACTTATAACTAGTACCACTACTACTATTTGAACTTTTAGTACTTCTACCACTACTACTACTGCTAATACTACTTCTACTACAGCTAGCCAACTACTTTTATAACTACTACCACTATTACTATTTGAACTCTTACTACTACTACTACTACTACTATCACTACTACTACTACAGCTAGCATACTTATTATCATTATTTGAACTATAACTTCAACTACAGAAACTACTACTATTACCACTACTGCTACTACTACTACTAACATCATCTGCTCCATTGGAACTACAGCCACTATTATTGCCACTACTATACGCTTACAATACTATAGCAGAAATCTAAATACACAAAAAAATAACAAAGCAAAAACACTTAATGCTGCATATAAATACTTTTCATTATTGTCATTATAACTTGTAGTAAATTGAGATCCATAAATTTTAAAATGTTCTGACTATCTTATTCCATTTTTACCTGTTCCTATTGAATGTTTTTGGGCACTGGCCTAAAACTTATTTCAACTTATGGGTCGGGGTCTGACACACACAATACTCCTATTTTACAAATGTGATTGTGTGTGGAGGAAGTGAGTTGCCCGAATTAGGACGTGGTGACGCTGTGCTCCCGATCGCCACCGTTTGAGAGCACTTTGTTTTCTACAGACGGCGGAAGGATACGGACGAGGGGGCGCTTCCTCTTCTCACAGGCTCGTATTCTGCAGCTGCAGGCGCCTTTGATTAGTGCTAACATCTGGGGTGCACATCCAACCCAAGGCCGACCCAGCAAAACAGTTCATCCACCAAAGACCTAAGCATTAGCATTTTTAGCACATAAGCCCGGATTCGCACACACATGGAGCTCCGCTAACACCCCCCCAAGCTCCGCTAACGACCAAATCTGATTATGTTCTTTAATACGTGCTCATTAATTCCCGGGTGACATATTTTTATGGCTTAGGGTTGGCAGATGTGTTTGGGAATGTTCATATGTCTGCAATATGTGTAATGATGAATGAAGTGCAGTTAACACAGAAGTGAGGCAATGAACTCACCACAAGAAAAAGTGGCCAACATGTGATGGTTAAATGATTCTATAGGAGAAAATAACTTGCAAATGTAGAGCAAAACAAATGATTTCATATTGTTTGACTGGGATCACAAGGTTCAACAGCAGAATGGATAGTGCATCATTTAGACTTTAGTATTTATTTCATTATGTTGCGAATGAAATCAGGCTGTATAAAGTTGTTCCAAAAATAACAAAAAAAACTAAAAGTATAATTGAAGTGTTTAATAATGATACATGAAGCAATCAGATGTGCACAGTGATTGTCTCTAGTAAAGGGAAGAGCAATACCTGACTATTGACAAACATTGAAGGAGGTATCAAAAAGTATTGATTTGAACATGCAAAATATATCAATACTTAAAATGGAGCAAAGGTAATGATAGCCTCTTTGTAGTTGAGGAGTTTCAATGCATTTTAATACAAAACTTGTTGGTATCAGCATTGAATCGATCTTGCCGTAGTATTACATGTAAGATCAAAGCAAAAATCACTGGTTTTGCCTTTCAGTAATCTGCAGTCACTGTGCATGTAACAATAAACACTTCGAATGTTAGAATATAGTTATACAATAAGGCTCACATTGCAAACAAAACTGCTTACTTGTCACCTATGAAGTACATTTTAGGAGACTTTCTTAGGAAAATGACGCAATATGGACAAAAAGTTACTACTAAACTATGAGCTTTCCCACTCTTGCTTTATCCACCATGACAATAACTAATATCATAGTATCAACTAGTTTTTTTGACATTTGCAAGTGTATTACTAAGTTTCACTACTGATGTTGATAAGTATTCTTTCATTGTGTAAAATTAGACAACTTTTCAGGAGTCAGGAAAGAGTTAACAAAGTTCTCTCTCTCCCCTTGTAAGAACACAATGGGTGTGGTCTTGTATCTGGACGCCTGCCACCATCCCTCCCCCTCATCTCTCCATCCCTCCTCTCCCTCCTCTCTCTCTCCCTCTCTCCTCTCTTCTCTTGCCTTTCTGCCTGTGCACGTCAGTCCTGCTCCCAATGCAGCGGTAGCGGGGAAGCAGCTGCACTGTTAGTGGCAATGATTCTCTGCAGTATTATCACTCCTGCTGGCCTTTTAACATAACCACAAATAGCTGTCAACTTTGAGGACTGGATTTTTTAAAACATTTTTTCAAGAAGTTTGACAACATTTTCTTTCGCAGGTTTTTCTGAAAGAGGTCCTGGAGCAGACATTGGAGAAGGAGAGGGAGGAGGTGCGGCGCGGGGCTGGTATGGTGATCCGTGCCCACATCCTCAGCTATGTGGCAAGGTGAGGGGTCCGGACCTGGGCGGGGGGAGGGAAGGGGGGAGAGGAGGGAGGTAGAAGGGGGGGAGTTGGGGGGAGTTGAGAGGCAGTGACAGTTGGCAGTGTTTGTTTTGGATTGGGTTGGTGCACAATCATGCCTCCTCCGCACACGTGTGTACCTTTGCGGTTGTCAGCACATTTGCGTCGCATGGATTAGTCTGCAGTATGCCACGGGAATGGATGCAATACTGACTGATTGGACTGCTGAGGCTGCCGCAAGCAGCGTTCAAACTACATGCTGTTAAAGAGGTAGCATTGATACTTGAAACAGGGGTTTTTACATATTTGAGTGGTGTACTTATAAAATTACTGTTGTGTTTCCTACTTTGGGCTTGTATTGGCTTCTATTGTATTTAAATCCTCTATAGGGAAGTACAAGAAAAGGTCATATGTCTGTCGTAAGTGGTATCTTTGTGTTGTCTGTTATATAAATAATGTAAGTTAATGTCATCATGGAGAAGTTAACTCTTTGCTTGGTGTGTTTCATAGTATGATATTAAACTTGTATATCTTTATGGAGACCACATTGCTGGTCAGGTTGGTGGTCAGGCAATCCTGCTCACAGTAAGAATGTTTTCAAGGATTTTTTTTTTACCTGTAATTGAATAAATGTTCAGATAGATCAGTTTAATGGCTTACTGCGGAACATTCCTGGCAAATCAATAACGTTTGGAGAGGGGCAGGTAGGCTGCCGTATCAGAAAAGTTGAGTAGTGCGCCTACAATGTTTTTGAATGTTTGCCCTGCAAATATATTAAATCACTATTGTTACTAAAAAAAAACAACAACAACCTTAAAAGTGTGTAAGAATTTTGGATCATATTGGGTAAAGGTGTTTTGTACAGATTGTAATCATTTATTGTTTTGTGTATTGAGTTGGCACTGGTCTTGCTGGTGTGTCAACTGTAAGCTGCATCTCTCCTGGCACAGGTCCAAACTCCACTGATGAAAATAGGCTTTGTGTGTTTTGGGTGCTAAAATACCTAAAAGTCACACCCCAAAAACGTGTCAGTCTACCACCCTGGATAACTGTTAGGAAGAATAAAAAACTTACATTCTTTTAGTGTTATGCAATTATAGGTTATTGGAAACGCACGAGGGGTTTAGTAATGGTAATATTGTATATGATATTGTTAATTACTTAGCAAGGTGAAACACTTAAGGGGAAAGCAGCTGTGCAGTGGTTAAGACTTTTGCCTCACAGCAAAATGGTTATGGGTTTGATTCCCAAATGGTGTCAGCTTGCCCTATTGTGGAAGTTGAACACCAAAAATGGCAAAGTAGATGGCAGGTGTGAAATCTGTCCCCCCTTCCTCCTCCTCTCACCTGGCCTTTGTTCAGGCTCATCTGTGCTCCCTGGTCTTTTTCTGTCAAACCAAAACTGGCACACTATCAGACTGCAGTAACGTAGATAGCATCTAATGGTGATATGTGAGAATACCGCCAGCCAGTCTAATTACAGATGGTACCTTTAAGGGACCAAGTGAAAAAAACAAATTTAGAGCCACATTTACAATTATGAGGTATAGAAGTCCTGTTTGGATGAAAACACAGCAAAATGAATCACAGTGAAGTTAAAATTGCAGTTTCAATGGTCGCAATTAGCAATTATTTTGGTTTCTGTATATTGTATGAGGAGAAAACACATGTTTCACTCTTGATGTCACCTACTTTGTGGAGAAAACAGAAAATCAGCTGATATGTTCATCTATCTTTAATACATGAGCTCTTTGACTGAATGTTACTTAGGGGTTTACTGTGTTGTTCATATCACAAGAGTAACAGATTTGTGCATGAAAGGCTAGAAATACTGTTAACTTAATTAATCGGTGTAATATTAGCTAAGTTTAAATGACCCATCACCCATGTGTCTTATTATGTGTAAAACCTGTTGACCAAATTGTGTCGAGGTTCAGGTTTCAGTTGAGTCTCAAATTTAAAAGGTCCTGGACGCTCCAAATGCATTCGGATTTTCTTCGCTTCACCCCACAGTCACCCTTCTCACTTGTCTTCTTTCTGATCATGGCTGGCAGTCTGTTGTTGGCCTGTAATGTATCGCCACCCCACCTGTGCGCCACTGCGTTCGAGGTCAAATGGCGTCCTCGGAAAAAGCCCCGTTGGGACCGTACAATGATTCTGATGACAGAGTTCAAGTTGTGGATTCTACGCCTTTTCCGCCTAATCCTAAAACCACACATAAAGGGAAGTCCCCCCCGGACACAGGTCTCATTGTGTTATTACATGTAACACTATCTATGCTGAAAGTGATTACTGCCCGGGCTAGGTGGGGTCGGGGGTCAGGTAGGGTTAAAGGTCGTGGACCTGGTGCATTGTGTGTGGTCTGCTTCAGAGTCTTGTGTGTTTATGCGTGTGTGGGTGACAGGGCTTAGTCACAGGGCTAAACACAACCGCCCACATGGACTCAGCACACTGCAGAAGTTCTATAGGGCACAAGTCTGAAATAGTGTAAAATGGAGTGTGCTGGGATCTAAAACATGGAGAGCTCAAAACATGGAAAACAATATTAGTCACCAAATGGCTTAGCCTGGTTTCTCCCTCTTAACCTTTAGTCTCAAGATTTTACAACGTGTGTGTGGTTGAATGGATCGTGTTGGTGTTTGGGTGCGTTCACACTCCTTGTTGGGCCCTCGTTTGAGCCCATTTTAGCTCTGAGTCCTGGTTTGGTCCCGTTCTAGTCCTGGTTTAGCCCTGGTCTAGTCCAGGATTAGTTCCGGGTTTAGTCCCAATTTCTTGATGTTCTGTGTTGTTGAACATGTGAACAGATACTTTGTCTAAAACAAGAAAGTCTAAAACAAGAAAGTTTGTTCAGTCTCTAAACTTTGCCTTGGTTTTAATTGGTCATACTCTTTTTCATTGACAATGACCTGGGCCAGCTGTTAGATTAGAGGTGATTCAGTGACAGCAATATGTAATGTGATGTGTTGTGTGATCCAAAGATGTACTGTATCTCAAGTTTACAAACACACTTTACAATGTACAATCTTGTAGCACTTTTACTTTACAGCACAGTAATAGCACGGTAGAATGGAAATAGTACTGTAACTAGATATGTAGTTATAGCAATTACATAAGAATTACCAACAGAAACAGAACACATCTGTTATTCTGCTGTATTTCATGATAATACAATCCTAATCCAGCCCAATATGAAGACTATAAAGAACCAGGGAACATGGTCGGTATGTCTTGATAATAATTATGTAGATTTATCCCTGAATCCTCCCTCACTTTAATCCTTATTGTTGTGATTTCCTGTTACAATTACTTTGCTGTAATAACTTAACACAATGGTAAAACTGGCTCTCAAATGCAACTTATTAACTCTGTATTGAGTGACAGGCTTAAATACAACAATATATCTATATTTTTTTCTTTCCAGGAAACATTATAACAAGGTCCGGTACAGCGTCGTCACCATCCAGAAGAACTACCGTGCTCACTTTTGGAGACGTCTCTTCCTGCGCATTCGAACTGCTGCCATTATCCTCCAGAAGCACCACAGGGGTCAAAGGGCACGCTCGCTCTACCAACAGCTCAGGGAGGAGAAGAGGAGGAGAGAGGAAGAAGAGCGGAGGAGAAGGGAGGAAGAGGAGGAGAGAAGAAGGATGGAGGAGGAGAGGCAGAGGAGAGAAGAGGAGGAGAGGAGGATAAGAGAGGAGGAGGAGAGACAGAGGGAGAAAGAGGAGGAGAAGAGGCAGGAGGAACTAAGACTGATGGAGGAGGAACAGAAAACAGACGACAGGTATGTAAACATTTGTTTGTGTGATTATAAGGACTAGCAAACTATTTTGTCCTCTGTTCTGGTCCATTTAGATTCACATTGGTTCTTTAAAATCCTGTATTCTGTCACATTGAAGGCGCCATCTATCCATCCATTTTCTTCCACTTATCTGGGGCCGGGTCATGAGAGCAACAGTCTAAGCACCCCCTCTCCCCTCACCCCAGACACTTCCTCCAAGGCATTTCCAGGCCAAACTCTTGCTCTATTCTTCCCTCACTCATGAAGAAGTCCCCTGAGATAGTTGTTCCTCCTTCAATAAAAATACATACCTATAATTATGTTTTGTTTAATATAAAATAAGAAGTTGGTCTTGGCAATATATCCATCTACATAAACCACTTGGGTCAGAATTTGGGTCAGGAGAATTTGTAAGAGGAGGAATACAGGTTCAAAACTCAGTGATGGTTTTATGTAATTTGACTCTTAGAGATGACTTTTTTAAATTTAATTAGTTTTTTTTTTTCATATTAACATTAAAAAAACAGTTGTCTTTTTTAGAACTCATTGATAAATTCTTAAATGTGAAGAGGGACTGTCACCTGCTTGTCTGTATAGAGATGTTATTCCTTTGAATGTTCCAGAGTACAACATTAAACTTACACAACTCCATGGAGATTTTAGTCAGGACAACGCCGCCAGACCAAGTTACAGGTCCGTAGAGGATAGCTTATTCACAGAATCAATACATGCTTTTCACTGTATTTTGGGGAATAAAAACCTCTGTAATCAAATAATGGATCTCATCTGTACTCCCATTCGCAGATGGTAGAATCCCCCACCAGGAAAGTTACACCATGCACTTTTAAATGTACAATACAATACAATCATACATTTTGAAAACGAATGCTGCTAAGTCACTGTTGTAAAGATCCTTACTAACACATTTCAACACAAAGGACATGACTAATGTTGTTGTCGCTGTTTTTATCTCAGAAGGGGCTGTCCCAGACCCTGTCCCACTGCACCACCACAGAAGAAGAGAGCAGGCAGATGGAAGAGATCCTACGATTGGAACGCGAGATCGAACGTCTCCAGAAACAACAAGAAGATGGTGTGTCCCTGGTTGGTGATATGTCCCGCGAGGAACTCCGGCAAATCAGGGACGCAGAGATCTACCGCCTGGAGAAAGAAGCATCGCGAGTGGCCACGGAATTCCTGGACTTGTTAGACTTTGGAGGTTTGGAGCCCTCTTTATCCAGTGAAGAAAACCTTCACGACCCAACGGAATCCACCGCTCCTCTGGCCGAAGAAGAGGTGGATGAGGGCTTCCACGCTGAAGATGAATGCGTAGCGTTGCCAGATTTTCCTTCACCAGTGTCAGTTCCTCTGGACAAGGAAGTGTTCCAGAGTATCCCGCCTCCCCCTCCAGATTTTGCAGAAGGACAGCTAGCTACTCCCTCCTCCGCACAGGACAAGCCAGTCACTTCCAATGGTCTTAGTCACGTTCCTAAACTTTCCACTACCCACGTTCCAGCTCCTCTTCCTGCGCTGACTAATGGACACAGGGAAGAGAGGAACAGTCGGGGGTCAAAGCTGAATGAGCCAGTGAATGGTCAAGTGTCCCAGAGCACCCTTCCCGACCCGGAGTCGGACTACGATCAAGAAGAGTTTGAAGAGGCTCATGGGAGTTCTGGGGCGAGTATTAACGATGGACATATCACAGACGAGGAGGTGCTGAGAAAGTCCTCCGGCACCCAAAACAGTCTGGACTCGTTCAGGGGCAGCTCTGACTCGGTGAGAATATTTTTTAAAACATGGAATTTATACAGTTTTCTTATATTAACAGGGAATCTCATGTTAGACATTGCTTATGATGGTGAAGGATGTATTTGGGTTGGCCTTTTTGAAATTAATGGCCATTATGGCTATTATGTTGGATTTTTTAGATAGTACTCTGCTCCTGTATTTTGTTTATGTATCACCATAGGGGTAGCCATATTGATAAAAATTTATATTCTGGTATGTTTTTAATATGATACGTTGTCAGTGTCAACTAATATTGCAAAGATGTTGTACCCTTATTTGGAGGTTTTAAATCTTAGATCATCCATTTTCATACACTTTTTACAAATTTTGCAGATCTTCAAAACAACTTTCACGATATAATTAAAATTTTGATATCATACTAAACTAACACATTTTTAAAAAAAAACACACATTACAAAAAGATTACTAGTGTTGAATAGTATCCTTACTCCTCTCTAAATCTGAAATTTCTGTAAAACTGAGAGGTGGTGTAGATCCACAGATACTGGGAGCAGTGCATGTATGGCACACATGCGAGGTTATGATGTGATGTGGATTCAATGCCCAGTGGATATGTATTAATCAATCATATCTTTTGTAATTTATTGTTTTTTTTACACATTCCGATGATTGATTGGTTTTGGCTTTGATGACTTTACAGAAACTGCCAGTGTCAACAAAAGCAACAAGCTCAAAGAATCTGTGTGTGTCAAGTGCATAGCTTTAGGCAGTAAATTCAAGACAAGACAAACATAGTCACACTGCTATTAAGAGGCTTCATTCTTTTGCCAATTTACTCAGATCTGTTTTGTTTGCTTCTTTGCAGTTCATTGACAGTGATGATGAGAACGATGCCTATGTGGACACAGATGAAGAGGTTTCCAATGGCAGAATCAACCTCCTGAATGGATCTGGGCCTCCGTACTTCCACGGCTACCTTTACATGAAGAGTGAGTTGCTTTGTCAAATTGAAGGATTGATATTTGAACTCCCATATCCTCAGAGTGTTTAGGCACCTCTTAATCCATAAATTAATACATGAGAATTTCAGTCCGTTGTTGTAATTGTGTTTGGGACAGATAATCCTGAAACTTGATCAAGTACAGATCCCATCAAAATCAAAGATAAATATAAGGTCTTTACAGTCATATTAAAATATTAGTGTCTCGATACAAAAATTTTCAAACTTGATTTCGATACTAAGAAATAAACTTGATGAACAATGTGATTTTCAACATTCATTTATAGCACTTTATCTACTGTGGTCCATGGGTGTACTACTAGTCTATGTGTCTTATACTTGTTCTGATACAGCTCAAGATCATTCTAAAGCTATTCAGGAAAAGATCATTTCTGTCCTGTGAATGTGATTTTGTTTAGTATAGATACCCACTCAAATGAGTATCTTGTTTTGATACCAGGTTTACTATTGGTTTGTATCAGATTTTCAACTATTTTGACAACTCTATATAATATAAATTATCCAAT
This sequence comes from Periophthalmus modestus, assembly GCA_019594935.1. Classification (NCBI taxonomy): domain Eukaryota; kingdom Metazoa; phylum Chordata; class Actinopteri; order Gobiiformes; family Gobiidae; genus Periophthalmus; species Periophthalmus modestus. The sequence continues at coordinate 21,717,333 of JAIEZT010000009.1, read as the reverse complement.
TGCAAAAAAAGCTGTAGATACACACTAAAACTAAAAATATGGATAGTAATGCATGTGATTAATTTGACCCTTTACTTGAGCCGACATTCAGGCACCATTTTGATCACAGTGAAATCCTCCATGCATGTACTAGTTTAAACTGCCTGTATTCACTTCCAAACTGTAATGAGTATCTTTGACGTACTGCATATTTAGTGACATAATATTTACTCACACTCTGTATTTTGACTAGCACTTACCCTCCCTCTCAACCGCATGTCCCCACTGCTTTTGTTCTCCCAGGCGGTCTGATGATTCCCTGGCGTCGCCGCTGGTGCGTGCTAAAAGATGACACCTTCATGTGGTTCCGGGCCAAGCAGGACTCTCTCAAATCGGGCTGGCTCTACAAGAAGGGAGGGGGCATGTCCACGCTGTCCAGACGAAACTGGAAAATGCGCTGGTTCGTCCTCCGCGAGAACAAGCTCATGTACTTCGAGAATGACAGCGAGGAGAAGCAGAAAGGGACCATCGATATCCGAGCCGCCAAGTATGGAAGATATGTTGTTTTACAAAAGTGCATATGACTGGTTAGACTACTTATTTCAATAAAACGTAATTAACATCACTATGTTTAACTCTTGAAAATCTACGGGGTCAAATTTGGCCGCAGTTAATTGCTGCTACCCAAAATGAACAAACAAAAAAACAATTATTAAATTTCAATTAAAAAAATTCAAAAGCCCAGAGTGCCACTTCTGGCCCCTGCATAGAGGTACCTAGTGGATGAATATTGAACTAAAACGAGACAGGGATGTAGTGACAAGATGGCTGACCTGTTGAGCTGGAAAACTACCCAAACAAAATTGTCTTCTCAGAAAACCAGTGGTTGGTAAAATAGTGTGGTTTTTTTTGTTAATCTTTTTAATAATAGCTTGCAGAATGTCTAGAAGTACGTTTTATATTCTTTTTGGATAAATTAGCAAGCCCAATGGGTCAAAATTGGCTCTGATCCTAAATTAGAGAAGAGAGAAGTGGATATTTCAGTATTCAGTGAACTTATAGCAAAAATGTAATGCAATGTTCATAATTTTCCAAAGAAGAAAATGGTTCTTGGGTTCTCCAGGGTTAAGATTTGACTACAGATTTTGGCAATTTTTTTCAAGCACTTTTAGCATATTTATGAAGTGTAAACATTTACTTCCTGGTTGGACATGGGCAGAAGATATGACATATATAAGGTAACTCCATAAATGTTTCCTAGCAACCATACTGTAAACAAGGACCAAAACTTTAATTATCTAAATTACACAATTATTATAATTAGACTAACACCTAAACACTCCTTTATTTTGTGAAATGAAGCTCTAAACTGCCAGGAAAATCCTCTCCTTGTGCATAAATTGTTCCTGTATTTATATGAAATATTCAGTGTTGATGACATAGGTAGAGGTATTTTGAGAACTCACCACGAGGCAACTTGTTGGCTAGTGTATTTTTGTGCTTTTCTTTTCAACCTTTTTTTCCCCACCAACTGCCACTTAACTGATGTAAAAATATGATAAATATTTACCACAGTGCCTATCCCACCAAACCAAGTAAGAATTAGAAAAAACACGAAAACCAGTTATATGCACTTTAAATACAGTTTTTGAATGGAGAATATGTATTTATAAAGTTTCATTTTTATGTGTTTAGGGAAATTGTGGACAATCACGAGAAGGAAAATGCACTGAATATTGTGACGGAGGAGAGGACGTACCACATCTATGCAGAGTCTCCAGAAGACGCAAGGTACTTTATAAAGACTTGACTACCTGACCTTCTCAAACATGCCTGGTTATGTCCATTTCTTAGATGCATAATTATTATAATATACTTAAGTAGAATTAGAAAGATTTTGTGGTTGTTTCTCTATAATGTATAATTTTAACTGGCAACAAGTTGAGTCACATTAACTTTACTTTGCTTATCTTTACTATAGTTTATTATTATTATTATTATTATTATTATTATTATTATTATTATTATTATTATTATTTATTATTTATTATTATTATTATTATTATTATTATTATCATTATTATTATTATTATTATTATTATTATTATTATTATTATTATTATCATCATCATTATTATTATTTATTTTATTTTTTACAGTTTTACAATATTTTATTACATAATTTTAGAAATGTAAAATTGTCTTATAGAATTCTTTTATTTAATTTAATATTTTTTTTATGTACAGCCCATTGACCTTTAACAGTAATACGTGGCCAATTGTTCCCTCTTGTGGTTATCCATGGAAACAGTCTTTAATGCTGACTTGCTCTCTCACTTCATACCTCCCCCTCCCTCCCATCGCTTTGACCCCGCAGTGGTTGGTTCAATGTGTTGAGTCGTGTGCACAGCGCCAGCCCAGACCAGCTCCTGGAGATGCATCATGAGCAAGCCAACCCAAAGAACGCAGTGGTGAGTTCCCCTTTCCTCTGACTACAAAAAAAAAAAAACCAGACCCTAGTATACTTTACCCTCACGAGTCTAGTTGTTACAGTAGGGAAAACGGTCTATGGATACTGATGGATACTATATTGTTAAGTAAAAACATATATCAGTAGTTGCAAAGACTTTTTTTTTTGCAAGATCTTTACGTTAAACGTGTACAAATGTACATATTTCATACTGTTTTGATATTTGATTTTGTTACTAAAATAGACCTGTAATAGCTGAAATAGCTTGAATTTATATAACATTTCAGGAGACTGTGGTGTTTTACATTAGATTATTCATTAATTAATTATCCACATTTAGTGCTAATTCTGTAGCCACAACTGCCCTGGGACTGGAAAAATGGCTGACAATCAGTGGCAATGGCCTCTCCAATCACAACCAATCTCTCACTGACACACACTGAACCATATTTAGGCAAGGAAGTGTCGTGCTTAAAGACACAACTATATTATGGTTTGGTCTGAGCTGGGACAGAGCCACAACATCATCATAAGTTATATTTATCGTAATTTCATTTTTAAAAAAATATTATAAGTTGCTATAGTTTCACTTACTTATACAGCTATATTTTTCACACTTTACAGGGCACCTTAGATGTGGGCTTGATTGACTCGGTTTGTGCATCTGACAACCCTGACAGGTAAGAAATGACAACTAGTCTTAATTGTAATTTGCTGATTTGAATACTTTGCAACAGTGTAATCGATACAATGGTTTGTTTTAGACCCAATTCCTTTGTGATCATCACTGCAAACCGCGTCATCCACTGCAACACGGACACACCAGAGGAGATGCACCACTGGATCGGACTGCTGCAGAAGTCCAAGGGAGATGCCAAGAGCGATGGCCAGGAGTTTCTGGTCAGAGGTCAGTTTGAATCAACTAAAATCAATTTGTTTAATCCACAATTTGACTTGACTGAACTATCTCCTCTCCTGATTTGCACCACCAGGCTGGCTTCACAAAGAGATGAAGTCAGGAGCCAAAAGCACCTCTCTGAAGCTGAAGAAGCGCTGGTTCGTCCTCACCACAAACTCGTTGGATTATTACAAGTCCTCAGAGCGAAATGCCACCAAGCTGGGCACTCTGGTCCTCAACAGCCTCTGCTCTGTGGTGCAGCCGGACGAGAAGGTCTTCAAAGACACTGGTATGGAGCAGTGTAACCTTTTATAATATAATTTATCCATAACTCAGTAACATGATGTCTCTATACTGTTCCCTCAGGTTACTGGAATATCATTATCCATGGACGAAAGCACTCTTATCGCCTTTACACCAAAATGCTAAATGAAGCCATGCGATGGGCTAATGCAATCCAGGGAGCCATAGACAGCAAAGTTCCCATAGAAACGCCCACCCAACAACTCATCAGGGATATCAAGGTAATGAAACCACATGTATCCAAACCAGTTTAAGTGCTCTGAAAATGCTGGAATGTAATAACTTAATAGAGTTCATTTTCACACAAATAACGTTTGACATGACCTTTTTGGGTTTTCAGTCTTCCAAACCAAGGACACAGTCTGTAGTGAAGTGAGGTACTCACCTCTGTGTGCAGTGCTGACTTCTTTCTTTCAGTTCTCCTGTCATATTTTATATGTTTAATTTCTAGTACTTTTTTAATATTGTTATAAATAGTATAGTTATAGTTGTATAGTTATATATAACAGTTCTTCTTTGAATAGTTTCTTTCACTGACCTCTTTTTTGTGTCCACAGGAGAGTAGCTTGAATGTAGAGGCTGTGGAGCAGACCTACTGGAGGAATCCCATCCTCAGATATACCCAGCATCCTTTGCACTCACCTCTTCTACCTCTGCCATACGGAGATGTCAGCGTCCACTGTGAGTTGGTCACTGTCTCTGTGTTTATCATATTTAAACACCATTGTACCTTCTTTATTAGCTTTTATTTAAACCATAAACAACAAAACATTATATTTTACATGCATATCTGCTCTTGAATATTTTGTAGCTATTATTGTCATTTCTGTTTTTTCTGTTTTTTGTTTTAGTAATTTGCATGTTTTTGACATTGTACTTGCACCCTCTCTCCTTCCAGTGCAAAAAGAAAAGGGCTACACCAGCCTGCAAGATGAAGCTGTCAAGATCTTCAACTCTCTTCAGGAGATGGAGGCGGTGTCCGACCCGGTGCCCATCATCCAGGGCATCCTGCAGACCTGCCAGGACCTGCGAGCGCTACGGGACGAGGTCTACTGTCAGCTGATCAAACAGACCAATCACGTGCCTCATCCCAACAGTCCGGCCAATCGTGCGCACTGGCACCTCCTCACCTGCATGAGCTGCACCTTCCTGCCCAGCCGTGGCATCTTGCGCTACCTCAGGTTCCACCTCAAAAGGTCGTGATAATACACACTACACACATTTTATATAACACTTTTCATTTTGTTTATTTTTTATGCAGCCATGCACTTTCAGTTATGTATTTTAAAAATAACCAATTATTGAGATGGTCAGCCATCACTATTCAGTCCAGAAAGTTACCTTTAATACATATCCTTCTATACAACACTTACCACAGAATGTTGCTATTAATGTTCCTCTATTCCTCTATATCTCTCAAATACTTTGTGCCAGCAGGTTAACACAGAACAGACAGGACTGAATTCTTTGGGAGAATTTCTGTTAAAGAATAAAAACCCATATACATGTCTGGCAACATTTTAACAGTTAACAGAACACATTTTCACTCATGGTGGCAAAATATGTGGTATTATTTGTGTTTACTGCATACTCCATGTACTAAAATTGACCTATCGATGGCACCACGTATGAGGAATACAGTACAGTATATGGTCAACTCAAATATAGCTTTTACAAATAACAATTGTAATGTTGATTTATTCTTAATTAATGAAACATTGAACAAGATGGCAAAGTTGATTACGTCGTCATTTGGTGTTTTGGTTTTCAAGACGGTTACCCATTAAAAAGAAGTGTGAGCTCCTCACTTTGGGTTGCCAGAACCTATGACTAAAACCAGCTGGAAAGAAACCTAGCCTCCAGCATCTAAAGCCAATTATTAATCAGTAATTGCAATACAGTAAGAGTACAGGTTAAATGCCCTACCTTTAATTGTAGTAACTATAACAGTAAACCAGAAGATTACTATAGTGAGACTGTGGACTTCTTTAAGTCCAATCTGACAATACTTTATAAATATTTCCAGGATTAAGGAGCTCTTCCCTGGTACAGACATCGAACAGTATGCCCACTTCATCGGCGAATCCCTAAAGAGGACTAAATCTCGAGAGTTTGTGCCCTCCCAAGAAGAAATCATCGCCCTGCTGACCAGACAGGAAATGACCACTACGGTTTACTGTCACGGGGGAGGCTCCTGCAAGATCTCCATCAACTCCCACACTACCGCTGGAGAGGTAACATGCCAATAATATATGCTGTTATTTATAAAATGTATCGGTGTTAAAATGCTGCTTTGATTTCCTAGGTGGTGGAAAAGCTAATTCGTGGGTTAGCTATGGAAGACAGCCGGAACATGTTTGCGTTATTTGAACACAACAACTCCATTGACAAAGCAGTGGAAAGCAGAGTACTTGTAGCAGATGTTTTGGCAAAATTTGAGAGGTACGCTCATTCATAAACATTGAATTTGTAGTCCTAACGTGGCGTGTGTGCTAATTTCGTGGGGTATGTTTAGACTGGCGGTCACTGAGGAAGATGACGGCCAATGGAAACTGTACTTTAAGCTCTACTGCTTCCTGGATGTGGAGAGTATGCCCAAAGAAGGAGTGGAGTTTGCATTCATGTTTGAGCAGGTGACAATTTAAGTTAAGATTATAATAATCAATATATATTACGTTGCATAACTAGTATTTGCTAAAGCATCTAGGTGTTTCTATAGTTTTGGTTGGTTCTGTCAGGGGAGGTTTAGGGTGGCAGTTTAAGAACTTTTTCAGTCCTATGAGATCATTTTTTATTAGTATCTCTATTTATAGATGAGGTATTTGCGTCATTGACTTTACCAGATAATTTTGAAAAAGTTGTTTTATATGTAAAATTAGTAGTTAATTAGTTAGTATTATCTGCAATAATGTAAAAAATAAACTTGCAAAAAGATCAGATGAAATGACAGTAAACTTCATTTTACCATCTAGTCACATTTCACCCCCTTTAAAGGTGCACTATGTAACTTTCAAGGGGGAGGTTGTGTGACCTGCTTGTCTCCATGGAGATGTTTTTGCTTGGCCTTGAATGTTTCACAGTTTTCTTTTATTGAACTTATCTACATGTGACCCTACATGTGACCCCGACATTACTAATGCATGTTTTTTAAAAGTATTGAGCATTTGAACATTATGTAATTGGATAAATGCAAGAGTTTAATGCCTTACTGTGGAATATTCCAGGAAAAGCAAAAAAAAACATGTTTATAGAGACAAGCAAGTCACACATCCTCCACCTTAAATGTTTCATAGTGCTCTATTAAAAAATAAAAGAATAAACCAAACTGCACTGTGCCTTAACCAAAGCTCTGTCATACCCGTGTCCCAGGCTCACGAGAGTCTGACTGGGGGTCACTTTCCCGCCCGTGAGGAGACCCTGCACCATCTGGCGGCCCTTCGTCTGCAGTTCCTCTACGGAGACAAGGGCAAAGCCTCCTGGAGCCTGGACAGTGTGTACCCCGTGGGCCGCCTCCGAAACCGCATCATACAGTTCACCAAAGGGGGAGGGAGCTCAGGCACGGGACAGACCCTGGAGAGGAGGAGGACCAGCTTCTTGGACGGGACGCTGCGGAGGGGGCTGAAGACGGGCTCCATGAAGAAGCAGAAGCTGGAGGAGGAGCAGATGTTGGAGATGTGGATCAAAGAGGAGATGTCGTCCACACGGGCCAGTATCACAGACAAGTGGGCCAGGCTAAGCGGGCTGGACCAGCACCAAGCCATGCTCAAATACATGACTGTGATCAAGGAGTGGACCGGGTACGGGTCCACGCTGTTCGATGTGGAGGTATGGACCGTTTTTATTTGGAGATCTATATTTACGATATCTTTCATTCAATTTCTTTCAAAGTCACTGACACTTTTAAATCTTCAGTAGCTCCTATAATTCTTAAGTTATACTCACCAAATTTTAGCAGTAGGTAAACTGAAACTTCTGAGATTTTTGGCAGTATATACGGTTATAATTGTTCGCTTACACTTCAACTTATCACTACTTAAACTAAGGGAAGTAAAAATGACCTAATTTTAAAAAATAATGTTTTTTAAGTGTCCACCATTTTGGGTTTGGCACTGAATATCTCTATCCAACACACTTTGCATAACATTTGAAAGCATTTCCAAGCTTATGGCTCATATTTGATAATCGATATTACCTTTTAAGTCGTTTATTGTCTGAGGTTTATTCACAAACGCCTTTTTTTTAAGATAGCCCCACAGGAAGAAATCAGGACTAGTCAGGTCTCGGGAGATCACATACTGCCCCCTGTCTTTGAAAACCACTTATTATTCCTTTAATGGCACCGATGGTACAACGACCGTAACACCGCTGGGTTTCTGAAATTGACCCATGTGACTCAAAGTACCACTGTACAATGAGGGTTCGTTCCTCGGTGCTATATTTGCTCATATTAATGTCGGAAGGGTAGGTCTAAATGCTCTGAAAAAATAAAAGACAAACATTTAGAAACAAAAGAGTTATGAATTTTTTTCAACTGTCAGTGACTTTTGTCACTGTATTTTAGAGATTCAACACAACAAAAAAAAACTATACAGTACATATCAATCAATCCTTTTCCACTCTATCTGGGTCCTGGATGCAGCAATCTGAGCAAGCACTGCCGAACTTCCCCCTCCCCAGACACTTCCTTCAGCTCTTCCCCCAACGCAATACCATTACGAAGATGTTAGCAAAAGTTTTCTTTAGTAACTTATTGAAAGTACTTTTGTCTAAACTTTTCTCTGTACACTCTGTTGCAGTGTAAAGAGGGGGGCTTCCCACACGATCTGTGGCTGAGTGTGAGCGCAGAGAACGTGTCCGTGTACAAGAGAGGAGAGCCCAAACCTCTGGAGACGTTTCCTTATGAACACATCGTCTTCTTTGGCGCTCCACAGCCCTGCACCTACAAGATCACTGTGGATGAAAGGGAGATGTACTTCGAAACTCCTCAGGTACGTCCTTTTGCCTTTCCTTTTTATAGATTAAATTTATCCATTATTAAAAAGTCATTAATAAAATAAAATCCAAATTATATGTGTGATCTCTAACAGTGTTTTAATGCAACAAGGGAACAAATACTCATAACTTTTACAGAATCTTTTCATAAATGGGATGAAAAGTTGATTAATTTATATATATTTTAAAAAGTGTTGATACAATAAAGGGCTGTGCTATTCATCAAATTTTAATTAAGAGATTCGGTAATTTTTTATCTACAATGATGAGCTTGGATCTTTTTAATCGCAAGGTCAGTAAAAGCATGTGGTTTGAAGCAGATTTCAGATTTTTTTAGGAAGAAATTTAACGATTTTTGTGTCAAATGGCAATAATTAAAAGTACTTTTTTTATGTTCAGGAAATTAATAATGAAAACCATTTAATTTGGTTTTAATTAGACAAACAAAAATTGATAAGTAAAAAAGTTATAGATTTTTTTTGTCGTCCACCCTTACATCTACCTCTCTTGTAAAGTTTTTTGGAAAGAATACATTTTTTTTTTATATAGCACATTAAAAATACAACTTAAGCTGAACACAGTGCTTCACACAAAATTCAACAAAAAACAGATATAATAAAAAAAAAAAAAAGTTACCAGAATCTCTCATATACCCAGCCCACATATTTACTGACTGTGTTATGTTTTTTCCAGGTTGGAGAGATCACAAAGATCATGAAAGCCTACATAAACATGATTGTGAAAAAGCGCTGCAGCGTCAAATCCGTCTCCAGTTACGGCACCAACTGGATCAGGTGATGGACAGGTTGTCAAAGCTCAACGTGGTATCAGTATCAGACGACTGCCCTCTAGAGACGAGCGGGCAGAAGACACAGAGAAACAACATGCATAATACACGGGCGAGAGCTTAGACTAAAATGTAACACGGAATATTCTATACTGCTAATGTGAAAGCAAGAATGTCCGAATTATTGTATGTTTTTTTCTGTGTTCATACCTTGTTCTGGTTACACTGGCTCTCAACAACCTATTACTCTTTTAGATACATTTACAATAGAAACTCAAGTCATATATGAAGCAAAAAACACCTCTTATCGTCTTCCTGGAAATACTATAATTTCTGTATAGTGTTTTTGAGCCCACAAATCAAAATTCTCAACTCTTTGAAATAATTCCTCACTCAGGTAATATAAATGTATGTGATGAAAACAAGTTTGCCTTAGTGTTTTGGGAGTTCGGGGCTGATGTTGCCTTTATAGACTGTTGCCTTTTGGAATAATATGAACAAATGTATCATGAAAGAAGTGTCCAAGAAGAAAACTGTAACCACTGCAGAAATGTCCTTTAATTTCAGAACATTTTTGTATAAACGTGTTGCTTAAACAGGATTTAAAATGGGCGGTTTCTTGCTATTTTGGGTCATAGAGGGTGGGGTATTTATTAGTGTGCTAAAAATGTAAAATTAAACTTTGCTAGTCTGTTATTGTATGATTTTCTATTTCAGGGTTACAATATTTTGACATTTCAAGCTAGTGGTTCATGATATATGCTTCCGTACTAAAGGATTGGCAGTTGTCGCCTATTACTGTCAATGATATTCCTCGTGACTGATTTCTGTAGTTACCGTGTCCAATGTTTTGCTAATCACACATCAATAGAACGGTCCGGGATGACAAATGACCCACAACCATTTACACCCTGGGATTGACCTGGCTCATCTCCACTCAGAGGCATTCTGGTCAGCTGCCGGCGGCCACACCAGAGACTGATCATGCCCACACAGAAAAGACTGTTAATGACTGTCGTGAAGGAAGGAAACATGGAACATAGAACATGTTTTATATCAGAATTTAAAGATGCTTTAATAAATTATTGTATTTAATTGCTCCTGTTGTCGTTCCTCTTATTAAATAAATACAAGTGTGCTCTGCTACAGTAAGCACGCCACGTCAGCATAACTAAATATTATTATCAGCGTGTTTATGTCCAAAATATCCCCTGCCATCTTTGAAGTTGTTTCTCCACTCTGCAGTCTGCATGTGTGTTTGTACTTCAGACATGAGACTGCTTGGTTATAAAACATTTACATTATACATATTTAATCCAAACTATTATGAAACTATGGGAGGAGACCCGGGACACGCTGGAGGAGGTGGAGGTTGTGTCTGGGGTGAGGGAAGTCTGGGAGTCCCTGCTTAGACTGCTGCTCCCACGACCCGGCCCCGGATAAGCAGAAGAAAATGGTTGGATGGATATTATGAAACTAGTGTACTCTAAATTTGGACTTTTATGTGTTTCTTTATATTGTAGAATGTGATGATGTCAAAGTCCCCTTTTAATGATGTTATAAAAACTCATCCAAAAGCAAAATATCAAATTTAATCATTTCTATTAGTGTCCGGGCCCTAGAACTCATTATAAACCACCAAAAATAAGCATCACCTTGACTGTCTCCCATCTGTATTAAAATTTATTGGCCTACAGAATGTCGTAATTATCGGAAACCCAACAATTTCAGAACAGTAATAACAAAAACATAATTTACGATGGAGTACAGCAGTGTTTTTTTTTTTGTTTTTTCTTTATTTGATAAGGAGAGTGCGTATATTAATGAACATCTGTAAACACTGTGTAAATATGCCAGATTATAGCAAAAAATACTAATTTCCATCTGTTGTCCCTCGGCAGGTACACAAACAACAAATACAACATAGACATTACAAAAATACAATAAAAGCAGCTAAAAGTGCTCACAGACCTGGTTTTTCTTGACCCACAGTTTAAGGTGCAGTTTGAGTGTGGACAGAGATGAACATTCTCTTATTGTCAGAGGAAGACTATTCCAAATATGAGTCTTATTAAAAGAGAGCACGGTTTGACCACGACTTTGATCGTTGATATATCCCTCCTAAAATACATAAATTGTGGGTAAAGGGTTAGTTGTCAGCACAAGATTTTTCTTCACCTTTGATCGGGGGATAGCGCGCACGCAGTCCCCCACCTCCAGAAATTATGCAGTTGAGATTCCCATATGTAGAGAATTCATTCGGGTCAGACTGTCGGAGTGCAATGACAGTACCTCACCGAAGATGACCACCTTCATGATCATGGTAACATCCCTGCCAGGTAAGTATAACTCTATCTTTCAAGAGAGAAGGTCCGGTTCTTACACATATAGCTTTACATTATGGTGTAAAATTCAAATCCACACAAAATAAGATAAACATAAAAACAAAAAATAAAAATAATTTGCCAATAAACAACAAGCGAATGTTACAAAATTGAATATACAGAAAAAATAAAATTAAATCAAATAAATTAAAATACGGAATCGAGGCACAGATGCATTGCGATCTCGCGGACCTGTCCTTTTTGCTCCGTACAGAAACGCAGCTTTTAACATTAGTTCCGCTGAGGGGCACTTTTTTGTTTTCTTTGATTTTTACACAGTTTACTCAACATTAAAAACAATAGTATTTCATCTTCATAAATTTGTCTGGACTTTAATCAAATTTCTGAACACGATGTTTACTAAAATTATTACATAGCTTCTTGTCTTACAAATTAGATAGATTATTGGCTGTGTATCAATCACTGACTGTATATAAAGAGTACCAATGCTGCCAACTAATATTTACGACAATATGTGGAAATTTGTAATAAACTGGACTTTGCTAATGAGACTGAGATTGTGATGTCAACCTTTCGTAAACAGCCTCCCGTGCTCCTCCTTCTTTTACTCCTCCGCTGCTTCTCCCAAGTGTTTCATGCAGCGTGCAGCTTCTGTTTACTTGGTCTGTTTCACTTGTTCAAACATGCCTGGATTGTGCAGAGTTTTTCTCGTTGTTTTTGTCTTAAATCTGTCCTATTTTGGATCTTTGGATGCACAAACGTCGACGCCATCGCCTTCAAGTAAGTCATTTTTTTTTACAAGTCAGCTTGAACAGTAACTTCATGGGGTTCACTCACTATAGTAAAGTCAGGAGGCAATCACATGACTTGTTTCCTCATTGCACACATTGATTGACATATCTGTATCAAATATGCAATTACAAATCAAACTTGTGTCTATATGTTTGTGTATTATTTATCAAAAGTTACCATAATTTGACCTAGTAACTAAAATCCCCTCACATGTTTATACTTTACAGTTCCTTGTTCTTCAAAATCCAACACAACTTGTGGTGAATGCTTGCAGAATGTGACAGTAAGTACCCCGCCTTAGTATTTGCATGTATTTTATAAAGCACAAATCTAATGAAAGCTGTTCTTTGTTGCAGTGCTTGTGGTGTGAACAAACAGAACAATGCATCGACTACCCTGTGAGGAACATTTTGCCACCTAAGAGTGTGTGTCCTTTGAATGATGCTCGATGGGGGGTCTGTTGGGGTAAGAGACACACTGAAAGTTATTTAAAGTTAAGAATTTCCATTTAGCTTTTAATTTTTAATCGTTTTCTTGTTATTCAGTAAACTTCCAAGTGTTGATCATAACCATGTCAGTGCTGGCTGGTGTTTTGATCATCACTGTGTTGGTGTGCTGCCTCTGCTGCTGCAAGTGTGAGAGAATCGGGTAAGTCACATGAAACGTCCACTGGTAAATCTGGTGCACCACAGGAGCAGTAGGAGGAGAGGGAAAACAATGGCTGCTATTCACCGTGGCTGATACAGACGTCTCCAAAAGCTGTTAGAACTTGTCTGGGATAAGCTCTGGAAATAATAATGTGCAGTTTATTTTAGTTTAAAGTGCATATCGCAGGTTAGACGACATATTTCACTAAAGCATATTTAGGTTACATAGTTATAACATAAAACATAATTATTTTTTAGGATCAGAAAACTTTTATTGCCATTGTCAGTGAACACAGCTCACAGACTAGGAACTTTCTTTGGTGATAAAGTGCATAAGTACAAATAAGGCCATGCATAAAGTTAAAAAAGATATACTTAAAAATAAAATACTTAGAGGTAAATATATACAACAGCAGCATCAGAACAACAGTGCAAACACGGCTTATTAAGGTGACTGGTGTTATAAAGTGTTCAATTTAGTGCAGATATTCTAAAGTGAAGATTCTCCAAAAATATCTTGCCTAAGTTTATAATTTTACTTCCTGGTTGGACATAGGCAGCAGATATGTCATAAGTCGAGGTAATTCCGTAACTGTTACCTAGGCAACCATAATATTAACAAAATTACACATAGTTATGATTATAAAAATAAATGACAACATCATATTTAAACCGTCAGCCTTCCTTCTGCGTAAATTCCTCGTATTTTAAATTAAATTGATATCAAAGAATAGAACTGATGTCGTTTTAGAGCTCACCACTACTTCCTGTAACATTTTGTTCACTACTTTTCTTCACAAACTGCCACATGACTCATTATCACACCAAATAATTAGGAAAACATATGAATTTGTCAAATGCACTGGAGCTTGGTGAAATGTAGGGCTACAATAATTGGGATAATCAAGGCAAATTGTTATTAAAATAATTGTTCACTGTTTTATTATTGTTAATTGTTATCTGTGCAGTATAACCAAAAATATATATTAAAAAATCATGTGATAATAACCAAAATCACAATCTCAAAAACAAAATTAAATGTGTAATTTTCATAAATACACAATATTTCCAAATATTCTTTGTCTAGAAGCTTTCAGGTGTTTTTTGATTAACTGACAGACAATTGTTACTTGAAGCCCAGTGAAATGTACGCAAGAAATAATGCTGCTATTCTATGTGTTGCAGAAACAAGAAGGAAGACGCAAAAGCTGAAAGAGAAACTCGTGCTCGGACAGCCAGACATAAAGCAAGGTGTGGTTTTGCTCTCAAAATAGTAACAATGCAGGCTCAATGTCCTCTTAACTAATTTACATATTCCCTTATAGGAGAACAGAAATGCAGATGAGACATGATGAAATCCGACAGAAATATGGTGAGTTTTTTTTTGCTTCATTTGGAATTTTTCAACAGATTATTTTGACTTTCTAGAGTGTGACGTATCAGACTGAGACATTTTCAATATTCAGTAAAACAGGACTGCATGATATGGCACAAAATTCATTATTGCATTTTCCACTCATCCCAAGATATTTAAATATTTATTTCCTGTACTTAAACAAGAAAAATGTTCCTGTCTTAATGAATTAAACTGTGAGGTGTTGAGCTTTAAGCATATTCATGTTATATTATAGTGTTAACTGACACACAAGACCAACAGCGCCATCTCCTGGAGAACTATAAGACCCATATGTATTTATATATATGTCATTTGTTTGTGTAAAGGTTACAGTCTAAAGGTAGCTCCATCTGACAGCTCTCACATTTTTCTCCACAGGTTTGGCGAAGGATAACCCATATGCTCGAATGAATGAACACTAAAGAAGAGTATTTCCAAATGTACCAGCGCCTACACTTTTAACAAACATTGCTATTCTGAGAACGGTACCCTAACATACACCTAAATATGACTAGAATGGTTATGATATCAGCATTGAGACAAACCAAAGCTTCTGTATGTTTTTGATTGCAAGAGAATTTGTAAATCTATCGATATTTAGTTTTTCAGTTGATCTGAGGGCTTAGAGCACAGTGTGTGACTTCTACTGTCTACGTCGTTCTAATTGATGATTTTCTTTTATGTTTGCTGCTTCTGCTGTTATCTTTCTACAATGCATGAAAAGTACATCAATAAATTCACAAGTTTAACACAAGATTGTATTTAATACAGTAACATACTGGCCTGAGAGCAGGAGCAGGTCACAGCTAGTTATTTTAATGAAAGTTTAGTGAAATATTTCTCCTTCACTGTGGGCATTACACACTGTTTACTGATGCTAACTTGTACTTCTAAAATGTATATTTTTCTATCCCATGTTTGACAAAATAATAAACAGCATTGTGCTCTGGTCTCTGGTCCTGTGTCCTCAGTGTGATAAACACAGTGTCTTGATGCTGGTGTAGTGTCCTGTGTAGTGTCCTGTGTAGTGTCTTGTGTAGTGTCCTCTGTAGTGTCCTGTGTAGTGTCCTCTGTAGTGTCCTCTGTAGTGTCTTGTGTAGTGTCCTCTGTAGTGTCTTGTGTAGTGTCCTGTGTAGTGTCTTGTGTAATGTCCTCTGTAGTGTCTTGTGTAGTGTCCTGTGTAGTGTCCTCTGTAGTGTCTTGTGTAGTGTCCCTGTAGTGTCTGTAGTGTCTTGTGTAGTGTCCTCTGTAGTGTGTAGTGTCTTGTGTCTGTAGTGTCTTGTGTAGTGTCCTCTGTAGTGTCTTGTGTAGTGTCTTGTGTAGTGTCCTCTGTAGTGTCTTGTGTGTCCCTCTGTAGTGTCCTCTGTAGTGTCCTCTGTAGTGTCTTGTATAGTGTCTTGTGTAGTGTCCTCTGTCTGTAGTGTGTCCTCTGTAGTGTCTTGTGTAGTGTCTCTGTAGTGTCTTGTGTAGTGTCCTGTGTAGTGTCCTAGTGTCTTGTGTGTCCTGTGTAGTGTCCTCTGTAGTGTCTTGTGTAGTGTCCTGTGTAGTGTCCTGTGTAGTGTCCTGTGTAGTGTCCTCTGTAGTGTCTTGTGTAGTGTCCTGTGTAGTGTCCTGTGTAGTGTCCTCTGTAGTGTCTTGTGTAGTGTCCTCTGTAGTGTCCTGTGTAGTGTCTTGTGTAGTGTCCTGTGTAGTGTCGTCTGTAGTGTCTTGTGTAGTTAGTATCCTGTGTAGTGTCCTGTGTAGTGTTGTCTGTAGTGTCTTGTGTAGTGTCCTGTGTAGTGTCGTCTGTAGTGTCTTGTGTAGTTAGTATCCTGTGTAGTGTCCTGTGTAGTGTTGTCTGTAGTGTCTTGTGTAGTGTCCTGTGTAGTGTCCTCTGTAGTGTCTTGTGTAGTGTCTTGTGCAGTGTCCTGTGTAGTGCCCTCTGTAGTGTCTTGTGTAGTGTCTTGTGTAGTGTCCTCTGTAGTGTCTTGTGTAGTGTCTTGTGTAGTGTCCTGTGTAGTGTCCTCTGTAGTGTCCTGTGTAGTGTCCTGTGTAGTGTCCTCTGTAGTGTCCTGTGTAGTGTCCTCTGTAGTGTCCTGTGTAGTGTCCTCTGTAGTGTCTTGTGTAGTGTCTTGTGTAGTGTCCTGTGTAGTGTCTTGTGTAGTGTCCTCTGTAGTGTCTTGTGTAGTGTCCTCTGTAGTGTCCTCTGTAGTGTCTTGTGTAGTGTCTTGTGTAGTGTCCTCTGTAGTGTCCTCTATAGTGTCTTGTGTAGTGTCCTGTGTAGTGTCCTGTGTAGTGTCCTCTGTAGTGTCCTGTGTAGTGTCCTCTGTAGTGTCTTGTGTAGTGTCCTGTGTAGTGTCCTCTGTAGTGTCCTCTGTAGTGTCCTGTGAAGTGTCCTCTGTAGTGTCCTCTGTAGTGTCCTGTGTAGTGTCCTCTGTAGTGTCTTGTGTAGTGTCTTTAGAGCTGGGGAGTCTGGGGCTGGGCTCTTGTGATGCAAAGCAGTCTCGGGAGCGCGGATTCTCCTGTGCGCGCTCTCGTGTGCGCGCTCCCGGCAGAGGAGGACCACGTGACCCGTGCGGTCGAATTACATTTTAAATGTGAGTGCGCGCGCCTGCTCCACAGAAAAGAGCCGGAGGAAGTGATAACAACCCGCTCCCTCCAGACTGCAGCTCCTCTGTGTCCAGACCGACCAACGGCACAATGTCTGAAGAAAAGCCAAAGGTAAGAGCTCATACGGCTTTATATTTGTCCATGTTTGTTACGGAACAGCCCTGAACACTCGTGTGCGGCACCGCTAACCCTGCTGGCCATGCTACATTTGAGCGGGTAGAGGTGAAAACAATGGTTTGCGGAGATCTGGACTTTATTTGCACAATTTGTCTTATTGTGCTCTTTTGCGGTGCATTTCCCACTGGACTGTTTGTCCCTGATGTCTGTAGTGGTCCTGTGCTGCACATTGTGACGGTCTGAAGAGAGAGATTGTGCTAAACACGGTTTCATTTTTCCTTTTCGTTTGCGCCATTGTGGCGCTGTGTCTGCGCCAGTTTAGGCTAACATGCTAAGCTAACAGCGGATGGAACCTATATTTAGCGGCGTGCGCTGCAGCTAGCCTCCACAAAGGAGCTAAAGCAGGGGGCTGTTTGTTCCAGCGGTGTGTGATGCTAATGCTAACATGTGTGTGCTGCAGGAAGGAGTGAAGACGGAGAATGACCACATCAACCTGAAGGTGGCCGGACAGGACGGATCAGTCGTACAGTTTAAAATCAAAAGGCACACTCCGCTCAGTAAACTCATGAAGGCGTACTGTGAACGGCAGGTAGGACACGGGAGTATGTCTTTATGTGAACATGAACAGCTCACACATTAACACATGTGTCTGCAGGGACTGTCTATTCGTCAGATTCGGTTTAGATTTGATGGACAGCCAATCAACGAGACAGACACACCTGCACAGGTAAGATCCACTCTGCTCAACAACTGGCATTGCTGATGGTCAGACTTTAGAAGAAAAATGCTTTTATTTTACATTCTCACCTTTTTTAGAAACAATTTAACTGGTTGACTTGTTGAATTGCTCAAAAATGTAGTTGGATAAATGTCTGCCCACTGCAGATTTGAGTTACTTCAGCCTGGATGTGGTGAAGGAGACTTTATGACGACAAATAAAAATGTTTACACTTTTTAAACATGAATATTTTGTTTTGCAGTTGGAAATGGAGGATGAAGACACAATTGACGTATTTCAGCAACAGACTGGAGGGGTGTATTCCTAAGTGGACATGTTGGAGAGACTTCTCAAACTTGTTGTAATTGTGTTTTTACTTGGTTCTGGCTTTCTATTTCCCTTTTTCTTCTGGTTAAAAAATGGCAGAAGTAATTTTACGGTTTTGAAGATGATGGCTTTTTCATTAGGCGCTAATCTTGAACTCTGAAAAGCAGGGTCATTTTATAAATCAATTTTACTTGAACAAATTGTTTGATCGTGGCGTCCTATGAAAAAGCTGCCCTTGAGGTCAATTAACTTCTGCATGTTCACAAGACTCCATGCCAATTTTTTTTTTTTTTTTTTTTTTTTTTTTTTTAAACCATTTTAAGTCTGCAGGAGCTCAGCTATTTAAGTCATTTTTCTTAAATATTATTTCTGATGAAAATTGCCGGCATTGGTAATTCTGTTTTCTATGTTTGGTAACTACTTTTAAAATCATCCTGTATTCTTATCTTGAGCATTTGAGAGAAAGCTTGTGTGAAAGTTAATGAATGGATTACCTCAGCTATGTCACCCTCAATTGAAATGTATCTAGTAAATAAAGTGTTTTTGGACCAAATGGGAAACTGCTCAATGTTTGTCTAATCTGCTGCAGAGCTGTAGCAGATGCAGATAATTTCCGATTGTCTTGGATATTCCAATCTATAAACTCAAGCTATAGAACTTGTCTTTAGGTAGCCTATAAGTGGATGTAAGTTATGTTGGGTTTGGAGGATGGCCATACCACATTTTTGTACATTTTTTGTCCTATTACTGTGAACAATAAATGGTAATAGTTTGTTACTCAGACTCTTGTCTATCGTGCATTGGTGTGGCATTATGGGTAGTTTAGTATGATGCCTGTGCTCTTAGTTTAAAAACTGGGATTACCATCAGATGAATCTTGAATGCCAGCGTTAAATGGGACAATTGCAGCTACAGAAGCTGCATTAGCACTGATCAATTGGCTGCAGGTGCTGGGGTTTAGGTAGTGGCTATTTAGATCAGTGAGAAACATTTAAGGATTAAACCAACTGGATTTCAGCACTGAAACTGGCAACCTTAACGAGAGACACAAGTGAGGCTCATTCAGCTTGGACAAAATGCCAAATTATAACATGGACATGGACAATATTTTTGTAGAATAAATCAGCATTACATTTGTTTCCAGTATAAGGTTATTTGATGTGAACATATCTACCTCACATGAATTTAAAATCAAAATCTTATCACCTCTTATCATTTTATCTTATCGAAGTTTCAATAGTAAAAGCTTATAGATGTTTTCTGTTATTACTTTGCAAAATGTGGGCCTAAGCATACTCTGGTAGTTTAGTTATCTTCCATGGGTCATTAATATTTTTTAAATGGCCAATATAAACCAAATATTAGTAACAGTTGGGGAGGGACTAAGGGTCTAAATAGCTGCTCAGGACAACCAAAAAAAAAAAAAAAAAAAAAAGGGATAAGTGTTACTAGTGCGTTCGTACAGTACCCACTTTATTTTCTGCGATGTACCCTATTGTCCACAGGGGGCCGCTCTTGACCCAGTTAGTCATTACTGCTCACGAGTCCGCTCTGGTCTTGTCCTTATGGGGGCTGCAGCACTCCAGGACACAAAGACACACTTGTTGCATATGTCCATAAAGAGAAAAGGACATAACTTAGTCCTGATCTTAAAAGCCTGATTTCACAGATGTTACCGGAGAACAGCCAAATGACGCTCCTAAGAGGCTCCTCTCATAGTGTCCTGATTGTGTAGACTGTATTTTTGGCCCATCCTTTGCATTTTAGAGACATGTCTTGTGAGATTCAGCTCATGTAATGTTTCCCACTCCTACAATAATTCAGTGTTGTTTTGGTTGGACAGCGCCAGAAAAAATGACTTCCTCAATTATAGAACAGAATTTAGAATAATATCATAATGAATTAGATATTACCCCATCTAAACTAAGCCACCAGAGTTACAATTACATAACTTTGATGGCTTCAATATATATAATTAAACATTTTCAGACATTTTATTCATTACATATAAGCATTATTTAAAACTACATGTAACTTTAGCAAAAAAAATGTAATCTTACAAATGGCCCACATCAGTTCAAAACAAAATCTGTACACCTCTAAATTTCAAATCTCTGCAGTGTAACTTTCCCAGTGGATGGTTCACTTTTGCTGGAAATGTTCCACAGAGTTATTTCGTCTCCATGGAGATAGGCAGGCCAAATTACAGGTCAGATTATCGGAGAGGGGAGCCTGCTCACAGTAAGAGGACATGTTTTTCCACTGCATTACTTTCACCAATAAAAACACCTGCAACTGAATAAATGACAGGTAGATTGGTTTAATGCCATACTGCGGCACATTATAGACAAAACAATAACACTTGGAGCAATTAGTCAACGGGTCTGATTTAGACTCACTTTCCTTAATATACCAGGGGACAGTCAGCCGTCTTATGCACCCTCTGCTCGGGTTGATCAGCTGACCTCAGACATGTACCCTCCCCTCGGATTGGACCAGGCCCTGAATCAGATCTTTGTGCATCTGGAAGACCTCTGATCATCTCCAGGGCAATGCCTCATGATGTCACTCTGCTGTGCGTAATCTGGTCTCCACCCAGTCCTCGGGTTACATTTCATCCCCATGTGTCGTATTGAGAATCTCTAACAACAAATCATGGGAGGATGCTCTGGTGCTCTGGGAATATGGTTTGTTTTTAGTTAGGAGACTAAGAAGAACATATATTGTGATGCTAAACACTTATTGAGTATACAAAAGGGTGTGGTGGTGACATGGTGTATGGTGATAATATTTTTTGATGTCTGTTTTATTTTGTTTGCGTAACTTTGCCAAAAAGACTGAAGCCAAATCCTGCATGAGGTCTCTAATGACATAATTCAAAGTTGCTAAATGTTCTTTAAAACAGCTGAATAAATAGACTAAAGCACATGGCAGACAGGTGCTCAGGCCAGATGATAGAGGAGTGACCAATAGACATATAACCAGAGGGTCCACAGTTCAAAGCCCACTCTACCCAGTTCCTGCTTCTATAAAATTATCAAGAGCCAGCCTATTAATTAGTAACCCATGCAGACTAACTTTCTACCCCACAATTATTCAAGCAGACCCAACAACTATCTATGGGTTTCAGAATAATGAAAAATTACGATTGTTGTCTTACAAATGGCCTATTATATGTTTTTAATTGGAAAAGTCTTCTAAATACTGTATTGTAGCCCATGTAACTGGAACCTGAAACACGATTTAACCCAAACTTGAGCAGGAATTTGAGTGTTTTCATGTAACTTACTCAGCTATTCTGTATTAACTCAACCGATTCTGTATTAACTCAACCGATTAACTCTGATGTAGTAATTAGTAACCCATGCAGACTAACTTTCTATCCGATGGTTATTCAAGTGGACCCAACAACGATCTAAGGCCTATGGGTTTCAGAATAATGAAAAATTAGGATTGTTGAATGGGGCAACGTCTTCTAAATATTGTAGTGTATATAGCCTAACCCAGGCATCCCCAAACTGTGGCCCGGGAGCCAAATGTGGCCCTCTGACCAATTTTTCTTGGCCCTCAAGCGTCCAGGTGAATTGTCCCATATTACCTTAAACAGTACTTTTTATTGTCTATTTCTGAAAATCTACTTTAAGAAGCCCATATGAAATATTGAATGCGTCACACTGAGGATGTAAGCATGAATAATGGTCTAGATCGGGGGTGTCAAACTCATATTCACAGAGGGCCAAAATTAAAAACTGTAACTAAGTCGCGGGCCAAACTAAATATTTATTGAAAAATTTCAACAACATCTGTATGTTTTTCAGAAGGTGTGGATTAAATTTGAGTGAGGCGGTGGTGGGGGGCCGGCGCCAACACATTTGCAAAGCATTCTGGGACTCATAGTATTAGAGGTGCATGCTCTATACTGGCACGACAGGCGGTGGGCCAGCTCTGATACATATTGGATATGATCTCGCAGGCCAAATATATTTGTATCAAGGGTCAAATTTGGCTCACGGGCCTGAGTTTGACATGTCTGGTCTAGCGGTTCAGTCTAACTTGTAATAAACACACAGATTTGAAGTATTCACTGTATTGGCAACCAGTCTATGGCCCTCAATCGGCCCTCAGCTTTGTCTGTATTTTTTTTGTGGCCTTAATGAGAAAAAGTTTGGACACCCCTGCCCTAACTGGAACCTGAAACACAATTTAACCCTAGAACACTTTCGCATATAAAAAGTTATACCATCACTTTTGCCGGGTAATTTTTACCCGATATAATATACCCAACAAAAAGTACTTGTCATAAAAAATAGATCAAAATATGACAACACTTGATAAATTAGAGTAGTTTTCTTTTATTTTCAACTGTGGTATGTGTAACAAAATGAAAAATAAAACACATAGGAAGATCCTACAAACAGGCTCGAAAATTACTGAAAAATTTGGAATTTGAGAACAAAAAAAATCCTAAAAAAAAAAATTATGATACAGGAAACTTGGTCTTTGGTCCACCCATTCCTGAGCATGTGAGACTTCCCTGGTGAAGGCATAGACTCCTTGGCACGCAAACAGCTACTAACAAAAATTGTATTTTTTCAGTGTGTAAAAAATGACCACTTGATTAAAATATTGTTTTCACCATAAGAATTCACTTTGAAATTTTACCACTTTGTGATATATATGTCATGTTTTTGCACTAAATAAGGCTAGCATACACATTCCAAGAACATTCTTACTTACCAATTCCTTACATGCGTCCAACAGGGTAGTAATGGCGTGGACACACCGGTCGAAGACATGGCACCTGTGCCGTGTCTTCCTGTCCGAGCCTGCGGGGCAGTCAGCACACCTCACTAAGGGACTATTGCTTTCTGCTGCCACTGGTCAGTACTCAAAGCCTGCATATCAGGCCTCCTCTGCATTTGGTTGTCACCTCTCGTCATTGCATTCTCATTGTGAATGATCCAGGAGTTAATCACACTAGCATCTCTTGGTTTTCCTTCCACAGCCATAGTGAGCACACATCTGGTCAAAAGTATCGACACCTCCCTTTGTTTGGTTGTGAAATTCAATTGCTTCAGACTTGCCAGTGGGTCCTGTTGTTGGTTTGTGTGCATGGATGACAGGAGCAGGACAACCTTCTTTTTTGAAGGTTTCTTAGGAAGGAAGGACACCAAAGTTAGTCCTTTAGTGAAGAGAAAAGCACTGGAGCCTGGTGTGCACTTTTTCTTTTCCTTTCATCACTTGAAATAAATATGTAAATATGGTGAGCCTGAATGTTGGCAACCTTGACATGTGGCAGGATCGCTTGATTTTAAACACTAACACTATCACTGGGTGAAATCCACCCAAAACGTACATTACCCTCTTCCACTATTGCCGGGTGAAAATCACCCGAAAGCAAGCCTGTAGGAAAAAGTGGGCTTTGGGGTAGGGAAACACCCACACCTTCATAGATGTCAAAAACAATGGTGAAGCTACCCAGGGACTCATGACCCTCAGAAAAATGCAACATATTGAAAATCATGTAAATACATTTGCTCGGGTGAAAATCACCCGGCGATAGTGCTCTAGGGTTAACCCAAACGTGATCAGGAATTTGAGCAACTTACTCAGCTTTTCTGTATCAACTCAACCAATTACT
The DNA here is from genome assembly GCA_019594935.1 of Periophthalmus modestus. NCBI lineage: Eukaryota > Metazoa > Chordata > Actinopteri > Gobiiformes > Gobiidae > Periophthalmus > Periophthalmus modestus. The sequence continues at coordinate 21,693,332 of JAIEZT010000009.1, read as the reverse complement.
CACTCTGTGTCCCAACTCTGATGAGGTATAACCATGAGGCACAGGACAGGGGCACACATGAGGCACCCCTTTGGCAACAAACTCAAAGTACCACAATGCAACACAACACACACACCAGGACAAGCTCGTCTCCTTAGCTACGGCTTTGGGAGGGAGCTGCTACGCCCCAAGAAGAAGAAGAAGAAGAAGGAGCAGGGGAAGGAGTGGGAGTCTTCACCCCCTCAAAGAGCTCATTGTGGGGAGGGCTGAGAGAGGACCCCATCCGCTTTAACTAGCTGGTCAGCGGTGCATGGATTAACTGCGTGCCCAAGAGCCCCTGCGCGCACACACAGCCACACACGCTCAGAGGAGGAGGACTGCTCAACGTGAATCATGCCCAGCGTCATTACTACCGACTGGGAGTGGAGCCGAAATTGTGCAAGATACGGATAACTAACTGTCTGCACTTACAAGTCCGCGGGTAGCCCCAAGTTTTAGTTTTTTTCCCCCAGCTCCTTCAGATTTGCAAAAAGAAATGCGTCGCCGGAGACTGGAAGCGAACGGTGGCGTCTGCGCTCACGTGTGCTTTATGTTCAAGAAGAAGTGACCAGGATTAACAACAACAAGCGCCACTGACGGGAAAACCCAAGGAGAACCACGCAAATCGGATATATTAAGTCGACTTTTGAGTGCCAATTCTTCTCTTTAAGTTGTAGCTTTTGAAAACTTGTTGGTTTAAAGCGACGTGAGCAGCCATGGGGAACGCAGGCAGCATGGATCAGCATACGGACTTAAGGGGACACAATATGCCCCTGAAATTACCAATGCCAGACCCGGGAGAGCTAGAAGAGCGATTCGCGATTGTCTTGGTAAGAATTGAAATAATCTAGTGCTCTTGTTTCGTTTTGAGGCTTATCTTGAGTGAGTGGCGCGGCACGCTGGAGTGTCCTGGGATGGGACAGCTGTAGTCTGGAGAACTGGGACCATCACGCCTCATTCTTTGTTGCTAGATAAGGGACCGTCCTGACAAACTTCTCCACATGTTTTCACTGTTCACGTGTTTCTAGGATGTTAGAGTTTTTGAGCTTTAAAGTACAAAATTATAATGGAAATTCCTGTGCGTAATTTTGCCTTGTGATCATTTGATTCAAATTCTTGCGCGCAGCCCTCCTGGACAAACTCTAAACTATTACTGGATTTTTTTTTGTTTTATAGCTGCCTTTATCTTAGTTTATGAGTCACTCCTATTGTTGAAAGAGCTGTCCTATTATAAACTGTCAATAAGCAACTAGTTTTCTCAAATTCTCAACGTGGCAAATCCTTTTTAAGACTTATAAGCAATCCAATCTCATTACATTTCCCTATCCCAAACTTTATTAGACCACAGACTGGTATTGTTAAACATGAACAGCTTTTAATAATGCAGATTTAATGCTGATCAGGAGGACTCCCTGAACACTGCTGCCTTGTTGCTGGATGGAGGAGGCACATAGAAGAACAGTGAAGTCAGACAGTTGGGGTGAAATTCGAGAGCCTCCAAAATGTGGGTCAAACGTGATTGTCTCTGCTCCCATAAACATTAGCCATAACTGCTGCAGGAATTTTAACTTGATCAGACTTGAGAATATGCACGGGTTTGTGTGTTCGTATGGAAAGCAAAACTGATCTGAGTTAATTTAAAGTTGTTGGTCGCATCTTGACTATGCACAAACATGAAGAAATTAAGTTCCTATTTAGTGTTACTGTGGAGGAAATTGTTTTTAATGGTCATAAGACATTTTAAGACCAATGGAAAAACTGGTCATTGTAACTTCCTCCAAAAAGTTTAAATAGTTTGTCTTGGTTGGTTGGTTTTTTTTTTTTTTTAAACTCATTATCACTGATTAAGTCTTATATTGTTTTAATGGAAAAACAGCCTTGTTCTGATGCTTAAATTAGACTGTAAATATCAATTATTATACTTTTTTTTTTGAGATATTAGAGACAATACAAACAAACGACATTAGACATTTTGACTTGAGGAATAGGGAGTGCATACATCAAGGCTTGAAGGGGAGGAACAATTATCATAAGCTTGCATATTATGTTTTTTTTACCTACCTCAATATCAAAATCCAATTTATCTTATACTTATTACTATGCAAATCATTTAAACTCATCATATACCGTATACTTGATGACCTTCTTGGAGAGTGGCACTTCTCGTACTCTCTAGACGGGGAGATTGTAGTCTTACACCCATCTATTTTGGAAACGAGTTGTGTAATAGTTTATCTTTTTAGGTGGCACAGATCTTTTAGGCCCGTAAGCCCATTAAAAAAAGAGGATTGGGTCGAGCTAGCAGCATGCCTGGGTGTGATTGTGTCTTGTACGGCTCTGATGAATACGACAGTCATGACAAAGACGCGCTGACTGTGTGGTAATGATCGTTGACATCACTCCTTTTGAAGGATTTGGGGTTTCTTGTCCAATCATGGCTGCTAATAAGATCACTTGCTTCCCACTTGTTGACTAAATATCACCTTTTACCAATTGTCAGAGAAGTGACAGTGAAAACTATTTGTTGTTCAGGGAGTTCGTCGCCATTACTGTCCAAGAAACAGAAGCATAAACTTGAGTAGCTGCTCTGGAGAGAATTGACTTTAAAATATTAGCAGTATTGTAGTGAGTTTTGTTTGCTTTTATCAACATTTGACATAATTTCCTGACTTTCATTTTGACCTTTACGACTTTTACTAATTGGATAGAAACAAAGCCCCTTATACTGATTTACCTAGTGACTGACAACAAATAAAACACTTGGGCTGTAACGATTCATCAGAAATAGTGACTAGTCTACTACTGAAATCATCAATTGTATTTTGATTACCACACATCAAAAAAGTTTAATGATCATGACAGTGGCCTTATTAAATCAAGATGTCAAAAAGGAAGACATATTCTCTGATTTTCAACAATAATAGGCCTATACTTAATTTGTAAACATAACTAGAAACCTTCAGTCACCATATTCCAACCGTTATTTGGTCACTAATTGCTAACTAAAGTAATGGTTACGTACAGCCCTAGCGTCAGTCAGTTGCAGTAATTGGTTGTAGTGCTGTCAGAAAAGTCTATTTGTGTTACATGTCAGGCACACTCGCTCTCTCCCATGATCCTTTGCTGCTGCCGGGCTGATACTAGCTTTAGCTCTAGGTGCAATGGAAGCCCCGCAGCATTAGCAGAGTTTAGCGCTATAATCACAGCGTTTAGTGTTATTTACTGCAGCTCAAACCGGGATGTGTCCAGCGGCCGCCGACTCTATTGATCGGCTGAGTGGCACTGGATTGCTCTGATGGTGATCTCACAGCACACCACTAAAAAGAGGAAATAGATAATGCTTCTCTGCTACTATCACTTTATAGCTTTATATTATACTATCATTACTCAAACCGTTGAACATTAGCGCCGCCTTAGCAGTTACAATGTTTGAAGTAAGTCTAATAGTAAAACGTCATGTTTATGAGTCTATAAAAGTGATTCAAAGATAATAAAAAAGTTATGTCCTTCAGCTCTGAGTCAGTTATCAGAGCCCAAAGTTCTGCTTGAGGCATTTTAAAGGTGGACTATGTAACCTTTCTGGTGTAGGGGTCTGACATCTGCTTGTCTCTGTGTAAATGTCATTGCTTTGCCTGGAATCATCCACAATAAGGACTAGATTAATTGCTCAAAATATGGATTCTTACTGTGAGTGGTGGCTTCTCTCCACAGATGTGACTTGTAACTTGGCCTGATGGTGCTGCTAGCTTGTCTCCATGCAGATAAATTAGTTAAATGCCATACTGTGGAATATTTGAGCCTGAGCAAAACGTGTATCTCAAGGGGCTTTCCATGAATAAACTTGAATTCATTTGTAATTCTTGTGTCCTCTTCAGTATCATGTGTAAGGTATCAGCAGCCGCCTGTTGACCCTAATTTTGATGAAAAAGCCTAACTGCACTCACCAGTCACTGCTCTGGACAATGTTATCAAAGACGGATATCTCACCCTAGATCCACAAGCTCATCCAGACCAAATACATCCATTCATAAAATTCATTATGCATACTTTTTAGATAACTTCGTGTTATTTTTCAAGAGGTAAAGACAAAAAAGGTTTGTGTCATGTCAAGGTAGAAAAAAAAACTTTAAAAATGAACACATTAAGTTAAGACCAAATACAATTCACACATTCTGTCCAGGACCAGATATAGAGGTGTGCATCACTCGCTGGATAAAAAGTCTTGGTTGAATGGCGGCTGAGTAGGCATTTTCCACTTAATGAAAAGCTCCCATTGAAGTGTGTGTCTCATGAGTCCCCAGGGCCCAGGGCTGATCTTTGAAACAGACTTAGGCTAATTGTAATGCAAGGCCTCGGCTGCTATAAAAGAGTCTAATTCACACCATGTGACCTTGGCTTTTGAGTGCACTGTGTTTGGAGGAGTTTTCTAAAGTAGTGAATGAAGAATAACCTAACAAAAAATAAACATAGGCTAGATGTGGCTGTTTGCAATATCAGATTAAACTCAAGGATTGAAAAGAATGCTGTAAATCTTGTTTCTGTTTACTGAAGCAATATAGTGACCTGTAGTATCCTTTTGTGGGACTACGCTGTGCCTAGTGTTTATAAGTTGTGTTCATGTGATATCACAACACTTAGAATCCCTATATTTCAAAACTGAGCTGGAGGATAGTTCAGACTTCTTTGGTGTAATTTCTTGTTTAACTGTCAGACTTGCAGATTTGTTGACCTGGTTTGTAATTAATAACTCTGTGTGAGCTCTATCCAAATGAAACAAAAACTGGCTTCAGAAAGGGGGCTGTTATTCAACACAAAAGATGTGATTGTTGTCTGTGAAAAGGACTTAACGCCTTAAACCATAATAGTGCAACTTTGTGGAGCCAATCCCTCACATAAAATGATAAGATTCAACATTTGTGGATCATAAGCTTCTTTATTCAAACAATGAATCTCCAGTAGAGTTTATCGGCCCCTGCGCTCAATCTGACATCATGACATCATCAAAATCTCTTCTTATTGCTCGTTTTAGAAGCCTAACTGAACACCTGCTCCTGTGTTGTGGTTACTTTTGTAGCTGACATATTGCAAAACACAAACATGATTATACAGTGTGCACAGCTCCACAAGTGATGCTTCTGCTGCTCACACGAACGCCCGACTAGATCAATTTTCCTCTTGCTTTTTATTGCCCCAATCAATCAAACGCCATGTGTAAGAGGGCGAGAGGCATGTCTGAAAATGATAGTTTTGTCTCTAAGTGCACGGAGACTGAACGCATCAATCTTTGGCGGCTCACATGGGTTGTATAGACTCTACGCTCAAACCCAGCTCAAACATGACTTTGTGAAGAGATGCAGTGTCCATGTCTGACTCAGCTAAGCACCACACAACCTTAAAACAGTCATATGTTAATGCTGGATAACCTCAATACTGTTAAAGGATCCAGGATGTAAATGAATGAGTTGTGTAAAATGCCATATGGGAACTATAGACTTAGTGTTTGTTGTCGAACCTGGTCTTCTCCAGAGTCTACCGAGATTACGTGTAAGCCTCTTTAGTTAAAGGGCTAGCAGGGGGCTTCAGACTAGTTGGACTTTCAAAGACCCTGCGCTTGAAATGTACTCCCAGGATTAATTATGAAGCTCCGCCATGTTTCCATAGCCCCCAATTTATCATTCTGACAAATCCAAGCTATAGCAAAGTGCACAGTGATGGCACATTTTTCTTTCAGTAATGGTCTGCTCTAGAAACAATTAATCATATTTTTTTAAGGATTATCCAAAAAGGGGTTGAAACTGTATAGCTGATAGTATAATGTAGTGTTACATGTTTTTTATATACATTGAAACAAGAGGAATTGGCTGATTGATAGTTATTTATTGTGATATTTCACCTCTTGTTTGGGTCATTCATGGTGGATAGTTCATTTAATGTACTAATGTATGTATGTTTTAGCATTCATAGTTTTTGTTTTGGTTGAATTCTTGTCTCTTTGCAATGTTCCTTATCTTGTCATCTTTATCATGAGATCGATCGGTTCAAAACATATGCTGACTTATGGCGCCTTTGTGCCTTTACAATATGCTTCCATATTATGGATTTCACACATCACTGAGCGGCCCCATTTATGCTCAGGTCATTTCAATCCATCCATCACACCTCTCTGACATCTCTCTGAATGCTTTGCATTGCACTATAAAGAGAGGCCTACCTCCCCTGTAGAGGCTGGACACTTTTCAGAACAGAACTGGAAAATGGCAGAAGTGAGAAGAATCACACAAGTTAGCTAAAAACAAGCTGGGTACATCCATCCATCAACATAAAAGGATGCCCATTTAATTACTTTTTGTATTTTGGATGTGTTGGGAAGTCTCAAGCAGCAATTTGAAATGTTTTGCTGCATCATAGTCATGGTATGCAAAACTGGGTGAAACCATTAGCTACCACTTTAGCCAAAACAAAATAATGATAGTAAAATTAACATTAAAAGAGAAGACTGCAGAATAAAAACCTTCAGAAAAAATCAGTCATATACACAGCTAAGCAGAACCATTTTTGGGCCTAGATTTAAACATTGTCAAAGTAAAGGCCTGTCTCACATCTTCAGGAAAACTGTTCCAGGTTTTAGCTGCATAAAACTGAAACGCTGATGCCCCATGACACTTTCTCTGTTTTTGTAGAGAAATCTAAAACTTTTAACAGCTTGATTCTATATAATATATTTTTTTATATCACACATTGTTATCTTGTTCAATTTGAATTCAATTCAAAATATCATTTTAAACCTTTCAGTTATCAAATATTAATGTTTTCAGTATCATTCAGTATCAATTTGAGAATCCTAGTGCATACAGGCTATATTTTTTAAAATTAGACCATAATCTGTATCTGTATATAGTTAACAGTAAGCTCTCTTTGTCACATTTACTCTGTATTCAACCCAACAATAAACAATATTCCCCTCCCTGCCATCCCGCACTGCCACCTCTGTCTCCCTGTCTATCCCAGGACATCTCAACCCGTGCCCTTAACTCCAGCCACTCTTCTTCATTAACAGCCACAACAATGCGCATTGTCCAAACAGCGGAGAGCAAACTTCGGCCCAATCCCGTGCAGCCGCCCTACCACTGGGTAACAGAGCTGCCCTTTATTCTCCACAGAGCCTGGCACGAGACCCAGAGCTGGCATGGAGCCCCCAGTAGACCCTCCCACACTCCCCCAGCGTCTGTGTGTATGCCCGGACAACCACCAATTAGCTCAGACAGAAATTCTTGGGGAGACATGGAATCGTCAGTATGGTCTCTGCCCTGACTTTGCTGTGGTGTTGAGTGAGAATGCCTTGCTCAAAGTCCCATGGCGGCTCCCGGAGGTGTCTTTCCTGTCTGGCTGATTAGCTCTATACAAGCTCCGCTGAGTTGAGACCGCTGGGATTTAGTCAGTACACTGCAAAAACAGAAATATATTAGTTTGACTTCTAGAACAAAAAATATGTGTTATTGTTTAAAATACTATATTTTGTGAATTATTTTGTGTTTTGCCCTTCCAATTACATCAACTTTAAATTATAAATCATCACATCCAGACAGTTACGCTTGGGTGATTTCCCCAAATACTTTTACTTGAGTCATTTCTTGGACCACTTCTTTGTACTTCTACTTGAGTAAACTTATTTTAAAGCAGGGGTGTCAAACTCAGTTTCACAGTGGGCCAAGATTAAAAACTCAATATTTATTATCAACCTTCTCATCTGGAAACAAACTGTAGTTTTACCTAAACACAAAATCAAGCTTGATATTACAAACAGAGAGAAAATAAATTTGAAAATTAAAGACACATCAGTAGTATTCATTTCTTATTTAAATAAATAAAAAAACAATTCTTTTTTTCTCTCTCTGTAGTAATTAATTTGTCCGAGGTGACCAGTAGCTCGGTCGCTAATGAGCATCAACAGAAAAGTAAGGGTGTTTGCCGGTCTCGACTGTGCACCTGTGTACTAGCAAAGCATTCTGGGATTTCTAGTATTAGTGGTGCATGTGCTATATACCAGTGGGCCAACTCTAATGCACATTTGATATGATTTCACAGGCCAAATATAATACACAGCGGGCCAGATTTGAACCCTGGGCCTGAGTTTGACGTGCATGTTATAAAGCAACGGTACTTGAGCACAATTTTTATCTACTCTACCCATCTCTGCAAAAATATTGAAAACAAACAGAAATGCACGCCAAAAACCCTGTTGCTGACATTGGGGCTTTTGGGGGTTTCGTTGCCATAGAGATGTGGGTGTTGAGAACTGACCAGGCCAAAGGATACAATAATAAGAAATGTCAGTACTTTTCTGTTTCCAAGCACAAACACTCATAATCCTTGTTTGAGTGCTGCTTTATTGATTCGTATGCCGCCGCTGTGCTGTAGTTTTCAACTGGAGATTAATGGAGTGGTATTCTTTACAATAAAGGGATTTACAGAAATAACAACACAGTGTATTTCTCATGCCGGAGTTGTGGGAATAGACTGCACTTAACTTAATAGGTTTGTGGAAGATGTGAGGAAAAATCGGCTTGCTAAAGGGCAGACATCATAGACATTTTTTATGCTTCCCGTTTCTGCACTTGCTTTGAAATCTGGTTATCTTCTGATCAACTCTTTTGGACACTCGCTGATTCTGATTAACACAACAAGGAGTTTTGGAACATAGCGATAATGCTACTAAGAAAAAAAACACAAGCTTCTAGAAAAGTATAATGTTAAACTGTGGAACATTCCAGGTAGGGCTGAGTGATTTGGGAAAATGATCTAATTGCATTTTTTTTCTGACAAGCATTCAGATTATATTTGCGATTTATGGATTAATAATGTGATTCGGTACAGTTCACATTTTAAACATGTTGACTTTTCATTTTAAACTGACAAATTAATACAAGAATCACATTTCAGAGCATATTTGTGCAGATTTAAACTACAGGATTACCAGTTTTTATGCAGAGTACAACAGGATATTTTGTTTATACGGTACCTAAAAAATTGTTGCCTTTGAGATTTACTAATTGCATCCATTTATATTGCAATTTTGATTTGATTGAGATAAATTTGCTGCCCTAATTTGAGGCAATTTAATAACATCTCCATGGAGACAAGCAGGTGGCAGAACTCCACCAGAAAACTTACACAGTACATCTTTAACAAAAAGGCAGCTAAAATGCTCATTTAATTATACCTAGCAGATGGAATTAGTCATTTTCTAGTCTTAATTTGCAGTTGTCGTTTATTTCCCTCCAGAGTCAGTATATTTTATAGTGGTCTGCGGTCTGTATAACGAGCAGGTGTTAGCTGCTGGGTCCTGCTCGTGTTTAATGTCAGCTCCACAGCCTGTTGCTAGGCTTGTCCAGCTGACCCAAAAAGTGCACAAAAGCTGGGCAGAGTCACAGCTCCGAGCGTGGAGAAGTGCATTAGATTAGAGCCAGACTGTCCAGGATCTAGGGCGGCAGCTGGCTCTTGGAAAGACACCCTGACAAGGCCAAAATGCTGAGTGGCTATGTGTTATGAATCAACAAGAATCTGTGGAAGTGAGCCTTATCACCAGCTAAGTCCACAACAACCTTCGTGCCGCTGTGACATATAAGCAGCTATTATGGTTTTAACATTGAAGTTATTGTTTTAAAACCTTGAGCACACCACTCACGACAAATTAAACGGCTTATCGCTCTGTTTGTGTAAGGTCGTAAGGAAGCAAGAGTTTGGATTTTTAAAACTTTGATTGTAATTAGATTAGCGATACATGATTAAAAAGTAGGGTGCACATTGTAAACAACTCCAGGACCATCTGCAGCAGCTCAAATTGCAATTTAATCGATTAAATTATGATTAATTATGTAACCCTATGAAGTTTCTTGTAGCAGCAAGTAGTGAAGTAGTGATTTTTCTACTTTCAATCTAGCTAAACCAAGAATATTAACAAAAATACAGAGTCCAAACCAAACATTGTCAAAATCAATCATTTACTTATCAGTTGATTACATTTTGTTGGCTGCATAGACTATGTTGTGAGTTGTACGCTTGATACCACCGCAGCAGTAGAACTGAGTTGACTGTATTTTGAAACGTTATCCAACAAGCATCCATCTTGTTCGTTGTTTTGGCAAATAAAGTGAAAGTTTCCTGTGCGCTCTGTAACTAGGTCTGTTTGCGATCTATTATAGTTTTTGATATTGCCACACACTCATCCCAATATTTATCCTTTGTAAAGTTGTATTTCTGAAGTTGCCATGGTAACTGTTGTGTTGGCTTGCCGCAGTGAACATCTGTGCTCCAGAGTGGGACTTTCTTACTGCACTTTGGTTTGTTTTCATGCTCTTTGAGAAAGTTGGACATGGGCTCCATCAAAGCAACAGGCTTCGCTAGAATCGCTACCACACACTTCACAGCTGCTGAGAGGGTACGGCGCGGTTTACTCTGCAGCAGTCAACTCTCAAATCCTGCTACCATACATCAAATATTCAAGAACCACGAAATCCCAGCTAGTGTACCATGCTGTGTTTTCTCAATATGCTAAAACTTAGACCTGTTATTACCACATGTGTTTGACTGTAAGCCAGACTATGCAAAAACATACCTCTCTCCAAATTCAATATTATTCCTAACACTTTATAGACACTTTGTACCGTTCTTTCTGTTATCTAATCAAACTAATACTGCGATTTTTTTTTTTTGATTTTTTTTTTTTGTGGCCTTAGAGGTGGAGACGCTGCATTGCATAACTCAAATAACTTAAGTGTGACTAGCCTAATACCATTACATTACTTTAGCCATGGCAAAGATACATCCCACAGAACCACACGAGTCTTTATGCATTCAGGAAAGATGCGTTTTCAGTTTGAGCCATTACAATTATCAGTATCTCAGTGCTTACAGCAAACTCCTCAGCCATTTCTTCAGGTGTCAAACTATCAGAAAGATATTTTCACCTTTCAGTCCAGCTAAAAAAAAAATGCAGGGCAGAAAGTACCAATATCCACTATAAATATATCTGTAAGTAAATCACAGATACCTTAAAATACTGTACAGCTACTTTTACTTTTGTATTTCGTTACTTTCTACCTGGCTATATGGGATTTTGTCCAAACAATCTAAAAAGAGTTCAGAAGTAAACTAATGATTTCACTCTATAAGTCATTGCCCTGTGTTTACGCCTCTCACAAACAACTTTGGTGATTTATTCTACGTTTGCTGCAAGTAGGGCTCCACCTCCGTCCAGACACTTTCGCAACCCAACATCTGGTCCTAGCTGGGGCTGCTCCGTGTTCATGTATCACTTGTTTTATTTGGACATCTTCCTGCTGTTTTAAGCCAGTTCCATAAGTTTGCAAGATGTCCGTTGTCCAAGGCTAATCGCATAATTTCAAGGGGATTGTATGGATCAGTGCCTCCTGGTTTGGTGTATTGGATCAAATGGAGACAGGACAGCCTAGGTACAATTGTTAATATTTCACAAAGATGCCATTAAAGTTTGATCGCTTCTGTGTTCTGTAGGTGCCTCTGTTGTTTCCACATGGGTTTGAATTATTCATAGCACATCATGTTGTAAGGTCAGTGTTGGGAAGTAACTGAATACATGTACCCATTTGGTAGTATTCAGAATACAGTTACTTTCCTAAAATCAAAGGAATACATTGTAGTACCTGATTACACAATTTAGTCTTCACTTTGCACAAAATGAGTTAGAAAAATAGAGCTCTTATTGTGAGTGCATGTGAGATTTTCCTTCTCCAATTAGTGATAAGAATTGCATAACAAACAGTGAAACAAACTTAAAGCGGTTTTAAATCCATTTTTACATCTTTACGCTATAATTTCAATGCAACCCAATGTAAAAGTACTCTACATATACAGTACTCTGAGATTTTAAATTGTATTTTGTTTCAAGGTCCAGTCATAGTTATTGTTTTAATTTTATTTGTGTGTTACAATGCTGACATTTTATCAGTGAAATGAATAACTTAATTTGGTAACTCCTCCGATCAGAACGTGGACTTGGAGGTGGAGACGGAGAAGGATTGCAGCTCGCACTTGAAACGGCATGATGACAGAGGGGAGAGAGTGCATTTATATTAATGGCTTGAAAGGTGATGTAAGAAGCTGTGATTGGTTGAAAGCAACAGACAGAGGAACATAGACTGAAGGAAAAACACACTCTTACTGATTGAATTGCCACTTGGGCGCCATAACTTCATTCTGTGATCTTTAGCCTTCCTCCACCAGAAAAGTTACCTAGTTCACTTGTAACTCCCCTGAATTTCATTACCAGATTACACTCAGCCCTTCAGCAGACTCTTAAAAATGACAGTATCAGTTTCCAGCACCAGTCAGAAGAATGCCTGGAATGCTGTTGTCTGTGGGGTAAAACTGGAGGTCAGGCCCAAACACTGGAGCTGGGCATTTGGTGCACAGCTCTCCAAACATAAACAACAGCAGAACGGAAGGGGGGCAGCTGAGTCGGAGAGAGGGGGTCCCGGGGATTACAAAGCTAATCTGAGGACAGACGGGGGACACCTGGGCCCCCACACGCTGCAGGGATTATGGACACACGCTGGGCTCATGAGCAGAGGACAGACCCCCCTCCACACATGCCACAGGGATGGATCAGGGCTTTCTCCATTACAGTGTGGAGGCATGGCTCAGCTAATGTAGGACACACTGAGGTTGGGGTATATAGAGTATATTGTTCTTTGCACACCAGAATGAAAAAATGATCATCTGATGTCTAAGTATTATTTTCTTACCCAGACTTCCCTCACCCTGGACACTTCCTCCAGCCCCTCTAGTAGGACTACAAACCAGGTGAAGGTAGGAACGTAGATTGACCGGTAAATTGAGAGCTTTCAACTCAGCTCCTTCTTTAGCATAACAGTTCGATACAGTGACCGCATCACCGCAGATGCTGCACTGATCCGCCTGTCAATCTCACACTCCATCCCTCACTCGTGAACAACTTTTCCACTTGAGGCAGGGACTCTAGGGGGATCACCTCTAGAGGGCAAGCCATCTTTTTCTGGGTATTCACAGGACAAAAATGTACCTCTATGAAACCACATAGACTAGTATACGCCCATGGAGCACTATGGATCCTACCTGTACGACTGAGGGATTACACTGATAAAAACTGCGTGGTAATATAGAAAATACTGCCATTTAATATCGAAAATCACAGTCTATTGTCTAAAGAAAGAGTGTTTTAAATTATTATTGTAGTATCGCAATCCGTATTGAGAATCAAGTTTATTCCTCAGTATCAAAATCAAGTTTGAAGTTTTAGTACAAAGTATGCATGAGTTTTTATTTGATACAGTTCTTATTAGGGCTGCAGCAATTATTATTTTTTACTAGTCCGACGATTATCTCTCATACACTGAAGACTCCGAGATCACAAATTGATAATTATTTGTGACATTTTGTTTTGTTGTTGGTGTCTTTGATATAAAAGGTCATAGATAACGATTACAATTATCAACATACAACTATTTTAATAGTCGATTAGTTATTATCACAGTTATTCTGATAAACTGTTACTGTTCTGTAGTTCTTCATTATTAATCTTGATTGTCTTGCTGTTACCCAATTGGTATGTTTCAAAATTCTGTTGTCAAATTCTACTATAAATATTTCATAAAGCAAAGTAAAATAAAGTAAAAAGTAAAAGTTGTTAACACATCGCTGGATGACACGGACACCAGATTGAGAAAAGTAAATATGTGTCATGGAAAAACTTTCATTATTGAGAAACAGTGTAGTTGTGTACACTATGTTACAGAAAGAGCCATAGTAAGTATGATACACAGTTTACGTCTATAGAGTTTTCTCTTTGGCACCTGCAACAATAACAGCTGAGCCAACTATTTGAGACAACTCCCATGTGCACTTATGTTAACATCAGGAAGGCAACATATTGTAGTGCACTTTAATCCTCCTGACTGCTTCTCTTAAGTGGAATATTAAAAAATGACACAATCACATCCAGCCCTGTAATATTAATGAACAATACACCCTTAGCCTCAAGAATTATGAATAATCCTCGGGTACGTGCTGTACAGTGCTCACTCATTTATACTTGCACAGTGTTGAGTAATTGTAAAACATTTGTTATGACCAGTCTTCAATAGTATTTGATTTTGTCAGCGTTTAGCTTGTTGTGGCTTGTTGCTGTGGTTGCTGCCTCTCATTTAGAAACAGTGGGATGTCTCAAAGTGCGGCAGTGAAATAGCAATTGGAACATTACTTTGAATGATGCAAATCCTGTGTTTACGCCGATCCTGAAGTCAGCTCATTATACTATTTAGTTTGTGACTTTCTTGTTTACGAAAGCTGTAATAATGGTATTGATTATTGAGATGAAAACTGTTGGTGAAGGGGAGTTGTTTTGTGTTGTGGTGCATTAGCAGGAGGAGTGCGTAGGTGTGTCTCCGGATCACTGCCGAGCCCCCAAGGACAGATCATTCCCAATGCTCCGAGATAGTGTGCACACAAGGATTCCATGTATCTACGGAAAGAGGGGCTTATTCATATGAATTCCAGGATAAACAGGTTTCATAATAAGAATATAGGTGGCAAAAAGTCAGGACAGACAGATTAGAAGATGCAAATACAATGGATGAGACAATTTCCACGAGACAAGATCCTTGAGAATGTGATAAGGGAGGAAGAGAATTCAAAAGAAATAAATGGTCTTGTTCAGATCAGTTCAATTTTTGGCCTCACGTTTTGATTGATTTCAAATATTTTCGCTGTCATTGTAACACTGCTTTTTGGAATTACAGCTTCTCAAGAGACTCGGCAACAATCATTTTTTGTCCAAGGCAAAAAAAACAACAAAAAAAACCCACAAGATTGTTTTCCACATGTATGTATAGTCGTGCGGCAGTTTTATTAAGATCGATATTTGTCCCAACCCTAAAAATGCATGTCCGAAAATAAAATGTTAATATGTAGGATTGTAAGAACGTCATAGTTTATGAAGCAATTAAAACAATATTTGGAGATCTGCTTATACAAAATGCTTATATAAAATTCATGACTCTTTTGTTTCTAAATATTTTTTTTTTTTTTTTTAGAGCATTTAGAATGACCCTTCCAACATTAATATGAGCAAATATAGCACTGAGGACTGATTTGGTCATTTTTACTTCCCTTAGTTTAAGTAGTGATAAGTTGAAGTGTAAGTGAACAATTATAACCGTATATATTGCCAAAAATCTCAGAAGGTTCAGTTTACCTACTGCTAAAATTTGGTAAGTATAACTTAAGAATTATAGGAGCTACTGAAGATTTAAAAGTATCAGTGACTTTTTCAGATTTCCTTTATAAGAAAGGATGATTAAAAGGGTGATTATAGACTCTTGTACACAAGGGGAAGCCAATATTCAAGAAGTGCTTCAGTGTAATGTAATGCAACATGCAACAATGCAAAATGCAACAATGCCTGACATACCAAGTGCATAATTTCTGCTTAATTTTCATATTTAAGTAGGTTTTTGATAGGTTGCATTGATCCGAACAGTCTTTACAATAGGTTCAACTTTAACCATTGAAAGCAGAAAATGAATACCTCTTGTGTCTCAATTTCAAGACTACTGATGGTAAAGATTTCAGTGTATTGTAGAAACAAACTCAGAATTCTTTCACACGACTTTACACACAAAATTATGTAAGATATGAAGACTTACTGGTTAGGCCTCACTTTTACCTTGAGGTTGCTTCAGGGACAACCTAGACCGTTCACAGTCCAAGTCTTTGATGCTGCCTCTCCTTCTCTCAGTATCTCTTACAAACCACAGTCCCACAGTCCCCCCACAGTCTTGTGTTGAGCTGTTTGCTTTGCTCTCAGCTGCCGTGAAGGCCGCGTTTCCGCAGACCTCCTGGAAGGTGCTGGGTGGATCAAGGCCACTCAGAGGAATACTATTTTTTACTGCTGAGTCAACTTTTCTAATGAAAGGATACCTGCTAATAATGTATTTGATGGCTTTGACTTTTATTTATCTAACACATTATTAACACATTATTTTCTCAAGTCGATATTAAAACAGACAAATGAGTCAGGCATGGTGACTGGTTTATTGAAAAGACAAACTTGGAAGATGAGCTTGTTAGGGAAAACATCTTTGCAATTGTGTTAGTGAAGAGGAAGAGACGCAAAGGTTGTGGAGGCTGATGGGGCAGAAAGGAAATAGCAATGGCAAAATGGCATGGTTTATATTCATATTGGCTTTTTTATTTTTTGCTGCAAAACTTGCCTTGAATATTCCATAAAAACATATCTTATTATAAGGCTGGTAGTGATAAAAATCTGATTGTGATCTCTCATCTATGTGACAATGTGCTATTTCTGCATCTTTCTGTGTTAAATGCTGCTCTATGATCAAACAGAGACACTTTTTCCACCCACTCCTCCTATTGGTTCGCCTCTGTAAGGCTCTAAGTGAGTGACAGAAGGAAATAACCAATCAGAGTGAAGTAGAACTTTCAAAACAAGCAGATGACTTTATTTTCCACCTGCAATATTTGATATAAAGTCTACATGAATCGTGATCAAATCCAAAACGTGATTTGGCTTCTAGAAAATGATTTTGATTTTTTTGCAAAGTTGTCTACAAAGTTTAGCATCTAATATTCTCTACTCAATACTGGAATGAAATAAATGGATTTTTAAGAAGCGTACCAAAGTCAGTTGTGAAAAGGGATTAGGTTCCTTAAGGACATTACTCAGCTCTTGCAGATGTGAGACAGCTGCTCTGGACCTGGAATCTGAAATGTCAGTTTGGCAAAGTCATTTAAGCCCCACATCTGATAGAGATGATTGGTCACATAGTCCTGTATAAATCTTTTTTCCATAAATGTCTATTTCACAGCTGAGGTTCTCATAGTTTATGTCCACTTTACTTCTTAATGTATGCTGAAACTATTCCTTCGCAATCTCTGTTACAGTAGTGTTTTATCTCACAGCACACATTTTCCTCTATGTGAAGATTCAAATTACAAACTCAACATTGGGTTGTTTGGCTTTTACAGGCCAAATTGACATAACGTCTGCAGGCGCCGATGGTTAGCGCAGAAGAAATTGAAGGAACATTTATTTAGCCAAGGTTCATTGTAAGTTCATATCAGATCAATACCTCACATGGTCCGAACATGTGCTGTTTCGCTGTAATCTTTCTGATAAACCCTTAATTATATTCGGATTTGTCAAAAGTGCAATTTGTCTTAGAAGTCCGTCTGAGGCACCCCATTAATAACACAACCGCTCGCCGATGGGTACGCGACCTGTCTAGCCGAGTGCCTGTCACAGCCCATTAGCACTGGCGCTAAAGAAATGAGGCTAAAATAAGTGGTTCGCTGATTTGAGTTGAGCGGGTTATCTACAACCACAACCTCTCAAGCTAGCACGCATCTGCATCAACAAATCCCCCATCACTAAATATAACAGCGCAGGTCTGGGAATAACTTGTGACGGTTTGTCTGTTTACCTTACAGTGGTTTTCTTGATGCATAATGAGATGGAATCCTACAGGCTGAAGACTATTTTAATGTTTTTTTCGGGAAGTTGGAGGGTTAGCAGCCACACTGAGTCAACTTAATCCCCTACGCTTTAGTTCCTGGTTGCGGTTGCTTCAGAAACATTTGCTCCCTTTTTCTTGGAACATAGGCCTATACAAAAATGAATGTTTGTAGTACTAATGCAGAGGATTTTTTTTTTTTTTGTGGATGGTCGTATGCATTAGCCTACTTGCCTGGTCTGACCTAAATGTTAACTTTATACTTAAACAATCGACTTTTTATTTGGGCTTTTCCACCTGTGTTTCCAAAGCTGCATAACAGAGGAGCATAAATTCAGCATAATTTAAGATAAAAAAATATTTCTGACCATGCAAAGACTGTGCATACGTACACATTAATGCAGTCAGATTGTCTTTCTAGGAATCGTCATTAGTCAGCCGCAAATAAGGCTGCCCCAGACCAGTGCGCCCTCTCCGTCATCACATCGATTTTACATTACAAGCACTTTTTGAAATTAAATTGGATAATAGTTTGGGCCCTAGACCTCAGACTGGGAATCACGTACACTGCGCTCTGTGTCTGACTATAATCCCGGGGTTAGCTGTTTGTGTCATCCATCTTCCACGGCTGGAAACTCCGAACGAGAAAAACCAGCCTCTGAGCACACACTGATAGATGACCTATTAGTCCAATGAATGTGCCACCACATTTTAGCTTTTGTCTGTTCTACCCTGGAAACTATAGGACTGGAGAATAATGTTTAGCACTGCAAATTTATCAATGGGATATT
Source organism: Periophthalmus modestus (assembly GCA_019594935.1). Classification (NCBI taxonomy): domain Eukaryota; kingdom Metazoa; phylum Chordata; class Actinopteri; order Gobiiformes; family Gobiidae; genus Periophthalmus; species Periophthalmus modestus. Next base: position 21,674,977 of record JAIEZT010000009.1, on the reverse strand, counting down.
ATTTAAGATTTTTTTTTTTTTTTTTTTCAAATATTGATAGCGATCGATCTGATATGGAAAAAAAAATCTAAATAATGTTGCTATTTTTGCATTAGTTTCCCCCATGTCATTCCCAATCTGTGATCAGTGCTTCAGATGTGCCAATTTAAATGGACTAGTGAGCTAAAAATGAAAAGCATTAAACTTGGGCCCCACAATCACTGTGGTTGGGATTATATTTTGCAGTTTATGTTTAAAAAAAGTGCACATTTTAAACAACACCAGGAGCATTAACAATTGAAACTGAAATATAGATGGACAGATAGAACATGTTTGTGTATCTAACCAGAAGTATAGTGTGATCTTTCTATAAAAAAAAACATTTGGCTACTAAAACTACAATGTTTAGGCCTTGCAAATTTGTGTATCTACATATGCAAATAGCAGGTTTTGGCCACAGCTGCATTTCTATACTTTTCATGAGTGTATCCTGTCCAAGTAGCTAAAGCACACTAATTGTTTCGAATTATCTGCTGACATGCATCCATTTTTGCCCTTAATCCCACTTTACACCGTTTTGCATGCTGTTTAATAGCATCACGTCTTTTTATTTTTGGGTGTGGTGAAAGATCTTACAGTAAAAATAGCCAAATGTTAGTGAACTGTCGTGTTAGTTAGAGCCTGGAGCAGATGCAGATAAGGGAAGTGGAAAAAGTATCCTCATGCAAAAGTTGAGCAATGTGTTTTATTTTCAGACAGGGACACCACATGGGTCAGATCAGTCTCCAAAAGGCTTTTATAAACAAATGAAACAAATGGGATAACATTTTGGGATTTTTGGGGATTTAAGTTTGACGGAAGCGGACATTTTTAGCTTTAATTCCCTATTAGCTTTTAACCAATCTTCCTAGAAATTTAAACCTTTCTTCCAGACCAGTAATGATTACAATCCAACATTACATCAGATGCTTGAGCCAGGCATCTCTTGGCCTTAAGGTTGCCACTTTGACTATCATTAATTTGTTGGCGCCAAACTGCTGCCGCACATCTCTCAGTCTGACGCAGAGCAACTATGACAACCGACAAAAAAAAACATTTAAAAAGTCATTATTACATCAATTGTGCGTCAATTCTAAACTTGTACCGACTGTAACAGGTTCTTTGTGTGGATGCTGGGTTAGTGATATAGCATTGCATTTTTGCACTGTGTGTTAGCCTCACACTCAGTCCTTGTTATCTTGCCCTACGTCATCAGAGGTATAATACTCCCTACAACGAAACAAAAGCATAGCCAGATTGGACCGGACTAGCCTAGACTGGAATGGACAATACTATCACAACGTCTTGAGGGTTCATACTGGATCCTGTACTGTGTTAGAACTTCAGCCTCATGCCTTTTCTTCCTCATCTACAACAGATAGCATATATTAAGTATCATTATTAAGTGTCTCTTCTCTCAGCTGGTTGGTAGCGTGGCTCTAGATTCCACTTGACACTAGTTTTATTACAGTATGGTGTCACTTGTCATGTGGTTCTCAACAGCTTTATGTCTTTCTGCATCGGCACACAGCTCTTTAATAACTCTGAGTCCTCTGCAGCACTTCACATGCCAGATATTTTGGTCTTTTTCTAATTAGTGGCCTCTCTGCCCAACATATATTTTCGGTTATATTCTTGGCACATGTGGTAGGTTTCAAGTTCAACTGACAGGGCAATCTCGCAACACGCCTATCTCTTTCTGTGGTTACTTGTTTGTATTGTAAATGAATGGAAACTGTCAGGTTGAATCAGTCAGGTAAATGTCCTTAACTTTGTCCTTGTGTCTCCTGCAGAATTCCATGAATCTTCCTCCGGACAAAGCCAGGCTCCTGCGGCAGTACGACAATGAGAAGAAGTGGGAACTCATCTGTGACCAGGTTAATACTTTGATAACATAAAACTTATATTGATGCAAAAGTGACATTGTGACAGTACATAAGAGTGGGCAGCATTGTCAAAAATATTTACTGCTTCTTTTGGACTATCCTAATTTCAATATTCATACCATATTATATATTCAACAGAACTGAAATACATGTCTTTAAAAGGTCTGTACCTCATTTTGAATCATGACTCAGGAACATGTTTTAGTTGGAACCATTAGCCCCGCCCTGTGATATTGCACCATGTTACAGAAACAACTGTCTGGAACATTCTCATGTGGTTGTTTGCATATAGTGCTCCAATCTCCACCTACTTCAAGTTTTGAGTTGCTTTTGAACATGCACCTTAATAGAGATTCAAGTGTTTGGCATATGAGGCGGCTGTTTCCCATGATTCTTGGTAAAAAAAAAAAAAAAAAAAAAAACCTGCCTGAATAGAGGAGAAAAGGTGACCCTGTACAACAAAATGGTTTTAAAAATGAATCAACAGTCTCATTTAGCACCTTTTACTATTCAAAGCATGAGAGAAGACTATTTATCTTGAGTAGAATAAATTAAAATCAGGAATAGGCCTTTTAGCTGTATTAGTTGAGGTTTATCGGTTGAATGTGAAACCCACAAAATTGCAGAAGTATCACTTTATTACACCATCTGTTATTTATAGTTTTATATCTAATCAGCTATTTTGGTGCATTTTTAACTGATAAATTGTTTACTCGATATTCAAACGTTACGTACCGTCAAACTTTTTCTGCGTTGTGAGTTGAGCAGATTCATAGAGACACGTAATAGTTTCGAGCTTAGTTTCACCTTCTCTTTTTAGTCGACTAATCGATTGGTGGGATATGTCTTTAAGCCCACTTCATTCTTAACAATATCATCCACAGAGTACTACTGACCCCTGCCCTACATCTGAGATTTTCCCATCAAATTATAGAGAACACAACCTATTCTTACAGTGCCCACAGACTAAATGTGAAAGGATCTGGTTTGAATTTGACAATTTGAGTTTATTCCAGAACTATTTATGTCATTACAGCAGATGCGTTCACTGTACATGCATAATCCTTGGAGAATATTAGCTAAATAAGAATAGCCTTTAGCTTTATGAATTAATTTTAGTTCATTATCAATGTAGTGATAAAAAAGGAGAGAAAAAAAAAAAGGCTGTAAGAACCAGGGAAACAACGGTTGGAGGCTAAAATCTGAGAGAAGTGAGCCAACTGTCAAAGGCCCTGACAGGTGTAATGAAAAAGCAAGTACCCAAGAGGTGCAGCCAGATGCCCAAACCTGAAGCACTGGAAACTGCCAAACAAAGTGACCATCAAATGTGGAATATACAAAGGAGATGCACTATCCCCACAGTTGTTCTGCATAGGTGTGAATCCCCATGTAAGCTAAGAGTGAGCGAGACTCACTGATCCATGTCACCAGGATTTACTGCATAGATACTGGCATAGTATTCAGACGCGAAAAGTGTAGTCACTGACAGAGAGGGAAGGTAATCCACACAGAAAGGTATCCCACAATACCTACAGCGAGTAAAGTAAGTTAATTTCCGCTCAATGGGAAAAACAAGACACGGGCAATAAACAGGTACACTCTTCCAGTAATTAGATACCCAGCAGGAATCGTAAGCTGGCTGTGAGCCATAAGGAAGGAGGCCATGGACTTGTGAGTGTGAGAGCCACTGTCCAAGATGAAACATCCAAGATCTATAAGTACAATAAGGACAAGACCTCAGCAGATGACATGCTCAGTGAATGTCTCAGACAGCGGAGTGCAGAGGAAGTGGTACTGGAGGAACCATCATGGGAGGACAAGACACTGCATGGGATGTACCACTGGAACATAACTGAAGTGCTGACATCAAGCCATTGGCCGATATACCAATGACTTGAGAGAGCTGGACTGAAGGACAGTACAGAGGCACTCATCCTGGCTGCACAGGAGCAGGCCTTGAGCAGCAGAGCAATAGAGGTCCAGATCTACCAGACAAGACCCAAGATGTAAACTGTGCAAAGAGGCCCCTGAGACAATCCAACACATAACTGCAGGGTGTAAGATGCTGGAAAGGAAAGTATACATGGAGTGGCATAATCAAGGGGTAGGCACAGTGTATAGAAACATCTGTGCAGAGTACGGACTAGAGATTCCAAGCTCAAGATGGGAAATACCTCCAATGGTAGTGGAGAATGATTGAGCCAAGATCCTGTGAGACTTCCAGATACAGACATTGTGGTGGACAATGCAGTATCAAGTGGAGAAGGCTTGGAAGGTGAAGGCATCAGTGGTGCCCGTGGTCATCTAAACACTCTGGACAGTGACCTCCAAACTGGAGAAATGGCTACAGCAGATCCCAGGAGAAACATCAGACATCTCAGTCCAGAAAAGTGCAGTACTAGGAACAGCTCCCAGGCCTATGGTTGAGGAACCAAGCTTGGAAAAAGGATGAAACGAAGAGATTAGCCATATAACTCTCTTCTATTTCCACTATTATTTTTTACTCATTACTATGTTCAAAAAGACAAGTCTGATGCACTGATGAAAAAACATTGGTATCGGTATATAACTATATATACACTTCAAACAATCCAGCAAAATGCACATTTCCTATTGTTTCATCGTCCTTATTCATTAGGCTTACTCCGCCCATGTTTGATAACTCAATCCAGCCCTGAAAGCCAACTGTGTCATAGCTACACTAAAACCTCTTATGTCACCATGGCAACAGTGATGGAGGTTCACAGAGCGGTCAAAGCAGGTACAGGTAAATAGCCCAGACGAGACGCTACGCACGTTAGGTTAAATTATTGACATTTTTAGAGCAATTATCAGATTTGAAAAGACGTGGTTAGTTATGCAGATATGCGTCACTTATTACTGTAATTATAGTTCAAACAAAGCTTTGAAGCAAATAAACAACTTTTTAGTTCCATGTCTGTTCACTTCCACTATTTGATCCTCATTAGAGAAGAGCGCTAGTTCCATGAACAATTAAAGAAATTCACAAAAGAGAAGTAATTTTAATTGCAACTAACTCAATACAATACTGATCAATGCAGTTGCAGATGATACATTTTATTTCTTGTTCTTTTAGTTGCTAGTTGTAATTTGTCCAGGTTTAATCATACATATCATTCTTGATACTGGGGGTTGTCCATCAAAGTCACTCAACAAGTTCAGGCTTATCATAAAATCCTGAGCTGAAACCAGCTCCATCTCCAGCTTAAGCCTCAACTCATTCCATGAAAGAAATAAGCCCGAGTCTGACCAGCTCTAACTCAGGCCCGAGGATTAAGCTGCGATTTGTGCGTGATCCCAGTGACTCTTGGATGGCCAGATAAATGGAGCAATGAAACCACTGTAAATGGGCTTGAAGTGTGATATTTTTTATGTTCTCACTAAACAAGAGAGGCGCAAGAGCTCGCACACACAATTGTTTGATTTGGGACACAGAACTTTTCCTTTCATTCTGATCTCAAGAGCAAGGGGAAAGACATGACTCCCCCTTCCTCTCCTGCTCGCTCCCCACTCCTCTCCTGTTCAGTCCTCCCTCTTCTCCTGTTTGCTCCCCCATCCTCTCCCCAGCCCTGGCTGCGTAGTGTGCAGGAGAATGAAGTTGCCACTTTTCCCGTGGCCTTAACTTCTTTTTCCAATGTTTGGACCTTGGTGCACTGTGTATAAAAGTAAATCTGTACGAGAACCTTTCGTATTTAATGAGACTTGGCCAGTTAAATCTGCGCTTATGTGGATGCACTGCTCCTTACACCAACAGCCACAGCATAAAATATAGACTTTATTCATGTGAAAACATTTTCAATGATTTAAAATGAACCCTAAAGGGAAATTTAATGTTTTATGTTAATAGCCTACTGCATGATAGAAACTGTGTATGGGCGAGATCATTTTAATAATGTAAATTACAGGCTTTTGTGCCTTTTTGATGAGTGCAGTGTACACACACTTGTGTTCAGTATGTGAGAACATGGGCTGGTCGGTCAGTGTTTAAACTGTATTTAGACGGAGACAGATGATCTAACACAGATGTGTGAGTGCACCTGGCAAAACTTTTTTTTTAGATAAACCTAAAGTAATCTTGACAGTTAGCTTGGTCCAACCAGGTTTGCACCCAGTTTTTACAGCGCCACTTCATGGACTATCCCCGATGTGACAGTGAAAAAAGGACAGTGATGTTATGAGCTACTGTAATACTTTGAGTAAAACATATTACCTTGAAGCAGTTATGATTACTTTTGTTTAGGATAATGCATATACTCTACATTGCAATATTGACTCACTCTAGTATCCACACCTGGTGATAAAATACCTTCAGGAGGTTTATTGCATAACGCCGGCAAATGGGAGCTGGGTTTAAATTGTAACTTTCATAGTTCGCAAAATTTTGTCTCTATGGAGATGCTATTGATTTGCATGGAATGTTCCACAGTATTACATTAAACTTATTTCCATATTGACAAGCAGGTAACCACTAGGCCAAGTTACATGTGAGATCTGTGAAGTTTAATGCCATACATATGAAACATTCTTGGCATAGCAATAACATCCCCATGGAGAAAAGCAGGTGGCGCACCCTAATCAACAATTGCTGATGCTGCTGATGATCTTAGTCCAGCTTTATGCTCACTGTAGCACTTTAAACATTATAAGTCTACATGTAAAGCCTCTTTCAGAGTTGTTATGCAATTTTTCACAGTGGTATATTAAGGTCTCTGCGTGAGAATGGACTCTTCTTTTCCATGCAACTCTGTCGTCCTTCCTGTTTTGCTAACACGTCTGGCAGTGATAAATGTGATGTAGCCGATAGCGGCTCAGCACAATCCTGACGTGTTGTCTCATTCTACTGTCTGTACAGAGATCAGAACACCATCGCATTATGCAAGGTCCTACGATCATCCCAAAACGCTACCACTAGGATCAGCATTTGTCCAAACTTGAGAAACGGGAGGGTAAAAATATGTAGATGAATAGTTCTAGTTGCTGTTTTGGGAAAGAGGAAATGTAGGAAAGTGATAAAATGATAAAACCCTGGTGGTGTGCTCTATATTCAGGAAATGAGTTCACTGTGTGGTGTTGCATGGAGGAGTTGTTTTGAAGATTGAATTGTAAAAATTACAGTAAGAACACTGACCACCAGTAGTTTACATAGTTGCCTAATATTTTTAATGATCAATTTCTATGATACTAATACACACATTTGCCACCTGTTGCCATATATTCATGTGTTGAGGCATTATCTGTATTCAAAAGATGCACGGATCCGCCTGAGATTGACAGGCGGATCAGTGCAGTGTCTGCAGTGATGCAGTCACTGTATTGGTCCGTTGTGGTAAAGGAGCTGAGTCTAAAGGCAAAGCTTTTCGATTTACCAGGCAATCTACGTTCCTATCCTCACCTATGATCATAAGCTTTGGGTAATGATCGAAAGGACGAGATCGCGGAGACAAGTGGCCGAAATGGGTTTCTTCCGGAGGGTGGTTGGACGCTCCCTTAGAGATAGAGTGAGGAGCTCGGTCACACGGGAGGAGCTTGGAGTAGAGCCGCTGCTCCTCCATGTCCAGAGGAGCCAGCTGAAGTGGCTCGGGCATCTGTTCGGGATGCCCCCTGGATGCTTGCCTGGGGAGGTGTTCTGGGCAGGTCCCACCAGAAGGAGGCTCTGGGGAAGACCAAGGACACACTTGAAGGGCTATGTTTCTAGGCTGGCCTGGGAACGTCTTGGGGTCCCACCGGAGGAGGTGGAAGACGTGTCTGGGATGAGAGAAGTCCGCGAGTCCCTGCTCAGACTGCTGCCCCCACGAACCGGCCCCAGATAAGCGGAAGAAAATGGATGGATGGCATATTTCCATTCAACAGATATAATATGTTGTTTTAAATTGTTATTCACTATGGCAACTGTAATCAGTTTCTATCATTTTGAAACCCATGGATAGGCCAAAATGTAAATTGCTATCATTATGTTGTTCTGATCACTAATGGGTTTTAGTATATTCTCTCATTTGATCAATTATTCAACAAAAGATTCTACAGATCTCAAATGACATGTTTACACCTAAACCTTTTTTATTTTTTATTTTTTTTTATTGTGCAGTTCAATTCAGCTGCTGTCTGTTTTGCCTAAGGCCTTTGAAAGAATGATTGACACGGTCTGCACTCTACTGGCCTCAAAGCAATGGTTATTATAAAGCAAAACATTCACCTCAGCTTTGTTTGTGGTTCTGCGTCATTTGTCAGAGAAGAGTTACACAATACATGATGCACTTTTACTTCAACTGGTGGTTTCACTATTTGTAAATCATTTGCAATTTTGTCAAACTTTGAAAAATCACTATAATGACTGCAAGAGTTATCGCATTTGAATCTAAATCATAATTTGAGTGACCGTTCCTCCACTAGCAGCACGGGATTCTTATTATGCTTAAACACTGCTTATTCTGTAGTTCTGTGCAAACATGTCCTGAAACTTGATTATTAGTTCAACTTCATATTTCAGTCTTATTGTCAATTCTTCTGCATGTGTTTAAAAATGTGAACTTTGACTAATACTAAACTCTATTACTAAATCACAATGCTTGTCAGAAAAAAATGTGAAATAAATAGTTACCTTTACCCTGTAATTTTAATTGAATTTACAGTCAAGGCCATAAAATAAAATAATAATGCAGTACTTTAACATTGCTAATAATTGATGATGATGATGATGATGATTGACAGCTCACATATTATCCTTAGACATAGTTATTATAAAGTTAAGCACTTTCGGATCTGCTCAGTGTGTTTGGCATGGTGCGTATAGTCTGACTTTTAACATAACTAATATTTTGTACCCGTCCCATCCTAGTAACCCATTCCACTTTTTGAATGCTCTGTTAAAGGCTATAGCAGGGATTATGTTAAATGTTTGAGGCTAAAAGGTGACACCAATTTAGTTTGACAATTCACTTTTTTGATGCAGCCTAATACAATATATTTCACTTGATAATACCTGTTGTCTGTAGCCTAATCTGTCCAATTTTGGGGGAGTTTAAGAATTACAAAGCTGATATTGTCATAAAATAATAAATAAACATATATTTCACTTGTAAACCTAAACTGCCTGAAGTAGTGAATGCCGTATATTGATTGAATAGCTTACTTTTGATGAAATTCATTGAAAGTTTGCACAGAAAGCAATAACTACGGATTCTAGCCGTCGAGGTGCTGCCCACAAAGACCAGGATGTGTTTCCTTGAGCTAAACAAACTCCACTGAACAGACTTGTTCTAAATACAAATGAGCTGTGATTTCAATAACAGGCACTTGGAGACGGAGCACCTGAAGAAAGGACTCTACTCCTTAACAGCTCCGTTGGTCCACACACCAGCCCAAGTCCTGTTTCCCTTTCACCCAAATCCAACCAGCACTTATTAAAGGCTGTATTGAGCTCATATTTGCACTTTTTAGAGTATTGGCCATCTGCCTTAAAAGCCCAGACTGGGTCTTATTTTGTTTTGGCCAAAATACCTGCCTAAAAGATGTGCATAAAGATATTTTTGAACGTGGTCTAAAAATAATTTCTTACATAGGTTAGAGTAGTTTAGTATGTTATTTACAATTTATCGGTCCTACATAGGCTATCAAACTATCAGTGGTGCTTATTGTCCATAGGTTGCTCTAGGGACATATTATGGAAAATTTACTTTAATGAGCTTTTAACCATGTTACAATTGTGTTCTTTTCATATTGGTTTATTCCAAAATTGTATTTGCACCGGTTCAGGCATGTTTCAGTAATCGTGCATTGTCCTGCATTCAAGGCTTTTCTGTTTTCACCTACCCCCTATCTCTTCTCTGTTCAGCAGTCTTGAACAGAAAATCAATGGACCAGTTTCTCTTACTAAGCCATTTTGGATCAATATTGTGTTTTACAATGAGCAAAATGTAAAATGGTGATTATGTTGTTGTTTGGTTCTAAGTAGTAGAAAAATGTGTTCAGTAACAGACATGAAAAAGGCATATACAGCTTTAATCCTCTGTAGGTCTATTTAAAGCACAGTGGTGAGAGCTCGCACTTAAACCTGTGGCTAGTGAACTCTCTCACATGCTGCTGCAGTCACATGTAGCCGATTCACTCTAACAGTCTCAGTTACACCCCCCAGCAATCCACATTAATGAGACTAATGAACATAATTGCAGTCTGACCTCCACCCCCTCACACACCTGCCTATGGGAACAGAATGTATGCAGGGTTTGGTTTAACTGAGACTTTTATCCATCTTGTATTGCAATCAAAAAGTAATTAGTGGCTTAATGGATACTGAAACAAAAAAAGTGCTAAAATACAGCAGTTTTTGTATATTTTGAGTATTTTGCACATCATCGATTATAGTCTATGTGTATTGATATTGTTTTGATTACATTTTTGAATATTGAGAGTATTGTATATAAAACCATTAAAAACTACACCAAAATAACTGACTTTTCTGGTCAAAGCTGAACCTCAACCACAACATAGATTCTTGATACCATAATATTGTCTGAATGTGGAGATAATTACAAGTTACAATATTCATTTTTGTCAATTATTTTTTCACATTTTAATCATTAAATTTAAACTTTTGGTGATTGCGTGATTTTGCTGCAGTAAATTTAAACCTTTCTAGTACAACTCATCCATGCAATACAATTCTTATAAGCTTCCCTCAGTTGAACCAAAGTTTAATCTCAGTCTTTGCGTGAGAATAGTGCCGTTCACTGCGTCCATTGTTTGGCTCAAATCACTTTCAAAATAGGCTAATTACTTACCATTATTAAGGTTAATCTCCAGCCTATTCTTTTCATAGAAATTCATTCACCTGTTAGTCATAGGCGTCTGGTACACTTCAGACAAAAGCCGACCATTCAGTGTTTACATGCTCCAACTTGTGAACGTAATACATTTTTTGATATGGTCCATCTAATTTATGTCCATGCTTTCTAACTTTCTCTTTCTTTTCTTTTTGCAGGAGCGATTTCAAGTGAAAAACCCCCCTCACACATACATCCAAAAGTTGCGTGGTTATCTGGACCCAGCAGTCACAAGGAAGGTGAGTGTTCTTGTCAGTCCCTGCTCTGCTGTGGCCCTGAACCCTCTGTACAGGATATCCCACCACAGCTGAGAAAAGAGAGGACACGGCATGGGAACGGCTGTGACAAAACCACCAGATAGACGGTTGTTTATTTAAAACGCCCACGATTACACACAGTACTCAGAGGGAAGCATGCCGCAAGCTGTCAAGTAGAAACCCAGTGTTAAAGTACACTATGTAACGTCTGGTTGAAGACATGACACCCGTTTGTCTCCATCGTGATGTCATTGCTTTGTCCGGAATGTTACATAGTATTGCATTGAACTTGTATTGCTCAAAAATAAAAATGGGTAAAAAAAAAAAAAGGGTGTACCTTGAAAGCAGACTTTTGTATAGGATCTGGTTTGGACAGAAAAATTATTACATTAAAGGTGAACTATGTAACCTTTTTGGCCTAGGGTCCAAATCCTGCTTGTCTCCATGGTGATTGCGTTGCCTGAAGTGTTCCACAGAATAGCATTAAATATAACTGCTTTTATTTTATTAACATTTTTACTGTGAGCTGGGCTGCCATTGTGCAGATCTGACCTCTATCAGATCACTGTCCGTACAGGGAGTCAAATGGTGCATTTAACACAGGTTTGACAGAGACATTGTACCTTTAATAAGAGAAAGAAGATTATTTTAGGTCTGTGTCACAATGCAATGTGATGTTATTCAGGTTATGGAGGTAGAATCGCTTCAGTCTGTAGTAAAAAATATTTCCTGATCAATTGGGCCAGTTTAGGAGGAGGCGTGAGGGCCAACAAAAATTGGTCTGAGGGCCACATTTGGCCCCTGGGCCGTAGTTTGGACAGCCCTGTTCTAGACAAAGCAATAACATCTCATTCATTGGGAATTTGAATCTAATGCCCACTCATCATCATCATAGAAAACTTTTTATTCAGTTTTCATCAGCAAAATATTACATTGGCAAAAACTATCACAGCAACTTTGTGTGTGCCATCATAAACCCCAGTAGTGAAGCGATCTTTTGGCTTATACTGAGAGACAGTGGTGACCGGAGCAGCTCTATCAGACTGGAGCTGCTGCCAGAATCAAGTGTTTTTGGCGTGGTGAAAGAGAGCTCTGTGATAAACACATTAACCAGCCGCCTCGGCCAAAATGACTGCAAATTACTCAATGAATGGACTGGCTCTGCTGGAGATGCTGGAGTTTCCCATTGAAATATGCTGTGAGACACTGGGTTTTGTTAATCAAGTTAAACGGAAGCAATTATCTAAACTTATGGAATGTTAAAGGCACACTATGTAACTTTAAGAGGTCCTCCACCTGTTTTACTGTATAGCGTTAAACTTCTATGTCTTACATTTGATTACGGGTGCTTTTATTGCTCCAAAATTCCTTATAAAGCTGTTTTCTCTTCAGATTTGGCTTAGCCTGGTGGAGCCACGTTCTTGTTTACATGCAGATGGATAAGTAAAATGCCATACTGTGAAACATTTCAGACAATAGTGAGTTTTTATTGTTTTTCAGCTCATTCCTCGAGCCATAGGTCTTATGTCACCCAAGACTACCATTGTTTGGCCCTAAAAGCTTTGTATTTGTGCACTGCGCTTTACAAGTGGGAAATAACCTGGCTATAAAACAACCATACACCTTATTCTTCGAGCATTTGAACTTAATATAGGCTGTTGTCACGCAGACTGACACCAAATCTGCTGCCACTCAGTGATATTACATGGGGAAAGGACAGCAATTTTAGTTGAAGGTTGAGTGTGTGATCTGTAATAGGTTCTCCAATAAACGTGAGACAAACAAACTTGTTGAATACCTGGATCTGAGAAATCAAAGAAGCCTACATTTTTGTCGGGTAATAACATTCCCGTGCACATCCCAGTCAATGTTTAAATAGCATTTTTAGCACCAAATAGCTCCGTAGACAAAATACAGGGTTCTCGTAATCACATGGTGGATTTTTGATGTTGAATTGTCTGTACGTTTGATATCATTTCAAAGGGCCTATACAAACATTGCCCTAAAAAATCAAATTAATAAATATATGAAATAAAATATACTTTTCCACAACCCATTAAGTGCAAAGAAATTATGATGGCCAGCCAGATAACATCACATTTTTCTTTAGGGCTGTGCAAAATGACCCAACAAGTTATTTATTTTTCATATAGATTGATGTTGGTTGTCAATGTGATGTATTTGTCTTATTAAAAACAAATACAACAACACAATACAGTCCAAACCACACATTTTCAGAGGACTGACAGTAGACTCATCACTGGCAATTACAAATTACTGTTTCGATCTTGATTAAGAAAACCATTTGCAGCTATCAATGTTTTATTCATGCTAAAATGTTTTCATGTGCAATATTCAACACTTGCATTAGCCAAACCCCATTGGAGCTCCTTGCATTTGCCTAATTTGTGTTGCTTTCACAGTCTGTGCCAAGAAAAGTGACAGACAGGACTTTGGACAATAAGCTAGAGGTAAACTAAAGTCTATAGGGCAGCAGAGGGCTATGGACCAAAATAGTGTGAATAAGACAAAAGCAGCCGTGAGAGACCAGAGCAGGACTAGAAAAAGAGTTACAGGCTTCTCTCTACATTCCTGCTCCATCCCCCTTTTTTCTTCCAACTCAAACAATTGCCACTTTGTGCCTCGGCGAGAGCTGGAGGTCATTGCTCCTCTGCTTTCCATAGGCAGGCTCCGACGCATTCCTCCAGCGGCCCTCAGCCAATCGGAGCCCAGGGAGGAAGAGCCGCGGTCCAGCTAGCCTCCAAGAATCTATCAGCTATTGATTTGTATCCAGGATAGACCCCAGTGTACCAGTTGTGCTAGATTTAGAAATTCAACTATAGGACTGTAAGATCAATTGCAGCTGAAATTGCAATTTGAATTTGAATGAACGCAGTTGGGGAGATTTGCTCATTTTTGTAGTACCATAATTTCCAACTTATCTTGTCTTTTTCTGCATAAAAACTGTTAACACTGTAGTTTAGATCTGTATAAACATGTTCTGAAATGTGACTCTTGTATTAGTTTGGCAGTTCTTCTGGGTGCGTTTAAAAATGTGTGAACTTTGATCAGTATCCTATTATTAAAACATAAATCACAAATCTAATAGCAATCATATACCTGCCAAATCATTCAGCCCTATTGTATAATTTCTTGGGGTTATTAACATGGATGAATTTGAGTAGCTTTCTGTCTTCTCCATCTATAGCAGTTGCAGCTGGTTGCATTTAGAGGGTTGGGTGTTTGGTTGGAGAAAGGAAGGGGCTGCCTCTATGCTGCCCCAAAATATGCTCCTGTCTCCACAAACACAAAGAACTCCTCCCTAATAAAAACATATGGTTGGAAATAGAACGCTGGAATGCTGCATTGCAATAATAGGAAACATATAGACTTGTTAAACTACTATGGTGAATATTTGATAACTGCAATTTGTAATTTTGTAAGTTTGGTGAATTCTGAACTGTCAAAAGTCCTTTATTTAATTAACTATAGGCTATAAACACTGTTATACCTGCATTAGATTACCATGTTTGTTTTATCTGTTGCTCTCAAATAAACAATTAATATCGCTCTTGGCATAAAACATCATTGGTAGAGCGATCAGATCCACTGGCGGTGTGATTCTAGCTCCCACTGACGAATGCTGTCGATGTGTCCTTGGGCAAGACACTTAATCCCCCTCGCCCCAGTGTCTACGTACAGTGGTGTATGAATGTGTGAGTGAATAGTGAATGGTTCCTTGATGTAATGTAATGTAATGAGAGCCTTGAAGGTGGAAAAGCGCTATATAAAAATGTGAAATCAGTCAATCTAATCAACAAATGTCCTCCTGATTTTTGTTTTGACCACACTAAGAATTTTGTTGCTAATTCACCTTTTTGTCATTATCAGTTATTGACGAGAATATGGTCAATGCTCTACCTCAATCTATTTGCAAATTTTAAAAGCATTCCCAGCCAGACCTATTCCTTTACAAGGTCACTCGTCTGTCACCTCTCCCATTGACCATCTGCCTGGCTATCTGTCTGTGTCTTTTTAATTGCATTTAGCTGTAGTTTTGTCTTCTACAACCTAGAAATTTTAAACCGGGCTATTTTTGATCACTAAAGAACAATTTGTGCATGACCAGCTTTACTAGACTGATACTGTAACCCACTTCCATGTTGTTTTTCAGTACTTAGTTACCAGTGTCTCATTTTTTTGTCCCACATCTGCTTCTCATCTCCCCACCTCCTTGGCCCAAAGACATAGTTGCTCACAAGAACCCGACCGACCACAATAACCACTACGCATTGAACTGTACTTCTCCCTCTCTCCTCTCCTCTCCCCCCTCTCCCTCTTTCTCTCCATCATCAGGGATTTCGGTGTCCCTATGCTGCTAAGTGTGTTTGATCTCCCCTGGCCATTCACTCTCGCAATGCCTTGAAGCCTTCTTTTGTTTTTGCCCGCACGTCCCTCCCTTGTCAGTACGTTCAAAAGCTAAGGAGGTGCACTATTCTTCAGATACTGTGTCTCTTTTACACTCTGGCAGCTCATACCTCTATCCAAGCATTTTCTTTTTCTCTCGGGTAGCCACGGTAACAGCTCCAAGAATGTGTAGTGTAGTCTTGTGTGTTTGCATGGCTGCTGGCGAGGTAACCAATTAGGTGGCTTGATGTTATCGTGTAGCTACCAGTAAGGATTAGTTATGTAAAGAGCTAGCATGAGTAAACAAGATAACATTAATGTTCATATGCTGCTTTTTCCAGTGAGTCAGCATTGCCTCTGTACTTTTTGATTTTTTGCTGGCAAGCAGAGATATATTTAAAGCTGCATCAGTCCTAACATCCTTCCATAGTAGTTCCAGTTTCAGTCCTTCTCGGATATAGCAGTATTCATGACTTGAGCCATTTCACTACCACTAACTATACTAAAATATCATATAAATGCAGTGTTTGAGCTTCAGATGAATTGGTCTAAATATTGTTTGACCATTCATTTTAAACTCCAGTTTTCTTTTTCCGCTACATACTTATCAACACCCCACGGGGTCAAATTTGGCCGCAGTTAATTGCTGTTACCCAAAATGAACAAACAAAGAAAAAATTTCAAATTTCAATTCAAAAAATAGCCCAGAGTGCCACTTTTGGCCCCTGCATAGAGACACCTAGTGGATGAATATTGAACTAAAATGAGCCAGAGTGATCAGTCACAAGATGACTGACCTGTTAAGCTGGAAAACTACGCAAACAAAATAGCCTTCTCAGCAAACCAGCAGTTGGTAAAATTGTCTTTTTTTTTTTTGGTGTTAACCTTTTTAGTAATAGCTTGCAGAATGTCTAGAAGTACGTTTTATATTCTTAATAAAAATTAGCAAGTCCAATGGGTCAAATTTGGCCCTGATACTAAATTAGGGAATAAAGGGTTAAAATTGAAAAAGTGGATATTTCAGTGTTCAGTGAACTTACAGCAGTAATTTAATGCAATGTTCATAATTTTCCAAAGAAGAAAAGGGTTCTTGGGTTCTCCAGGGTTAAAACCAGTGCAACCATAGAATTTCTTACAAAGCCCATGAGCAACTGTGGATTCAGTTAGTGTTACATCAAACAGTCTTAAAGGTGCACTATGTAACTTTTCTGGTACCTAGGATGTTGCACCGTATGACGTCTTACATTAATTCTTACTTGGAGCAGGCTCGCTTCTCCACAGATCTAGCCTGTATCTTGGCTTAGTGGCATCGCCTTCTTACCTCAGTGGAGTTGGACATAAGTTTAATGTCATACAAGCAGTCATTTTATTGGTTCAATAAAACTCATTCAGCTTAAGGAAATATAAAAGTATTTTTAGCAGCAGCTGTTCCATGATGACAAGACTCTATCACCAGACTCTTTTATTGACACCTGGCTTTCTGGGATACTTGGGGAAAATGCCCATTGTTTGATTCATTTCCCATGTCTCCTCTTTTAAATGCCGCTATGCTAACACTGACCTTTGCATCCATCACATTTCTTCTTCTGGGAATGTAATCCAATCACTATTTTTACATTTACCGTACTAATAAAACCCATTTCTCTCCACAGAAATTCCGACGGAGAGTTCAGGAGTCCACCCAAGTCCTGAGAGAGCTGGAAATTTCGTTACGGACCAATCATATAGGGTGAGTCACATAAGGAAAATTGAATTGAATTGTACAAAACCTGGTGAGATTACAGACGGAGAAAAAGTCAGACATTCCAGACACCCAGACACTAACTAGCACCCTCCCCCGTTCACCGTGGACCTAATATTACACAGAGCTGTGGGGCTGTGGAAAAACATGAATCCATTGATTGTTTGGGGTGGGCTGACACATGGAGAGTCAGTATCTTAGAGGGGAAAGCTTCTGTCTTGCAGCAGCTTTTTAAGTTATGATATTGTCTACATTACATCTATATTGTACTTTTGATTTGTTGCCTTCCTATTTTTTTCTATGATAATAATAAAATGCAAAGCTCAAATTATGTGACACTGAAAAGTAGGCTTGATGAGACAGAGCAGTAAGCGACCTGAAATGAGGTTGGAGAGAGGAGAGGCATTCAGTAAATTATCAAGTAGCTAGGAAATGGGCCCATAGCATGTATTATACGACTGAACCCCTGAGCAGACAGACTAATAATAATGGGTTACTCAAATGTGTGTGAATAAAGCAAAACACAACTATAGTTATGTTTTTGAGGAGGTTATAACATCGGGTTAAAGCTCATAAGAGTCAATTTTGTGTAATAAAGGACCTTTAAACAATTCAAATAAAACTGTATACCATCAAAGAGACACCGGCTACAGACAGCTGTGAGACTCATTTTCATTTAATCTAAGTAGCTTTATGAGTCATAGGTTTTTGTTCATGTAAAATCATAACATTCTAGATTGTAATACAAAACTGAGTTGGAGAATAGGTCAGAATTCTGTGGAAGCTTTTAAACTGTCAGATTGCAGATTTGCATATTCACATGAATCCAAAAACGGGACAAAGTTCAGCGTCTTCTGTCGGTAAATAAACTTTGGAGCCATGATTCAGCCTCAAAAACGTGATGTCGTGTTGTCAAAGGACTTGATTGAGCCATAAGATTAATACAACAAGTTATGACAAATAGTGAAATGGTTCACATTTGTGCATCATACATTTGGATATTTCATATGTATTTAGCAATAGTTAATCTTCTGATGTTAGAATGAACAATGAACCTTTTCCCAATTTCACAACAGGCACAAACAGTAATGTAATTCATGGCATTTGTGGTTAACAAGCCTCTACCTGCTGTTTCTTATCGATTCACTGTTGCACTGTGAGCCTCTAGGAAAGATCGATATCTCGGGGAACACCACGCTGCATCAAGAATCTGGTCTGTCTAGTTTGATATTTTACATGATTACATGCTGATATATGGGTAATTAGTGAGCCTGGTGCATTGTGGGATGTATAAGAACTTGACAGTATGAAGAGATACACTGCCAAAACAGCTCAAGATGTTAAGTCCACACTCTACTTATCTCCTTCCTACACTATTAAAAGTCCTACTTGTCAAACCCTCAGAAGCTCTCGTGTTTCTGTCTGACACACGCGTTTACATTGTCTGGACTTTAAACCAAATCAAATGAAACCAGAGATGCCCACTGTCTGGTGTAGTACTTAAAGAGCTAATGAAACCTAACAAGTTGTTCCTGTAGAAGTCGGCTTGTGATGAAGTAGTAGCCAATACAGTATCAACAATGCCACTGCAGAAGTACATTTAAGTTACATTTAAGGGCAGTATGGTTAGAATTAGCCCATCTATGCTACATATTAAATTTATTACTAAAAGGTCACATTCACAGGGCGGAAATGAACTTGCCTTAATAGCTTTAGAATGATCTCGTTATTATTTAATGTTAAAAATCTCATTCTGTTGCCTAAAGAAATTATGTTTTTTATTATCATCATGGTATTTGAATCAGTACTGAGTATCAAGTCTATTACTTAGTATTGAAATTGAGTTTGACATAATAATATACATATAAAAAAATACAACACTTCTGCTACTACTATTATTACTATTACTACTACTTCTAGTACTACTTACACATTCATATACCTCATGCTGAAAGTTTCCATCCTACTGTTGCTCTGTTGTACGCCAAATTTAATTTAAAAGGAACCTTATGTGTCCCTTATAGTCCCTAATGATTTATCTCTGGCTATAGAAATATGTCCATACTACGACTATTAATGCAGCGCTACTACTACAATGGCGTATGGTGCGGGGCCTTAGCGATGGAACAAGATGTCACTCGCTCGGACAGTGACAAATAAGCCCCCCCCTTTTCAGAGGTGAGGTCCAGAATGCAGTGAAGAATGGGACGGTCTATGCTCCAGCCGGTGGTCAACAACATGTGGTGAATGGGAGGATTGTTAGCTGCTATCCTGTGCTAATCATTACCATGTGGCTATAGCAGGCCACACCTCTGCTTAGTCCCTTTTTAAAAACACAGCTTGGGACCCACAGGCAGCGCTTTATTGGATAGTCTAACTCACTACCATGGAGTTACATCACAGGGGAGCTCATAAAGGAGTGGCCGGGGCAGTTTTAGAGTTGGATTTAATCTGGAGAAAGCTTGCGTGCTTCATGTTGTGTTCATGCCTCGTGAATGTTTCTAATAATCTGCAAGCAATCACAGGTTCTATAAAAGTCAGAACACCTCTGTTTGATAGGGTAAAGATGGGGTTTGGGCCACCTGGCTTGTCTAATGTGGAGGATTGCTAAGAATATGACTCAAGAAGTGAATGAAAACATGGCTGATTAAGTGGTATAGTGGTTTGAAGGCAAATACTACTGTTAATACGCGTACTGTAATTACTACCACAAACATTGATAACAGCCATAACTATCACTGTCTTTACTACTGCTAAGACTAGTACTACTTCTTACTTCTCCCAGTATTGCATCTACTGCTACTTATAGTACTACATTACTACTATACTACTGCTACTATATCAAGTTTTTCTACTGTTTCTTCTTGCTTCATGGACAAATTTTCTCCTATGGGACAGCGACAGTAAAGAGTGCCTCAACCTTCATGCCAAAAAACTACTACCTCTATATTTATAACACCTACAATCACTTTTACTACTCTTATTTCAGCTACTTATACTGTCTTTCTTCTTCTCCTTCTGCTACATCTACTACTACTACTACTACTACTAGGCCTACTACATAGATTTTTATTACTACTGTTTCCTTTTCCTTTACCACTATGAACATTTTGAGGCTACTACTGCCACAGCAAATGCTTACTTTTACAATTACCACCTCTACTTCCACTATACTGTCACGACAACTAGTACATTACCTCTCAGACTACTTTTACTTCCACCATCACCGGCAATACTAATACTTCTGCCTCCTCTATTGCCGCTACTCCTGTCCGCTGTTGTACTTCTGAAGTGACTCAAGTATTTGTTGTGAAAAGCTCTCCCTGTGTATAAAAGCGAAAGCAGTTGTGAATGGGTGGCCCTCCATAGACTGCGGGGAAGGTGAGAACGGCCTTTTGATCATTCAGGGCCTGTCCCCAGCTCCGCGACGAGGAGAAGCACAGACTGCATAATGAGTGTTTGTGCATGTGTGAACCAACCATGTGTCGTATCATGTGGAACATTGAACCAGGGGCAGCTTTGAAGTTTCCTATACGAGTCATTACATCTGAGTGCATCCTGCGTGATTCTGTAACGAAGGTCAGCCCTATAGAAATGTATTATCCCATTAATGATTTGTTATGCTCACATTTTCACGCTGCGTTCCTGCATGGGCATAGTTATTAGTCTGTCCACTTGAACTCAGGCTGAAATGACTGATCTTTATCAAAAAAGGGTTAGTTTCTTTTGTGCCATTGTTTTAAAAGCTGATAATTCTACACATTTATTTAGATGAAAACTGTAATCCCTGAAAATTAAAGCTGCACTCTGTAACTGTTCTACTAGGGGGTGTGGCTCCTGCTTGTCTCATGGAGATGTTATTGCCTTCTATCAAATGTTCCATAGTATGACATTAAAGTTACCCATCATTTTAGCTGTTCAATTGCAGCTGTTCTTATTGCCCTGAAAAACAATCATTCTTATGTGTGCAGGCTCATCTCTCCATAGACCTGACCTGTAACTTGGTCTGCTGGCATCACTTCCTTGCCCCAGATTGTAGAACATTCCAGGCAATGCAATAACAACTCCACAGCAACAGGCAGTTGGCAGACCTTCACCAGAAAAGCTACATAATGAAACCTTTAAATAAAAAACATTTTTGGTACAAGGCCCAAAAAATGTGCCTGAACATCTCATCTGAACATTTTATTTTTAAGGCATTTTCCAAAGAGATTATTTTTTGAAACCACAATAAAAAGTATAGCTTTGTGCCACTTTATGGAAACAGATTATGCAAATGAAATGTGTCGCCTTCACACATATTTACACCCAAACAGACTGCGATTTTTTGCATTGTCAGTATAAAGTCTAAGTACGGTGGATTTGCAAACTTTCAGACAATTGTACCAGAGTATTGTTTGTGCCATATGAACCATTTTGCACTGTGAGGATTTCAGGGCCTCCTGCTGGTCCCCGGAGTCGGGACTAAACATGGGGAATCAGGGTTTTACTTTTATGCAGCTAAAACCTGGAACAGTCTTCCTGAAGATGTGAGACAGGCCTTTACTTTGACAATGTTTAAATCCAGGCTGAAAACTGCCCTGTTTGGCTGTGTATATGACTGAAAACTTTTTATTCTGCACTCTTTTAATGCTAATTTTATGATGTTTATTTGTGTTTATTTATGTTTATGTGGTTTTAACCTCCTGAGACCTGGCCTCCTCATATGTGGACAACACAATGCAAAAATGTTCAATTTTCGAATATTTTTAAGAGTTTAGAATGTTCAGAATATTTTTTTTATTTATTTATTTTTTATTTTTTTTATTTTTCTGTAAAGGCATATGTCTTCCTGAACCTTTTAGTAGCACTTCAGTTTGTTCCAAGAGGCACAATTGTTTTTACACTCAGGACAAATGTTGCTGGGTTCAGGCACTTACTAAATAATTCTTTGCAATCATTTATTCAAATGTTCTATCAAAATTATCAAAACGTGCAACGAAAATCCTCATGTGTGGACATAATTTTTCTCTGAAACTACATAATTGTGCTATACAAATAAACTTGCCTTGCCTTATGGATTCATGCTTTGTCACTTTACTTTCTGACCTTGTTGTGTATCCTTCTGTGCTGCAGGTGGGTGAGGGAGTTTCTAAATGAAGAGAACAAGGGGCTGGATGTGCTGGTGGAGTATCTTTCTTTTGCACAGTATGCCGTCACGTAAGTCACTCCAACACTGCACACTGTCTGCTTGTACAATAACACTATTCTGCACCAAACAGTGACAAACCACCATCATCGCTCCTACCAGAAAGCCTGAGTCACTATTTGTTGATAGACTGGCTCACTGTGTTACAACCTATTCATAGATCCAACTTGTGATTATTAGTCACTCACAAGGGCCATAGGGCTTGGCAGGTCATTTGAAACCCCATGCAGCACACATTTTCACCGTATGTTATTATGGCCTGTCCACGTTATGGATGGCTAGCATTAAGGCCGCGCTCACCCATGGGTTCCTCTGCTGCAGCCAGTGGAAGTCATGGAAACAGAGCTGCTATGTGTAAGACTCTAATTAGCCAGCCTTTCCACATAGCATCTACCAAGTAAAACAAACATGGTGGGCATCAGGGACCAATACAACCATGAAATTTGATGGTATTCATGGTACAAAATTAACCACTCTTGTAAATTGTGGTGTTCTGACATTACTTGGAATATAAGGCGTATAATTTACATATAAGGCTTGCTATATAGGCAGTATTTTTCTCTCTCTGAAATAAAGGGGTGGAAATGAACTTCACTTCTCTTTCCGCCATTGTTGGAATTCATTGAAAAATCTTCCAAGTCATGCCTGTAAATGTCTTGAGATCAGATATAACATTAACATTTTTATTAGAGAAAATACTGTACCTAATAATTCCAACTTTTATACCCAATTATTCCAACCTTTTCGAACAGCACATTTCAGTAAATTGCCCATTTTACATTTTGTCCTCAGATGATGTGATTATTATCTAAGTAAATCATTTTCGCTGCAACTTGCTACAGATTCGATGGAGACTGCTTGGAAAATAACCCAGATGCCATCGACAAGAACAAGCCGTGGGGTCGCTCTATAGAAGACCTGCATGGAGGAAGCACTTTGCCGTCTCCCATCACCGGGAACGGGCTCACTCGCATGGGACGACACTCAACGCTAAGGTGTGAAAACAAACACCTCATTCGTTATTTTAAATTGCGTATAGCCACCATGCTAATTTGGTGTTAGTCTATTATAATTATATTTTCTGAAAGTATTTAGACATATCTGACACTCACATCCAACTTATTCCCATTAATATTTTAACACTGCCACTAAATACAAAGCTTGCTCTTTAAGAATATAAATACTTTTAAAAATAACCCTAACCTCATAATTGATAGCATTTAGTTGCATCATATTAGAAACAGTATGTTTAGTGTGAAAAAATATCTTTAATATCTTTTAACTCCTGCGACCCCGCCTTTATTTGTTATGTGTTTATATGGATACGGAAACTAGCGTACTCCTAGCTGAAATGTGTGGGCAGCAGCTTTTCTTTGGACAGGAGAAGATGATGGGTAGCTGGGTCCTGCTTAGATCTTATCCAGGTCTTATCAAGGTCTGATAAGAGCTACTAACTTTATATGTTCTGTATAACTAGCAGGAAATGGCAATTTAGCATAAAATTCTCTGTCTATGTTACGGTAATAAAAAGTTTTAGCATGAAAACCACAATATTAGAGAGTAACTATGTTTATACAGTAGTAGGTTTGTTTTCAGTGACTGTTACTCATTGTTAAATTAGTTGAACCTATGAACTTAACATTTGCTTTTGGAGAATGTGTTTTTGGGTTCAAATGTTTATACAGGCTGTATGATTGAGATTATTTTAAGAAGTCACACATTTCCAATGACTCCTTCATGTGGTCATGTGTTCTATAATACTTTAAATGGCTTAAGATACAAGGACAATAGTATTTAGCTAGATCTTTAAAAATGCATTGTTACTGAAGTACGTGCGACGCAATCTCACATGAACGACAGGAATTTACCCAGTGACCGACGATACAGACTTGGAACAATTGTTTAGGCTGCAATTTGTAGAAACAAGATTGGTGTTTGGGTACATTCCCAGTAGTTCATTCATAACTCCATTGGAAATATAAGGCCCGAAGCACAAAGCTCATAGAGATCAGCATTTCTTTGCTAATCCTCTTTGTCACTTCATTGACGTCTTGGCAGCAGCACAGGCTTTTGTGACCGCTAATCTGTTAACTTCAAGAACTAAAAACACTGTATACTATAACCCTAATGATAAGATATGGCTCATGTTTTACTAGACCATACAGAGCTTGAAGCCACAGTATGTAACTTTACCCAAAAAAGGATTAAAAAAACATGTGTCCTTACTCAGAGTTTGCTTGCATCTCCACAAACCTGACTCTTTGGCCTCGAGGAAGGCTTGCTCCTGCTTGCCTCTATGGAAATTGCGTTCCTTTGGCTGTAATCTTCCCAGTATTGCAGAAAACATGAATGTTTTACTTCCTATTTCCATCGAGTCATGCAGGTAACCTCCAGAAAGTTACATACTGTGCATTAAGTTTTTAGATAGCATGTTTCATTCATTCATTTATTCATTCATTCATTTACTTACTTACTCATTGATGTGGCTTCTGTTTTAGATTTGTGTAACCGATCCACCACTTTTGATATGGCTCTGCGTTGTGTTCTGTGTGTCGCAGTAAAGATGACAGAGATCACAGATAGAAAAATCACAAAACTGCTGACTGACTGTGAGTTGAGGCCAAGATCCAACAAATATTCCTCACAGATGTTGCACAGCTCTCCTACATTCAAAATATTTACATTTGATTATATTACAATCAGCAGCACAATGCAGAGTGACATTAAAGGAGTGGACCAGTTACAATTTAACTGTAAATTAGTATTAACCTGTTACATTTGTGATTTATTTAACTTTTCAAAATGTCTATCAGAGGGATGATTTATAGATACATTTTCAGATTCAGGTTTTGCAAGGTTAAGCTTTTTCAATGCCAATTTGAACTATCTCTTAGCAAAGTCATTTTTTTGTATTATTATTTGTACAAAAACACTTTTACTCAGTTATACGGTCAAACCTTGTTTTTATTGACATGCACCCATCTTTTAAGCTTGATTTATTGGAGGAATTCTCTCTCCTATTGATATTTTGTTTGGTAAATATCAATAATGGCCTGAGGTTGCAGCGCGTGGGTCGAAGCGCTTGTGTAACAATATGTGTCTGTCTGCTCTCTTCTGTACGGCCTCATAGTGACGTTCTCTACTGTCTGCCAGTCCTCGACAGCAGGCAGGTCTCAGCTTTGCACCACTGCTCCCCTGCCCTCCCAATAACAAAAACAACAGCACATAAATACTTCTGCACAATCCCCCTTGCTTCGTTGTACCTCCCTGCTAGCTTTAGCCTCTGCTGTAGCCCAGTGTCTGTGCCAGGGATGTGAGTTATTTGTCCTGCCAGACTCCCCTCCTGCGCTCATGACTGAATTCTTCTTTTTCCTCGGAGCAAATGGCTTTTTCTCCAACCATTGTTCTAGCTGTGTGCTGCTTGTGTGGCTCCCCAAATGCCACCGCCTTCAGAAGCTAGCCTAGTTTCCACAACAGCCCTGAAGCGCTAAAACGCTAGCCAGTATCAAGCATGGATGCAGTTATGAAAATAGTTGGGAGTGGTAGCTATAGATATGCTTATTTATGAAAAAAACCCATGATTACCAAATTGTTCTCCCTTAAGCTTGCTTCAGTTACTTCCAAAGTTTTTGTTAACAGTAAAATGTTGATTAAGACTTATGTTTCTTTACTTGAAGGGCACCAAGTTCACTGAGCTGTCCCAGGTGTGCTCAAATGAAAAGGTATGTCTGTTAGCATAGCTGCTAGCGGAACAGCAGTAGGTATATATTATGTGTTTAATTAGCATTTTAGGTAGTACAATAGTTGTTTCGTCTCAAAACACTGACGTCAAGCTTTGTTAGCACTTTTAGCGTTTTAGCTAAGTAGTTTTTCAATGTATAAATAGCATAGCGGTGTAGTTTTGGTTGTAAACGAACCCACAACAGAAGCGTTTGACTTGTTACTTTTCCTATTGAAGTGGCTGCCACCATTCTGTCATAATTGTTATATAAATGTACGGTATTTATTTTGACAGGAACTATGCCTCTAATGTGGCTCAACGAAAGGAAAGAAGTCAATTGATACAGACTACAAAACAATAGGTCAACTTCATAATATCAAACGTGTCAACCAAGAGGCCTGAGCTACATGTTTTACCTCCATGTTTTTATAAATGGGTCACATAGTCATAAAATAAAGTATCCTACACCCTTTATTTGAAGAACCTGTTACTTGTTTCTAAGTTACAGAGCCAAAACACTTCATTATGGCTTAGTTTAAATCCGCACTTTGTCTTCACTTAATATACACCTATATTTATTTTTAAAAGGCGCTGCACCAGATTTTCCAGTCTTATTTTAAACCTTTTCCAGTGATCTAAAAGTTACAGCTCACTTATTTTATGGATTCTGAACATCCTGATTATTCACAGTCATGAGTTTCTATGCACTTTTCATAATTCTCAGAAAACAGTACAGAGTGACGGTAAATCTAAGATGCTAACTGGCATTTCCTGATTATCTGACAATAAAATACTTTCTGATTAGCACGCAGCGGACTTATTTTGAGCTCAAGAGCTGCTTATACAGTATATCTGTACTGGGGCAAGACAAATTTTGCTCAAATATGTAGGACTACTGGCCCTTTAAAACTCATTGTGGTTGTGCTTCAAAAAGGGACTAAAGGGATATGCTCACAACTTTACTAGGACCTGAAAGTATCCATTAAATGTTTACAAAGTACCCTCATTACAACATACTATGCCTCTCCTTTGAGTTTATTTTATTTTCTTTCAAATAGCCTCATTCTTTGGTGACTCACACAAGAGTCATGTCCTCAGGTTGGGATCCAAACTGTGGGTGTCTGTCTGTTAATCGCCTGAGAACATATTTTCTCCCTACTCTGTTTCTGGTAATTGAACCTTGTGACAAAAAGTCTGAAAATAAACTGTTTTGTTGTGGCCTGCTCAGAATATCACTGATAAACTGCTGCTTCCATTCCCCACACAGGAGTAACTGCACAATCACGTCTTGCATACAAATGACTGCTATTGTGTTCACGCTAGCCATAATCTGTGAAGGATGTGTAAAACAATTCAAAGTGGGCATCGCTGTGGTCCCTGGCGAGGCGTAGATTACATAGTCTTTGTGTGTGTTAGTGTAACCAGCTCTGGCAGTTTAATGGCCCTTGTTTATAAAGCCAATGGTGTGTGAGGGCTGTAGTCACAAATGGCATCTGTTAAAGAAGGCCTACTGCGCTTGTGTCTGTTATATAGTTATAATCTGTGACAGCTGTGGATCATTATGTTATAATATGCACATTTTAAATCACAATTTTCATCTAAAACGACTTTATAAAGGAATAAAGGTTGATTTTCACATTAGAAAACTGAGGTGCCCACTGGGAGCTGGCCTTACCCTGAACGTCATCACAACAAAGAGCTGTGTAGCAGTCGGCCCGTCTTATGGATAGCTGCAGATCACGCTAACATGCAGCAGATTTTTAACAATTTGTACCAAAGTGACTACGCAACGCCGCTGAATCCTATGTGTATCATTGATTAAGAAAATAAAATTGAAGAACGAAGTAAGTACAGAGCAGTGGCGCTGATAATTGATCTCGAAAATAAGCAATTAAAAATTCCTTAAACACGCATGAATCACTCCAAAAGCAACTCTGACAGGGTAAATGAGAAGGGGAAACAACTGTATGGTTAAAAGCCCTGAAAAGTCGATGCAGAATAGGTCTGTTTAAATAGGTCTGTGTTTGGCCAAGCTGTGCATGCTCTTCTGTGCCAATACTCCACTCAGAGTCAAATGGCCACTCCAGCTCCATTCAATAAACTAACCACAGTGATTTTACATATGTTTTCAGATGTAACACACTGCCCAGCCGGAGGACGCTAAAGAACTCCAGACTGGTGTGTAAGAAGGATGACGTCCACGTTTGCATCATGTGCCTACGCGCCATCATGAACTACCAGGTCAGACTACTACACTCCCACTATACAATGTCTAACTGAGGAATACATTTAACTAAAGACAAACTGAATAAGCCTACTTCATTTTGCACGTCGCCCCCCAGTGGTGCCTCGTCCATATTAATTAGCTTGTTTGTCTCTGTCTTTTCTTGATTCTCGTTGCAGTACGGATTCAACATGGTCATGTCGCACCCACACGCTGTGAATGAAATTGCACTAAGTCTCAACAACAAAAATCCAAGGTAATGTATCACCAGATTGTGTCACAAGTAACAGAAATAATATATAGTCCTATTTCCGAATCTGGCTTCATATTCTGGCATTTTAAATTAAGGAGGGAAATGTTGACTTTTTTAAAACACAACTTTTTCTCCCCTTCATAAACTTAAATTTGAGTTATGTAATTGAAGTTATTGTTGAGGTAATATGTAACAGGGATCCAGAGTAAAAAATAAATAATAAAAAAGTCATATACATTTGATATGGTCAGGCTAGGGTTATACTACAAAAATGAATATGGCAATATATCATTAGAGACTTGGGAGCACTACACATAACATCACGAGGTGCTGTATCATGATACTTTTATTTACTAAAATAAATTATAAACACGACCTGACTAGTGCAATAAGGCTGAATATGTATTATGTTATTTAAAACTAGACATTTTTTAAGGATATCTATGTATCAGGATGTGTATGGTACCATGGGCCATATATAACATCTGATATAAGCTTAAAAAACTAAAAAAGTATAACGTCACAAACCTAAGCATTACCAGAGCCGTTTTCTCCTTGTTGCACCTGCTCCGAGTGAGAGATGTAGGCTGGTCTTGTGACTTTGTGTAGCCCAGAGGCACATCCATCGTAGCTGACAGGGCAGGGCTGCTCTGGCTCACTCCTCCTCACACTCCTCCTCACATCACCACATCAGTCGCTGGCTCCACACACAGCGACAGAAGGAGCGGCCCCATGCAGCGTGTGCGTCTGGGCGTGTCTCACTTCTGCCCCGGGCCAAGGATTTCCTCCAAAAGTCAAAGTCGAACTGTAACTACTTGTACTGTCACTTTACTCCTGTCTGCTAGAGTTATATCAAACCTGGATGGATGCATGGACAGTCAGTCAGTGTCAGAGTTCACTTTTTATGATATTTTTGTGTTGTCTTTACCAATAAATACAAAATTACTAAACCAAAAATGAGTAATTTTCCTAACATATGGGAACACTTAAAGGTGGACTATGTAACATTTATGGTGGAGAATCTGCCACCTGCTTTTTCTCTATGGGGATGTTACAACTTTGCCTAGAATGTTGGCACCATATGGCATTAAATCTATCTAGCTCCATGAACACATGCCATCTCCAGGTCAAGTTACAGTTCAGATCTAGTATCAAGGGCTTTTTGAGCAATAAAAACATCCATAATTGAATAAATGCAACATAGATAAGTTCAATGCCATATTGTTGAACATTCCTCACGAAACAATAACATCTTCATGGAGACAAGCAGCCGGTGGAAATAAAAATAATTACATTTGAATCTACTATAGGGCTGATTTTTCTGACAAGCACTGTGATTGTGATTTGTAAGTTATGTTTTAATAATGGGATTCTGTTCAAAGTTCATGTTATAAATGTGTCTTTTGATAAACTAATAATCACATTTCACGTTTGTACGGATCTAAACTATGAGGTTAGCAGTTTTTATGCAGAATAAGACAGGATATTTTGGTTCTTCTTGGCTTGCGATTCATCTTATATCAATCTTGTGCTTACACTTACCATTGCATCATGTCCACTGCTTTTTAAATACATGCTTACTCTTTACACTGTCATCATTTACTAACCATCCCTGCTTTTTAATTTGTCTTGTAGAACAAAAGCTCTCGTCTTGGAACTCCTGGCGGCTGTTTGTCTCGTGAGAGGAGGCCATGAAATCATCCTCTCTGCGTTTGACAACTTTAAGGAGGTAAGCGGCACACGGGACTGAACCAGGGGGAGTGGGGTCCTCCGCATAGACAATAATATATGTCATTACATTTGGACTGTGGAGTTTCAAAGGGGTGAGTCAGCCCGGAGGAATGTGCTCTCCTGACACACTTCTGCGCGGGCTGCCGTTGGTATTGTGTCTGGGAATGAAATCTCAAGGAGGGATTATGGATTGTGTAGTTTAAGAATCCGCTCAAACTCTGTTGAAAATAATGATTAGAATAGGTTATGTTCACAACAGTAGAACTCAAAGTCATCATTTCAGCTGGACAATAGGGGTCTATATAACTCTATGGGAAATTCGCTGCTATTGAAAGAAATATCCAAATTGAAACTCACATACTTTCAAGGATTGAGTTCAGAAATTTGTCATATTAATCCTGTGGCTTAAAATCTTTTCAAGTAACAACAATTGCACCCATTGTGTTTGAATAATGCCACCATATTTTATTACCATTGTGGAATAAAAAAAAATTGTCTTCGTTTATTTGTGCTGACAGAAAAGACGTTGAACTTTGTGCCAGTTTTTTGTTTCATGTGGATAAACCAGTGTTTGAATCAGGTTTTTGAGTACATTTTGACTGGCTTTAAATACAATTAATAAGGTTAAGATGAGAATCTAGTTTTGATCGATTTAGTATCAGATTTTTGATACTTTTCACAACCCTAATTGCACTTGAAATAAGATTCTATTGGCAAATCTTGGCAAAATGTATTAAAATCAAGATAACCTGTACTTGATTCAAGCAGTTGTTCACTTCTCATTTAAGATTTTATTTTTTGCTATGATAATAACACAGCAAAAGACAAAGTTTCAGTGTAATTAGCCCCTCACTTCAGATAGATATAAGGCAATGTCCAACAGCAATCTGACCAGAACTGAAGAAGCGGCTTTGACTCTTACAACGATTTGTCCAGTTGACAGATTTAAACTTCGTGTTGTGCTGTGGATCAGACCTGGACGACTGAGGGATTACACAGATATGATAATAACAGACATTTTAACCATAAACTGTGCAAAAACATCTGCATTTTGACAGTTATAAGACACATTTATTCTCCAAAGAACTGTTACCCTCCACCTCGCTGCCTGTGCCTGCCACTATTGATTTTTTTGAACGATGTGCTGTCCCGTGAACAAAACCTAGCGAAAACAGCAGACAGAGACAGAGCCCGCTGCCTCACTTGACCTTTGTTGTCTGCATAAAACCAGGTTGGGGGGTTGGCTAGCCTTAACTGAAAACTGAAGACCGAATGGACTAGCATTTCCTCCCATTTCCAATCCGGCGGTCGGCAAACATGGACTGACTGCAGTTAATGCAATATTTACACGGCTGAATGAAATATTGAGTGTTGCTCTCAGAGGCACTGGCATTAGACGCAGATTAAGGTGCTGGGGAGATGTAGGTCTTTTAATGAGATGGGGAGTCAGAATGTCATTAATATAAGGCACTGCCCGGATAACTTTTTTGTTCTTTTTGTAGACTCATTAAAATAGTGTAAGAAAATAACAAGATACATTCAACACATTTTCTGCTTGGTTTTGGATGCACCTCACCAGGACCCCCTCACACCCCCCTCTCCCTCCTTTCTATCAGTTTATCATGCTCCATCTCTTTTGTGTTGCCCTCCGAATGAACTCTCTGAACTCAAAGCATCGTCTCTCGTTCTCAGTCCTTTCATCTCAACTATTTCATATTTCACAGATTTTCTTATGTCTTACTGACTGTAGCCACTGACACGTAGTAAAGATTTAACCACAAGTACTGCAGTGTAAAGATACTGTAATAAGACAAAATGTATTATTGAACTGTTGTCTTGGTAATCTTTATAGTTTATTGACCGATACAGATCCAGTGCTTTGTTGAGTAAAAATTACAGGAAATAAAATTAAGGATTTTTGTTTGATATAGAAATTGTTTTGAATGCAGAATGTTTTAAAGTTACACTATGTTACCCCTAGTTTAGTCTCTAGATGTTATTGCTGTCCTGGAATCTTCCACATTATGCCTGTTCTCACGATACTAATATTTTAAACTCAGTTACTAAAGAATAGATTCTATAGTCAATACCGATTCTGATCATTTTAAAAGCTCTTTTTAGACAATATTGTAATTTTCAACACAATATAATAGTATTTGTTTATACACTAGTTTTGATCAAAGTTAAGATGAAATAGTTTAGGTTGAGTGATTTTTCTGTATCAATATCTGCTCAAATGAGTATCTAGTTTTGATACTAGTTTTAGTATTGATTTAGTATCAGTTTTTTGATACTTTTCACAACTCTAATTGCATTTGAAATAAGATTCTATTGTCAAATCTTGAAAAAATGTATTAAAATCAAGATAACCCTTCCCCAGAAACATAGTTATAGTTATAATAATAGCGCACAAATTGTTTTAAGACTTCAGTTTCAGCTGAAACTGGAGACAATAGTTGTTTAAAGTTTCAGTGTGGTTAGCCCCATATTGCGAGGTAAGATAAATAAAGATACCCCAGCCACTAGAGGGCGGTATCAAAACAGATCAGTGCTTTTTTATGTCTATGAGCTAACATTCTGGGGGCTTATTATTTTGTGGCTGAATACTTATTTTTAAAAACTATAAAATCTTGTGTTTTCGTGATGGACAGGCCTTGGCACTAAACATTTCTTAACAGCACATCTTTAGTCCTTTAAATACATACTGTGCTCTACGCTACTCTCTCATTTTCCTTCACCTCAGCACTGTTTTTCTGAGAGCCCTTGGTTAACAATTTCTTACATTTTCATTGCTACTTAATTTAATCAAAAGGAATTCACGTCAGCAAATGTTACTTTTATTTGTGTTTTTACGAGCGGCTGCTGACTGACTTGTGTTTGTTGCAGGTCTGTGCAGAGGAGCAGCGTTTCGAGAAGCTAATGGAGTATTTTAAGAACGAGGACAACAATATCGACTTCATGGTTCGCTTCACTCTCCTAATGACTATTGATGCCACTCTAATCCTGAGAATCCCACACACATTTCTGCAAAGAGTGTTTTTTTTTTTTTACCTGAAGAAAAACTTAATAAAAGAGTAATAGTGCCTCCCTTACAGTTTTGCCCGGAGCTTTAAGTCTCTGTTGTGCAAGAGGCAGAATGTGAGGAAGTACAGGCCCTGATGAGATACAGACCCAACATAAATCATATGTACCAGGTGGTTTTTCGGAGTTTAGCTTTGTATGTGCATTTTTTTTACATGCTATACAAGTGGGGAAAGGAAGTGGCACTCAAACTGTGTGAAACTGAAAATGGACTACACTTCAACCAGACAACTCATTTGTGTTTAGTTAATAGTAGTCACTGATCCTATGGAGGTGCATGAAAATGGAAGTGGATTTTCCTTATTATATTATTATAGAGACAATAATAAGACAATTGCCAAGATATTTTGTACCCAGAGCCGATAATTCTGCCACAGTCCTGGTCATGACTCCTTCATTAGAACTGATCTGATACTAGACTTTTATAATCAATTGTATGTAAAATCTTCAACATCTTCACATATTTAGTTTCAAGACCAAATATGATGCACATGGAAAATCAGATGGCAACTTTTCAGATTTTTACAGAAAATAGTTAATTTAAAATGTTTTGTAGCATTCCAAAGCTATTCCTCACTTTACTAATGCATTCCTACCATCTTAATTATTCACCCGAGTTTATACGCGCTTTCCACAACTTTCACAGGCAACTACATGCTAACAGCACACTTCCTGGTTTTTGCGTTTTATATTTAGACGTAGACAACTTTAAAAACACTTAAAAAATGCAGGTTACAAGCATAGCAATCCATTTTATTTTGATATTTAACACATTGACAATTAACTTATTTTGAAGTGTGATTTACAGTATTGCTGAAGGAAATACTGATAATGAACAATAATAATGAAACCAAAATTCAAAACGTACAATATTGTTAAAAAACCTGAGCTACAATAAGTAAATAACAGAACGCACAAACACTTAGTAGTTAGTTTGTATCTATAATAAAGATATAAGTTCATAATTAAATGTTCTACAGCTCAAATCTCATCGTAGACTAGAAAAATAACCCACATTTTCCCATTAGCACAAAGTAAAATGACCCATTATAAATACTGATTGATGAGAGTTCTGTCTGTCATGTATTAAATATTAAGTTGATATTCTAAATTCAGTATCATGAAGAAATTATGTCTCTACTAAAAATGAATACACAATGCGCCATATTAATTATTAGCACCATATATCCTATAAAAGTTGTTGCACATGTACCGCACAGTGATCTTGTGTCCTTGTGTGCATATTCCCAGGTGGCGTGTATGCAGTTCATAAACATCGTAGTGCACTCAGTGGAAGACATGAACTTCCGAGTCCATCTGCAGTACGACTTCACCAAGCTGCTTCTAGATGACTACTTAGACGTGAGTACAGATCATTACTGAATGTATCTTTAATACTGCTGGGTTTCAGATGACGTTGGGATATTCTATAAGCCAATAATATTTAATGGAGATGGGGGGGAAGTTAAAGTAAATGTAGATTGTTGTATTACAGTGAGTTCTTAGGTGTAATTACTAACAGAAATAATTAGGTTTAGCATTTCTGAATTTTCCATTTGGATATTTCACGGTAAAGTACAGTGTAATTAATAGGAAAAACTGGCTCTCGGCCCTTCATCTGGAAGTATAACATCATCACATTATAGAAACAGAAAGCCACAAATATAATGAGTATGCCTTCTGGTTGCTATAGAAACTGAAGCACACGGAGAGCGATAAGCTACAGGTGCAGATCCAGGCGTACTTGGACAATGTGTTTGATGTGGGAGCTCTTCTGGAAGACGCAGAGACCAAGAACGCGGCCCTGGAGCGAGTGGAGGAGCTGGAGGAGAATATGTCTCATGTACGATCTGTTTTTCATTTATGTCATGAGAAATATACTGTTACTCATGTTTTTATGGGTCAAAACTTCAACAAAACTCACAGTAATTAAATAGTAAAAAAAAAAAAAAAAAAAGATTGTTTATTTGCCAACAGAGCATTTATTTTCTAGTGGTTACTACTTATTAGCAGTGGTGGAAGAAAAAGTACATGGCTAAAATGTACTCAGTTACAAGTACTAGCCAAATGTGTACTAAAGTAAAAGTAAAAAGTACACTTGAGACTCTGCTCAGTAAGTGATATGATTTCAAATGTAGCTAATTACTCACAAAATATGATTACTGTACCAAAAAATTCTACTCTACTATTTGAATTACCTTCCATCCATGGTTCCTAGTTTGTGTGTTACTTGTTACAGTTATTAGCTGAACAAAGACATTGCTAACTCCAAAAAATGAAAAATATGAAATAGGACATTCTCATACAGTTGAAGGTGAAAAACTTAAATGTTGGTGTTTGTAAGTTATTCATAATTGTCTTGACTTTTTACTGTTGCAGATGACAGAAAAACTGCAGGACACAGAGAACGAAGCCATGGCCAAAATTGTGGAGTTGGAAAAACAGCTGATGCAAAGGAACAAAGATTTAGACTCGATAAGGGTCAGTATTTTGATGTTTTTGATGATTTTTTAAATAAACGTACACATTCTCTAAATTATATTTGTGTGCAGGAACACTACAAAGAAACCACGTCCCAGGTCCTGGCACTGAGGCAGATGTTGAAGGAGAAAGACGAGGCCATCCAGAGACAGTCGAAGCTCGAGAAGAAGATTCATGAATTAGAAAAGCAGGGCACCATCAAGATCCAGAAGAAAGGGGACGGTGACATATCCATCCTGGCCTCGCCCACGGGAGGAGGAGGAGGAGCAGGAGGAGCAGGAGGAGCAGGAGGAACGCCTGGGGCAGTCCTGGGCTCAAACCTCACGGAGGTCACAGGGGGCATGGTCGCTCCTCCTCCACCCCCTCCTCCACCTCCAGTCAACGGCACATGTAGGTTTAAATTGTGTTTGAAATGTGTCGAAGATGTATAATGTCGAGTGAAAAATCTAATTGACCAGGGCCTGTCAAAAAGTGCCACAAGCTGTCATCAAACAATAGTAACTTGCCTTTAACTGAAAACTATTCAGATTTAGGCTAAACATAATTAGGGATGGGGACTTTTGAATCAGCACAATTTTACTTGTATTGAAAGTGTATGAAATGATATTGTGTGCAGATATTAAGCCAACAGTTGTTCAATAGGGGAAGGTTGGTCATAAATGGGGCTAAGGCAGAAATTTAAAGTCCTTGATTGATGGTATGAGGACTTTCTCAAGAAATATAATATTTTTACACTTTTACACTCACTTTTATCAGAAAATAAATTCTGCGGGCGCTACGAGAATAAAGTCGTAGCATTTCGACATTAAAGACATAATTTAACGAGAATAAACTCATAATTTTATGAGAATAAAGTCTTAATTTTATGAGAATATAGGCTCCTGTGCGTGAATGAGTAGACTAGTGCGTTATGCATTATGGAGAATTTGGAGCATTTTGTCCGTATATACTTTCAACTGGGCTTTACGCACAATAAAATACTGTGTCTTTTATCCCACCATGACCACACTATCGTCAGTCTAAGGACTTTAACGAAACAAACTCAAACATGTGCAGTGTCGCTTCAGAGGAACCGTAGGGATTTGGAATAAATTGCGACTTTAGTGGAAGAGGAAATGGCTGGAAGTGGTTGTGCATAAACCCCAGTTGAAAGTCCAAACTCTCCATAACGCATAACGCACTAGTCTACTCATTCACCGCAGGAGCCATTATTCTCATAAAATTATGACTTTATTCTCGTAAAATTACGACTTTTTCTGGCTTCGACTTTATTCTCGTAAAATTATGTCTTTAATGTCGAAATGCTATGACATTATTCTCGTAGCGCCCGTAGAGTTAATTTAATGTATTAAAATTCAAGTTATTTAATTTTTAATGTAGATTATTTTTGTGTGATACTTTTATTTATTTTTAAGTTTTATGTTTGTTTTTTTTTTTGGTCTGATACCAGTACTTTTACTTAAATAACAAAATGAACTACTTGTAAATGGAAAAAAAATAACATGTTGACCTCTTTTCTCTTCTAGTACCAAACGGACCACTATCGGTTATCCCCCCAGCAGCGCCTCCACCCCCGCCCCCTCCTCCTCCACCGCCCCCACCTCCAGGACCAGAGATGTCTGCTCCACTGCCCCCGCCGCCACCACCTGTAGCGCCTCCTCTGCCCGGATCTGGTACACCCACGGTTATCATGAACTCCGGCCTAGCTGGTAAGCGAAGTGGAACAACTTAATGCTATAGTATTCATGGGTTTCAGCTTCCTGTTATAGATGATATTTTGAAGACATTTCCCAATTCCAAAGATATTTTATATTTAAATTTAAATTGTCAATTGCTGTGACAATGGTCCTATTTCTTAATCATTCTGAAAGCCATGGAAGGATATAAGCAATGTTAGTGAGGCTTGATATAAGACTAGCAACATTTTAACTATTACCTATTCTCTATTTTGAGGTTTTAACTGCGTCACCAATAATGCAATATATGCTCAAAGATGTTTTTTCTACTGATTTTCTTTTATGTCTGCTCTTTTGTTGACAAAGTTGTTAAGTGTTTTCAAAGCCTTTTCAATGTCGTCTTGTATCTCGGTTCCTGTCAGAGCACGCTGGTCTCATAGGAATTCAGATAACAGTCAAAAGCAACACTTAGCTCCTCTGTAAACATCGGTAGCGAGACGTAGCGCGCTAGTCTATTTAGCCAGGATCCACGTCTCTATACTCTGTCACTAACTCAGATTCTCAATGATCTCTCTCTCGCCAACCAGAAGGACCCATCAAACTATTCTGTAGGTTCTGCCTGTCAAGTTTCCCCCTAAACGTTTGTGTCTTTCCCCGTTTGTTTTGAAGTGTTATCCATCAGCTTTCATTTCGCTTCATGGGTTTTCAGTTTTCTCATTTGGTTTGGCTAATTGTTTTTTATTTATTTTATTTTTTTATTTTATTTTATTTATTACAGTAAAGATATGAAATAAATGAAGTAAATGATGAACTCTCTCAAATCCAAAATATGCAATATGAATAAAGTGATATTCCATGTGTCAGCTTAGTTCCACGATCATTTTACTTTTCTGTGATATGTGAACTTCTGCAAAGATATTTAAAAATATAGTTTATAAAATTATAATTACAGCTCCAGTTTTAGCCAGCTGAGTTTGAGTAGACAGACTGAAAATTTAACTGGGTAAATACTTATATATGAGATAAATGTGTGTTTGCATTAGCTTAGGTTTGATTGAGTGTGCATGAATATTTATGAATTTCATTTGGTGGGTAATACCTAACAGGTCTAGAGCCAGTCTTGATTACATTTATAGATTTTTAAACATATATTTGTAAAGGAATAAAGTATGATAATAGTTTAAAGTTTTTAATGTCAATGCAAATGAGAAAAACTGTCACATTTCAAAACATTGCATGGTTCAATTTGACACCTTGCTGTGGTGTTTGTTTGTAGTGAAGTGTCAGCTCCATAGACCATAGAGGACACTTGCATGACACGGATCAGATCCTGCAGACTACATGGAAAAAGCACAGAGCTGGAGCCATGTTTATCTTTCCCATGACAGCATTATCTCACTGCATCTGCTGGTACTCCTCCTATGCCTGACGTAGTACTGCACTCTGTGAATCAAGTGTCCACAAGTGACTCTGATGTCTGTCACCGTGCCAACAAGGAAATCCTCGCCTCATGTGCTGCATAACTCTTCACTGTCCAGGCTAGGGATGTCACGATATCAAATTTTAGTATTACCATTATTGTGTGAAACATCAACAAAACAAAAACATATGATTTAATTATTTATCACAATGTACACACTGTTCACACTGTACTGCACAGTAAAAACCTTCATTTTCTGTGGTC
Source organism: Periophthalmus modestus (assembly GCA_019594935.1). Classification (NCBI taxonomy): domain Eukaryota; kingdom Metazoa; phylum Chordata; class Actinopteri; order Gobiiformes; family Gobiidae; genus Periophthalmus; species Periophthalmus modestus. The sequence goes on along the minus strand of JAIEZT010000009.1, from coordinate 21,635,789 downwards.
TAACATGTTACCTTATGCTTATTGAAGGAAATGGTTCTTTCTCAAAACTGTAAGATCCTGTTCTCTTGCAGTTTTGAGAAAGAAACTATAATCACAAGTGAACCTGATTTCCCAGTGCCTAAACCTGCAGATAGAGGACACATATGTTTTTCTCCTTCTCAGTATGTGGACGGGCCATGCCTCATGCTCAGAACCTCCAGAATTCACTCAAAGGCTGCAGAGGCTGCACTAGCACTGGCTAATTATTGTCTGCACATGCTGGGGTTTAAGTAGTGAGGATTTAGATCAAAAAGAGTCCTTTAGGTTTAAACTGAATTTCAGCATTGAACCTGGCAACTCAAATGAGAGACATGTGAGGGTCATTCTGCTTTCTGATTGGATAATTAAGAATAAATCAGCATTAAAGTTGTTACCGGTTATATTTGATTTGAACATGTTAACCTTGTATCTTGGGACACATACAGTATAGGTCATGTTTATGAACATCAAAATCGTACATATGGTTCCCTTTAGTGACCAATCAAACTTTCTGAATGATATGATTATATTGTCACTTGAAATATCACGACAGATTTTGACATCCCTCGTCCAGACATGCCCTTAAAGAGTCGTACATGTCCCACATTCCTCTGCTCCCTGTACGTCTGTGGATGTAGTGTGTCCAAATACAGTATGTAGCAGCAGATAGTTACGGTCATGCTAATATATCTGTTTCCTGTTTAGCTGTGAAGATCAAGAAGCCCATCAAGACCAAGTTCCGCATGCCAGTCTTCAACTGGGTGGCGCTGAAACCCAACCAGATCAACGGCACAGTGTTCAACGAAATCGATGACGAGAGGATACTTGAGGTATTAATCGTACAAAATAGGGTTGCTAAACACAGTTATTTGGGTTTTAACTTAAATCTAGGTTTAACAATTATTGGTAACACTATTATTATTATGATTATTATTCAAATTGACTTTTCTACCGCGTTACAACATTCTTCCCTTTGCTCTAGCTTTTGCAAAGCAGAATGAACTCCAGTATCATTTAGAACAAAATTAATTTCTTTTTTTACCTTTTATTACACATTTTTGTAATTGATTGGAGCCATAATTGTACTCGCTATTCAAATTTGATTAATTGCATCTCCCCATTATAAACATTCTGCCAAGCCTATAGAAAATGATCATTGATTTTCATTTACACTATTTTAGGATCTTAACGTGGATGAGTTTGAGGAGATGTTCAAGACCAAAGCTCAGGGCCCCTCCATCGATCTGACCATGAGCAAACAGAAGGTGATCCAAAAGGGACCGAACAAGGTGACGCTGCTCGACTCCAACCGAGCCAAGAACCTGGCCATTACCCTGCGGAAGGTGGGCAAGGCGCCAGAGGAGATCTGCAGAGCCATACAACTGTGAGTCACTCAGAATATTAAGTACTGTAACGATGGTGGATGAGACTGTGTGGTAAAGTATAGACCAGACAAAAATAAACCCATGTTATTATTCTTTTTAAAAATTTTGAATATGTGATTTTCGATCTGCAGATTAAACTAAATAATGTACAGTAGTGCGTAAGATCTGAATTGGCAAATCACAACATAATTTCCCATGCAAAATATCTTGTGTGAAATGACCCTGTAGTTCAGACCTCTACAAACATGCTCTGAAATGCACAGAGTCGAAATATTTTACTTTAAACTTGATAAATCTATTCACAAGAGAGAAGTGACTTTTACACCTTTTCATTCAAATATTTTCCTACTAAATCAACCCTACTTGACCAATTGATTCTGTAGAAGAGAAAAAAGGATTATAATGGCTGACCAAAAGTCAAAGACTATTTCCTGCCTTTTCTGTCTTTGACAATAGGATTATTCTGCTCTATTCTTCCACTCAATACTGCTCCATACCTCCAGGTTTGACCTCCGAACCCTGCCCGTGGACTATGTGGAGTGTCTGATGCGCTTCCAGCCCACGGAGAATGAGGTGAAGGTGCTGCGACAGTTCGAGAAGGAGAAAAAACCTGTGGAGAGCCTGACAGACGAGGACCGCTTCATGATGCAGTTCAGTAAAATCGAGAGGCTCATGCAGAAAATGACCATCATGGCCTTCATTGGCAACTTCTGTGAGAGTGTGCAGATGCTCACGCCGGTAAGACGAAGGTTTATTCATCAGAATCAAGTAATGATACAGGTTTAATGTTATTTTATGGGACGGACAGTAACACTAGAAATGATAAGCAAGGGATATTACATTATAGGGAGTAATATGAAGGCTAATATGTAGTAGTAATGGTAGCTAAAATGGCAGTAGTAGTAGTCGTAGCAGTAGTGTCAATAGTTGTAGTAATATGATACAGTGCAAATGAAATGAATACATAAAACCTAGTAGTAGAAGTAGTAGGCCTGTTGTCAGTAGTCATGTTGTAGTTGTGGTAGTAATAGCGGTGTCACTGTCAGTAGTACAGTATAGTAATAAAAGAAGTAAGAGTAAGAGCCAAGAGTTTTAGTAAGCAGTGATAGTAATGCCTAATGATAGTAGTTTTAGGTTTTTTAAATTTTATTTGCAGAGGTCTTAGTAATATTAAGCTAGTAAAAAGTATGGTAATATATGTAACAATGTATAATACAATATAGAAAATTATCTTTTATGCAAAAAATATTTGTTATTTCCTCTACAGCAACTGCATGCAGTTATTGCTGCATCTGTATCCATTAAGTCATCACAGAAACTCAAGAAAATATTAGAGGTAAACACATTTATTTCATTTTTCTCACAATAATTAATAGTTTATCTAGCAATTATTACATTGGCATTGTATATTTTTGCCCTTAGATTATCCTGGCGCTCGGAAACTACATGAACAGCAGCAAAAGAGGAGCTGTTTATGGCTTCAAGCTTCAGAGTTTAGACTTGGTACGTTTATTGCTATTACCACGCCATTATCCACCATTTTGCCTCCTGTAAACCGTGTCTACATTTATTTTCTGCTTTCCCCAGCTCCTCGAAACCAAGTCGACAGACCGTAAAATGACACTCCTACACTACATCGCCAACGTGGTCAAAGAAAAGTACCAGCAAGTCTCCCTCTTCTACAATGAAATGCACTATGTCGAGAAGGCAGCAGCAGGTGAGAGGCGGAACAAGTCATGCAGCGCTACTTTGTGAAGCTTTTGTAGCTAATTCCTGATGATATTTTATCCACAGTGTCACTAGAAAATGTGCTACTAGATGTGAAGGAGCTACAGAGAGGCATGGAGCTGACCAAGAGGGAGTACAGCATGCACGGACACAACACCATGCTGAAAGAGTTCATCACACACAATGATGCTAAGCTAAAGAAGCTACAAGATGATGCTAAGATTGCACAGGTATTGTTCGCATATGTTTAATTAGCCTTAGTAAAGCATGAACAAAGACTTAATTCATAATGACCAAATAGTTTATTAAGAATGATTCAGGCTTCGTAACTACCTAATTAATACCCCAACCCTTTAATTAAGTAGTTACAAAGTCTGAATCATTCTTAATAGTAGCCTTTGCTCATGCTTTGTTAAGGATAATTAACATGTAGTCATTAAAAAGTAGTACCTTGTTGTAGGAGGGTGTTGCAAAAACAAAAGTATCATTGTATTTACTTTGTTCATAGTGTTATTCATAATTATAAATGCATGTATATGTGTTGAACAGGATGCGTTTGACGAGGTGGTGAAATTCTTTGGGGAGAATGCCAAAACGACACCGCCTTCAGTCTTCTTCCCCGTGTTTGTGAGATTTGTGAAGGCCTATAGGGTAAGATTATTTTTAAAAAGCTTTATAGCCTAGCGTCCTTGTGTGAAAACATACAAGTTTAAAAGTGAATTGATATTTGAATCAGTTAAAATCCGTTGGAAAATAGGAACAATTCTGACGATTCTGGTATTCTGAAGGAATAGACAGAATATCACATACAGCATTTCTACAAAATCTTCCATGTTATGCAGTAAATCCAAGATATGTTGTAGTAATGCCATTGACAAATGTTAGAAAAATAATGTTCTTTTTGCCATAATTATGTTTTTAACTTGTGTGTTTGTTTGTGTGTGGTTTCAGCAAGCAGAGGAGGACAATGAGCACAAGAGGAGACAGGAGCAGCTCTTGATGGAGAAACTTCTTGAACAGGAGGCCATGTTGGAGGAGGACAAGAAGGTTTGGGACCATTTTAATATTATCTTAAAACAGCAAGAGTGTACCAGCATTTTAAACTTTTGAACAAACACCATTTTTCAAAAGGATTTCTAAAAAGGTATAGCCACTTGAAAATCACAGCAATAGTTCAAGGTGATAAATGTTATCTTAGCACTTTTTGTCTTTTGTGAGTTATATCTCCATTTTGTTTTTATTACTGGAGTGTGGACCTGATATAAAAACGTCTATGCTGCAGCATAAAGTGTTTATATGTCACTAAACAAAGCCATAAAACCAAAAGGCTGAGTTATAGAAATCCCAGGTTTATGGTGACAAACGTTAAATGTCACAGTCTATAACTATGGCAGTTTATTGCAATCCACATGCAGGAGGTAACGTATATAAACTTGTGAGGACGTGTCTGCATTTTAGAGCCTGAATGCCCTAAAAGCATTGCGAAAATTTGTATAGAATTAGTATTTTCTGGTGGAGAGTACACTACCTGCTTGTCTCCATGGAGGTGTTATAGTTTACTGCACGGTACCACATTTGACTTGTTGATTTCCGTGGACATTACAGGTCAGATCTGTGGAGACAGTTACCTTTAATAATAATAATAATGATACACTTGATTTATATAGCGTTTTTTGGGAATCTCAACATTTTATAAGCCTCTACTGGAGACACAGACAGACAAAAGTGAGGCTGTCTTTATGCCAGCACATCACATTCATAGAGAAGGTGGTTGAAGTGTCGTGCCCAATGACACAACAACACAAGTATGTTAATAATACATAATGTTGGTACCTTAAATGTTAATATTGTGATCATTTTGAACAGCTGTTGCCTTGTTGTTCATAATGTTTGTTGTCCGTAGTCTCCGTCCCAAAAGAACAAGAAGCACCAGCAGCAGGAACTGATCCAGGAGCTGAGGAGGAAGCAGGTCAAAGACAATCGGCACGTGTACGAGGGCAAAGACGGAGCCATAGAAGACATCATCACGGGTAACACACACAACCCATGTCCACACACACACACACACACACACAAACAGACACGCACTTACATACTACTATACACATTTATGTACTACAGTATATCAATACATGCAATCAGGGTGCTCTGCATGAATGGTCTCTCTGTGCTGTACTTATTATTAACACAGGGAATCTATTATGGCACTAACAGAAATACTCAACTGTCATATATGTTTGACTGGTACTATTTGTTAACAAGTGCAAACATGTGCTGACATTTAGAGGCCTGTGCAGTTACATTTGGAGTGAGCTCAAATGTATATGATATTCAGTGCTTAAATAATCTGCTCTCTCTTTTGCTTTGTAACACTGTTTCTGTCTACAGGGCTGCGGTTTTTAGTTACAGTTGAAGGCTACATTGGAATAAACGCTAGCATCAATATTGTACTGAATAGCATTAGCTTTATACATCCTTTATACAACGCATGACTAAGAAACTGTTCCAAAATATATATATAGTTTTTGAATGTAGTATTAATTGAATATAAAGCTGATATAACTACCTGCTATCATTTCAAAGTACTTCAACTAGGGGTGGACAATGTTGACAAAATATACACTACCAGTCAAACGTTTGGACACACCCTCTCATTCAGTGTTTTTTTTTTTTTTTTTTTTTAACATTACTACTGTCTACATCAAATATATGAAGTGAAATATATGGAATTATGCAGCCACCCTTTTATTTTTTTATGCCATATATCTTGCTTCATATATTTGATGTCTTTCATATGTATCTTAAAATGTAGAAAATAGTAAAAATAAAAAAAAAAATTAAAAAAAAAACATTGAATGAGAGTGTATGTCCAAACTTTTGATTGGTAGTGTATAATTTTTTCCTCTCCCAATAATAATGTATTTATTTATAATTTATTACGGCAACCCAAAACCCAAATGTGCTAAAAGTGCCTTATCAGTTTATTTTCATTTTAATCCGGTCTTTTTGAAGCTTTTTTTGCAAGAAGAATGAAAATTTTATCTTTAATTATCTCCAAAATAACTATTGCAATATTTTAAATTTTTATATACTTCCCACCTACAACTTTAAATTAATATACTACTGCTTATTATAATACAGCAAGACATTTTAGAGCCCCAAAAGGCCCCAGTACTGTATCTGCCACCATCTTAGCCATTGTCTCTTACTAGATCTGTTCTAAGGGCATAATCACACATCTAACACCTCTAGCTCTATAGGTCAAACCATGCCCCATGTTGTAGAAGTAGCCAAGTCTGTAGCATCAGTAGTATTTTCCAGCCCCTTCTTTAGTCCGTCGTGGGTATTTGCTTATCTCTAACAGTGCTAAACTCTATATAGACCTGCTCTCTCTTAATGGTGTGTCTTGTCTTGTCCTGGCTGTCTCCTGTCCCTGTGTCCCCGTGTCCCTGTCCTCGCAGTGCTGAAGACAGTGCCCTTTACAGCTCGCACAGCCAAGCGCGGCTCCAGGTTCTTCTGCGAGCCTCTCACTGACGAGTACCATTACTAAGCTTTAGACCTCTCTCTCTTCTCAAAGGTTGCTGGAGTATGATGTTTTTACTTCCTGGTTTCTCCTCCATACCTGCATGTTAACTACCACACTCTACCCTCACACACTCTGAACAGTGCACTGTACATGGTGGAGTTTGTGATTTGTGTATGAATTTACATGGTGTTCCTCTCCTGAGCATGTTGAAGCATGAATTAAAGTTGCACTGTGTAACTTTTCGAGTGGAGAGTCCGTCATGGAGATGTTACTTTGCCTGAAATGTTCCACAGACAAAAAAACTATGGCTGGGCGATATGGCAAAAAACGTGATTTATCAGTCACAATTTTTGATTCAATTTAAATTTTTCTTTTCAAAAACTAAATAAAAATGGGTTTTCATGTTGATTTCATAAACATAAACATGGCTGACTTTTGATCATTGCCATTTAACACAAAAATATGACAAATGATTCCTTTAAAAACTGCTCTAAACATGCTGTTACTGATAGAGCATTGGCTGTGCACCTCAGGATTACAACCCCCAAAACCCATTAAACATATCTCCATGGAGACCAAACAGGGGAAATAATCAGAATAACCAAATTACAAGTCAAATCTGTGGAGCGGTGACCCACAAGCAGTAAGAATGCATGCATTTCCAAAGCAATAAAACACTAGAATACATGCAAGATAGACAAGTTTGATGTGATATTATGGAACATCGCAGGTAAAACGATAACATCTCCATGGAGACAAGCAGGTCGTGGACCATCTACCTGAAAAGTTACCAAGTGCACCTTTAAGTTTTCCTATTGTAATGTCATAGAAGAGCCAAGCAAATCATGAAGCAGTCAGCTAGAGTATTGAAGCGAAGTGCTGCTGCCCTCTTGTGGTTACAAATAGAACATTCAAATTGATATCAGCAGTATAATAAAGTATCTGATCAAACTATATTTTCTGTCATATATTTAAATCAATTGCGGCTTTAGTTACACAGACCTCTCTATGACATCATAACATACCTGTGTATTGTGAATTTTGATTTTCATGAAATGTTTTACTTGTTGATAGCTACTCAGCCTGCTGCATGCTTTTTTGCTTATTTCCCACAATGCACCTCTGCACCTCCTCATCTTTATTAAAGCAATTTTTCTTTTGAATAACTTTTCATTTGTGGTATTGCAGGCTTACCAACTAATTTGCTTGCCTTGTTTAAAATATCCAATCTGCTTACATCATTTACTGTATAATTAACCATTTCTTAACATTAAGAAAGGGTTAATTAACCTTACTCTCATTTCATTATATTTTATGCATGTCTTGAGAGTTTGAGTATAACTTGCTCTATAGGATTTGAGCTTTCTCTGTCCTGCTGGTAGCCTCTTTGCAAAGCAGCCATTGTTCAAGTGTTCAAGTTAAAATCGCTCCCCATAGTCATCACCAGTAGTCCCATTCTGCTACAGTGTATTAGGCCTGTTCCCATAAGCAGCTGACACCATCTTGCTTTGCCAATACTGCGGTTTTAAAATGTCAGACTGGCATGCTAAATGAGTTTTCATAATGAGACTTAATAATGATTTTGTCTTGTCTTCATTCAGCCCTAAAGAAGAATAATATTACTAAATTTCCCAATGTCTACTCGAGGGTAAGGAAGTCCTCCAGTAGCACCCCTGTAGTGGATGTGCCCCACACCTGGCAAGCATCTCTTTATTATCTAGCTATGCAATATTGGCTATATATAAGCGCTTAATGTATTTGCTTATAGGCTTCTAATTCTGATAGGAGGATAGTTTGTGCTGAAAAATGTACAAATATGAAATCACAATGCCATAGTGTGCAAATTCTTCTAAACCATAATCATGAACAGAAAAGGGTTAAGTAAAAAAAATCCAAAAATGATACATTTACTGTTAAATACTGATATCGTAAGTAAAAAGAATTCTGTTAATTGTGCAATTTTAAAAAGTAATACATTTTAATTTCACCACAAAATCGTTTTTTTTTGAGCTTTCTACCATGTTATGAGGCTGCTCCCTCATCAAAAACATGCCTGACGGGATTTTAGACGTCATCCATGTATGTTTTCAAACACCACAATTCTCCATAAATATACAAAAACAGGATACAAAACTACAAAACTGTACAGAACAACTTTACAAACCTGATCCAATGTGCAGTAGTTTCATTAGTGAGATTGCTGATTGAAGTGAAACTTATAAAACATGTTAATACACTGTTTTCGGCAAATATAGCATTTTCAAACAATAAAAGGTAACAACGTACTTATAAGTAGCCACAACTGTTTAAAATGAAAGCGCCTCATTTTAATTTAATACAATTTAATTTAATAATATTCCATTTATATATATTATATCCAGACTGGAGTTTCATAATTTCACATAAAGCAAATTTTTAGGTACTATTGTGAGTATAAAATGGTTTAATGTGGTTTGCAAATTACGGCATTCAATTTTATATACACATTTTTTAGAATTTGGTTTATACCTCTGCTACTTTTACAAATAATTTGCATGATTAGCAACATAAATAAATGCATTTAATACTGACACGATGCACTGAGCCATATTCTCATAAGAACTGGTGCTGCTTTGGACTGTCAGGCTGCCTCTGAGCAATATATCCTCACTCGCTTTATGACAAACTGACTGACAACCTGTTCACCTCCCGCCCCCTTACCCCCCATTTTTTCCTTTGTCTTTTCTTCCTTATTTTTTTCCAGATTTGAGGAACCAGCCTTACCGTAGAGCCGACGCCGTGCGCAGAAGTGTCCGGAGGAAATTCGACGACCAAAACCTGCGGCCGATCAACAACGGGGAAGTGTTCATGTAAAGAAAGAGAGAGAAAGTGAAGAAAGGAGGGATAAAGAAGACGAGTAAAGACAAAAGAAGGTTGCTAGAAGGATGAGTGAACGTAGCAGAAACCATAGAGACGATTATGTATATATATTTTACATAAGGAACTGCATACCTGTGGTGTAGCAGCTGATTTATGAAGGACTGGACCGAATGGAGAGTTTCAAAAGGTTTATGGGAAATCTTTAAACCCAGACAAGTGCCTCTGTGTTTGTTTGTCGACTTTTTTCACATTTGGAGCAATACACGATTCAAACGGGCTTTAATCTGAAAGCAACATGCAAAACTGGACTTTTATATGAAGAAGTGGTGAATGTCTAAAAGCAGTCTATGTAGCTGTTACATTTAGCGTGACCAATTAGCCCGGCCAGCCCAACCTGTGCACTTTCACATCAAATGCAGACTGTTTTAAACTAATTTAAACTTATTTTAGTCTTTTGCATGTGGATTATTTTCTGTTCAACCTTTCATTTCATAGGTTAAGGCTGATATTTTAATAATGGCAAAAAATAATTCAACTGATAAGGTCGAATACAAAATGTTGTGGTGGAATGAACTGGAAACACGATTTTAATAACTAGACTCAAGCAAAGAGTGAACAGCTTGTATACTGTGTGGCCACTAGGGGTCAGTAAAGGTACAAGATTTGAGTCCATGTTTTCTACTTAATTTAGAGGTGACAAGAGTACTGAAAATTTGTACTGAAGTAAAAATTACCTAAACATGAGGTCAAGAACTACCAAAGCTGCCAAAATTGTACTTAAGTAAAAGTACACATGAAAAAAGTACTAGTTACTTTAAAGCAAAATTTAAGTTATTTTAAATCAGATCCGGCAATGCAAAGGTGAAACGGCCTTGCACTTGGGACAACAGACTGTGCTTGACTAGTTTTTCTGAGTTATAATGATCTATGATGGTTAGATTTTAGCTGTATACTCAATTATAAGTACAAATACATGTTTAAAATGTACTTTAAAAAGTACAATAACCACCCCAAAAAATCTCAATCAATTTTAGTAACTTGAGTCTTTGTACTGAGTTACTCTCCCCCTTGAATTTGACTTTTTTTTTTTTTTAAATTTTTTACACAGGGCCAAACACTCAAAACCTAAAAGCAGATCTGACAGGGTCCATTTTAAGTTAGGCTGGTCATGCTAAAGATCTTAAATATATCTGTACATTCCACAACTTTACCATTCCTCTCACAATAAAACTGTATGTAGCATGTGTTACATCTCATCTGAGGTCTAATGAAAGGGCTAAAGGCTACAGTGACGGCAGAAAACTGGACAAATTTCATTTCAAACTCAAACTGAAATTTTGAATCGCAGCATAATTGTGAAATGTTACTTCATAACACGTTCTTACTGTGTGTGTTACAAAACAATACAAAACGATGGACTGAACTCACTTTCAAAACTGGATATAAACCTGTAATATATCAGTTAATACATTTCTCATCTACCAGGCTGTGTCTACTACTCATCTTATTGTAATTTGATGTATAGTATTTAACCACTTGAAACTTTGTATGCTTTTGTGCTGTCTTTTGTCATTCAAAAACATGGCAAAAACACAAAGACTTCCTATATGTACAGATATTTTGCTACTTTTTTACTTAACATTACCAGATGGTTAATATTGTACATACTGTTTAAACATTGCCTTGAATGTTTTATTTTAACTTATAGTTTTTATGTTGTTGTCTTATTTGTGTATTTAATAAGAAGCCAAAATCGGACATCTCACTCCATAAAGGGGGGACACTGGATCACGTACTTTGAAGGTGGATCAAAGTCAGTTATTAACACAGGAAGCATGTCATAAAATACAAAATGGACCATAATAACTATATATTATTATTATGATTATTATTATTGTTCAAAACGGTGGTTAAAAGCTTATCTGTGGAGAGCTGGCTTTGAAGCTCCTGTTTCGACTGCAATTATGTTCACTAAAGCCATTCATTTGCATCTCACTCTGTAACCGTCATGTCTCTACTCTGGCATGTTTTGTACTTTAGGCAGTTTATGGTTATTATCACATAACAATTTAGATTTTCAATGAATATGATCAAATAAACTATGTTGAATAATATGAATGTTTTGACTGTTTTTCCTGAAGTCTTCAGGTGTTTTCGGAAATTGTTTCTTGAGTTAGAAGACAGGAAAATTATAAACTGGTATCAATCAAACTATTAAAATTACTAAATTACTATGAAATATTACACAAAAGTAGTGTTGGACATATGATTACTCAAGTTATACTATAAAATATCTGTCGAAAACACTACTGCAGTACTGAGGAACCGTTAGATCAACATATTATTTCCAAAACAACTGACGAGAGATTACACTTGGTACATAAGATACAATATGTGTTAGTGTCACGGTACTAACATTTCAAACTCAATTTCAATACTGATGAATTCATTCAATATTCGATATCGATTACAATACCCCAGTGAAGATAAACGTACAAACACAACCTTTCTTAGTAATGGAATGTAATTTTCACATATTAAATTATAGTACAGTCTTATTCTTATTGTTATATAGCTCAAATTGATACTAAAACTGTTCAGGAAAGCTCAAATTTTCTCCTGTTAATGTGATTTTTTTAAGCGTCAAAAATGAGTATCAATTAGTTCAACCCTAATATGTGTTCCCATAAGTAAGTCCAATATTGACAAATGTTTTATAGTGGATTGTAAGATATTTGGATAATATTTTTTGAACGTAATAGTCTATAATTTCTTCAAAATTACAAAAGTAAATGACACTTCTGAAATAAACTGTCATCACTGTGTCAATATAAGAATCCATCATAAAACCTCTGCTTACTCATAAATGCACATTTAATAATAGTCATGTTTATGCTTAAGAGAAAATCCAGCAGTTTTAACCGTATCAAAAAATGTAAAAACAAGCTGTCCCATCATTTTTTATTACAATAAACAAAGTCGTGGTCATCTAAACAAGTTGTAAATAAAAGCCTATTGACATTGTCTGAAATATGAGCGATATTTCTCAAGTGCCTTATGAACACAACTGAGCTTCAGAAACGATGTACTTAAACTTTCACATTGAGGCCCTCATCAGTGTCAGCAATATGCTTTATCAAAATTAAAATGCAAAAACAATAGAAAACATGGACAACTAGAGTTAACTAAAATATTTCTAAGCAAGTATTTAACAAATCAGTCTGATACTTTAGTCACAAATTAACCGCATGACTGAAAAAAAAAGACAGCAGTGTAGCCTTGCAGACAGTAAATGGGGAAAAATTTTTGTGATTTTTGCTCATATGTTAATGTGTATTTATAAAGCCTTATCATCATCATCAAGGGGCATCCAGTTGTTCCAGTAACGTCCTCCTCCGTTTCTCCAGCTCCCCTTCACTCAGCTCACTGCCAGATGTGTCCCAGTCACCCTGTTCAAAGTAACGCAAAGTCAGACTAAATAAAAACAGAAATAAAGTTTGCATGAATACGTTGTAAGTGTTCTGACCTCTTCTTTGATGGCCTTCTTTTTAGGAGACTTCTGTTTGGAATCTGAGCGAGATTTGCTTCTGGATTTGTCGTTTTCTTTGTCTTTGTCGTCCTTTTCCCGCTTCACCTCGCGCTCTCTCTTCTTCTCGTTCTCAGACTCTGGAGAACCCTAGGGACAAAAATACAATATCGAACATCCTGATCATCAACTTCAAAAGACTCGTTTAATTTCTCTACAACTTCCCAAATATTGCAGTAGTGTAGTAAAGTATAGCTTGGGTGTATTTCACTGTTCACTACTTAATTCAGAGGTTAAGTGGGATTAATATTCTTTACCTATGACTGTTTGTAAAAAATGTTTAAGCAATGAGATCTAATTTTAGAATTGGGCGTATAATGATCCTAAATGTAAATGGAAAAACTGTGGCATAGGACAGATATAGCCAACAAGAACTACTGTGAATAAACACTTGATGATGCACTATGTAACATTTTCTGGCTGAGTGTACGCCACCTGCTGGTCTCTGTGGGATTTTTTTTTTTTTTTTTTTGCCTGGAAAGTTCCATGTATGGCATTAAACTCATCAATGTCCATGGAGAGAAGCAGGTAGTGCCACAAGGTCAAGTTCTAGGTCCGGTAATTTTTTAGCAACTAAACTTTTATCAAAACACCCGTACATAAAATACATGTTAAGTAAGTTGAATGGCATACTGGGGAACATTCCAGGCAAAGCAATGACATCTCCATGGAGACAAGCAGGTGGTGGACCCCTTCAACAGAAAAATTATGTAATGCACCTTTAAGCAGGATCAATTTTCTTTTTATTTATTTTACTGGAACGTAGCATTCTAACAGTATTGTGAGTGTTCAAACATTGTACTAAATATAATATAGATTTGAAATGGAAATATCACAGTCCTGCAGCATGAGCTTTGTCCACAGTTACTTACAGACTTGTGACGTCTCTTCTTGGCCTTCTTCTTGTGCTTCTTGGACTTCTTATAGCTCCTCTCTGTATGTACCCCAGAGGCACAGAAGTCAGACACATGAGTGGCAGTGCACTTGTGAGGTAAGAGCAGGTGCATTATGGGTAAAAGCACTCACCAGACTCTCCGCTGGATGAGCGCTCAGATGGGGACTTGGACTGAGAGCGCTTTTTCTTCTTGTGGTACTCCTCCTCCTCTGACTCCGAGCCCTGGCAGCACAGAAAGTACAAAGGATATATAGGATCATAATACAATCTACTTTAAGGGAGGTATGAGGCAGAAATGCCAAGGGCAGGAAATCACATTCTTGAACATGTAATTTCAACCAGATATGTTCAATTAAAAGCAAGACCAGAATGTGAATCTAACTGTCTGAACTGTGTGAAAATCAAAACCAAAATCTATTTGGAGTAAAATTTGGAATAGAGATCATTAAACTTTTATGCAAGTGACAAAATATTTACACAGGCATCTTAAAATTTATATAAATCAATATAGGTATTTTTACTTGCATCTTAAAATAAAAATATATGGTGACTTCAAATATTTATGTTTTGTTTTAGTCTAAATTTAGTTGTAATATTGCCTGTATATTGTGATGTATAAGGTGAGTGATCAGATTATGACTCATAGTAGTAACCTCTGTCAAATATAGTCAAGGCAAGTTTATTTGTATAGCACAATTCGTACACAAGGTAATTCAAAGTGCTTTACAGAATAAGAAAGACATTAAAATCAAATATAACACAACGATAGCATTATTGGAAGTTGTTGGGGTTCCATGCTTCTTAGAGACATTACATTAACTAACATAACCTGATATCCTGGAGACTGCTCCTACCTTCCCCACAGTTTCTACTTGACTGACCTTAAAGAAGACCCTCTGTGCTTGTGTCTGCTGTATAGTTATAATCTATGACATGGATCATTGTGTTATCATTTTGACATTTGAAATTGCAATATTCATCTAAAACGAATTAATAAAAGAAACAACCTTCACGTCAGAAAACTATGGTGCCCAATGGGAGCTGACGTAGACGTAAATGGTGTAGTGAAGTTGTTGGCACGTGCGATAGACAGCTGCACATCACATTAGCGAGCCACAGATTTTTTTTCTTGTTTGTACCAAGAATACTACACGTATCACAGATTAAGAAAATAAAATTGGAGAACGAGCAGTGTGTGTATGCCGATGCTGGTGCGTATGCCGGTGGTGGTGAAAACGGGGTGATCAACAAAATGGCGTCTTGAAATTAAGATCAAACATTGCTCAAACATGCACAAATCACATCAAATACAATTTCAGGAGAGACAGATTTAGAAGTACATTTACAGGCCTAACTTCAGAGTAAAGTGGAGGGCAGATGCACTGACCGATCTAGAGCGCGAGCGTTTCCTGTGGTGTTTCTTGGACTTCTTGGAGTGCTTCTTGGTCTTGGAATGGTGGTGCTGACACTCGTGCTGTGGGTCAGAGCACATATGTAACAGTCTGTGGACAGATTGATATGCAGGAAGTGTTGTCATAGTAACAGCAACTGTACCTCCAGGACGTGCATGAAGTCTTTGAATATCCTCTTCCTCTCGGACTCCAGAGTGATGTCTTCAAAGGCAGGTTCCTTCAGAAACCGTTCTCTGACCTGGGACAACAGAGCAAAGACAGTCCTTAATGACAAAAACAGTAGATGGATATAGCTAGTTCCAATTCTGCCCTGACTAGAAGAGTACAATATGAATCTACAACTAATTAACCATTCAATTTAAAAAGCCATAGTATGTAAAAAAAAAAAAAAAAAAAAAAAAAAAAAAAAAAAAAAGATTAATAGAAAGCTTTTTTTTTCCCCATTTTGGTTGTACTCAAAAACATTCATTCTCCACAGATATTACTCTTATTGGCCCCTGCTTGTCTCAATGTTGTTCCTTTGGCTATAAAGTTTTATGGAATAAAACTTATTTGTCTCCATGTAGAATAAGTATGGCTTTAACTTTCTATTTCCATCAGATCATGCAGGTGACGTGCCACATCCAGAAAGTTTCATACTGTGACTTTAAAACTATCATGTTCCTATGTAAGTTATGTATATAAGGAGATCAATTTTTTTTAAAAGTAATAAAATTATTGGTATCCAAACGTCCACTCACTATTCACTCAAAATAATCTTAATAGAAGGTGTCAAGTTTCATTAAATGCCAGGAAAAGTGAACATAACGTTTTGTAGAGAGCTTAGTCATTGATGGGGGAATAATTGCAAACGGTGAAAGCACATACCGCCTCCCACATGGAGTCAGGCTCCAGCGACGGTGTGGACTGCTTCAGCATGTTTTTGAACGCAGCTTCTTTCCTCTTCATCTTCCTCGCCTCCTCTTTCTCTCTCTCCCTTTCTCTGGCCTCTGCCTTTTCCAACAACTTGGCACCAACACAACCAAATTAATCATAGGGAACAACATGGCGAGATTATAGTAAAATGAGTAATGACAGTAGCTTACACTGTTGAAGGCCAGTTTGATGTTGCCTGCGTCCAGAGTTGTGGCTCTTTTGTCGGAGCTGATAACAGAGCCAAAGTCGTCAAAGCTGGTGTTTACCTCCACCAGGAAGTTTTTGTCCTGTAAGAAATACACATAAAAAAACAACTTAGTTAGTACAATGTAAGAAGCCCATTTGACATTCTGATTTGATTATTGGTTTAGGAACCAAAATACAAATAAACCAACAACTCAATCATCCTATAATTTTTGTTCTAACTGTGATCAAATATTACAATTATTATATGTAAAATCAAAATAGTATACTAGTCTAGTTAAACATGTAATGGTTGTGAAATATATTTTTTAAAAAACCTATATATGCTACTTTAAAATGAGATAAGGACAAGCAAAATACAGATGTTTTGGTGTGATTATGAAATATAGTAGTACATTGGATCTTGTCACTAATGTAAACGATGAGATTCATCACTTGAAGAATTTTGTTTTTGTATAATCCTCATGAAAAGTTAACTTTTACAGAGCAGGCATGTACCCATTCTTGAATCTAACTAGAACCAATACAGCTTAGCCTTACCAACCTTGAGTATATCTTTAATAATCCTCTTCTCGTCGTGGTAGCGTGCCTTCAGATCCTCCACGTAGAACTTGAACAGGTCCAGAGGAGTAGAGCCTGGAGAACAAGTGCATTTAAATTAAACATGTACAAATATAATGAGCTCTGAGACATGAATACAGAATGTGTCATGAGCATGTTCCAGCCACGTGAGGAGACACAAAGAGGGGAGAGGGGAAAGAGGCCAGGGTGACGGTGGGAGAGGGTCAGGGTAACGGGGGGGGGCCTGCTGTCCTACCCGGCTGGCCCAGCATGTTGGCAAAGCGGATGTCTGAACTCAGGGTCGGGTACATTTCCATCCAGGCCGACATGGAGTGGAGCTGCCCGTGGTCGTGGAGCTCGTCTAGAAATTTCTGAAAAGGGAGGGGAAGAAACAGTCAGACAAAAAGTACATTCCATATATACTAGGGGTGAGGCGAGAACATAGACTGTATAAAGAAGTGGATTAAGTGAGTGTGACGTCACCCATAGCGTTCAGCTCCAGTCAAATGAATCTTGCTGAAGCTAGCAGATATACAGGGAATTTTGGAATTGGGAGTATCATAGCAACCAAAGAGTCAGTCCGGAGCGAGGCTGGTGAAGGTAATGTCCAGACCACTGGTTTAGCAGGGAGCGTGCGTTTATCAATGCTGTCAATCAAACCTGTTGCTAACGCTAGAGGGAGCGACCTCAGGGAAAGATAGCGCTTGATTTGTCTGTTAAAAATACTAGGATCATGTAGAGCGGGTTAATACAAACATTTTAAGACCAAAATAACGAGGCTCACTGCACATTTTTTGCTTGAATTATCACTTGGGGATAAATAAAGTTGATTTATTGATTTTTTTTTTATAAATTGCTAGCTTCTTTCTGTAGTTTGCATTTATTCTAATTCTGCATAGATCTCACCTGGAAACACTCCCTGTTCTTGCGCTGCCTCCTCCTCTCTCTGAGCAGAGTCTTCTGTTTCTCCTCCTCTTCTTCTTTCTCCAGAGCCCGGATGTGCTCCTCAAAGCAGATCAGGGCGTCCTCTTTGTCCATGTCTGTAGGTTCAAAACAACACTATTATTACACTGTGAATTCCCAAACACGCTCTATGTTTCCGGATTGAAAGGCCGTACTCTGCAGCTCCTCATCCTCGGCGAAGGTGGGGTTGTCCAGGAGGTACTGCTGGGCCTCAGACCAAGTGGTGCGGTACGTGACGTTGGCCATGTTGTCCAAGATGTTCTTCAGAGCTTCCCAGTTCCTCTTACGCAGTTGCTTTGCTTGTTCCTGACCAATACAACAAATATATATGAATAATTGGCTTAAAACTTTAACTCTTAGACTGCTTCTCTACAAACTAACATGACAGTGAAGTGTAACTTAGAGGCTATATACAGCTTTTAACCATAATGTAATTCAAAAACTATTTTAAGAAATCTGGAGGTTATTCAGAAAGGCTACTGTGTCTGTGTTTTGCAAAAAAATTCCCTTCTTTAAGCTGCTAACCAACTTCAATTCTAGCACCTAGCATTTCTGGCCCTATTTTAACATCTTCACTCCCCAGTGTGCCAGCAGTTTGAGTTCTTGTGCCCTCTGCTGGCTGTTTGTATGAGTAAAGTGGGGAATGCAATCATTTGATTTGTTTGCTAGCAATTTTCTTCAGTTATTGAATGTGAAGTATTAAGACCAATGTACTCTAAAGAGAATTCATGGTGTTCAGTTTATGGCGCCATTTTTGAGTAGTATTCAAAAGATCATATTTTCTTCTGAATTGTTAGTTACTTTGGAAATAGTACCCTTTTTTTCCATCACTCTGAAACCCATGGACAGAATGCCTAATATTAACATTAAGAAAATATCGGATTGCGTTTTAAGGGTAATCTAGCTTCATTTAACGTTAGCATGTTATGACACCAATGTGAGATATATTTTGTTCAGAATTGTTAGTTACTATGGCAACGGTCCTAATTTTTTTCATCACTTTGAAACCTGTGGATAGAAACGTCCTTAACACAGACTATGTAGGTATTAAGATTATTTATGTAGCTTCAATTAGCTTTAGCGTGTTACGGGAATGCCATCTTTACCTTTTCCTTTTTGGCAAGATAAAAGAGCACATCTTCGTAGATCTCCAGCCGGTCTCTCTCTGGCACACAGCTCCACACCTCCAGCTCCCCGAACATCTGCTCTGCTTTCCTGATGCACAAAAAAAACACCACAACGTTTACTCAGCAACCCACCGGGGGGCACTGTTCCACAGGCCATACCCTATAACTGCTGTTTATTTGTACAGTTGTGTTTATTAAAATGTAAAATGTTTCAGAGATGTGCTTTGGACTAATTCATCTGGCATACTAGATATTCAGCAGAGGGCATGGGCTTAACATGGGGGTAGTGGGTAATTAAAAAGTTAAAAGTCATGGTGCGGTTTCTGACTCATCTCTGAGTGTCTAAACCAGGGCAGAGACCAGCGCAGGGACAGTAACCAAGGTTCAGCCCTCTGTTGTCATTTGATGGATGAAGCACAGACAGTCAGACAGGCTGAGAACACATCAATATTAAAGCATTTTTGTTATATAGGTCCATGACAAAAATGAAAACGCAAGAAGGGTTGTAAGGGGAAAAAGTACATGCTCATTTGTATTGTTACTGAAAATAATAATGAAACATTTTATAATGGCCATTACTATTATTTTGTGTTAGAAAATTCATCCTATAGTGTATGACATTGATAAAGACAGATTTTAAGGACTATACCATAGTCATTTACTACAGTCAAGAGTATTTGTTTCAGTGGTTTCAAACACTGTCAAAAAATCTATCCTTTTTCTTAATGTTAAAATTAAGTTTAAAATTTCATGCATCGTTTAACTCCTTGTGCCACAGTAAATTTTAGACATAACAATAGCTGCCAAAACTGTCACAAGTGGAAGCACACAGACCATGATCCTTTGCTTAATGAAGCCAAAATGAAGAAGCTGATCTTTTGAAAGATTACTCCAAATAAAGGCTGGCAGTTAAACTCTTAAGTATCTATCCAAAGTGTAGTGACAAGATCGCTGGAGTTCACATATTTATACAGAAATCAACGAGTAAACAGTGAATTAATGAATACAAGGCAGCCTAAACTGACACAATTCACTCGCAAATCTCAAGTTAACTCATTCCAATTACCTGCTCCTTTCTGATGTTGTTCACATAAATCATTATAATTCTAATAAAATAATAAATAAAGTTGCAACTAAAATAAATAAGACCCACAGCCATTATTATTACATGTAAAGTTATAACAAAACAGACAGAAATTGAATGCGTGTGGAGACTGTATATTTCTTGTCTCATTTATATTTCAAAGGCAGAAGTATCTCACACATTATAACATTTACCACTCCTGATATCACGCGACCACTGACACAACATGCTTTTATCTCCTCTTCCTCATTCCATTTCCCAGCACCCCATCTGTTTATGTCTTCGCATATCAATCAATTCATGCTACTTAGAACGTAACCAGCAGCTAGATAAATAATGCACTAGAATCACACAACACTTTTCTATTTTTAACACTCCAACAGCACTGTTACATCATTAACTATACAACAGCAGCCGTAGCATGGTCCGCAACAGCTGATGGTGTGAACTGGTTCATATGTGACCTTAGATTGATCCTGTCCACATAATTCTCATTGACAATACAGAGAAGTGTGAGTCGATACAGGAAGAGGGTGGTGCTCACTTGTATCTAGTGTTGGATGTCATCTTCTCGTGGTTCTCCAGGAATCTCTGAAATGTCTCTTTCGACTCCTTGTACTTGATGCGGGCCTCTTCCTTCTCCTCCTTTTCAGTCTGGACTTTGTAGGCGTTAAATGCTTGCTTCTTCTCACTGAGTTTGGGCAGGGCGCTGTAGTGGAGTAGTGAAAAAAGAATGAGAGAAAAGCGGGGGTGATGGTAGGCCTAAAGCTAATAATGAATTACATTATTGGCTTTTTGCATTTTAACATTTGCGATGCAGAGGGTTAAATAATTAACATCCCTGATTCATTATAGTAACTAATGAACTTAGCATTTTTTTTGGATGGGGGGCATTTATTTATTACAGCTTTTGTTTTAGATTATGCACCATAGAGTTCATTTTGAAAAGGGTTCACTGGGGTTGTCCTGCTATAGGGTGATTGTGTCAGTTGCATAAAGTGAAAATAAAGCCTTCCATATCCAAATTTACATACAATACTGTAATTTGCTTATTCAAAATTGTTATTGTGTGAAGCCTAGATGACGGAAAGCACATCTAACTGATCAATCAAATATCCCCAAAATGCTGAAGGTAAATCAATGTTTAAAATATGGGAAAAATATTTTTAAGCAAACATTTTTTTGTTTTTCTTTTTCGCTCATGGTGTCAACAATACATGTAAATGGTTCTCTTTCTTTCTTTCTTCAATAATTTTAGAACCCAAGTGGGACAAGTGGAACTAGTCACCGCATATTCGGGCTGGGAGGAAAGAGAAGGGACCCTGAATCAGTAGCTCACCTGTAGCGTGGGTCGTTGATGATAAGTTTCATGGCCTGTTCCCAAGAGGAGTTTGAGGATACCCCCTGCAATGACACAAGAAAAAAAAATGTTAAGGAACTAAAATCTGCCTTTTTTTGGTCCAATAATAAAAGGGTATGCTCCAAATTATTATGGTGAGTGGTTCATATATAGTTCTGATTGTGGATCCTATATTACAGATTGAGATTTTTTACTTGTAGACTTTTGTGCAGCTGGTCTTTCACGTTTAAAAAAATAATGACGTCAAGAAATAACACTAGAAAGCTATATTCAAACCATAACAATGTAGTTTCAGATTATAATAAAAATTCTTCCGCAACAATTTTATGTTTTTAGAAGTCAATACTTGTCACTATACTACTGTGTCATGTGGCAATTTAACCAAAATAGTGCAGATTTAATGCACTAGAGTTACAACTTTTTCTTTTTTTTTTTTTTTTTTACTGGCACTAATAACTGTCACATTTAAAGTTGCAGTTCAGTTGAGGACGAAACAAGTGCTTTGCCCGGAGCGTTCAGATGCCCCTCCATCACTCTCTGCTCCTGTCACTGTCACACTTGTTCCAGCTCACTCAGCCGTGCCGCTTTCTCTGACTGTCTTAATCCCGGACCTTTGATCCAATGGAGCTAATCATAAAGACACAGCCATTAAGGGAGCGCAGGAAATGGCGAACAATCTCAGGAGGGTGGCTTTGTGAGCAAAATTAAATAGAGACTAATTATAGCCGGAGTCCTGGGGGTGGGCGGGGCAACTGTGACTCAGCCCCCCCAAGTATGGCGCGTCTGCAGCAACAGGAGGTGAGTTTATCTCGGGGGCTAAGAGTTCCCAGGGGCTGATGGTAAAGGATGAATTAGATGGGGATCTACATGTACAGTATGAATGAGTTGCTAGACAGTAGCTTATGGAACAGAAAGAGCATGAATTTATTCTAATCTAAACTTCTAAACTAACTTTTGTGCTCTCATGTGTTAACAGTCAAATGCCTCATGTTAATAGACTCTAAAGAATCAAATTAAGTCAAATTTGGAAAAAAAAAAAAAACAAAAAAAAAAAAAAAAACTGAAAACTTTCCTCACACTTTTAATGGAACGGACTTTCATTTATATGTGTAGCACTCTAAATTGAGAACAAGCTGAAAAATCTAATTTTTGTTAGATCCAGTTGAGAGAAAAGCACAGATATCTTCCCTGTCCACAAATGCACAAAGCATTTACCTTTTACACATTTTTCACTATGCATTTGAGAAACCATTCTTTTGTCTACATTTACTGTGTGTAGTTGATTGTTGGGGCCTTCAGGCTCACCTTCTCCTTGAGCAGCTCTTTGAATGCCTGTTTAGCCTCTTCCTTTGTGTTCCATTTGTAAGTCTTCTTCTGAAGCTCAGGGCGTTCCTCTTTTGAGGCCTCAGTGCTAAAACAAAACAAAATCAAGTCACAATTTATGTCAAAATATTGTTCTACTCTTAACCTATAAATGACAGAGCAGACATGCTGGTTATACATGTATGGGATCTCACCTGGCAGCGGTTTCTGTAGTGACAGGGCCCTCGGCCACAGGTGTGTCTGTGTGGAGCAGTGTGGCGCTGTGGGACTGCTGCTCCTCTGAGACCTGCCCTGAGCTGTCCGGCTCCGCCCCTGTCGCCATGGCAGCGGCAGGGATGGACTGCACCGCTGGAGCCACACTGCTGCCGGGAGCCACGTCGGCAGTCCTGGAATGAAAACAGCGTCACATCATGGTAAACTATTAGAGAATGGTAATAAAAACTAACCTTTAATACTCAAAAGGATGTAGAATGGTGCAGCTCAGAATTATATTATTATACAAGTGATATACAGCATAGGGCTCGAAATTTAATCAAAATTGCAATCTAAGTTGGTGCAATTATCATATATCACAGAACTTTTCTGAAAAAACTGCAATTTTATTTTGTAGCTCTAATACATTCAGTAGAATACAGTACAATTACTACTTACAATACAGCAATAGATATGATCAGTGGTTGTTGACTGTCCATTTGAAAAATTTAAGGTACCATCTGTAATTAGACTGGCCGACCTGCCCCTGTTGTATTCTCGCACTTCACCACTAGATGCTATCCACATTACTGCTGTCTGACAGAATGCCAGCTTTGGCCAGACAGAATAAGACCAGAGAGAGATGTTAAATGTTAAAATGGGAAGAAAAAAAATCTATTCCTGGGTTGTAAAATCCACTAACTATCTATTATAATTTTGAAATCCATGTTCTATTATTAACTTCCTTCAAAGTTCAGACATAATACAATGCAGAGGAAACACACAGGAAACTCTTACCCGTTCTCCTCGGCTTTGATCATGGCTGAAATAAACAAAAGAGAGGTCTGTCAGGGTATGCTTCTGTTCATTCATTTCAAAGCTTAATACAGACAAATATAGCTAAGGAGCCTCCATGAGTGATGCCTTCAGTCCCGAATGCAGCCAAGAACAATCAACAGTCTGTCTTTGATGATGCTGTTAGCGGCTCATCCAGTCAGGACCGAGAATGGATAATAAACATCTCATGGAAAATTTATCCATGTACCTTCCAGATCCTCCAGCTCCTTGGGCTTGGTCCATCTGGATTCCTTGGTCTGAGAGTTGTAATAGTAAGGCTTCCCGGTGTCCGACTTGTACTCCTTCCATGGACATTTGGAAAGCATTTGCTGCAAGGGTGGAAGAAGAGCATTTGATCATAAAATTATGGCCGAAATGAATGTATTCTGTGATGTACTTCACATGTACAATACCAGTGTGTTAATACCGTTCAAATTCCAAACATACGTGAAACCGAGGGTGTGGTCACACTTGTTGATATTTGGGGCTAAATTCAGCCCATTTTAACCCTGGTGTAAAAATTGTTTGATCTGCTTCGAGTTCTTGTTTAGTCAGGATCTAGTTTTGGGTTGAGTCCTTGGTTTAGTCCCAACTTTGATGTGGCGACCCCAAGTGTGAACGCATCCTAAATGAACATTTTTTTTCCCCAAGAATATGCAACTGAGAATATGTATCAATAATGTTTCTGACAACTGCTAAACCATTTATTGAAAAATGTCAATATACACTATACATAAAATAGTTCAAAGTTGGCAGCTACATAAAGATGTGTACCTCAGCTGGTGACTTGAGTTCATCTGGCTTCTCCCATATGGACTGCTTGGTCTCTGTGTTGTAATAGTATGTCTTTCCATCCAGTGACTTGTGTTCGGTCCACACAGACTTCTATAGTGGCCAGTAAAAACTTGCAGTTTAAATGAGAATTCAACAATACACAGCTCCATTTGATTTGACACAAACCTTCTTTGGGGTTTCTTCAGGTGGAGAACCGTTGGTAGTACTCTGCAAAACAAATAGAATTTTAAGTCATTCATATTTGAATCTCTAGGCATCTCTAGGTGACATTTGCAACATATGTTTTGAAAATTAAACAATAAATAAAATTGTAAAACTTACGGCTGTTCCAGGTACAGCAGCTATAAGGAAACCAAATAACTCATGTTGTTACTTATTCATACAATATATATACATATTAATTTGATATATCTAATTATGGCCATTCTTACCTGCAGCTTCTACTCCAGGCTGTGGAAAACAAAGAAAGCTTTATATAGTTTATTATGGTGTGTGCCACATCCCTGCAAGTGGTTTAGTTAACACTTGCTTATCAGTGCCAGACACATTGATAAACACCATGCTTGCAAAAGGCTAAATATGCTTTCTGTCTGAGGATCTCGTGTTAAATAATTCAGCTGCTCATTTGTAAAATAGGAATTGACTAATTAGATTGGGCTTTGTATGTGGCATTAAATATGTAATGATGATAGGTAAACAGGAAGACAAAAAAAAATAAGATCTTGAGGAGAAGATTATCAAGAACACCATATTTAAAAAAAAAAAAAAGAAATAACTAGATTCTGGGGTATAACAATGATAATGTGCTTGACGGGCTTGTCAAAGTCCATCAAAGTGTGTAATCAATACAACAACTTTGCTTAGGTAGAAATTCTGAAACATAACAATATCGTCCATGCTACTTTTGAGCACACAGCAAATATTTTCCCTACTTCATCTAATGAGCTAAAAGCTCTAAAATAAAAGCCTGCCCTTTATGTGTTGCTGGGTATTTCGCAGCTTTGTATTTTGGGAGGTGTGAGCAAGCAAAGTGTGGAGACTCACCGGTCCCGCTGGTTGCACCGTCGCAGCTGGCATCCGCGGCATCATCATTCCTGGCATCATAGGTGGCATCATGCCTGCCATCTAAGAAAAGAACCATCATGAAATATTCATCTGGCATTTCCATAGCTCCGAGTGGCTGCAGAGGCACTTGGGCACAGCAGGGGGCCCCTATTTGATGGTGTGTGGAGATGCTTGGGGCCCGGGAGGAAAGGGAGGTTTAAACTTATTTAACTGTGTGATGTGTTTGGTATCAGCATCATCATAGCAAAAGTTCATGTCACCTTTTTGGATAGCGACACTGCCGCTTTGGTCTCACCTTGGTCTCACAACTTAAGTCAGCGTAGCAGCAGCAGAATAATATGCTAACAGAATTCATTATATCATAGAACAGCTAAGGTGAGTCATCCTAAGGTGAAGGGTGGAAGATGCAAGTCTGTGATAAAGTGCTACAATTATATGGTATTATGAATGTTATTTCAGGTATACCTACCCACCTAATTCAGATAAGCAAAAAAAATTATAGATCAATTTAACGTAATTTCACAGCCATAGGGCGCACCGGATTATAAGGCGCAGTTCAGTTACAGGTGCTTTTTCTGCATTTAACACATAAAAAATGGCGCACTGGGCCTTAGGGCGCAGGCACGGTAAAACATGCATGTTAGTTTTGCTTCCTGTGCCTTTTTTAGAGCACATACTGTGTTCGGTTGTGCTTTATTGAAGTATTTAGCAAAATGCTCACATCATTTTTTCAATTAATTCACAAATCCATCAAAGTCTTCATCCTCTGTATCTGAAATGAACAGCTGCGCTAGATCTCCATCAAATACACCAGGTTCCCTCTCGTCACTATCAGAGTCCGTTTTGTTGCCATACTGCTCCGCGTGAACGATGCCGACTTTTGCGAAAGCTTAAAGAACAATGCAAGCAGATACGTCCAAGCATCCACAATCCATTCACAAATCGTGGCGTAACTCGCCCGGCACTGCCTCCCGGTCTTTGTAAAGCTGTGTTCGCCGTCTGTCATCCACCGCTCCCACGATGTTCGCAACTTTTACCCGCGCCTTATGGTCGTAAAATTACGGTAAGTAGAAGTAGCAATATGCAAACATAACTGGACCAAAGACAGAACTGAATTTTGTTTTGCTATGGAACCCACCTAGACGACTGGGGGATTTACAATTACAATAGTCTTTATTTGTTTACTCTGTAACAATGGCAATATATAATATAAAGTATTAAGCACTTGTTCAGTATTAGAAACTATTAAATTCTCAATACCATGGAGTGTATTTCCAATGTCACAAAAAAAAAAAAAAAAAAAAAAAAAAAGTTTTGAAAGCATGGTCTTTTCAGATACTGTTAACACTTTTATCTGAAATGATTACGTCAGGTTACTCACCTGTCCCATGGGTGGGGCACCTATTGGGGGCATGATTCCCGGAGGAATGATTCCTGGAGGCATGGGGGTCATACTGGGAGGGCGCTGCCCCATTGGAGGAATCCCCATTGGAGGGAAGTGAGGCGGGATTCCCGGTGGTCCCATCTACACAAATCAGAAAATGTCAGAATAAGTACCAGGTGTGTCTAGTGTATACTGCAGAGGAAGCTACACTTGCATAAAACTAATAGTTTGCAATAATTTGAAATCTTTTTGACACTGTGTGATTGTACTTTAAGACTTACAAACGGCGGAGGCATCCCCGAGGGCGGTACACCTGCGTAAGGTGGCGCTTGGCTCGGGCCGTTATTAGCCTCTGATGAAGACTGCCATAAATAAGAGACAGCCACAGTGTTAATGAAGCATTTATGTGGCATCAGCTACCACCCTGCACACTTTAGAGACCACGTTTCACTTCACAAAGGCGGAGCATGTTTGTTCTAAGTAATAAGGTCAGAAATTCAGATTCTGATATTTAACAAAAAGCTTGGAAATAATATAAACATTTACTTTAGCTTTACATTTTTGCTAGAGTAGCCCTGTATCGTTCTTAAACACACACACACACACCACCACGACCACCTGCAGCAAAATCAACAAAGGCAATAGTAAAGTCCTGTGCACGTAATGTTGACAGAACAGATTAGGATTATCAACCACCTCGTGCCGCAGACACAGATCTACTAATATTTTGAACACACAGTCAGTAGAAGGTAAAAGAGTTCCTCATTGATCACTGCCTTGTGTGCCGCTAGCTTGGCGCTAATGATATGCTAACAGCTAATATTCTTCTCCCTACATTAAATCTACACACACAAACACCAAACAGTGATGTTACTAGCAGTTTTAACACAATCGGTGCATGTACTGTGGGTTACAGTGGTTTTATCTTCCCTAGATTTAAACTATTCTTTTGAATGGCTCTCCACTCACCATGTTGACGCTCGGCCCTGTGAAAACTTCAGCACCTCCCAACAACGAGCGTCCTGATTGGTTCAACGTGCTCTGACGGCGAGGGTCAAAGGTAACGCTCTCACTCACGTCATCACGTCGTCAATACTACTTTTTCTAATAATAAAGCTATCAAATTACTTAACATCACAGAAGAATTAGGATTCTCTCTTTAACCACTTTCTCAGTTTTCTGAATTATTGAATTTGAATTATTGAATTATTGATACTATTGAATTTTCTCTATGCCTATTATTATTGAGTGATGTATTATTATTTGCTTCCAATTTAAGTTTACATGTATGACACTTTTGTTTATATTGTCTTGCATGTTTTTAGCTTATTTGATTGTATCAATATAAAAAAGAAATGCAATATTTTAGCTTTATTTAATTGAGTCAGCAATCTATGGAATAAAGCTCAGTCATATATTTTTGTTTGATTATGCTTGTAACTGGTAACAATAAAGACATGACTGAGGCATGGCCTTATTTACCCACACATCATTTTATAATCTTGAGTTCACAGATACTGATTTGATATGGACTCTCAAAGTTGAATTGCATATTTCACTTTAAATGCTGAAAAAGTCAAAATGTTAAATGTTTAGCCTTTAGTTTATTTTCTCCTTCCTTGAAATCGGTTCTAAAAATCCATTAATCAGGACCCCAGTGTCTAATGACAAGTAAATGAAGTATATTCTTATAACCTTCTGCTTGTGTTCTTGTTGGGGTTGCTTTAGTGCCATTGGCATGTGAAGCAGGTGACCGAAAGCTCCCAAACAGATGAGGCCACACTTTATCCAGACTCCAGTAAACTCTGATCTATTTTCTGACAGGAACAGGACAATTGTCTATCCATTCTGTTAACAAGGCCACGAGGAAGGCAGGCGACAGTGTGGGGCAGTGATAGATCGACCCAAGCACTAATGACAGAGTGCATCACTATTTCTGCAGGAAAACAAAGTAAATGAAAGCCAAGCAACACATGCATTCATTATCAAAGGAAAAAAGATTAGTGTAAATGCAACAAGTATGCAAAAGATTACAACATAATAATAATAAGCCGTTGGATTTGAATCAGCAATAGTCTGGGTATATTGATGACTGATCTAAAACTTACAAATACAAAATTTGGCTTTCTGAGTACCACCAGATATAAATCATCTATATAACAGCACTATTCCAGGTCTAATCTATGGCTAAACCAGGTCTAAAAGTGGGCAACATCATTTTCACTGTAGTTCTAAACAAGAAATGATCCACAGTAGGACAATAATTGAATAAAATTAGGTAAACCTGAAGGAGCCGCCAGTGAACATGTACCAAAATTTTGAGAAACACTGACTTAAACCACTGTCACAACCTGTATTTCTGTGCTAACTGTAAGCCCAGCACATATATATTTTTGTAATTCTATCATTTTTATTTTATGAATATTTTCAACCAAGATCAAAAGAGCATTGCAAGTAGATTTGTTGAACTTATCTAGCTGTGCATGTGTATTTTTATAGACATAGCTTTATGCACATTATATCAAACCCCATGTGTGTGAGCTAACTGCGTGCCACTGGCTGTCTGTTGTGTGAGGGAGCGATTGATTGAAAATGAGAATATGGTCAATGTTAGCTTGCAGGCATTTCACTGAGCGCTGTGCCCACTGTACGACTGACCTGCCTCCTAGCCAACACTCCTCTGAGCTATCGGCTATCTGTCAGTAACATACTGTCCACTCTAGTCTGTGTCTGGTAAAGTTGAGACAAAAATATGAATGGGTGAATACATATATATATATATGTAAAATAAATCAAATAAGTAGAGATTATACTTTGGGTTTGTTGGTCTTGATGATCCTTTGTATTACTTTCTATTACCCGTATGGTCTTGTGCAGAATAAAAAAGCTGCAATGATAAGTTAGTTATATTTTTGTGGCTCTGTCAACTGAGATAGGGTTGTCCTATTAGATTCAGAAATTCCACGGTCCATTTTAGTCACAGAGTTGAACTAAAGCTGGATAATACATCATAATCAAATTGAATTCACAATTTGAATAGGTGCAATTATCAAAGCGTAAAGACTACAGTTATTCAGGTAGATTTTCCACTATAAACAACAAAATACCCTGTTATGTTGGAAACAACCACTAGCCCTTTAGCTTTCAGTCCTCTACAAACAGTAGTTTAGCAGTTTTTATATTTCATTCACAATATTTGAATACCTTCATATTCATTATACCCCTCTCATCCATGTCATTATGTGAAAAATCCATAGTTCCTCTGTGCATACACTGTTCTTTATTGACACACTCATAGCCTGAAGCAGAACACATAGGCCTACATACAGTACATACCATGTCCTCTATCTCTCCTTTCATAATGCAATAACCATTTTTGTTTCTTTCTAAAAGCATGTTTGTCCTCTGGCTTGTTATCGACCCCATCATCAATAGGAGCATGACCCTAAAGCGCTATAAGACACATTGGGGCATTTACAGATACTTCCAGCGTGATCTGTATCTGTAAGCTGTTTTTAAAAGGTCGAAACTGCACAGAGGATGTAAAAGCTAAGTTGTGAGGAACTATTTCAGTTAGATTCCTCTGGGTTGCAATTATCTCGCATGAAGAGACAAAACTGTTGATTGCTAAGTAGCGGGTATTCACAGTCTGTTGCTTTGAAAGAGTGGCTGATTTCATGGTTTCATTGGTTGGACATAGGTTTTACTGTACTGCATATGTGAGAAGAGACTCAAAGATTGAAAAAAAAAAAAAAAACACACAAAGTTGGTCTGACGTGGACATTTGTGGACAATCAGCATGGAAACACATTCAAAGTTACTTTTATCTAAGGAGTCAATACTAATGTCAAGAAGATATGTCATTTTTAAAGAGTTTTTAAAGAGTTTTTTGGTGCAGCATCCGTCATCTTTCGTTCTTTTTCATGAAGATGTTATTGCTTAGTATGAAGTGTTCCACAGTATAGCATTGAACATATCTATCTTAAATTCATTGCATTATAAGTATTTTGTGGTTCAGAAAATACCTTGAAAAACATGCTTTCTTACTGTGAATGGGGTTGCCTCTCCACTGATCTGATCTGTAACTTGGACGTGTGTCGGCACCTGCTTGTTTCCATGGAGATAGATATACTGTCGAACTTTCTGCAATAACATCTTTTGGAGACAAACAGGTGTCAGAACCTACACAGGAATAGTGCAGCTTTAATATTTGCTTTCATTCTTCCCTCTGATATATATATACTTTTTTCTTTTTTTTTTCCCGGGGTTAATATCATTTCCTGGCAAAATATTGTAGTATATTTGAGTCTTGGAAGTCTTGGTAGTAAAAGTGCACCTTCATAAAATGTGAAGGATACCTAAAATGCTGTGGAGTAATTTGAACTGCCAGTGGTCTGTTCAATACATGACATACATGACCATTCACACAGACAGTTTCTTTCTGCATCACACGAAGAAAAAACTCAGACTAAATCATAACTCTAGTGGGCTGATGTCTTAGTTGTACTATTTTGACAGTCTTCTGAATTCTGTGCACTTCAATCTGTCAGCAGACCAGCACATGCACCTTGCCTAAAACCATTAGGAATGTCTGGTATTGCCTGACAAATCCAGAATGATATCACTATATTTTTATACAGATGCATTAGTCTGGTCTCCACGCCTTGTGCAATCAGATTAGTTTTTTACAGTGACACATATGAAACAATGGAGCTCATTGGTCACCCATCATTTACAGACAAAATGACACTTACCTCACCACAGATTTACAGAGTTTAGAGTGAGTTTCTCTCATTGATTCTGCAGAAATCCACAATGTTTTTCAGTCACTTGTGATATTTTTTTTCCTTTCTTGTTTCCTCATGAGCTGCTATATGTTTTGATGCCATTTTTTTAGACCATGCTTGTTCCCCATTTGAAAACAACCTGACTCATATCTTCATTTTCTTATTCTTTATTTATGAATTTTTGTGTTTTACAATAGTGGGAACATTTAACATGCACCTTTTTTTCTCTTCTTCCAACACCCATTCCCCAACATGAAAATGGAACAGAAGGGAGCGACCACAAACCACACATCAACCATCTATTTAGTTTACACTCTTAAATAAAATTGGGCCTTTTTAGATTTGCATATTCAACCCACTTTTCCCAACAAGGCACAAACCAACCTTGTTTGTCATTTACCGATGCTGTCATCTCTTCCATTTTGTAAATGTTTAATGTTATTTCCCACCATGTTGTCAAATTTGGTCTTTCCTGTGATAACCATTTCTTTGTTATACATTTCTTATTAGCAACCAACAAGGCACTAAACAGGCATTTATCCTTTTTCATCCAGTCCTGTGGTTCACACCCAAAGAAGACAGTTTTTATTCCAAGGGAAATGTACGTTTGATTATGCCCTGCAATATTCTATGAACATCAGTCCAATATTGCTTAATCAGTGAGTAGTTCCACAGAATATGGAAGTGATTTGCTCGTTGATTCCCACACTTTCTGCAGCAGACAGGAGGATTTCTGTCATAGTGAGTCTTCTGACATGGAATAATAAAATATCTAATCAAAATTTTCCAGCCAAACACCTTTCATCTTTGTGAGGCAGTGCATTTCCATTGATGTTTCCATACAGATGTCTGTTCTTCCTCTGATATGCTTATTCCTGCTTCTTTCTCCCATAGTGCCTTAACCTTCCCACTTTAACCATATTTGCCTCTGACACCATATGAATCTTTGACTCATATCTTCTTAAAGTACTGAAGTTGTGTGTATTCTGGATCACAGGCAATGTGATAATATTCTTGGCCTATAACTAATACCTCCTGATATTGATATTAAGATTTTAAAATGTATCGCAACTTCTAGTAAATTTGAATTATAGCACAAATTAACTTCATAATTTACTGTAATATCCATTTATTTTATTTGGGTTATAAAAATGCTGTTTGGTTCTGGACAATATCTTTTCTATGTGCCTCAAACTTGTGCTAATATCTTCAAACGACTTCTTACTCATATAACAAAAGCATGTGTGTACTCTGGTGACCCGTGCCTGACTGTGTACGTGTTTGTAATACCGCAGGGATAAAAGCCTATAGAACTCAAAGGCTCTCTCCTGCAGCAGCGCGGAGCACACTCTGTATAAGTCTGTGCTGTAAAGGTAATGAACAGAGATGTCCGCAGGGAGATGGAGGGCACCGGGGCCAAACACTAACACTAAAGCTATACTCAGAGTGGTCTTATAGTGGACACCATTAGCAGACTTCTTTGTCAGTGTGGAGGTTTTAATGTTTTTAATACAATTAGTGTTGCGGATACTCTGAATCAAAGTGCTGTTTGATGTCTTAAGATAAGTCTCAAGGCCTAACAGCATACATTATTGCTTCCTAGTAGAATGTACTACAATTACTGCAATGACTACTAATATTATTTTCACTGGAGGTAGAAGCACTCAATTGTGTTACTTTAGTTAAAGTACAGATATCAGATGCCAGTATCACATGAAAAAATATACCTAAGTAAAAATATTAAAGTACCTGTTTAAAAATGCGCTTAAAGTACATTTTTAAGTACAGTAACTACCATTTTAACTACCACAGTAATTACCACAGTAATTACCACAGTAACTACCACTAATACTACAGTCAGTACACTAACTAACATAGTAACTACTACAATAACTACCATTGTAACTGCCACAGTAATTACCACAGTAAGTACCAGAATAAGTACCATAGTAACTACCACAGTAATTATAACAGTAACTACTACAATAACTACCATTATAACTACCACTATAACTACCAGATAACTATAACAGTAACTACCACAGTAACTACTACAATAACTACCATAGTAACTACCACTATAACTACCTCAGTAACTACAACAGTAACTACTACAATAACTACCATTGTAACTACCACAGTAACTACCACAGTAATTACCACAGTAATTACCACAGTAAGTACCACAATAAGTACCATAGTAACTACCACTATAACTAACACAGTAACTATAACAGTAACTACTACAATAACTACCACAGTAACTACCACTATAACTACCACAGTAACTGTCAGTAACTAAGACTATAATTACTACAGTAAGTACCATAGTACCTACCACTATAACTAACACTGTAACTACCACAGTAACTACTACAATAACTACCACAGTAACCATGTCAGTAACTACCACAGTAACTACTACAATAACTAGCATAGCAACTACCACAGGTAACTACCACTATAACTACCAAATAACTATAACATACTACTACCACAATAACTACTACAATAACTACCACAGTAACTACCACTATTACTACCACAGTAACTGTCAGTAACTACCACTATAATTACTACAATAACTACCATTGTAACTAGGGCTGGGTATCACCAACAAAGCTACCCGATACGACCACTGAAATGAATAAAGTATCTACCAAGTACCACTCCCTAGTGAGTCACGAACCGTATTTTAAAGTGCTACTGAGTCTCACCAAAACAGCAAATCGTCAACAAGAACAGATCACAACTTTATTTTTTTAATCACCATAACGCCGAGCCCTGTTTTAAACCTACAGTGCATGTTTTATCAACCGGCGACCTTTCACCTATATGTTTGCTCTAACTTCTACTCAAATATAGAATGCATTTACAGCCCAAGGATTTCTGCAGCTTATCTCACACAAGGCGAGCTACATTGTAATCTCTGGATCAGACTGGGCTTCAGACCACAACCAGCCGACTCCACACACTCACAACAACCCTTTGAAATACCGGACAGACCCATTACACACGTCTGATATTCACCCTATCTCTGCGCAACAGCCCCCGACTCCCTCACCAAAAGCAACACAAATCAATGCACACAACATTGTTTATTCCCTTCAAAGTCACTTCTGTTGCATAGTCATTGCTGTGGTTTGTGGTACACTATGTTCTGGTCCGTGAATGGTCCATTACTATTGCACTGGTCGTTCATTTGCATGTAATACCCAGTCTGTCAATCACTGAGTGTGGGTAGATAATGATGCCACAGCCTAAGTTCATAAGTATGAGTCAGTGAGTGAAAACCATGCAGATTTGAAAGTCGGATTTAGCATCTGCTTCTGAGAATGTGGAGAAGAAAGGAAGATGAGAAACCGATAGCAACGTTGCCAAATATTTTGATAATTAATGTTCCACAGCGAAAAGAGCTAAGACTACTCAAGATATAACATATTTGGCAAACTATCTTTGTTATATATTGCACACAAAAGCCTAAGGTCAGAAGGTATTAAAGTATAAGTAGTAAAGTACTGTACTTAAGTAGAGTTTTTAGGTATCTGTGCTTTACTTACAAATTTTACAGTGGATACTTACTGCATAGTTTTACTGCGGTATATTTGAGAGCAGGTATATGTACTTTCTACTCCACTACATTTTTGAACTGGACTGAAAAGTAAAAAGTACTTTTGATATGATTTGAGGGATTATTTTTACAATGCTCGTGGTAATAATGTATCTGGACAGAAATTTTCGAGTTCAAGCTTCGACTTTAAGCAAATCCACCATTGTTAATATGTTCTAATGCAGAGGTGCCCAGACTTTTTTTTTTATCGAGGGCCACATCTCAAAACATATTCGAAGCGGAGGGCCACAAACCAGTGATCAATACAGTGCGGCGCTTTATACACGGCCTTAACAGAGCCGCTGTGTATTAATGAGGCTTGAAACACGTTCAGGTGCAAGCTATAGCTGTGAGCCCCTGGTCCAGATCTTGAACTTATTTTGATCAAACCACACACTCGCCCCAACCCAGGAATCAAACCTGAAACCTTCTTGCTGTGAGGAAAAGGTTCTACCTCCTCTCAGCCACATAAATAACAGCATATTATTTATCTTTTTCCCTGGCAGTGAGAAAAGAACACAATCTAAACCTCCCAAACTTGATCAAAAATCTATTAATAACCTCAAGATGTCTGAAAAGCCAGGTTAAATTGAATTTGGCTATTCTTAGCAAAGCCCTATTGCCTGCATCTACTTATAGGATATTTCCCGGCTTCCTTTTCTGACATATATTGAATACTGAATTTGAAAACTCCCTTGAAACACCCTTCCCGTCCCATGAGCCCCTTCAACATTGTGACGGGTCCTTTGTGGTCACTGATGTGGTGATTAATGGAGCATTGTGTCACCCATAGCACCTGCTCCCGATCTGTAATGAATATAGTCCGTGATCCGAAAGTCAAGACAGGCACAGGGAAATGTGTGAAAACTAAACTTAGAGCATCAGGTGTGGAGATGTGATCCATATTCCCACGCCACTTTAACTCACGACTAACAAGTTTTAATCATCCAGTGTCCTCAGGTGTCTTTGCGGTGAGAAATTGTCACTTCTATTTCAGCTATTTATAGGCCCACTTTGAATTAAAGTCAAGTGCTTGGAGAGGCTGTTGAGGTGGGATTTACAATTCACAATTTTGCCATTGTCAGGTCAATAAAGTTTCTTCTGAAGATTTACTTATAGAACGCTGCAGCTCGTCTGCTGGCAAAAAAACAAAACAAAAAAAAAAAATCAACAAGAGACTAGCGCACATCATGTCTGTGTTAGAATCTGCACTGGCTCCCTATTTCATATCAGGTGCCATTCAAAATGTTATTAACTGAGTTTAAATGTCTGCACTCTAGGAATCTGCTTTATATGAGGGAGTTACTGGAGCCCTATATTTCACCCACAGTTCTGAGGTCAGCTGACCAGCTCCTGCTGCCTGTGCTCACAGCCCGGCTCAAGACCAGAGGTGACAGACCTTTTTCTGTGGCAGACGATGGAACAGCCTCCCTCTGTCTGTCACATCTTCTGAGTCTTTAACACAGTTTACAACTAGACTACACTAGACTAGGCGTTTAATTCTAGCTAGACAGGATATCTTGGTGTTTTTTTGTTGTTTGCTTATGCGTTGTATTTTTTGTATATCTGTTTGTTTTTTTTACTTTTGTGTGAAGCACTTTGGGCATTTTAGGTTGTATTTAAAATGTTCTATATAAATACAATTGAATTGAATTAAACAGTTCAAAAACAACTCTCATTTTATTTGGTCACATCAGGTTGGCAGCCTTTTTAACGTTCATCTTGAAATTGAAATCAGGAAGCAAGGCACAGACACCATCAGCCGTGATGAAGGAGCCTGGCGTGGCCAGTCTGAGCAACCTGCCAGGCTGACCACGCCTACAGGAAGTAACTGCAGCTGACATATGACATGTCACCACCATCACCGGTGACAGTTTTGAGGATGGCTTGCAGTTAGCAGTCGAAACATGTCAAGGTAAATATATCTTTAGGTGTAACTTGTCCAATTGGCACCTAAAGATTTTTATTTTTTTATTTATTCAACTTGCATATGGAACATTGCAAATTTGAAGGCCGTTTTCTTAAAATGCATTGTCCTCGCATGCGGACATGAGATATTCTATTCTCATAACACGTACATACACCAAAATTTCCAATCTTGTATTTAACAAGATTTTTTAACAAGATTGTACGGAATTTGGTGATATTCATTAAGATCTAGTTTACTCAAATACTAAGTGAGATTCTAAAAACCTCTCAGTATTTTTTGTATCTAAAACAAAGCAAAAAAACTGAAACATGGCTCTGTCTCTCTATCCCAAATATATGCATTTTTTCCTATTCACCCACAGTCTCTCAACATGGGCACAACCTTTAAAATGGTCAAACAATGAAGCATGAAAGTAACACACAAGATGTCTGCTGCTATTCTGGATTGGCGTCACTATAGCACAATATGGAGCTGATAAGGGGTGAGAGCTCATGGAGTCTGC
This sequence comes from Periophthalmus modestus, assembly GCA_019594935.1. Classification (NCBI taxonomy): domain Eukaryota; kingdom Metazoa; phylum Chordata; class Actinopteri; order Gobiiformes; family Gobiidae; genus Periophthalmus; species Periophthalmus modestus. Next base: position 21,597,741 of record JAIEZT010000009.1, on the reverse strand, counting down.
CCGGTTCGTGCTACATGGTCCAGCTGGGGTTTGGTCATCGCTCCTCAGATCAGCAGACATGTTTGGGAGGTTGCCCCAGTGACCAAGAGAGCTGTCTCCCTGTTTCTATGGGCAACGCAGACTGAATTTACAGATGGATTCTGATTATAGTCCTGATGTCAATGCATCCACCCTTATTAACTCTGAAGTAGGTATTGGAAAATGTGTTATCCAAATGGTAACTTCAAGTGCTTTTATAACAGTTTCATTAATTGCCGTGACTCAGGTAAATAAGGTAAAATACCTTGAGGTTGATTGACTTTGAACTGACTTAAAACTATGATCTAACACATCATAATGACAGTCATATAGCCTAGCAAGTATATGTTGTGTGAAACGTAGGACACGGCAGCTTTGAGCTATGATCCTGAGCCATTGCTTTATCTTATTCTGCCTTTTTCGGTTGTGGAGGCCATTTTGAGGACTTAAGAAAAAATGTACTTTTGAATTGTCTTTACAAACTATTCACTGTAAAAGCTCATGCATCCAAGAGGGGTCCATGGCTATCAGAGGTAGTAATCTAGACAGTGTTTTGCAAATCGAGGCATTTTTGGCTGCCATCCGGGAGTCATTATCAATCTGAAAGTACTGGCCCGAATTTTCTTTCTTCTTTCTTTATGTTTATTTATACAGCGAACCCGATGAGAGCACTTAGGCTCTCTTTTTCATGGGCGCCCTGTTTAAAGTAAAATACAAAAAGAAAAACAAGCTAAAATAAGTGTATAAGTACATATAAAACATAAAAAAACAGGTGCAGATGTATGTATAAAAGTTTGTTTCCAGATTATTAAATTGCGATTGTGTCACCAACATATCCAGTTTTCCTTTTCTTTGAAGTGTATTCAATTTTTGTGAAGGAAAACAGCTAAAAGCCTCTTTCCCGTCTCAGTTTTTGTGAGGCTAGTCCTTAGCCTTATACATGTGATCTGGTATTAAATGTTTTGGTATCAATAATTAACAAGCAGGTGAGGTATTCCGGCAGTTTTTGAAGAAATCCATTACAGACACATTTCATACAGTGCTATTCTCTCCTAATAGACAGTGATGGCCTTTTCAGAGAATACAGTGATGGTTTTCAAATCCATCACTTGTAATAAAACGAAGGGCAGAGAGAAAGAGTGGATCCAACCGTTTCAAAGCAGAGGCTGAAATCTGCATGTACCGCATAATGTTCCCCATAATCCAGTGGTGAGAGAAAGGTTGCTTGCGCAATTTATTTTCTGTAATTTATTAGGATACAGGATTTGTTTGTGCAATAAAATTATAATTTTGATTTTAAACTCTTACATAATTCCAAGATATATTTTTTAAAGGATAAGTTATTGCCAAGCCAAAACCCAAGATAGAAGTGTTGACTCAATTGATGTAATTTAATGTATCGATTTGTAGCTTGCACGTAACATACATTTTTTTGTTTGTTTTATTTATGAAAAAAAATCATATACTTTGTTTTAATTATGATTATGATTTATGAGGGAATTTTGGATTTCATCAAAATCTTGTTGCAGTTTTAAAAGTGCCTCAGCAGAGAGAGCACTTTCACACAAAACAGCGTCATCTGCATATAAATGTTTGAGGCTTTCTCTTAAATTGCAACCAATGGAATTAATAAACATAGTAAAAAGTAGCGGGCCCAAAATTGAGCCTGGGGGCACTCCTTTACTTAAAAATTTGAAGGATAATTTTGGGACCAATCACATGTGGCATTGAGAAATCCAATATGCGTCAGACACTTCAAGAGGACGTCATGATCCACTGAATCAAAAGCTTTAGTGAAATCAATAAACAGAGCTACACAGTCTTGTTTATCATCAAGGGCTGAGAAAATGTCATTTAAAATGTTTGTGGTTGCAGTGACTGTACTATGCCCTTTTCTGAAACCCAACTGATAAGACTTCAAAATGGAGCATTTCATTTAAATAAATTGTAACTTGATTTGCAACATTTTTTTAAATAAAACCTTTGCAAGACAAGATCATTTAGATTTTGCGTGGAAATGATTTACATTTTTAGTTGTCCTGTCTTTATGTAAAGGCAAAACATGTGCCGTTTTCCATAGTTCTAGTGTAAATGTATTTGAATTGATACATTAAAAATATGTAATAGAGGTTGAATTACAAATGGGGCAGCTAGTTGAAGTTTTAGATCAAGGTCATCAGTCGAATTGTTAGTTTCTATGACAATGGTCACTCCGAAACCCATGAAAAGCTGATCCAAGGGCTACTGAATGTGTAAACCTTGAACCCAACATTGAGCGTATAGGAAATGCTAATTGCCTGCTGTAAATTAACGTTGTCTACTTCAGATTTCTTCCTCATTTCAACTTATCATCTTTCAAACTCTTGAGAGGCGAGACTGGTTGGTACTTAACTTCTGTTGTTTTTTTCCTCCATAAACCCACACTGTTAATGGCGCTGGGATTTGCCTCATTCCTCTGTGCTCTGCTCCATTCAAATTGGACACTTGGTGCATGTGTGTCCATCTGGTCCTCCCTGATCATTCATTAGAAATCATGTTAAACCCTTGCTAGATGTATTTCATTAGGCTCCTCTCAAACGCCTGCTCCTCTCTTATCAGCGGGAGCAGTTGGTGAGGAGCCATCTCTCGCCTGGACCTGGTTTAGACCGATCTGATCCTGTTGGCATCAGAGTCGGAGCAGAGCTTTGGGGTTTGCGTCCTGCTGCACCTGAGACACACTCTATTAAAATGTTGCTGTTTTTCACTTCGATGGCACCGCAACTTTTACTATTACTGTCTGTGTCTTGGGAAAAATGTATCCAAAAGTTAACACAAAAACTAAACAAAAAAAAACTTTCATACAATGATGACTGATGAAAGGGAGAGAAAAGAGATGGCACAAGCAGGCCAAGTCACAGGTCAGATCTGTGGAGAGGCGACTGCCCTCAAAGGAAGAATGCATGTTTTACAGTGGACTTTATGAGCAATAAAACAATCTTAAAGGGGCTGTAGAAGAAGAAGAAGAAGAAGCAGAAGAAGAAGAAGAAGAAAGAAGAAGAAGAAGAAAGAAGAAGAAGCAGAAGAAGAAGAAGAAGAAGCAGAAGAAGAAGCAGAAGAAGAAGAAGAAGAAGAAGAAAAGAAGAAGAAGCAGAAGAAGAAGAAGCAAAAGAAGAAGAAGAAGAAGAAGAGAAGAAGAAGAAGAAGAAGAAGAAAGAAGAATAAAAGAAAAGAAGAAGAAGAAGAAGAAGAAGAAGAAGAAGAAGAAGAAGAAGAAGAAGAAGAAGAAGAAGAAGAAGAAGAAGACTTTTATTGCCATTGTCAGTGAACACAATTTACAAACTAGGAACTTTCTTTGGTGATAAAGTGTAACATAAAACACTGAATAATAATAATATATAAGTTAAAAAAGACCTGTACCTGATTTTAACTTAATCCAGTCAAGTTAAGGCAAGGCAAGGCAAGGCAAGTTTATTTGTATAGCACAATTCGTACACAAGGTAATTCAAAGTGCTTTACAGAATAAGAAAGACATTAAAATCACACAAATCAAACATGAATAATCGCAAATAATCATCTAAATTGATATTAAAACATTAAAACAAAAGAGTGCAGAATAAAAAATGTAAATGCTCTTTACATCATGCATCATATAGTAAAAACACCTAAATAAGATATAAAAATGAGATTGTAAAACTAGAGTTCAAATTAAAATATGCTGCACATGGTTTAAAATCTGTTATGCTTAAAAGCTACGTACTTAATGCCACTGTAGAACATTCCACGCAAAACTACGCCATTTTGTTCTCCAGGCACTTTTTTCATTTTTTTTATTATTATGCTAACCATATACTCATTGTCTCTCTATTTTAAATTAAACCTCCCAAGACTCCAATCTGTATCTAGTTCAGGCTATATTTAAACCATTGCCTGATTGCTTTTGTCTTTTAAAATCATAACAGTAAATTGCGCACTCACTCATTAGCCAGTGACAATTAGACGTCTGAACATTATAATTCCACTTAGCTCTGTGCAGATAGCGACAGAAGCCCACAGTCACATTGCATTAAAGATTGTGTTGCCACTAGTGATAAGCATCAGCATGCAAAAGCCAAATTGTTTGGATAACCTAATGTAGTTATAATGGCTGGCGTATCTGGAATGTGCAAGTGTTTCTGCTGTGAATTATGGTGGAAAACACAATAAAGATTCATATCAACAGTACATTATTGATGGCTGTGAATGTATTATTCAGTTCTGTAGCCTACGGAGTTTGATGCTGATGCTGTTTGGAAAGATAATAACATCACTCAACTTTTGAAAACTGACAAACAGAATCTAAAGTATGCATATAAAACATGACAAATAAGCCATAATAATACATCATATGAAAACAATGTAATGGGGTATTTCCATATCAACTATCCTGGAAGTATTGTTGTGTAGAGCAATATTTTCTCAAACTGTGGTACATGTACTACTGATGGTACGCGAGCTGCTTCAGGTGGTACTTGGACTTACCTGTATTCCTAGATTAGACCTGATATGTACCGGTGATACTCGGAAAGTCAAATAATTTCTTTGGTGGTACTTATCTATCCTTCACTATGTACAACTTTAATTCTTCAAAGAGAATTAGTCTTACATTAAAATAAGTACAACTAGTTATATATCTTATTCATACTTTTTTGTAATATTTTTAACTTACTTACTACTTTACCACTGTGTATGGGCCATGTTGTAAATGATCAGATTTTGATATTGATACAGAGGCAAATATCAGTTATTGGGCTAACTTAGCTCACGCCAGACTGATATGTGTAGCACTTAAAATGAGTTATCAGTGTGGCATGGCTGCTGTCGATATTGTTCAGGATTAGGAGGGACTTTTCAGTTTTATGGATGCTTTCTACTGAAAACTCAAACTGTACACAAAATCCAGCTTGCAGTGCTGGGTTAGTCCACAACAAGAGACACATTGTGGAAAATCCTACACACAAACTAGTCCTAGTAAGTCCAATTATTTGAGTATAAATAGTTTCCAATGTACTCAGTGTGCAATTAGTGACTAGTTTGCACATATTTTATTATCAAATCCTGTGTCTTTCTGCTGTCTATTGAAAACACTGCTCTTCTGTCACTGCCAGATATAGACCATGACTGATTGTGCTCAGACTGTACGATTGATTTTTTCAGGTGATTTTGGACATTTTTGAGAAACCACAAAAATGTCAGTTTTTGAACTTTGCTCTTGTCTTTTCGCTGAGAGTCAACACATATACCTGGGCCTGTCCACTAGTCAAACTGTGTGTACTGGCCCTGCAGACTGTTGTATGAATAAAAAGTGACAGTTAGGTTTGAGTTTGTCCAAAATAATTCCGACATATCATGTGTGAGGACAGAGTGTGGACTGTACGCATCAGCTGAGCGAAAAAACTGCTGTCAAAATGTGTCGTGCTCAGTGTCAGTTCAGAACTAGAAGCTCCTCTAATAATCCCTGTGAGCCAGCGCTGGGGTTAAAAAGCCATATAGGGCTGCTTTACTCTGTTGCCCATAGCAACCACTACTGGCACCGTTGGAGTGTATAGGGTTCGGCCTAGACACTGTCAGATCTGCTTCTAAGCCTATATTACCTGGCACTTTAGTAAGCTCAGTTAAGGTATGGGCACGGATGGGGTTTTTTTCCTAGCTAGTCACAAATTCCTTTTTGACTTGTTTTTTTCTAAGATGCATTAAGTCATAAAGCAATATGAAACAGGAAATAGCAAGTGCAAAACCTTCATTTAGACTTTTAGTTATGCAGTATTCAGTTTGTAAATATTTGCCTACCATTTCAAGTTGCCAGTGGCTGAGGTTCCAGCTGCTTTGTGGTCAAGAGGCTAACCACTCTGCCATAATGGAGCTGAACATTAGTTAACACATAATTTAAAATATTTTCCAAAAACTATGGGAAAAATGAATTGGAATTTTACTTCTTGAACCTGGGGGCAGTTTGTAGGCTTCAAAATGGACAGGACATAATTTGATTGTGTCTTGCCGAATAACCTTTCAACTTGCAGCTTACATTTCACTTTTTTGTCATTGCGTCATGTTCAGTTTCTTGTAACTCCAAATCCCAAGATGTTTTCCTCTATCTCGGGACATTCTTGGTGCAAGGAGCTGACAAGGCTACAACAGCCTATTAAAACCTACACAGAAATCCAGCAATTTTGCTCCCACTCAGTTGCCACAACAGTCGTGACATTCTGTGCCACACAACTTTATTATTGCTGTCATCAGCTATAAATACAAACAGCATGCATTCCTTGTAATCATAATTGTGGCTTTTCTTTTTTGGCCCATTGACGTAAGGCCTCTTAGGAGACACAACGCCCCATGGCAAGTGGACAAAATCAGCTGACGCACATTGTGTAAGGAGCAGAGAATAGGTATAGAAAGAGCTGTGCTTCAACAGTAATAATGACATAATGACAGCTTTGGGGCTGATTGGTGTTTTGAGTGAACATAAGCGGTGATTGGTAGCGCTGATTTTGCTGTCTCTTCTCGCACCAGTGATCATTTTGCATTTGAGAAAACTGGACTCCTCAAAAAGCATAATAAAAACTTAATATCAAAGGCATACATGTATCTGAAATTAGGCACAACTTTTATCTATTGACTTTGCCTTTTGTTTCTCTAAAGAAGCAGCCATAGCATTCATCGGCTAATTCTTTCTTCAAATTCTACATATTTTCTTGCAATATCACTAAAGCTAAGGGCCTCAAATATCTATCTAAATTACATTACAATAAAAAGAACATGAATCTAGATGGAAACATCTATCAAATGTGGAGTTGTGTAATTAAATTGTTTTTTTTCTTTTTTTTTTTCTTTTTCTTCTTAATTGTCCAAGGCTGGCACCCAGAAGTGATATCACACTTAAAAACTCTATAGCCTTTGTGCACGAATGAAGCTCGTCAAGACTAGCAGTATCATAGCAACCAAAGAGCCAATCCGGAGCAAGGCTGTTGAAGGTAACGCCCCTTCCCATACGCAGCACTAGTTTAGCATGGAGGGCGCTTAGCAACGCTGTCAATCAAACCTGTTGCTAACACTAGCGGGAGTGACCTCAGGGAAAGCCTCATTGGTCTGTTATTAATGTTCATATCTTGATTTATGGCCAAAATAGCCAAACAAAAACTGCTGTTTTTTGTATGCTGTTCCTCTTCTTCTAAAAAAAAAATGTGTTGCCCACATATGAGGACACTTCATATGTGGACAACAAGGAGGATACAGTCTATGTGCCCAACACAGCCTGGCTAGTTCCGGTCACTAGAACAGTCATCGTGGCCATTTCTGCCCTGATGATATCTCTGCGAGGTTTTTACTGAGTCACACAAAAATCTATAAATACTGACAGATCACACAGAGGATAGTGAGTTGTAGGAGGGTCTCACTGACTGCCATCTTGTTAAACACTTTTACAAATGTGTCGAATACTTCACAATAAGCTACTTCTGCCTTTATGTATATATGGCAATGCAAACTTTTATTCAAATATAAACTATAACAGAACAACAAAGAAAAATCTATAGCAAAGGCTCCTTGATTATTTCTATGCTCAGTTTATTTCAGTTTGTGGTGTTGTTTTAATATTAGGCTCAGAAATTAGCATTAGCATTAGTATTGAGACACTAAGACCCACCTTTATAAACACAGAAGTATCTAATGAAGTTAAATGCCTCATGTGTTTGTTGTCGGTGACACTGACATCCTCCTGGAACTCTCTGTCCACTGCGTGATCTGTCAGCATTTATTGATTTTAACAGAACTTGACAAAAACCTCAGAGATATAATTGGAGCGGAAATGACCACGATTACTGTTCCAGTGACCGGAACTAGTGCGGTACTGTTGTATAAGGCTTGCTTGGATGTTTCACAGGTTGGTCAATTACCGCCACCGAGTCCAGAAAAGCATAACACAGTCGTATGTAGCCAGTTGTTTCATGTTTACATTTTCATCAAGTAAAAGTAGAAAGTTTGCTTCAGTGGATACTGCACAAGAAAACCAGTTTTTTTATGTAGTGCACTTTCAAGTCCCACTTATATTGTGGATGCACATCAGGCGCCAGCTAAAAACTCTTTAATGGCATGCGAGTATTACTATCCCATCTTCACCTCCATTAAAGGCCGTCTGCAGTCTCACACAGATGTACTCTTGATGACAGAGGTCTACACTGTCTGAAAGTGGTGCTGGATGGTACAGGCTCCCACTTGCATTATCTACTCCTGATTTGATCTGAAGGGAAGTCATTATAGCCAGACCTCACTTTGGACCCTCTCTGGACAGACAAGCCAGGATGTATACAGTTTATGACTTAACTCCATATGACTGAAAGAACAGCTTGTTCACAGGCTGTAGACGTGATTGTGTTAATGAGTGTCATATATAGGGAATGCTGCATGTACGAGACTGGGGTGTGAGGGCTGCATACAATCAGTGCTGTAATATTAAAAGTGCTAATGTCTCAGTTAGCTAACAATAGGCTGAGTGAGAGACTTAGGAAGTATAGGCACTTGATCTAAAAGAGCTGATATAGTTCCATTCTATACATTTCTATGCTCTTATTGGGGGTTCACGCTGCTTGTCCCAATGGAGATGTTAATGCTTTGCCTGAAATGTTCCACAGTATGGCATTGTGCATATCTATTTTGCATCTATTCAATAACACGTGTTTTAATTGATCTTGACAAATGTACGTTCTTGCTGCGAGTGAGGTCGCCTCTCCGTAAATCTGACCTGTAACTTGACCTAGTGTGGCATTACCTTTCACGCTCCATGGAGATACAATTATACCATACAGTGGACAATTTTCTTAGTGCACCTTTAAGAAGTTATGTGTAGGAGTAACCACAGCAAATCAAAATGGACAGACTGAGGTGACTGAATGGAGATAAAAAAGCGGGGATGGAGGGGGAGAGAGAGTGCATTTCCTGTGTTAAAATGGTACGACATAGGCAGTGACACCTTAAACAGGTAATGACAGATGATGCTCTTCTTGAATTGACACTTGGTATGTGAAGATTTGCACCTTAGTAAACACTTGTGTCTGCAGGTCCAGGTTTCTCAAACTCATTTTTTTTTTTCCCAAAGCTATTCAAAATGGAGAGTGCCTGTTTATAACCAAACCCTATTATTTGCCAACAATAATTCAGTGTCACTTCACATATTGACTGAAACCCCCCATTGCCTTTCTATGATGCGTGTTCTGAGTGGCAGCTTTTCCTTGTAGACTTATTTAATCTGCGTGCCCACTTTGTGCCCACTAACACTGCTCATTTACATAATAGGATTTTTAAAAGAATGCAACAGCTATTATGTTCTTCCCTGAATGCGGAACAAAAGGTCAGCAAAGAATGTCTTGGTTAGAACAAGAGTATGAACAGTAATTTGTTGCTTTCTGCATGTTACCGGGACTAGAGTTCAAACTTGAAAGTATCAAGTAATATTAAGTCTCTTACAATATTATCATTGTGTTTACAGTGAATTATTTGAAAGAGATGATGCTAGGTTTGGATGCAGTGGTTTGCTAGAAAAAACTGAAAAATACTCAGACAACAGTGTATATGTACAATACCAGTCAAAAGTTTGGACACACTTTTTCATTTATGTTTCTTTATTTCCATGACTGTTTACATGGCTGAGTCTCATTGAAAGTATCAAAACTATGAATGAACAGGTGGAATGTAACAAAACTAAAAAAAACAACAAAAAATAATTCAAAATAGCCATAAAGCTCAAGAAAAAAGAGTTTGCAGCACTGTCAACAAAGCAAAGAGTAGCTACTTTGAGGTTTTGAGTATAACATTTTACAACATGTCTGTGTAATCCCTCAGTCGTCCAGGTCTGATCCACAGCAAAAGACGAAGGTTAAATCTGTCAGCTGGACAAATCGTTGTAGGAGTGAAGACGTTTTGCTGCTCATCCAATCCGCTTCTTCAGTTCTGCTCAGATTACTGTATATCCCCTTCAGATATTCACTTCAGGTAGATATAAGGCAGTGTCCACCAGTAATCTGACCAGAACTGAAGAAGCAGCTTTGATGAGCAGCCAAACGTCTTCACTCTTACAACGATTTGTCCAGTTGACAGATTTAAACTTCATTTTTTGCCATTTTAAAACAGTATTTAATCAATTAATTACATGTATTTTTCTTTGCTGCATAATTCCATATATTTGATGCCTTCTGTATGTATATAAAATGTAAAAAGCAGCCATAAGGGACTAACTCCATAAGCCAGGCTGTGACAATAAGTGTGTTATATTAGGCTCCATAAACCAGGATCCCTCATATGAAAGGATTGAAAACTGATGCAGGGAGCTTAGTCTGGAACTTAAATTACAACAAAGTAAAACAAACTTATCCGCTGGCTTATGGAATCATGCACTTATGTAAAACAACATCTGCTGTGATCCTGTTTTAGACAAGATTAGATCTGTGGGTGTGCTCAAATATTGTATCACCGTAAACCTGGATAAGTAGCATAGTTAAACCATATGATAGCTGTTGCTTGAGTAACTAAATAAAAACTTGCTCCCTCATCAAAAACATACCTAGAGTTATATTTTGTTTCACTCATGCATTCAGATTTGTGCATTCAAAAACGCTTGTTCAGTTTTGAGCTGTTTGGTTGCATCATAGACAGAACTCTGGACTTTTCCTGTACAGTTTTTAAGCCCATAAAACAACACCAGATGCGGTCTGCTGTCAAATTGTGTTGACAGCAAACGCATGACTCTATTAGCATAGCATTCACAGAGGATAATGACTTCAAATGTTTACTGTCTATGTGTTAGTTCTCATTGCTGACAGCAGAGGGAGCTCCAGTGCCTAAATGCCTCATTGGAAACAAAGATGAAGTTTAAAAAGTACATTTTCCATTACAAAGATATTATTTCAATTTAGAAAATGTGAAATACTGATCCAAGGTGACCAAACAGTTGTTTAAAGGGGAATTAAAGCCACAAGAATGCATAAAAAATGTTATTTAAAACTTCAAACAGAGTTAACATAAAACTGCTCTAAAATTACAATTGTAGGCTGTATACACTTGGCAGATTTTAGTGTATAACTGTAGAAAACTAATTTATTTATTTAAAAAAACATGACATATTCAGAAAAACGCTTTTAGAACACTCATTAGCAGTATTTTTCAATTTAACAGCTACATTTTACCTTTCAGTTCAGTAGAGATGGGCAATTCCAGGGCTACAATCATCCAAATGATTCTAGTGAAGGTGTACGGAGTTTAAAAACACAGTGGAGCACTTCCTGTATCACCGCATGACATCTCGAAAGGTGTTTTTTTTTTCTGTTTGAAGAGAAGAACTGCCTAAATATGCAGGGTTTGTGTGTGAAACATGTGTAAATGAAACAAACACAACTCCAGGTTTGTTTGTGACGAGGAAACATTATAACTTAGATTAGCAGATAGTGTAATATGGGCCCTTTAAAAGCTTTTGTATGTATGCCATGATTCTTTGTGCGCCCAGCTTGGAGAAATGCCGTATTTCGAATTATGATTGCTCTAAATATTTGTCAGAACAGGGGATAACGGTTTTAATTAATCTCATACCTGGAAAGAGTCTTGAAATAGCCCGTGTAATCAAATACTGGCTTCAACAGCGAGGATCTGTGCGGTGTCAGCTGCCGTCTGTTGTGGTGCTCGGACATGCCAGCGAACACAGCTAGCCTCCAGAGCCTAATGCGAGGTGGCACATGTCAAACGCACACAACATGTCACACTCAACATCCTTCCAAGAACAAGCACTGTACGCTCACAGCTATTCGGGCGCCATATTTGAAATTTACGGTCTGAAAAACGTGAAGAACAGTCTACGTCACAACAGTCCTAATTATTCACTGCGAAGAGTTATTTAGCACTTTTCACAACTTCCAGAGAGCAGAGTAGATTTTTGCCGTCACGATAAAGCGGGAAAACAACTAACATGCTAACAGCAGACTTCCTGGCGACAGTAAAACGCTTTATAATCATGCATAGCGCTCACAGCGGCCTCATTTTGACCCCAAGCTGCTTTTACAATATATCTGTGCTAAAGCAAAACGGATTTGGCTCAAGTAACTTTATATCAGCTATAACTATATCAGCTTTTAGCATTTAAGGAGATAGAATAAAATCTAAACAAAAAGGTCTGTGGGGAAGCCGGCCCGACGTGGTCAAAGTAGGAGGCAGACTCAGAAAAGTGCCAATTGACAAGATTTATTTTGAGCACCGTGGTAAACTGTGGACCAAAAATAAACTGTGCTCAACTTAGCAAAGCAACAGAAATGAAGAAACTTACATACATGCTTACATACCCCCCTGCACAGGAAGCACTTCCCCCGGTATATACCATATTCTTCACAGGTGCTGTGGGTGTAATGTTAGCCACATCTCTTACTCAACCAGCTCTAAGGGTCTAAGTCCCTTAACTTAAGTTTTTAAAAATAAACTATAAACACTTAAAACATGGAAAAAAATGCATAAGACATTGAAACAAAAGAAACACACAAACTTAAACCAGTTCTCCCCTCCACATGGTCCAGCCCACGACCACACCCAAATCTATCAAAATGGCCGACATAGGCCACGCCCCCTCTTTGTCTGGACCATGTGGAAATGCAGGTAAGTGGATGAATGTATTAAACTGAAGATGACTGAATTTACTACATTTAACAAGTGTAACAAGTGTGTGGTGATTAAATTAAAAGGTAATATTAAAAAGAGACAAAAGCCCACTTTGTCGCAAGGTCAAAGTGCATCCTACCCAAGTATGGATAAGTTTGCCTCCAACGCCCATATATACTGATTGCCAACCATTTTTAAAGTTACAGAATGCTAAATACACCGTAGAGCTACTTTTTGATTGTGCCTATAATGTTTGTTTTATCATTCATCCATATTCTGATTGTAGCGTTACAGAGCTAATGGCTACATTTGTTTGCATAAGCCATGTGTGCTAGGGGCCGCATTTGAAAGTCATTGGGTACGTCTTAATCAAGAACACATCCTTAGGTTATTTGGTGCTTGTAAGAAATTGTACAGCAACAGGGGCGCAATGGGTTGAGCGCTTACCCACTGACCAGAGGATAACTGATTCAAACTTCACCAGAGAACATACTGTTTTTGTGTCTTTGGGCAATTAACTTCCTACACACTCACATTTCTGGTCACAAAATGGAGTCGCTGAACATCTATCATGGCATACCAGATTACAATGTATAGCCTATGCTTTTTTAATGTCAGTATCTTCTTCTTCTTAGGTGTATATACAGTACTTCTTACTTCATTTGCCAACTAATGGATGTGATTAGTCTTATTATCACGTTGTTTCTGTTACATCATAAACTAAACAAAACATAAAATGCATCTGCACCAAATGGACTGATGTAATCCTTGTCTTTAGGGAAATGCACAAGAGTCGACCTTGAGTGCTTTTAATAGACGTTATATAGACTTCCATTTGCTCTATTCCCATTGTACCTATAGATCTCCATAAGAGCAACTGATGCATTGGTTTATTGGAAATGGCAATATTGTATAGAAGGCAGCTCCGGTCTACACACTCGCAAAACATTAAAGGTCCTATATTACGCCAAATGGACTCTTGTGAGCTTTAAACCATGTTAAAACGTTGTTACCTCATCAAAAACATAATCCTTTATTATTAGTCCACGTCTGAAATCATCCAAATGATTCTAGTGAAGGTGTATGGAGTTTAAAAACACAGTGGAGCACTTCCTGTATTACTACATGATGACATCACAAGGTGCATTTTTGGTTGGTTGTTTTCAGCTTAAATGAAGCCTAAATATGCAAGATTTGTGTGTTAAACCTGTGTGAATTAAACAAAACGCAACTCCGGGTTTGTTTGTGATGAGATCAGGGAATAGTGTTATATGGGCCCTTTAAAAGCTTTTTGTCAATGGACCAGATGATTTGCATGATTGGTTTAATTATTTTGCATTTCCGTTCCGCTCCCAGGATGTTGCTATGTACTTTACTACCCACCATCGTATCATTCCTAAGTAAACACATTATCACATTTATGGGCCTTATTAGAATTAGTCCCTTGCCTGGAGCACTCTGTAGGAAACTGATTAAAAACTGTGGAGGATTTTGACTGTCAAATGTAGAACTAACTCGTTCAAAAATCACTTTCTTTATTCAAGTGCAAATGTTTTCGCTCAATGTACGTCTTAAAATGTTGCAATTAACTGCAATTTTAATTAGGCAGATTAATTTACATTGAATAAATGAGATCTTAACTTTGGAGAACCCAAGAACTCTTTTCTTCTTTGGAAAATTATGAATTGCATTAAATAACTGCTATAAGATCACTGAACACTGAAATATCCACTTTTTCAATTTTAACCCTTTATTCCCTAATTTATATTAAAAAAGAAGATAAAATGTACGTCTAGACATTCTGCAAGCTATTACAAAAAAGATTAATTAAAAAAAAAACCCCAAAACACTGGTTTGCTGAGATGATTTTGTTTGGGTAGTTTTCCAGCTCAACAAAACAGCATGTGGTCAGCCATCTTGTCACTACCACTCTGGCTCATTTTAGTTCAGTATTCATCCACTAGGTGTCTTTATGCAGGGACCAGAAGTGGCACTCTGGGCTTTTTGATTTTTTTTTAATTGAAATTTAACTTTTTTTTTTTTTTTCATTTTGGGTAGCAGCAATTAATTGCGGCCAAATTTGACCCTGTGGGTTCTCCAGAGTTAAATGTAGTTAGGTTTGGATCAGCATAAAATAATTACATAGAAAATGAAGACACAACATATGTATTGGTAGAGATGTGCACCCAATAACCCAAAAGATGCCAGTTCGATTCCCACCACAATCTGTGTACTGGTGTATTAATGTAAGTTGGTGAAAGAGTATTTGATGTTAAGTAAATTCATACCACTTCATAATAACTATACCTTAAATAAAGTTAACAAAACATGAGCAAAGACTTAATTCATAATGAACACAAGTTAGGGACATCAATCAAGTAGATGCCTGAATCCTTCTGAATAAACTACTATCATTATGAATTAAAGAGGGGGTATTTTACTTCTCTGGGGCGTTAACTGCAAACACATTAGATCACCATGTTAACTTTTAGTGTTTCGAAAATGCTCGGTTTGCCGAAAACAACGTACTAACATGTTTTATAAGTTTCTCTCCCTTTTTTTATGAGTCCCTTCTTCCCTTTTCTCCCCCTTCAGAGCGCAATCACAACACAATCAACGTGCATCCCGCTAATGAAACTACTGCACATCGCGTCAGGTTTGTGAAGTTGTTGTGTGTAGTTTATATCATGTTTTTGTATATTTATGGAGAATTGTCGTGTGAAAGAATGGCTGATGTAGGCTTGTGGGCTGAGTATTGGACAGAATCTTACAGCTAAGAAAAAAAAGGCATAAAATTCCATAAAATTTAGCATAATACCTCCTCTTTAAGTCTTTGTTCATGTTTTAATAAGGCTAATTAAAAGCTAACTTATTGTAGTTATTATAAAGTGTTACCAAAAAATATAACAATGTATTTATAGTGTATTTTCCTATCTTTATCTGGACCGATAAGAGCTTTTTGCACACTGTTCATTGTCCATAAATTCTATCTTTTCCATCCTTTGCTGTAGCTGTCCGTGGAGGAGGTGAGGCGAGGTCCGTTCCCCTGGGAGATGTAATATTTCCATTTCCAGAGCCGGGCAGGTGGAGGTGGAACCAAATCGCACCGAGACCTGCTGTACTGTGGACTCGGCTGATGTGCTTTGACACGGCTGTCACTGAACTGCAGCTGAAGACCCCAGAGACGGCGACACGGAGGAGAAGAACAGGGTGAAACAGGATCCAACAGACTGCCGCAAGAATGGAGAGGTAATTAACAAAACGTGACAGAATAAAGCAGGACATTCATACCAACCTGCCAAAAGGGTTGTGCTTTCAGTGGCATCGGGTGGTGTTTGTGGTCTAACAGCTATCGGCACAGTGCCAAAGTGGTTAGGTCTCGTGATGAGCAACACAAAGTAGCCGCCCCTTAATGTGAATGGTTGGAACTGAATCTAATTTTTGAAAAGAATCAGATCTTTTTTTTCTAAGTTGTATAGATTTTTACGCCAACGCTAAACCAACATAAGAATGGGCAGAGCAGGCAACACGACTGAGAGCTTTATGCACAAAAAACATATTTAGCATCATTATAACAGTTTGTTTTAATACTACTACTACTACTACTACCACCACTACTACTACTGCAATGTTTTATTTAGATTTTCATCATTCCAAAGGGTAAAAACACTCCCGCTCTCAGTTTGAACCATTTAAACAGATCTTAACCTTGGTCATTTCTTTATTTGTTTAATTGTAGATAAAATAAGTTCTCACATTGGCTTCTGTCATATAATTAAATACTACGGCTCTTTGACATGAATGGATCCAAAAGATGATTTGATTTGGATCCCCTAAAAGAGCTGAAAGATCCATATATATATATATATATATATATATATAGGTTATATTATATATATTATAATATATATACATATATTGATATATAGATATATAGATAGATATATATATATATATCTGAACACTCAAAAATGCTCAGTTTACATTTTGTCCAAATTGTTGCGTCAAACGCCAAACTTCTGTAGTTTTTAAGTTCATAAACCATCACCTGACACGTTCTGTGAAATGTTACATTTTGTTCACAATAAACACATGGCTCTGTTAGTATAGCACTCAAATAGTTACTAATTGCTTAATTTGTTTACTGTCCCATTGTTGACAGCAGAGAGGGCTCAGTGTCTAAATGCGTCGTTGGAAACAGAGGTATCAATCATAAATACCATACTGAAAATAAAAAAAAAGTAACAGAATAATACATTTTAAAAAATCTAGATTTTTATCTCAGTTTGCCAGAGCATTTTCAAGTGAAACTCCATGTCATAGAATGTTCCAGTGCTAATTTGCTCTCCAAATGCATCAGAAGACAGTGTTATCGTTCGTAACATTTAGTACATTTTAGCTTGGAGAGAACCGTTAGACCTCATTTTCGAACATTGAGTCCATGATTGATGTTGATTATGTGTCATTTTAAGATGTGGCAGTTAGAAGACACGGAAAACCAACTCAGACTATGCTCAAAATACAACCCATCTTTGCAGACTAGTTTTGATCTTGCAGTCTAGTGCTCGAACAAGCCTAATTAAAGCCTTATCCTGCCACATTTTCCAATCAAAATGAACTGTTTCCTAAATGTCAGCTGCACTTCCCAGGGTTTTCATTCATCTGACTGACCAGCAGGGGTAGCGGTGTGCTTGTCATGCAGAGCCACATGCATCTATCCCTCTACACCTCTTGTATGTGAGCGTTAGAGACAGTACTGTATTGAAAGTGTAATCCCCAGTCGTTCGATAGCCCCTGTATTGCCAGCGCTGCAGGGGCCTGGGAGGTACCTGTCATTTAGCTGTCAGAGAGTATTAGGACTGAAAGGCAGGCCTAGTGTCATGTCACAAGGAACACACACATTTCCTCCACTGGATTCTCATATATTATACTCTACGGCAACTTGTCGATCTCCAAGGGATCAGCTTTCTACCAGTAAAGCAATGGTATCTACCTATGTATCTATTATAGGGATATTTCTAAACATTCATAGTTGATTAAAGTTGTCATGTTGCTCAAGGTAGAGCTGCAGTTCATATACACTGTAAGTTACGTGCCTTTTTGGACAGCACTGAATGACTATCATCCAAATAGCATAGTTATCAACATAGTGATGGATACAACAACATGTTTATTGAAGAATGAAAAATTGAAAACATTGAAAAAATATACACTTAATTTTTTAAATAGCTTTAGTTTGGCATTAAATGACATGTATTCTGCTAAATAGAGTGTTTAACCGTGTTATATTGTTATATTGTAATCAAAAACATGTAACTTACACATTTACACTTGTTATATTAATCCAAAGTTCAAAGATTTTCTGAATGACTCCAGGTAATAATGGGGACTGTGCAATGAGTGTAATGTGCAATTATGGGAACAGTGCATTGTCCCAACCAAATAAATAAATAAATAATAGACAAATAAATAAATAAATAAGTTCACATCTTGCCTAGATTGTTGCATTATAGATAAAAATACTGAAAAGCTATCACTTGACTTATTCTATGAAATGTCAAATGCATGACTCTATCAACGCAGCATTTATGTGGCTTAAGGGTTTCATTTCTTTACTTTCTCTGTCCATTCACAGCAGAGGAGGCTCCAACAACGTAAATGCCTCATTGGAAATGGAGCTGCAGCTTATAAAATGTATTTTCCAAATGTAGTTAGAAAATGTAAAATACTAATCCCAAGTTGATCAAAAGCCAGAATAAAGCATAATATGTGAGCCACAGCATACGATGCCTTTTGGAGCAGTACTTGAAACTATATTATTGTGTCTTACCTGTTGACATGTTACTGGCACACTAACACTAGTGCTGTTTTGTGTGAAGATTCACTTTGTTCCAGGTGGAAAATGCCATGTGTTCGGCTGGTTTTGTTACCAAGGTGCTATAACACGTTGCGTCCTCTTTACTCTTATGTTCTAGTATTTGCTGGCTAGTGACATTAGCCGAAATGTCTACTATTATTCAGACATTAATAGTTTGTAGGATATTTATTTGAAATGATAAACTCAAATCTGATAATTGCCTGTAAAATAAATACATTTTCGGTTAATAATAATCGGTTTGACTTGACTTTGACGTATATAAGCTTATGTCAGTATCACACTAATATGGTTATCAATCTGTAAAATGATGTGTTTTCAGTCTCTTGCAATCGAAAGTGCAATTTTGAACAGTAACAATAGTGTAACAACAACTTTGAAGTGCGCCTTTCAGAATAAAGTTATGTCTAATACAGAGTTGCACAGACTCATGGGTGATTATTGAACCTATCACTGACTTTTGACTTCCATTGTTACATCTGCCATTTAAAAATACAACAGCGCCATAGCAGGGGGTTGACGAGGGTATTTATAGACCAGACCTTTGAAAACCAATTTGCCTGTCCAATAATCCCTCAAAACCCCAGACAACATGTTCAGGCCCCCCTCAGATGACAGCCAGTTTGGGACCCCCCGATATGCACGGTATGGTGGCTTTCAAAAGCGCCAACATACCAGGAGTTTAATCTACGAAATGCAGTCAATTTGCTGCAAATTTGAACTTGCATTGTGTTAGCCTTTGTGTTCTCTCTGCGGTACAGACATGGCTCTTCACAGCAGTGGAAAATCCCAACGATTCATAGGCATTGATTTGAATTCTCTGTCATAAATGAAAACCACTGGGATGAGAGCGGGGGCAGCAGCGAGGGACCCGGCAGTAATTAGCTGGAGTTTGTGAACTGGAGAGTGGGAAAACAGAAGAGGACCATGGCTTAAATGCTCCGGTTTAGTGGCAGTCTATTACAGGCTTAGTGCGCAAAGACCCAGCCTAAATAATGAGTTAATAAGAGTTTGCTTTCAATCTATAACCATTTCTTCGGATATAAAAGAACACATATTTGGATCATTGCAGCATATAACATAGTCGGTGTGAAAAAGTGGTCATTTTTAGAGTAGAAGCAAGCGCACAATTTTGACCAGTCTCAGCTAAACAGCATAAAATAGCTTCAAATGTGGGTCAAAACAATCCCGTAGCAATTTTTACAGTACCAGTTGTCAGAGAGAAACAAGGACGATCTATAACGTACAATTGGGGAACAACAAGCTTTAATAACAAGACAAAACAATGTAGTTTTAAAATGATATGACAACATGGGTAACACCAGCAACCAGTTCAATAGATAAACACTTATAGATGAACATGGTTAACCTGCTGGCCGCTGTGTTCCAAATAAGAAGTGATCATGGACACGCTTCTGGTTCCATCGACTTTACTTTGAATTGAAACACTGACGCCCCTCTCTCTGTAACTGCTGCTGTCAGGCTCGTGTGATTTAGTTCCCATACAGCTGCTCACCTTTAAAGCTGTCCTCTGGTCCGAAGTGGGATGTGCTCAGGAATTGACCCAAAAGACAAAGCTCTGATAGTGTAATGAGATTTATTACAGAGTATAAGCCAATTACAGACAAAGGTCCAGGCAATCTCTAAGCCAATGTGAGAAAGACCCCAAACGAAGGACTGCTCAGGTATTTATAACCTGCTATATGACTGCTCTTTTGTAACCTATCCTATGTCCCAAGACTTAACAATTTACAGATGTTCTGCCCATAAGATCTGAAGGATAAACACGTGAGTCGGTGACCTCATGACCTCTGAGCATTGAGAGCCTAAAGGGACTAGCAGGAGAACGAGGGTCTCCTGGAGCAGGCCAGACACCACACGTGTCATTTTGGGCGTAAAATGTTCGTATTAACCCACTCTACATGATCCAGGTGTTTTTATTTCACTTTTTTCCCCCATAAATCAAGATATGAATAATAACAGACAAATCAGGTGCTGTCTTTCCCCGAGATCGCAAAGTTGTTAAGCGCCTGCTCTCTGTTAAACGTGGTATGGACTGTGTTACCTTCAATAGCCTGGCTTTGAATTGGCTGTTTGGTTTCTATGATTCCCAAATATGGAACTCTGCTCCAAATTGGCCCCTATAACTGCACTAGCCTCGATGAGCTTCATATTGTTGGAGCTGAAAGCTATGGGTAACGTCACACTCCCTTAGTCTGCTTCTTTATACAGTCTATGATTGAGATGGAATTATGTAGCCAAAAAAAAAATCAAAATGTTGCATATGTGTTATGTTTTAGATTCTTCAAAGTAGCCACCCTTTGCTTTGTGACAGAGCTGTAAACTCTTGGCCTTCTCTCAATGAGCTTCATGATAAATGGTTTTCACTTCATAAATGTGCTTTGTTGGAATGCCAAGACTGTGCAAAGCAGTGATCAAAGCAAATGGTGGCTATTTTGAAGGATTTACGATACAAAACATATTTCACACTCTTGTGTTCATTCTTTGACCCCTTCTATGAGAAGCTATCATGTAAATAATGATAAAGATAAAAAAGTGTGTCCAAAGACATAACACATTTTTAAAAGTCATGATTAATGTACCTGATTCTTTTCAGGTATTTGAGCAAAGTTCATTTTGTCCCAGTACAGATATACTGTATAAGCCATTCTTGGGGTCAAAGTAAGACTGCTGTGTTCTGTCCGCATTTAATTATAAAGCATTTCATTGTCTAATAATCAGGAAGTGCGCTCCTAGCATGCTAATTGTTTCTAACTTTACTGTGAAAACTACACTTTGGCTCTGAAACTTGTAAAACGTTCTTATAAACTCTTACTCAGGGAATAATTTGGTATAATTTTGGCAAGTGAGGAATAACTTTGGACCATTGCAAATTGTTTATAATTAACTAGTTCTGTTTTTCACCTTTTTATGACGTAAAAATCAAGTACAGCGTCTTTAAATTGTAAATTTTTTTCAAAGCAAAAAAATTGCTGAGTTCTGTTTTCCAAAAGTACAGTTTGACAGCAGAAGTTGTGAAGAGGCTGTTGAAACCAGGCAGCTTTGACTTTGGCAGGTTGCAGAAGGGCGCAGACAGGACAGATGCTGGTGCCGTGGCGCCCAAGCGGGACCCAGTGACAGTGAGAGTGTGATGAGGTCTGCAGACAGAGGATCTATCATTAGGAGAGGCTGAGGTGATATGGGGGATACAATCTGTCCTGGAGGCTCATACCGGGACAGGTTAGGGTTTAAACATACACTACACCGGCTGCTGAGATCCTTGGCTTTTGGATTTGGTGACAGCCGTGACGCGTTTGCACCTCACTCTCACTCAATATAACAGTATTATGCTGCTCTGGCTGTTCACGCTGTTAACACCTTTATTTCCGCACATCAGGAATTTTTCTATGCTCACATTTGTAGACTGGCTTTTGACAGACGTGCCAGCTCGGCTACACTGTGATAGGTGGTGTGTAAGATGCTAAATATGCACTTGAGACAATTTGTAGAATAATTAGTAATTTTTTGTAATTCACAAAAAGAAGTTATTTGCTTCGTGCCCGCTGGCAACATGATGTTATTTTCTTAATTAGTTCTCTCTGTTAAAAATAGACATTCCCCCATTTGCAAAGTGAGTTGCATTTTGCACAGAAACTATTTTGACTATTGACCTACCATTTAAAGAAGTTTTTAAAACACAATTTTGTCTGTATGTTGAGATATTATTACATTCATTTCACTTGTGTAACTTTTGCCCTTGTGTCCCAGCTTCTATCCTTCATCTTAGTGGTAATAGCTTTGGTAGAGTGTTTGTCCACGGTTACAAAGGTCTGTAGTTTGAATCTCACTCCAAGCTTCGGCAAAGTTGGTAGAGTTGTCAGATCCACTGGACCAGAGGTTGCCGGTTAGATGTTAGATTACAGCTCTCATAAAATGCATACTGTCGCGCCGAGTTAGTGTAATCCTTCATTCATCCTGGAGCGGTCCAAAGTAGAGAAGGGTTTGAAGGTCTGTATACTGTTTTTTTTTTTTTTTTTTTTTTCCGACCACTCCCCAAAGTCCCCTGCACACAATGGCGATATGTCTTGATGGGACTTCTTGCTGAAGTAAAAAAGACACGTCACCCACCTCAACCTCACTATCTATGTGTACACTAGGTGGGTGGGTATTTATAAAACAAACAAAAAAAAAAAAAAAAAAGGTAGTCAAACATGAGGACCTGCCTGAACTTATGGTGACAAAACTTGGATCCCCATGACATAAATCCATTATTATTGGATCAAAAACGGGGTAGACACAGGTTAAAATATAGATTAAGAGCCAAGTAGTGACAATAGTTAAAGTTAGTGTAAGTCGACATGTGTGTGCGTGTCATAGACTGTAATGAGAGAGTCTTCTAGCTGCCGCATTCAAATAGGAAGTAAGTATGGGCGCACTTCCGGCTCCATGGCTCCAATTCACTTTACATTGGAAAACTGTCACCCCTCTCACTGTAACTGCTGCAGTGAGCCTCGTCATTTTGGTCTAAAATAGTTTGTATTTTCCCGCTCTACATGGTCCTGGTGTTTTTATGTAAATTACTTCATTAATAACGGACAAATCAGACGCCCCTTTTTTCCACCAAGGTCGCACCCACTAGCATTAGCAATAGGTTTGATTGACAGTGTTGCTAAGCGCCCGCTCCCTGTTAAACCAGCGGTGCAGGTGGGAAGGTGCGTTACTCCTTAAACTCATGGCTAAACATTGAACTCGGCTCCGAATTCGCCCCTATAACGGCTAGTCTCGATGGACTTCATTTGAGTGGAGCCAAATGCTATCGGTCACACTCCCTTAGTCCACTTCTTTATACAATCTATAGTGTGAATAAGTGGTTCCTTGATGCAATGCTCTCATTTACATTATCGCCCTTTTTGAAGTGATTACGCTTACCCAATTTACCTATTTACTTCAGCCAGACATGCTTAGCTTTTCAAATCGAGTGAAGTTCTTTGTCCTGTCATTAGATGGGACAAATTGGAGAATATAAAGCTGCAGGAGATGGACAGAGACCTTTCGGATGGGGTCCCGACTGTGCTGCTTGTGATCTCATGTCGCGTTCCCTCCCACTCTCTTCAAGCACCGTGGCTAACTTCCCCGCTAACCTCTGCTGAGAAACAAAACCACCCACATATACTCGGATCTCCTCTATCAACCTTTTTAATTACTATCAATTTACCCTCAGAGAAAGCAGGACACGACTGTTTTTTTTTCTAAGCGTCTACTAAGAGGCGAAACAGGCAGTGCGGCAGATCAAAGCCAATCACACGAGCCAGGTGCAAGGAGATCAAACCTTTTATGTGGCGACTCCTGCAGCTGCCCAGATAATCCGTAACATTAGGCTTTGTTTGTGAAAAAAAAAAAATAAAAATGGAAGAAAACAGTGTCTTTATCTAAATGGGCACAGAGGAGACTGGTGAATAGACTAATCATGTCTCAAATGCTTGATTAGATGTTTTGATGAGCCGTGCTTTCTGGATAATTAATGGTACGCCATGTTCTTAAATGCCTGCTGATTATAAATGTAGATGTTGACGTATAATTGCAACATTGAGGAAAAAGAATGTGTGCTCGAATCTAATTTAGACAGTTAATGCTTCAAAGAAACTTGGAGGAAACCAAAGAAGATTTGCATTGTAGACATGGACTATTTGACTTTTTAAGAAGCAACCATCACTATTTAACTTTACATGCACGGAGACCTCCGAGTGCACTATATAACCAAATTTGAATCGTCTTTGCCCCAAACCCTGTCAGACCACTCTTCTCCAAGTCTACATGCAAGCCTAAGAACTGAATAGGTGCGAACGGGTAGCTACGAGACATTTAGGAACGTCAAGTAGTTTGGAGTTTGGTTGCGAACCTTCACCCAGAGACCCTATCCCGACCAGGAAACAGCCAAATTTGGCCTTTTTTTTTTGGCAGGGCCACTGTTTGTTTGCCATTAGGGACCTGTGGAGGTAATTCACGTGAGGGTCCTCCTGGTGAAAGTCTGTTGGATTGTCTGGGTGGAGGTCTGCAGCCAGATCCCTCTCTGTAATCATGATGTAACTACACTTTTGGCAGAAATAAGCAACATATAATTTACACTGATCATTTGATGCTGATGCAGACATGCTGTGAACTACGTTGCTCACATGTTATTTGCTCTCAGCTGCATGAATAAAGCTATCAGGCTATCATCTCTCCTGATCTAAAATGAGTGATTACATGTTCAAACACATGTCTAATATTTGCCTGGCTGCGCCGAATGTAAATCGGACTGCTCCCTCATATAGTGGGTGATAAGCGTGTAGGCTTCTCCAGATGTGTTGTTGAGACAATTCATGATTACATCTCAATCGTAGTTCCAGGGTTTACATGCATTTTGATAAATTGTTGTACTTTGGACCAGGCAAGTCATCTGTCCAAGTAAACACAGTGAGGCAAGGCAAGTTTATTTGTATAGCACAATTTGTACTCAAGGTAATTCAAAGTGAATAATCACAAATAATCATCATACAATTGACATTAAAACAAAAGAGTGCAGAATAAAAATAAAAACCTTTCAGTGAGTGTGTCCTTCATCCTGTATCTTATTTTTACCGGAAAGATGTGCAGCTGAAAAATCTGAATTGGTTAAAAAGGAACTTGGCTGTTTTGCTTTTGGTTTCAAGTTTACATGCTTAATTATTAACTGTTTTAATATTAATAACCAAATTACCAGTATTGCGCATCACAAGCTTCTCAAAGCACGACACCTTAGTCTTGCCCATTGACACAACCACAGAACGCACTAGTCAAAACTCAAACTGTCAAACTTTGGACTTGTGAGCGAAAACTTCAACCACTGAGCCACTGCGGTGCGAGTTTGTCCAGAAAGCCCTTTGTTCCACTTGGCAGGCCTGAAATGATACAAAGGGACACGTTCAAACAGGCAGGAGTTTATTGGTCATGTGATGCTGCTGACCTTTCATCTGTAATCACAAACTTGGAGGTCCACTCTCGAGCGGGGGTCCGTGGGTGGGTGCTCCTGGAGTGTGGTCTACTGGACGATGATCGCAGCAGACAGCTGTTGTGGTGGGAGGTGTGGCTTTGCTTTGCCGCCTTGTCATTTCACACATGCACAAATGCTGCTGCAACTTTAGGTACCGAACCGTATACTCCCACTTAGACAGTCACATGGACATGCTGGAAAGAGTGGGCTGATGTTTTAAACAGGGTGGATTCTACTTCTATAGGGTTTCAACTGCTAACCCACAACATATTTCAATCATCATGTTACCTATATGCTATATCTGCTGAAAACAATGTATTAACATGTTTTATTAGTTTCACTTTCATTGTTCACGCTCCCCTTTATCTCTGTGCTAAATCACTCCCCCTTCAGAGCTCTATCACAAGACAATCAGCTGCATCCCGCTAATGAAACTACTGCACAGCACATCAGGTTTTCAAGTTGTTGTGTACAGTTTTGTATCATGGAATTGTATATTTATGGAGAGTTGTCATGTGAGAGCATGGTTGATGTCGGCTTGTGGCCTGAAACTGGACAGAATCTTACAGCTGACCGTATGGAGAGTTTGAATCGGGCCCAGGAGAGACATTAATGACATCTAAAAAGTCTGCCGGCATGTTTTTGATGAGGGACCAACCTTATAACAAGTTAGAAAGCTCCAAAAGATTGATTTTGCATAATATACCCCCTATTTAAAGTTGGTTGAATCCAAATATAGAGTCAAGGCTAGAGAGTAATGCCATTTAATATTTTAATATGCAATTTTTTTTTTATTATTATTATTTTTTTTTTATCACATGAATAATAACTTTGATTGCAAAGTTGAAAGTTGATTTATTCGTAAATTCATTTGGTTGTTTCATTATTGTACCACCTTTTCAACTGAGAACGCCTTTGATTAAAAGTCAAGAAAAAAATAAAGCAATTTGCAAAACTGGTTTAATAAAAAACTATACTTTTAAACACACATTGCCCCAGTCCTGGGTTGCACACTTAAATAACATTTACTACAATAGTTACATTCACTGCAATTCAAAGAATGTGCAGCCCCGAAGCATAAATATATAAACGACAAAGTACTGCATTATGAGAAAAAGTTAAATGATTGCACACATAGCTACTGTTCAAGGTTCCATAATCAGTTTTGACAATCCTAAAACAATCCTAATTCTAATTCTGTCTGAAAAAGACATAAGACACAGAGTGCATGTTCCTGGTTCAAAAGAAAGTTGACCTCTCCAAATGTCATGTGAGGTTTTCCCTTAGTAAACTGCAGGCTTTTGATTGACAGTCTTTTTTCTTTTTTTCAGATAACACTTTTGCACATAATAACATTTTATAGACCATCTCCCTTTCTGACTCATTTGGCTGAACTTATCTCTTATCTTCATGAATTCACTGCGTTCTTTTATCTGCTGAGCTTTATGATAGATCTGACCTGTCAGTGCAGGGACTTATCTCTGCTCACCAAGTCTCCTTTTGTCAGATCTGTCTGCTCGCAAAATATGATACTATATTCAATACTTTGAGCAGGTAACTGCTGTCTCTCCTCTCTGATTTTATTCAGAGACTTTCTTAGATGTTGGGACCTCTGAACTATCACACAAGTATTTGAATGATATAGACTGCTTAATGCATATAGCTACATATTTCTACTTATCAGAACAGGTAAATTGATGCTTATGCAGATGCTTAATATTTGGCTAGAATCTTTTTTCCTTTTGGCCATTTTCCTCTGAACTTCCTCTGATCTTTGGTCTGCCTCTTGGCTCATGTCCAAAACATCTGAGTACAGTAATAGTAACAGTAATGTAAGTAAAACATAGACTGTTTGGAGAACTTTGACTAACTTTACTTAGTATCAGTGTGACTTTGTTAGAGCCATTGTTGGAAATGTGACCGCAGAGCACCTCCAGACACGAGCTGGGCCACAATGGAACCAGAGCCCAGGGAGCCTGAGCATCAGCCCAGTGAGAAGCAATCTGAAGAAGCTCAATAAGTCATGACCCGCCCCGGGTGTATCAAACAGCACTCAGCCTGCTCTGGTGTGGTGTGATAGGGGCGGCAGGGGCACCATTAGCCAGTGAGTACCAAAGTATAGGTCCAACCAGTGAGCTCAGGTGGCAAAGCACACCTTTGTAGTGACTATTCACTATACACTTAATAGGCTTTGTATACATGGATACGGAAGGACACATTGCTTTATTGTCCACTGGAAATGAATGCATTTACTGTATCTTGTATTTTGTGCCAACGTACACAGATGTATGGAAGAGAATATGTTTGTGAAAGTAAATAAGCCCCTGGCTACGAACCAGCATGTTTAACTGTGTCTAATGTATGTTCATTAACATGCCCCATCCTGACCACATGAGTGTTCAAATGAAGAGGAAAGGGGGATTGAAAAATACATTTCCTAACACAATATCAATATAAGGTTAAAGGGCATTTCTGTACAAGAGCACCAAAAGCACCAAAATGATAATGGGTTGTCATATAGTACATTTTTATTCAAGAGGGTATGTTTGTTAGAATGAAGAGACTCCCTGAGGCACTGTAATACAAAGTACTTTTTTAGTATCTTCATCTATGAGCTTTCTTTAAAACATTTGTTCTTTTAAACATCTATATATATATATGTATATGTGTATATATATATATATATATATATATATATATATTTTTTTTTTTTTTTTTTTTTTTTTTTTGTGTGTGTGTGTGATGTAACTGCATTTTCCTAATCACAGATCAGATTTTGTTTGGTCAAGCACTTGATTCAGCATGTCTTTAAAACAAAAAAAGAAAAATCTTTTAACTGACGATTGCCCTGATCTCTATTGACCGGCGCACATATGCATACATATGTGACGTTAGCCGTAGCTGCCTCTCTGTGTATGCTGGTTCATTACTGGTGCATTGACTGAGTGTAGCTGACAGCTGGGGCAGAGGAGAGCAGAACGCAGGACACTGCTACTTGGTAGCCAGGTCTAAACTGTCACTACACATCTATACAGGCACATCTCAAGACCTCAATAGACATCAACATATTTCTGCTAAACCACATGTATTTAGAAGATTGTGTCCAGCTTCTGAAGTAGCCTATTATATAAGGTGATACGGCACCATCATCAGCAGATTTTTTTTTATTTTCTTCAGACTAATATCAGTATCTAAATGAAGAAATAAGGTGAAAATGGGCTCAAAGTCCTATATAATCTCAAATATGTGCAAAGCCACTGAGCTCAACACATAAAAGCTGGGGGCACTTTACCGTAAAAGAAAGACCTTTTCAACAGTTTGATAAAAAATACATGTTCAGTTGGATTCTACTGAAAGGTCAAAAAACACAGCATGGCAAGCTATGGAAAAATGCCAGTGGCACCAAAATGTTCTTTGAAATACCAAAGAGGAAAACGCATACGGCCTACTGTACATATACGCCTCTCCTGTAGGTAAGAATCTAAATAGGCTACTAAAAGATTACATGCTAATCCCTCTTGGAATATTGTAGCTACAGTATAGCGCAGCAATAGGCTTACATAGGCTTAACGTTGTTGTATAGAGGCTTAAGTAGAGATAAATTACGGCACGTGTATGGGTTATAAAAAGAGTAGTTATGTGGAATTTTCTGGGGCAAGTGATTAGAGGCCTACATTGATGGTTATGATAGCAAGATGCACAAAATTTTGGTGGAAAATGTCAACTTAACATTCAAATTATTGAAAAAAAAAATTGCCTATAACATAATTCTAAGCTTTATATTATTTTCGCAACATAAATGAAACGCGCTGCTTACCTGGATTCCATTTCCAAATTCCTCCCGGTTTCAGTAATTCCTCTGGTCTTCCAATAATTTTGAAACCCACCGAGAAAAGACACAAAATACTTCAAACTCTATTTCTGCCTCAAGTGCTTTGTCAAAAGGCTATTACTTTTCTGGTAATGGTGTATGGAGAAAATCTTCCGAAACAAGCGTAATTGACGTAGCTGCCAGTGAGCTGCCGGCTTGGAAGGTCAATATATGCTGTAACACACTTACCAAAAATTGAAATTGATTTTTGAAGTCCACATCAAATCATATGACTATTATTTTAATGTAATAAACACTCATTAGATATTTGCATGACCGGAATGAATAATGAGCCACTGCTGGGAATCCATAAAGGCTTTGCCATGTATCATCTGAAAAGGTCATTTGTGAGTGGGCTGGGGAGGGAAAAGCTCCATCAGACCTCCGTATTTTTCAGGGAAAGTCAGAACTTGAAAAAGACTGGATGAAACAGTGAACTTAACACCACAAAATCTAACCATGGACTAAAAGAAGTGGGCACAGTGTAGTTATGAGAGTAGCTACAGAAAAAAACTAAGAATTCACTGATGAGAAAGCAAAACATGAAAACTCAAATTGTATTTACTTGGGATCCTGATTCTCAGAATACAAAAAGTAGCTTAATTATTTGTGATCTCCCATGCCAATTTGCTACTGTTTTTTTTAGCTTGTTTGCCATGCAAAAAAAAAAAAAAAAAAAAAGAGCCACAGAAGCAGCAAGTATTCACCCTATACTTTTTTATCTACTACACTAAGTTTTTGGGCATAGTTAATCTACAGAGTCCCTAATGTCCCCTAAAAATAAAAAAAAAAGTTGTTTGCAGTATTGAGACGTAACTAAATACATGTACCAAAGATACATATTAGAAATAAATGATTTTAGTCACTGTATTTCAGTCATGCTACATTGATATGCAGATGACGATAACAAGCCGAGAAAACACACTTTGAAATCCATTTGAGAGAAAAGCACAGACATTTTTCTCTCCATAAAATGCACAAAGCGCTTCCCTGCATGTTTTTCAAAAACAAAATAGTAAGTATTTCTAAAATAAACTGAAGTACGTCCAGCCGCATCACTATGTTTGCTTTGGTGCGTTTGGGCTCACTTTTGGCTTCCGCCCAAACTATAATGCTGCCCTGTAACTGGCCTGGTTAACCGGGCGACAGCGGGAACCGAGCCAGGTGGATTCTCATTAGTTTGTGAACTCACGAGTATCAAGAGTTTATCTTGCTGGCCAGAATAGAGTCGCTATTCTGTAACTGAATCTATGTTCAAAGTATTCGTTCCTGCCTTGCTTGTTCAGAGATAATTATCTTTTTTATTTTTCGGGGGACTTTAGGGGCTCCGTACTATTCAGGTTTGAAAAAGAAGTAATTTATCCCTACCGCAGTGCTAGTGGAATGTTGACTATGGTGGATAATCACTGTAATGAACTTTACAGAACTAAACATGACTTTTCAGTCTGACTGAGGAATTTTCGATGTGTTTTCTGCATCCCAAACCATGTAAGATTTATATTGTATCTCTTTTCCTGAGCCTCTTAAAAGCTGCAGTGTGAGCAGTGAAGAAGAAAGTGTATTTTGTTCACATAAAAGCTGTAGAATTGATCGACCTGGTTACAGAAATGATCTAGTTTCAGACAGACTCTGTTCTGTTCATGATCAAGTAAACTCTTCAAATTTCTATCTAAAGACAAGCAGCTCACATAGAAATTTGCCATCAGTGTTTCACAATATTGTCACACAAGTAAAGTGCTGCAATGTATAATGGCAGTATGAGAGATCCTGGATTATTGTGTGTATTGAAATAGAAAGAAGAATAGATCCATGATTGGCATCTGTGTTTGGTTGGGTTTTTAGTGGGTGCTTCTTTGATCTTCCTTAAGGGGGCGGTGGCTACTTGATTTTTTATAACAAATAAACATTTATTTGCCACAGTACAGATATATTGCAAATACATCTCTTAGGGTCAGATTAAAACTGATGTGTGCTGTCTGCATCTAGTTATAAAGCATTTTGTCCTCTGTGAACCAGTAAGTGCATTAGCATGCTAGTAGTTGTTAACATTACAGTGACTACAAAACTGATCTCATCTGAAATATGTGAAAAGCTAGGAATGTGTAAGGAAAGTGAGAAATAAGTCTGGACTGCTGCAAATGTTAAAACTAATGATCTTTTTCAAGATTAAAGAATAAAAGTAAGTAATCATGGTTCAAGATCTGTAGAAGAGTCCTATAATATGGCTGCCCATTTGCTGCTGACAGGTTACCTAATAAAGTATATTTTATCTCACTAGCAGTAGAAGTATTTATTGAACAGCAACTGCAATGAAGTTGAAATTACTTCTGTTAACTTCTACATCTACACCTAATCCTTCACAGACACTGTCTAACTCTTGACCACACAGCCCCCTAGACAAGGATTACAGTAGAACCCTGTAAGAAGTAGAACCCTGTCCGCAGGCTTCACATTGTTCTTACAGTAGAACCCTGTGAGCAGGCTTCACATGTTCTTACAGTAGAACCCTGTGAGCAGGCTTCACATTGTTCTTACAGTAGAACCCTGTCCGCAGGATTCACATTGTTCTTACAGCAGAACCCTGTGAGAGGCTTCACATGCTCTTACAATAGAACCCTGCCAGAAGTAGAACCCTGTCCGCAGGCTTCACATGTTCTTACAGTAGAACTCTGTTTGCAGGCTTCACATGTTCTTACAGTAGAACCCTGTCCGCAGGCTTCACATTGTTCTTACAATAGAACCCTGCCAGAAGTAGAACTCTGTCTGCAGGCTTCACATTGTTCTTACAGTAGAACCCTGTGAGCGGGCTTCACATTGTTCTTACAATAGAACCCTGCCAGAAGTAGAACTCTGTCTGCAGGCTTCACATTGTTCTTACAGTAGAACCCTGTGAGCGGGCTTCACATTGTTCTTACAGTAGAATCCTGTCCGCAGGCTTCACATTGTTCTTACAGTAGAACCCTGTGAGCAGGCTTCACATTGTTCTTACAGTAGAATCCTGTCCGCAGGCTTCACATTGTTCTTACCGTAGAACCCTGTCCGCAGGCTTCACATGTTCTTACAATAGAACCCTGTGAGCAGGCTTCACATGTTCTTACAGTAGAAACCATGTCTGCAGGCTTCACATGTTCTTACAGTAGAACCCTGTCCGCAGGCTTCACATGCTCTTACAGTAGAACCCTGTCCGCAGGCTTCACATGTTCTTACAATAGAACCCTGTCCGCAGGCTTCACATGTTCTTACAGTAGAACCCTGTCCGCAGGTTCCACATGTTCTTTCCCTGGGCTATTTCAGTGTAAGACAATCAACAGAACAACATCCCCATGACTCATCCCACTACTCCAACTCAAGTCATCTATGGACTCATTCTTCAAACCGTGTCGCATGGATTTAGCTCTGCGTGACTTTTGCCTCCCCTTCTGCCGTTGTGGTGGAGCCCCGTCGCCGCGTGATGTCAGCTGTCGCACATCGAAGAGCTATTAGCTGCTGCTTTTCACCGCTTTCGGACACCCCCTCCCTCCTCTACCAACCAAAGACCACACTGCAGCCAGAACACACTTTGAAGAAACCACAGGACAAAATCAATGCGCTCTGGAACAAATGACATTTAGACAAAAAAACGGGGAAAACTTGTAAAATGTATGACGCAAGTGGCAGGTTTCATTGAAAGATACAGATCAGCCTGTGAAGAGGGGATTGATGAGGGATTTGTCAGGCGGAGAAGACGGGGAGATGATTGTGGCGTGCTGTTGCTGCTGCTATTTGGGGCTTTTAGTCACTATCCAGTTCATCGACTGGACTCCAATTGCCAGCCAATCACAGCGGAGGAAGCCAGGTCTGCTGCAAGCCTACAATCAACACCCTGCAGATGCTGCCACAGCCAACAGATCACATACAGTAGGAGCAGGGAGGGAGGGCAGCCTGGGCCACTGTGCAATGCAATACAATGTCCCTTTATGACACGTCTGTGGAAGAAATGAATGCAGGTTTTGATTTATATGTTGCCTCAAGGTTTAGAAAATATTTAGTATACAATGAATAAAAGACACTGGACACATCACTGAATGAGTTTAACATTTTGGTACCACTTCATAATAACTACATCTTACCCTAATAAAGCACTTCATTGACTCGCTTGTAGTAACTACTAAGGGGCTTGGGTTAGGGCAGGGGTGTCAAACGCATTTTCACCGAGGGCCACATCAGCGAAATGGCTGCCGTCAAAGGGCCAGATGTGAAATAAATCTACTTTTTAACTTGTTAATAAACTGTTTCTATATGTATTACCTATTCAAGTTACAAATATTGCATATGCATTTGCCTAGATGTAAAAAATATGACCTGTGTGACTGCATATCTCCTAATAAAATGACATTTTAAGACCATCATATCTTTTAATTTACCCTGTCGAGGGCCACATAAAATAATGTGGATGGCCACTTTTTGCCCGCGGGCCTTGAGTTTGACACATGTGGGTTAGGGTATTAATGAAGTACCTGTATATAATAAGTCTGAATCATTCTTAATAAACTGTAAATTATGAACAAATCCGTAGAATGACAGTTACTGCTTCAAAAGGTAGTAGTACTTCCAAATGGAGAGAGTCCAACTCGTCTTCAAGCCAGATTTTATTTCTTTACCAGTAAATTTCACAGTGTAGCATTAATTGAATAACATGCGTTTTATTGCTCAAGAAAATGTAATAAACTTGCCTTCTTACTGTGACCGTTGCAGATCAGACCTGTAATTTTCCTGGAGGCTGCACCTGCTTGTCTCCATGGAGATAAATGGGTTTAATGCCCTATTGTGGAACCTTCAAGACAATGCAATAGAAATTACATGAGGATGAGCAGGGAGCGGACCCTTCCATAGAAAAAAAAAATGTACACAGTGCTTATTTAAGTTTTCCCTAGTAGCCCCTCGTAAATCTGACTCTTATCCAATATATACATCAAAATGTCTTCAAACTTAATAGCATTTCCAAACTTGACAATGACCTCTTGAATGTAAAAAAAAACACCAAATATATCAAGTCTGGCTGTAAAAACTGGTTGAGCCTAGTTGACAGTGTTCCCTGGTAGTTTGCTCACTGCTGGATATTAAACTGGCACTACATTTTCCTGGGAGCTATTCCCAGCAGTCCCTAATGAAAGCAATCACAGCAAGCACACAAAACATGCGGCGCCACATACAGAAATTAATTCAGTCTGGGGCCATGCCTTAGAATAGTTTATACTCTATACACATCTATTGCATCATGGCCTTACAATGCAGTCTTATAAACGTCTGTGATTTGCGATTTACAAAGCACTGTGTGTACATAGAAGCATATTATACTCCAATTTACTTTTCAGTGTAAGGCAATCATTTCAAACTTTAAACAAAGAAATGACTTTAACGGACGTAAGTTTTAATGTACGAGTTATCATTTATTGGTTGTATTGAGAACTGATTTCTGAACTAAAACATTGTGTTAAAGTTAGGGCACTGTCTGATCTCGCAGTGGTTACATGTGACACTACCTTGATGAACTTTAAAAATGTAAATGTAAAAGTGTAGTTTGGCTGCTTTTTCTCAGGCCACCATTACACTCTATGGGACAGTATGGCAGTCCTTGTATTTTACCAACATAATTCAACCGAACGAACGCAAGACAGCGATCAACAGACCAGCAAATGACAAACATTAAGTTCTGTAATTGGATTTTTTACAGCAGCACCATAAAACTGTGCCAAGTTTATACCACTGTGTCAGAAGTCTATGAAACTCAGACACGCCTTTTAGATTTAGAAAGAGCATACTGTGCACTGTAATCCAGCCTCATGGAATCAGAAACTTTCCACTAGTCCTAAACTGAGAACATAAATACAGAAGAAGAACATCTGGAGTTTTCTGACAGTGTTGAAAAGTCATGATAATGTATTGGATTTATAGTGCTTTTCAAGACACGCAAAGCACAATGCATTATTCATTCACTCCGCACTCGTGATGGTAAGCTGTTATTGTAGCCACAGCTGCCCTGGGGTAGACAGCTAGAAGCAAGTCCGTCATTTTGTACCATGTGTCAGGGCACAAAGGCAGTACTGCACACACTAGAGCAGGGGTGGGCAAACTACAGCCCTGGGGCCACATAGGGCCTGTTGAGCTTATTAATCCGGCCCGCCGAACGTGACCAAATTATAGCGCACTTCAGCTCCATCAACCTTGTATTACTCTCTTATTCTCTTATCAGTCCTTCTACAAAAAAATGCTTATCAAACAAAAGAAAAGTTTATAGTGAGTGCTGAGTGTTTAATACGGAGTGGACAAAATACATTTTTTCACCAAAGTCCAATCAAAGTACCAAGGCAATTTTTTTCCTGGCATTCAAATTAGCAAAAGATAACAAGCCTGTCTCGGAAGGCAAGTTTTTAAAATAATGCATTCAGAAAAAAAATTGGAAATGAGCCTTTCATATTCATGCTTTGCTACATGTTATAGGTCGAATCTCTAATATATATATATATCCTGGCCCCGCCCCTCTGTCAAATTTTTGAACCCACTGTGGCCCGTGTGTCGAAAAGTTGGCCCATCCCTGCACTAGAGTCACTGTTGCCCCACTGTGGCTCCTGTCATTCCAAGTGGTCTTCCATCCCAGGCCCAACCCCACCCAACCCCGCACTGCTTTCCAGATCAGATGAGATCAGGCTTTATCGAAACAAAAACACAATCTTTTACATAGATTATATAGATACTAGATTTATGTATTGTAAATGCTTTGTTTTGTTTACGAAGATGAAAAGAAACAGAGGTAAGACCATCACCCTCACCATTCTGAACTCCTTACAGTGCTTGTTAAAAATGAAAATGACTCTAGTTATTGTCAGCACAGTTTTAGAGAACAAAACGCTCCCGTCACACTCCTGGCAGTTGCATTCTCATACAGGTGGAAAGGCACTTTGCAGAACAGTGTGATGTCTATAGGCATTTAGCCCCGTAAGTGGAGCACAGGTGCACCATCGCATGCAGCATATTGCCCCAGTGACAGGCCTCTCCCTGGACTGAGATGCGAGTTTGCACCCAAGGGAGCTGGAGACCACACACACACACACACACACACACACACACACACACACACACACACACACACACACACACACACACACACGCACACACACACACACACACACACACACGCAGGTAAGGCAGAAGATAAGAGATGGGATCAAGTTGATGGAAATGGTGAGTTTAAATTAAGAGTGGTGCTTTTATTTCACACCCTGTATCTCTGCTTGATCTTTGTGAGGTCAGTGAGTGGCACGATGTTTTGAGCTGCGAATCAGACAGGTTCTATAGGATTAAACGCAAAGCTCCTATCTGATAACACGGACTCAGATTTCAATTAGGGTAATGTAGTGTCTGGTGAGATACATACATCTGTGCCACTCTCATCCACAGTCACAGTTTATTACAAATTATAGTGAGATTGGGAGAGGTTTAATTTTGATACAATTCTGATTAGCATTTGCTGTTCCCTTTTCAAATGAAGTCAGATTTCTATATTAATGTTAATTTTTTGATTTAAAAGTCACACACTGTACTATTATTTCCTATTATAATTAACACTAGTTCAGACTTTCCCAGTTTTTGTTAGCATCAGTTTCTCTGTTACAATTTCACATACAGTTTGAACAGAATAATTATAATTTAGCCCATGTTTTATATCTTATATGTGTAAAATGAAGTGAATGTGAACGTTAATTAAATCAATACTTAATAATATAAAAATCACGATGTACACAACCACTTAATGTTGTACTTAAAACATTATTTTGTGTTGTTTTATTGCTTGTTGGTAGGTTTTATTTTGGTTTAATTTCCATGCTGCTGTTTTTTCCCTTTTAATTCCTCAATGTATATATATTTTTTTTTTTTTTTTTTTTTACATTTGATATAATAAAATGAAAACTTTAAGTACTTAATGCATTTATTCCAATAACAACAATTACATGACAATATGTGTTCGTCCTCATGCGAACACTAAATATTAACCATTAAGAAATACATAGGCAGTAAATATAGTTGTATGCCGTATGCAAAAACACATACAACACACAGTACATGTTAAACAGAACAGATTCTCCATTGCATTGGCAATATGAGAGTTACAAGCAGCAAGTACTGTTTAGAGCTTTGTCACCAACTGGACAAAGGCTGCTTCTACTGAACTCGTTACAACAGTGCATGATTGAGTATAAACAAAGAGGCTTAAAA
The DNA here is from genome assembly GCA_019594935.1 of Periophthalmus modestus. Taxonomy (NCBI): domain Eukaryota; kingdom Metazoa; phylum Chordata; class Actinopteri; order Gobiiformes; family Gobiidae; genus Periophthalmus; species Periophthalmus modestus. The sequence goes on along the minus strand of JAIEZT010000009.1, from coordinate 21,560,067 downwards.
CGCACTCTACCTCTCAGAGACGAGTGTGGCATTAAAAGCCAGTGGAAATACACTTGAGACACCAGCTTTGACTGTGGCGTGGTGAGTGTCCATCTGACGTACGGCTAAGTACAAACGTGAAAAAGCACAGTTGTCTTTACGCAGCGCAAAGTGGGTTTATCTGTCACCCCTCCGTCTCCATCCAACTGGACAAGTGCGTAAAGGTCCATGTCCATCAGTACGCTCCCACTATCACCGCCTCAGCCTCTTTGGACGGTCTCCTGTCCGTCACCAGAAAGTTTATCATCCCTTCGGACTTTATGAGGAGGTTGCAGCCCAGAAAGAAAATGCCAAAAACCACGGTCAGGGAGAGCACGCACATGACGGCGATCTGGACCACGCGCATGATGAAAAGGCTTCTCTCATCCGGGGCGGTCGCAACAAAGCCATTGTCAGTCACCACAGAGGAAAAGTTACAGCAGAAAATCTCTTCTGTTTTGTTGAACAGACCGACGTCCGTTTGGTTAAAGCCCGTGTTATTCATATCCACTTTTTACACGAGGAAAACTTAAGACGAAAACTAAATTACGCACTTGCCACAATCCCAGAGAAATTGTCATTTGGTGCAAAGTTGGAGAAGTTCCGTCACATAATCACACTGCGCGCCTCGGGAGATGGAGAAGCAAAGTCTGCATCGCATACTGAGGTTGTTCCGTGCGCACTGGAGCCAGTTGGAGAGCTGAGTGACTAGACCAAGCCGCGGTTAAATAGCCCCACGGCACCTGCTAGTGACATGCAGCTAGAGAGTTAGGGCAAGTACTGCAAGAGCGCCGCCACACGGTCAGACTGTGCGTGACAGACAGCGTAACAGACAGGTTCTGTGACGCGCAACATGTGGAGTCACGTTGGTTAATGTGCTGGCTTTTTATTGATCAGTGTTTTTTTTATATTCTGATCTTCTTTCTCTTGGTTAAATGAACAATTTTGTGAAGCCAGACATAAATGATACAAATGCAGTTTAGTCTCCAGTAGCCATACCTATTGGCACAAGTATACAGTATATTACATAGTGTTAATAGGTTAATAGAAAGTCATTCTTTATTCAATCATTATATATAATTGAATTCCACTAAATAAGTTGAAATAAGTTATGTTTTTGTTATTATTTGTGCCTGTGATGCTGTGAGAGTTTGTTTTAGTTGCCCTCAGAGCTGTGCCACATTCTCTCAGATGAGACACTCATTTGCACTCTTCTGTTTTAATGTTAATTTTATGATTGATATTTGTGATTATTATGTTTTGATTTGTGTGGTTTTAATGTCTTTCTTATTCTGTAAAGTACTTTGAATTACTTTGTGTACGAATTATGCTTTACAAATAAACTTGCCTTGCCTCATTTTGTATCTTTTTTTTTTTTTTTTTTTTGCTAATCAAGGTTTTGTAAATAGTCCTTTTAAAATTCCTTTTGGTAATGATCCTCTAATGTCTTTTCTTTATTAATCAACATTTAAATAAGTTTCCTGTAATGAAAATCATACTCTTAAATCAGCCGTCTTTAGTAACTGTTTCTTTGTTGACTTGACTTTTATTGTATTAGTCTTTTACAAATACAAATGGCACAAACTGCTGTGAGTATGAAGGGTCCAACATGTTTCCTTTGGCAAATGGTAAACTTTCTGAATCTGGACTGAGCCTCTGTAATGTTACCGCAACACCAAAACCACAGCGCAGAGTGATATTAAGAGAGGTGGACTGGTTACAATAGACAACACAGTAATCATGCACCAAGGGCTGATTACAATGTGGTCTGAGAAAATGAAGCGACATGTTTACGGTCAGTGTACTTGTCGGTATTTGGAATTTCTATTCAGAAATGGCGATTGATATCAAATGACAGGCATCAAATTTGTTTTTTGTTTTACTAGTAATAAAACAAATGATAAAATACAGTGCATTTTTTTTTTTTTTGGGTTATTCCATCCATCCATTTTCTTCTACTTATCTGGAGATCGGCTGCAGAGGCTGCAGTCTAAGCAGGGACGCCCAGACTTCACGCACCTCAGACACTTCCTACAGCTCCTCCGGTGGGACCTCATGGTGTTCCCAGTCCAACCGAGAGACATAGTCCCTCATGTCCTTGGACTTCCCAACTGCCTCCTCCCAGAGGGACATGCCTGGAACACCCCCCCAGGGACGTGTCCAGGTGGCATCCTGAACAGATTCTGAACCTCAGCTGGCTGAGGCTCGGAATCACTGCTCCTCCTTATGTGGAGGAGCAGTGACTCTACTCTGAGCTCTTCCTCTAAGAGAGCACCCAGTCACCCTGTGGAGGAAACTCATTTTGGCCGCTTGTATTACTCAAAAGCTCATGACCATAGACTGACCGGTAAAGTGAGAGCTTTGCCTTTCGACTCAGCTCGTTGTTCACGACAGTCCGATACAATGACCACATAACTGCGGATGTTGCACTGATCCACCTCTCAATCTCATCCTCCATCCTTCCCTCACTCATGAGCAAGACCTTTGGAGGAGCTGATTTTCATCCCAGCCTCTTCACACTGCAGATGATGTCCTCATGATGGCTTCATTGAGAAACCTGATGGTTTCATTGTCCCCAAAGGACAGCCTTGAGTCCGTCATGCACTGGGAACGTGCGACCAGGACGAAAATCACACTGCTCAGTCGGATTCCCCTCTCCAGTGCCCTGGAATAGACCTTTTTGTATTATTCATTAGTAAGTCTTAAAAAAGGAAATTTAAAATATATATTTATTTTCATTATCTACTCAGCAATCAAAGTATACAAAAACAATCGCAATCCAACACCAAAATTGACTGTTTTTCATTTTATGAAACAGACGTGGTCATAAAAAACTAAATCCACAAGTGCGAAGCAGCAAAACAGGAAAGTCTCACCCTAGTCCCACAGATGTGGGTGATGTGTCTGAAGAGTGCTATTGTTCAGGGCCAGAGCTTTGTTTTACTCACAGCCGACACGTGCTCCAGTCACAGGACATGCTTTTAAGAACAGGCAGACACATCACCCAAAGTCTCTAATATCATCCATCCAGACTCTGGTGTTAATATTCTTAGAGGCACAGTCCTCTCCAAACTTGATAAAAGGCAATGAGATCCTGTCCCGTGCTCAGATGCACGCTCTCTCCAAAAGGGCCCAAGGTGCTTCATACCTTTCCACAACAGGCTACCAGGACCGTTGTGGTTGGACACACGGTTGTTCTATTTTAAAATGCCCAAAATCTGAATGTGTGCGTCCAAACACCCGCCAGGATCTGGATGCCTTTTACCAGGTTTGAAAAGAGCAGTTCTCTTCAAACCTGGTAATCTTTTCTCTTCAAACTCGGTAATGCGGATGTGGTAGCGGCCAGTGCTCTGGAACTGTGCCGGCTGTGCGTGGAGTGGTACCACTGGCCCCTAAATACCACCACTCTGCTCCGGTGACATTTGCAGACTGCGGTTAGAGCAGTCCCTAGGTCCATGTTGCCTGTGTCGTGCCTGACGCGTAGCTTTCATTTGTACTGGTTTTATGAACTGATGATAATAAAAAGCAATAGTGTTGAATAGATGCAATTTAATTAGACTGTTATTAAAGTTTTGTGGTACGTTCATAATTATAACTATAAGTAAAAAACATCATCAGTCCACGCCTTGAACTTGTGGTGTTCCTCCATTTTGGGGGCTTTTATGATGACCCGTTATTTCATATTCAATTGCTTCTAAGTAGAAACACCAAATACTCATAAGTACACTGACCGCATATACAGTCCATTTGGTATTTTTGCATTTTTTACTTATATTATGGGCTACACCTTAATCATTCACATGTGGTCTATTCTAATCCAGGTTTTATTGATGACCTGTAAACCCAATTGATAAATATAATATATAAACCTATATAACCCATAATATAAAATCTCAAGATAACCAATGTAAGCATCCATTTTGTTGAAAATGGTAAGATTTAGGACTAATTCTTTATTCTTTTATTTGTTTTAATCAGTGTAAATGTCAGTACCGCGTCTACACCAGCAGATGGCAGCATTGTTCCAGCACCACCAACTCTAATTAAAGCTTTTTGGAAAGTCTCATACAGTTCAGTCTTGTATTTTCATTGAAACCATAACATAAAATATATTCTTCCACAAAAAATAAATAAATAAATAGAAAATCATAATAATCCAGTGTTTTTGTGTAGGTCACAACAACAGTATTTAACAAATATTTAATCCCCAACCAAGCTTCTGTGAAAAATATGCTAAATTTTATTTAAAAAAAACACTCTTGTCACAAGGCACTGAATATTTTGTATAAGAGAAATAGATCTAAGATTTTTTTTATTTTATTTTTTTGTTAAAGATGAAACATTGCTACAGAAATAAGTGTGGCTCTATTTACTCATGATGTAAAGTCACCATTACCCAGCTGCATACCAAACAGAAGTCTTTAAAATAAAAACCACAAAGCAGCCTACATCAACCATATTATTTTTTAACAGGCTACATTTTATCATTATGCTTCATTTATGGCCTATCCGTGCCCTTATAACGCGTCCATGAGGCTAACGCAGAGCCAAACTGTGCCATAGGTAGAACACAGCCCTTTAAGACACTTCCACGCTATCTGAGCCCTTAGCCCTACATTATCACATTGTTCCTCAGCTTTATGCCTTATGCCTAGATTCACCATGCCCCTCTTAGCTCCACACTTCCTGGGATTACCCTGACAGACGCGCGCCTCAGCCAATCAGCGCGCAGCAGCTAAACAGCGGCAGCTCGCTCTGATTCGAGGTTAGATTGAACTGAATCTTACCTCCTCTGTCCTCTCTGCCACCGACAGCGATCAAATATTCTGTCGTGGGGGAACAGGTGCGTGCCAAGGCGAGGGTAAAAACGCTAGAACCGATGCGCACGGATGATGGAGCGCGCCGTTACCCAGCTGCGCACGAACAGGTATGGAGAAAGCGAGCTGATGTTCAACGCGCATCTCTCGGGCTCTATGGACTACTGTGTGTTGAGAGATGGACTGTAACTTAAGTGTCTTTTCCAGGGAAGATTCTTACCTTTGTAACGCCTTATAAACTGCACATTAGGGCATGAGTCTGCGTTCAACACGTTGTTTTAGTGGCCAGACTGGAGCAAGACACACTGCACCATCTCTACGTCTATAGATCGATAGGTAAGTAGCATATTGTCATTTTTTTTTTGTCTCTGGCATTTTCTATCATCCTTGTGTCCATTTTTCTTTCACGTCACATACAGTAGACATCACATCAGGACATATGCCATGCCATTTTATACAAATATGAACCCTTTGCATGTCCTCTCGTGCGTTTTAGTGGTGCATTGTATCCAGGCATGGCTTTAGTTTTGTGTATTTGCTTGCAAAAGAGGCCACGGCCAATTGACCTAATGGGCTTACAGGGATCAGCAGTAATCACCTTCTATGGGGAGAAATAGCACTGGATTTAGTAGTTTGGCATTTTCAACACTAAAGCATAAGAGTCAGTTTAAGTGCAATTGATTTTCATATTGACTTCAGCACCTGTGCACTAACCATACATGCACATTTTCAGTAGTCTATGCAAACCATGCTATGCAAATCCACCAGGAATGTGTAGAAGAAGTTATGTTACCTGGAATACCCTGTAAGAGACAATAGATCAGCTGTGAAATTAATCTAAACTAATGACTTTCACACTGTGCAATTTCTGATGTGTTTAGGGGGTAGAGTGTTATGCATTGATTTGGGGTGTGTCAAATGGTGTTACTGTCAAGTGGCTGGCAGCTTTGTAAAGAAGTAAGCTTGATGAATGAATGTAGCTAATAGCAGTTTGAGCACAAAGGGACTAAAATAACCCGTGAGGAGATATTGACTGGAATATTCATTTTATTGGGTCATGCTATATTGATATAAATAAAACACATTCAAATCGTTCAGTTCAGAATAGGTGTATATCTGGTAATGTTTTTTGACCTTTTGCTTTACTTTTAATGTTACAGTTATTAAACCAACCATTGTTCCTGTACCTGTATGCCAGGGGTGTCCAAACTATAGGCCTGGGGACCACATGTGGCCCTCAGACCAGTTTTTATTGGCCCACAAGCCTCCTGCTGAACTGGCCCAATTGATCATAAGCAGCACTTTAAACAGCAACTTAAACTATTTCTACCACTGTAACCTGAAACATCACATTGCAGTGTGGTACAGACTTAAAATGACGTGTGTTTCAAGCCTTATTACTACACAGCGGTCTCTGTCAAAGCTGTGTTTAAAGCACCGCACTACATTGATCACCGGTCTGTGGCCCTCCGCTTCAAATATGTTTTGAGATGTGGCCCTCGATAAAAAAAGTTTGGGCACCTCTGCTGTATGCATTACATCAAAGTGTCCAAACTATGGTTTTGGCAAATGCGGCCCTCAGACCAGTTTTTATTGGCCCTCAAGCCTTCAGGTGAACTGGCACAATTGATCATAATGAGTACTATGGCAAATTTGCATAATCCTACCAATATAACCTAAATAACATCACATTGCAGAACAGACCAAATGTTAATATTTCAAGTCTTATTTAAAGTATGAAGTCAAAACTGTAACTGAATTGACCACTTTGGCCCTCCGTGTCGAATATTTTTCAAGATATGACCCTCGGTGAAAAGAGTTTGGGCACAAGCGTTTACTTAGTGACTTGTAACTACAGAATAATAAACACACATTTCAATATTCCAAAACACAACTCTGTATTAGGCTTACAGTGCCTTGAAGGTGCACTATGTAACTTTTCTGGTGAAATGTCCGTCTCCATGGAGATGTTATCGCTTTGCCTGGAAAGTTCCACAGTATAGCATTACACTTATTTATCAAATTGCCATCCATTTAATCAATTGCGGTAATTTATTAAACCTTTTCACTTGTTTGTGTCCATGGAGATATGTTGAATGAGATATAGAACGCAATAATCAGAAAAGTTACATAGTATACCTGTCAAACGTTTTTTTTAGTAATATTGTATCGTAATGACTGTGTTTTATATTGAGGATTTTTTTTTTTTTTACGTTTACTACCAGAAGTTTCATTTCGACTTTCGATGTGAAGCCGTATCAAACACTGACAGTTGTTAGTTGCATGTTTTGTCATAACTTACAGCCCTGTACATCCACAATGATATAAACCCCGTCAGTAGCAAATCTCCGGCAGCTTATTGTAAACAGGGAATAGTTTTAACACTTTGTCTGCTGGGAAGCTCCGGTCCAGATGGTGAGCTAATTGACTCCTCTGTGTGGTGTGTGGTGTGACCGGTGCTAAACAGAGCTCTGCCACTGACGCATCAAGCAGATGGAACAGGATCTAAACTGACAACATTACCATACATCCCCCTTTGGAGCGTAGGTGAGTTCTCCATGTGATTTCCATTTGATTGTATTCTTTGGCTGCAAGTCTAGACTGAGCAATGACCCCATGAAATTCACAGGTTAGAGTTTTGTAATGAAAAATCAAAGTCGGACAGTCGGTGTGCTGTAAGTCTTTGGTCAGAGGAGTGATTTGAATGGAGAGACGGAGCGTGAGAGAGAGAAAGAGGAGGTTTGATGAAAGAAAGTAGTCCTCGGGCGGCGGTGTCGAGACGTGATGGACATTCGGACAGAAAGGAGGCAAGACAATGTGCTACAGGATGTGACTAGACTGTAAAGATGTAATTCTCAACGTGAAAGATGAGGAAATGGAAGAAATGTATCAGTAGGATAACGCAATGGGACATTTCATTTCATCGTAATTAAGATAATCCCCATTATATCTCCAGAGTGTGTGGAAAAAAGCCACTTATCCATGATGTTCTCTTCTACATCATTATTGTTTTCACTTATAACAATGTTTAAATATGGAACTTGTTTAAAATTAAAATGATTCATATCCATAAAATGTTTAAACTGTCAGCAACTTTAATCATTATCATGCTATAATCGTTAATCGCAGTTATTTTGGCCATGATAATTGTGATGCAAAATTTCTGTATTGTCCCATGCCTTGACATTAGTGTGGGCAATGTTTTATTAATATCATTGTTTTTTGTTTTTATTTATTTATTTATTTTATTTTATTTTATTTTATTTTTTCATTTATTTATTTATTTTTTCATTTATTTATTTTATTTTATTTTATTTATTTTTTGCTTAGTTATGTGGGATAGTACCTGTGGTAAATAATTTTAGTTTTTAATTTTACATCAGTTAAGTGGCAGTTTATGGAAAAAAAGTTACAAAGTACAAAGTTAATTTAGTTCATTTAAGATTTCTTAGATTTATTATTAGCCTGTTATTAGTCTAATCATAACTATTGTTTAATTTAGACAAGATTTGTCCATTGTTAACATTAGGGTTGCTAGGTAACAGTTATGGAATTACCTGTCACATCCGCGGCCCGTGTTCAACCAGGAAGTGCAATGTTTTAGTGAAATGAATAGTGTGTGTAGTATAAGAGCAGTCAGACGTACTTTAAATCCAGCTACTGCCCCAGTGTATGGAGAAGGTTGTGGAGTAGAAGGAGTGGGTGGGGATAGGAGGTTATTCGAGCGTATTTGAGAGTTGCATTAAGACTAGTAATGTACCGCTAAGGCCGTTTCTGTATTTTTCAGATTTGATTAAATGAGATATTTTGTCTTAGAACGTCATCAAACACACGAAATCAAAGCCCATTTACTGACCGGGTAGCTGTAGTATTCTGGTTAGTAGTGGTCAGTTGCAGAGGTGGGTAGTATAGCCAAACTTTGTACTTAGGTAACATTACTTCAAAATAATATTACTCAAGTAGAAGTACAAAGTAGTGGTCCAAGAAATGACTCTTATAAGAGAAGTGGTGGACTGTAACAAAGTAAAAGTAGTAAAGTACTGTACTTAAGTATGATTTTTAGATGTCTTTTCTTTACTTAAGTACATTTTAAAGTGTATATTTTTTGCTTTTCCTTCCTCCCTTACATCTGAGAACAAGTATCTGTAATTTCTACTCCACTATATTTTTGAACTGGACTGAAAAGTAAAAGTATTTTTTATTATTGTTTGAGACGTGCTGAAAAGGCGGAGGGTTTATTTTTAACACGCTCATAATTTGACCAAACAAAACCGCAAATAAACAAATAAAAACCGCTAGGACAAAAAGATCGATTCAGTTGTTTCTGCTGAACAAAATTCAGCACAAATCTGTCTCAAAATCAACACATTTGAAGCTTTATTAGATTAGATTTTTACACTTAATGCTTTTAATGCTTAAGTGGATTTTTTTCATGTGATACTTTTACTTTTACTTGAGTATCTGTACTTCTTGAGTACTTCTTCCACCACTGAGTAAGAGTGAATGGATAATACACGCAATGACACCGCACATGCAATACGAAAAGACAATCATTATGAATAGATCTGACTTGTTTAATAACCCTATTTAAAGTTCAATTGTACCACGCAACAGGAAGTGCTATACATGTCTGGGAAATTTTAGGTTATTTTTTTGCCTTTATGATAAGATTTAAACCATAAAAGGTTGAGTAAATAACTTTTATGACATTCAACTAAATAGAATAGTTTTGTGGTTTAAATCTGCTCTTGGGTCGTTGTGTCAGTGGCATAAATGAGTTTCCATATTATCGTTTATCATGCATATTTACTTCAGCAAGTAGGGTTTGCAGTGCATTACATTACACGCTTCGTATTATTATTCTGTTTCCGACTAATTACCTCCTGATTACTGCCTAATGCCCACTGTACAAAATAAATTCAACAATATCTAACAGAACCACATTTAAACTCACATATTATCATTTTAATTGCTTATTCAAATGAAAATCCACTAAACCAAAGTGTGTGGTAAATATATGCAGAACAAATTAATCTTGTCAATTCTTCTCTAATTAATATTCACACTGGCATTTCCCACACTCGCTCTGGACAGTAAATGCAACACTGTATATCTAATCGTTACCTGTGCTCGCCGCTGAAAATGGTTTCCTGTGAAGTGGTCTCTGGTTTCTGCGTATGTCGTTTACCCACTGGCACATTTAAATATCTCTTTGTGTGAAAAGACGCTCTGTGTGGTACTAATGCATCTCTCATAGTTCACACTGCTCTCAAGAGAAATTACTAGGTGTAGCTGTAAATGTTGTAATTTGGGTTTTAAAGTATTGCAGAAACTTGACTCTTGTGAGCTTTTAACCATGTTGTGATGTTGTTGCCTCCTCAAAAACAGGCCGGGAGTTGCGTTTTGGTTCATTCACACATGTTTCGTGACCATTTTATTATTACTCTGTCTACATCTCCAATGCTCAAAATGCCCTGTTCCACCTTGTGATGTCATGCAGTGGTAGTTTCCAAGTTAGCAGTTGCTTTTTTCTTCATTATTATGCAGTTTTTGGCTCTTGCGACTTATGCTCCGGTGCAACTTATTGTCTTAACGTACGGAAGGACCAAAGATACAGACTCGGGAAAACAGTTCAACAGATTTTATTAACAATACGAAATGTGAAAGGTAGTTGTTGAAGCAAGTGGTGGAGGGCTGGGTCGGCAATGGGCTCCCCGGTCGTGGTGAGCTGGACCGGAGGCTGCCGTGCATGAATAGTCCAAAGAGCAAAATCACAAGGAAACACTGATGAATGAACTGGAACATGACATGAAGGACGACTTGTGGAAATACTGGAAGATGAAAAGGTGATCTGGCCCCGACTGTCGGGTCATCCGTCCTTTTACCCTCACAGGTGCAGCTTAAATAATAATGAGTTGCAGGTGTGTGTGTGAGGAACAGAAACTCCGCCCAGCTCCAGGCAAACCAGAAGGGAGGAGGAAAAACAGCACAGAACACAAAAAACCCAAATACTGACACTTATACTCTGGAAAATACTGTACCTTTTACTTCATGTTTGGTTGAGATTGGAAATTCCAGCACTGAAATGATCCAAATACTGTAGAGAACGTGTAAAACACAATTGAGCACTTCCTGTATGACATCACAAGGTGGAACAGAGTGTTTTCAGTTTAAGAGAAGAACTCAGCCTAAATATGTAGCTTTTTCTGTGTTAATCATGTGTGAATGAAACAAAACAAAACTCCAGGTGTGTTTGTGCTGAGGAAACGACTCCTGCAGCACTCCTGTCTCGCAGCAAGAGGCTCTCAATCTACTTTCCTAGTTTACATATTATGTAAAATGTACTTTCTTGAGCTTTTGAACACACAAACACATTAACTTGCCAAACGTTGTGTAATCCTTTATCACTTTGCATATGAGGCCTCAGTGCTCACCTACCCCCTGTCTCCGCCCACTTCCCTACTGTACTTATTACTTTTGATTATTAAAATACAATATAAAATCAAATCAAATAGCTACAGAGTATTCTGGTTAGTAGTGGTCAATAGCAGAGGTGGTAGTGTAGCCAAGCTTACTTCAAAATAATATTACTCAAGTAGAAGTACAAAGTAGAGGTCCAAGAAATTACTCAAGTATGAGAAGTGGTGGAACGTAACGAAGTAAAAGTAGTAAAGTACTGTACTTAAGCATGATTTTTAGGTATCTGTACTTTTTACTTTTACTTCCCTACATCTGAGAGCAGGTATCTGGACTTTCTACTCCACTACATTTTTTTAACTGGGCTGAAAAGTAAAAGTATTATTTTATTATAGTTTGAGACCTGCGGAAAAGGAAAGTTTTTTGTTTTTTATTAAGCAACAAATAAAAAAAAATAAAAAAAAAAAAAATAAAGTAAAATAAATCAGACTACCGGTCATAAATTTAGGGTTAAAAATTTCAAAAAATAAACAACAAAACACAGACAAAATATATATATATATAATGATAAATGGAAATTCGCTGCTTTCTCTGGTGAAATTCAGTATAAACAGAGGGGCCTATCAATGGACCTGTCTAGCTAATGTTCTATGTATTATGTAGTTTTATATTAAATACCATAAAAAATCATATAGATCAAGTATATTTTTCCCTTCAGAAATGTGTTCTCAGCATTTGACCCATCCAATGTCACAAGGTTAAAGACACACACAGAAAGCCCATTCAAAGCCCTGTAATGCCAACCTCTATGATTCTACCCAATACTTAGCATTATATTTTATGAAAACCTATCACGACATGGCTTTGTATAAGAAGAGACAGAGTTTATATTGCAGAGTTTTGAATTCTAAGTGCTTTTCAATCTGGACAGCTATTTTCCACCCCTCAGAACTTACTATTCCACTATAACACTGAAGTCTCTCTAAGTGGCACTCTGTAACAACACGAGTGGCCTGTTAGCAGTATGTATTTTGGAAATAGTGGGTTTTGCGCTTTTAAACGGATATTGATTTATGACTAGACTTCATTTAAGTGCTTCAAATCCATTTTTCTCCTTTTCAAATAGAGCACTATAAATATTTACATATATATATATATATATATATAAAAGACTGGTCTGGAGCAGCAGTTTTTCCTTATAGTGATGATGTGAACACTGATGTTGCCACTGAGCCATAGAAATTACCATTACTGTCAGATCAATATTACAGTTTGTCCTCAAATACAATAATAATGATTAGTTTTTTCTTTTTTTCTAGGAGCATTTGCTGATTTAGGCTGCGATTTGCTTCTTCTTGACTTTGGGGATGCATCACCCAACTTTGGATGCTTGTATGTGATTCTGCCATGTACTGTACTTAAGTATGATTTTTAGGTATCTGTACTTTTTACTTTTACTTCACTACATCTGAGAGCAGGTATCTGGACTTTTTACTCCACTACATTTTTTTTTAACTGGGCTGAAAACTAAAAGTATTATTTTATTATAGTTTGAGACCTGGGGAAAAGGGAAAGAGGTTTACTTTTAAGCAGGCAAAATATAACAAACAACTAAACAAATAAAAACAGATAGATAAAAAAATCAGACTACTGGTCATAAATTTAGGGTTAAAAATGTCAAAAAATAAACAGCAAAACAGAAAATTAATGGAAATCCGCTTCTTTCTCTGGTGAAATTCAGTATAAAAAGAGGGGCCTATCTGGTCTGCAGTTTTGCACAGGACGTCAATGGACCTTTTCATAAATACCAATCTAATGATCTATTTATTATACAGTTGTATATTAAATAACTACTAGTTATCATAACTACAAAACATCACTGTTACTGCACACCACTGAAACACAGTGAGTGAAACTGCACCATTCCCATCCATATTCTGCATTAGAGTTTGTCCTCCACAAAACAGCGCTATTAATCCAGTTTGAAGCGTTCTTTAAAAGTAAAAATGCGAGTAGTTCCTCACGTGTATTTGTAAAGTGTCCACTTTGCACAGATCAGAGTGAAGCTGCCGCTACAGTAAACACAATTCCACTTTCTGTGTAGTTTATCGACAGCATTCTGTGCATTTAAAGCATTTATCTGAACTACTGCACCACATTTCACAAATAATAACGACACAGTTTTGACTTGTATCTAAAGCAGAAGTGCAGTGCTCTGATATCTGAACATTTTAGAGTCTCGAAGCGAGTCCCTTCACTCTAGACAGGAAACAGCTGAGACAAGGTGCACTTGAAACTTTTAGCTTGTGGTGTGTACGGTCTCTTCACTGCAGTATCCCGCTGAAATTGATTGAAAGCTTTGGCCACGCCCTCTTTTTAGTAAACTACTTCATCAACAGGACCAAAAATGTCTTTAACTGACTATAACCCTAGTTTCTTTGTTTTTGTTTTCCGTTGTCTAAAATAAAAACAAGCTATCATGATATATTTGCATGTTACATCTGTTCTGAATTGGCGATTTCCTTTTTAGACGTCTGCTGCTTCTAATTCAGGCTAATAATAGTGAGCAGGCTGACTGGTTATTTCAAGTACACTGAAAATACATTGACTTTGTAGATGTCCCATAAAGCGTAGCATTATGAAGCATGTGGTTCACGCCAAGACACGGGCTCTCTGTGCAAATTACCCATAAAGCCTTGCAGATGTTCTAACAGTATGTAGAGAGATGAGCGCTGACCTATCTTGTGAAATGGAGAGATGTGGAGATGGCAGAGCGGCTGGAACTTACCTCTGGGAGACTCACAGCAGCCCACACACCTAAGGGAGGGTCCACAAATACAAGGAAACAAGAAAATAGGTTCTGCGTGGATAGACTTCGAGAGATGAGATACTGTTGGCAATAGCAGGACAGTGTTATCTGACTGATTCAGCCTGTACAACAGACAACACGAGCTTACAGGAATCTTGGAACTTAAATCGCACATGATAGGTTAGACTACTCATTTAACACAATTGTATTTAAGAAAAGAAATCCTGTCTAGTTTTTCAATTTTTTAAACAGTTTTGATGATGTTTATAATTTTACTTCTTCAGACTTCATACAGCGGTAATTCCATAACTGTTACCCTAACCATGTTACATTTCACACAAAAAACAAAACAAAAAACACCATTATTTTGTTAATGAAGGTTTGAAACTGTCAGAAAAATGCTTTGCCTGCATATACATTGTGTCTGCAGTGTTGATGACATAGCTAGAGGCACCTCATTTACAACAGAAATACTTCCTGTATTTTTGTATTGCTTATATAACGTTTTTCCACAAACTGCCCCTTTACCTACGTAAAACTAAAGGCAAGCATTTATTTATCTGGATCATTTATTTGAGTAGATGCGTGTGCTTCCTCCTGACTCTCTCATGCGGTTCATTAAGATGCTTTGTCCCAATCAAATAAATAAATATATAAAGTCAAATTTAAGAGATATTGTTTTAAAAAGATTGCCGTGGGAATTCTGAGCACATTTGATTAACATGTGTAAAGCATAGTGTATTTTAAAGTTCATATTTTTATAAAAGTGCAACGAGCACTGGTGGGTCTATCAAAGTAAAATAAAAAGTGATAAAACCCACTTCTGTTAAAATACAGCAGCATTAAGCCTCTTTTGACCTGTTTACTTTCTGTATCTGCGTAAGGACCAGGCTTAACCTTTTCCTGCCAATGACAAAATAACATCACCCTGTGCATGGAGGGAGCTGTGAGAATCGAATGCAGCAGGAAGTTGAATCGAATGAATCGATCTTCTTTTGAGAGTGGTCCCATCCATTTTAATCAATCAGTGTTTTTAATATTGTCCTAACTCTTTAATAACTACACTTTTTGCAGTTGGATAGATGCAGACAAACTGACTGATGTTTCATGCATGTGTACTTTGTCTTCTGTTAATATATTTTTGTGTCATCTCTCTTCCAGGAGCATGACTCTTGGCGTCTTTCCTATGCCCCATCGGCCCACACGAGCCCTCTCCTCAGCCCTCCCCTGAGCCCCTCGTCCTGTTGTCGCGGTGATGCGGAGGTTCGTGTACTGTAAGGTGGTACTGACCACGTCTCTGGTGTGGGTGCTGGTGGACGTTTTCCTGCTGCTCTACTTCAGTGAGTGCAACAAATGCGACGAGAGGAAGGACCGCTCCCTGCTGCCCGCGCTCAGGGGTCAGTGCAAACTCACATTATACTCTACATTATACATTCAATCCACTGGTTTTACACTAGAGGAATGCCATTTCACGTTAGTTAAAATAGAGCTCGGGATTGTGTTGTCACATCAATGGAGATTTTAAGATGAAAAAAACTAAACCTGGTGTTCATTCAAAATGACTCTGACACTATATTGTGGTAAATGTACCAGTAGTGACCCAACAGCTTACGGGGATATTCTTCTTTACATGTTTTTTGCTCATGTATCTTTATAGACGCTTTTCATATCTGGCTCAAACATTTTTAAAGTTCATTCTTAAACTCTATATGATAGGGCCTGGCAGACTACTTCAGTGATACATCTGGATAATAAAAAAGTCCTTTATCCTGCATAAGTCTGATATCGGTCACTTTAATAAAAATTATGGCCAGACTGATGGATTTTGGAGGGCTGATATCAATATTAGGGAAGGCAGATAGCTGCTATATTTAGTTATGTAATAATACATTTTAAATCTGCAACTTATTTTGAAAATTATGTTTGGCTCTATTAGATTTTGAGTTGGGTTTATTTGGGCCACATTTACTGTTGCTCTGCCATTGCTACATTGCATTTATTCATCTTGAAGTAAAGTAGATGGACTGACCACTAAAGACCTCTTTGCTTTCTGCTTATAAAAAGTTCTTAAAGATTTTATTTGGCCGTGTTGTTAAATTATTCATTGTGTGAGCTACATTTCTAAAATAGATGAGGTGACAATTAAGTCTGCTTTTAGGTGAACGCGGTATGTTGGTCAGTGTGAGTGCAAACAAACTGTGTCCAGGCATGGCCAGGTTGGAACTTTGGCCCATTTGGGACCTTGGCCCAATTGGGACTTTGGCCCGGTTGGAGCAGGTGGGCCAAAGCACTGTGCGGGTGCTCATGTACATGCACGGGCGTGACTTGTATACGAGCCCTGTCAGGTGCGCTGATGTTACTCATAGGAGGAAAACAGTGAATAAACTCTGTTCCAAAACACACGGCACATCCGCGCTTACCTTCAATAAGGACGGTACAGAGACAAAAGTTTTGCAGCCTCTCGCCTCCGGTTGACCTCATTCCACTACGCTGTTATATCCATAAAGTCACAGAGGAGCATATCACAGCAGGACTTATATCTGCCGCACTTCTTAAGAGATATTTCATGCTGCTGGACTTATTTTCTCCGCTAAAGCGATAGTACTGCTGTGCGATAAACAAACAGTGCCATGTGATGACATCAGGCCGTGGCTGGGGTCCGTTGTGCAGGTGTGAGTGGGACCATGGAACACGCAATCATGCTTGAGCACGGCACGGTTCAAAAGGCCTAGTGTGAGTGTGTCTTAAGTGTGTTCCATATTATTTAATCCGTGTTTATAATGAGAATAAGCTACAGGATGTGATTAGGGCCTGCCAGGTGCACCGCTGTGCCCAGGCTACATTTTTAGTTGCACTAGACAATTGCTCATTGTTATTTCAATCTACTGAGTATGTTGTGGTATTGTGTCATTCAGTATTGTGATATCGATACTTTTGCGATACATTGTGCAGCCCTAATATAAACATGTACATTTCATCAGCAGGCAATGCATATTACAGTTGAATTAAGTTGGAACAGATTTTTGCCACTTTGAACAATTTACAAACTCCATGGTGTGTTCACAGCTTGATGTGGAGATGAGCCGAGTCCCGCTGTGCGCTGTATGTAAAATCTAATTTGTGACTCAGTTTGTTTGTCCACAATCTCACATGCAGGTGTATTTTTGTCAGTTCATATTTATTACATACTATGTATTTTATCACTAGTGATGGCAGATACCAGTGATTTTTGTTTCGATCCGATACAGAGCAATACTGTGTCACAATATCGATCAATGTGTTCTGTATATAGACTAACATTTTATTTAAAACTGACATTTTTGGGGAAATGTCAAGTACTTTTCATTACCTCAGTTAAGCATCAATGTACTGATATTTGGTATTGATCCACCCATCACTATTTAAGACCACTTACTACCTGTTTTTATAGAAGAAGACATGAGCAATACACTGACGAGGGAAATGTCTTTACAGCAGGATGATAAACACATAATACAGTGACTTTGAAATAAACACAACATAATGTACATTACACGGAAAGTGACATTTGCACAAGACAAGTAAACTGAAACAAACTTTATGTTGCTTTTTAAGTGGTTGGTTTGGTCTGAATCTGCAAATGGAAGCGAACCACACAGGAAGTGAGTCAAAGCACTGTTGGCTGAGGGCCTTCTTACAAAACGAAAACCTCTGACAGACTCTGGGCAACAACTGTTATTTGGAAACATATTTGTTTGTGGACTTTTTTTTAAAAAGTCAACTTTTTTGAGCTTTCTACCATGTTATAATGTTTCCCTCATGGGCTGTCTCTCAGGGGAACCATTCTTACACTTATGTGTACGAGACCACATGTCTTGTCTAAAGCTCAGCTCACAAGTCTGCGTAACCAGGAAGTTCTCTGCAGCACCTCCCATGCCCCACACGGGCCCCTTCCTGCTCTGCCCTCCCCTCACAGAGCAGCAGGTGACGGGCTTTAGAGCGTCAAAAACACCATTTTGTGTACAAAACAAAAGGTAACATGGTGATCTAAATATGTTATGTGTTAGCAATTAATACCCCACAGAAGAGTAATATCCCCCAGTACGATACTGGCCTTGGGTATTAGCTCTGATCCAGAAAAAATAAATGCTCTGTAACGAATCCTGGTTATTGGTTCAGCCAATATCCATCATTGTAATAACATTAACAGTCCCATTATATTTGAGCTTTTATTAATACAAAGTTGTTATGTAATTATATTGAGGACACACATCACTTTTTAAATCAGTGGTAAGTGTGATTTAATGAAATAAATGCCCTTTTAATACAAAAAATAAAAAAAGGAAATGTATTTGTTTGTTTTGATTCACAAAGCAAATTAAAATAAAATAGTTTCATTTTCCATTTAAAAAAAAAAAAAAGATCCTCACTGAAAAAAAGCCAAAGTGGACGGGTGCCTCTTTAGTCTTTTGCATTATACACAATAGTGAGCAGCATGTTCATATCTAGTGAAAGTGATGATTAATTCTTTAGCTTTGAAATACCTGTTCTTGATCACTGCTGCACGTTAAATTCATGACCTTGTCTATTTTCTACTCCATCTTTAGTCCATTTGTGACACATGGTGATAACTGTGACACAAAAGCACTCACAGTCCACAAAAATAATGAGTCCAAGGACACTTCAACACAAAGGGCTTTGAGGAGGAGCAGTCATCACTAAGAGGGGGATTGTTCAAAACCTCCATCAAGGGCAATATATTGAGAATTTCAAAATCTTAAAACAAAGGATTAATATTAAAGATTAAAATATGAATCTTGTGGCCATCATAGTGAATCTCACAGTCCTTTTATAAGCCTTGGCCTGTGGTTAAGAATCACTGGTATACGCCAATTAATTTAACTAATAACGTAATATTTATGACAATATGTATTAAAAATAAAAGAGAGAAAGTGTAAAGGCACAGTATTACATAGTCTTTCAAATTACAATACAATGGTACATCAAATAAAGAAGTATTTTTCAAGAGAGCATATAAACGCCTCCTGCTAAATCACCAGTCTGTTGCACTTTTAAGTCTAACTACTAAATCACATAAATGCCATGTCTACAGTGTGAGGAGAGAAACAGATATAAAAAGTAGTGAGCTGCAATAAATGGTTTATTGAATGATTGAGATAATGATGAATTTGAAATCTGGACTGGACTCTAGTCAGGAGGTACAGGGGGTTTATGGTTCTACTGCTGCTCTGGAGGGGGTGCAACAGTTTGCTGGGGATGTTGGAAGAAGGCGGACAGGGGGGAGGGGCGGTTTATCTATTTTTAAAAGGTAATTGATTGGCAGGTAAAGGTAGCACACTGCGACTGGATGACATTTAAGTGTAAGTACTGTCTTACTCTTCCATCTTCTGTCTTACCTTCGTTAACTTGTTGTCCTTTATTTGCTGTTAAAAAGCAAAATAAAAAAAAAAACTACAGGAAACGTAATTATTTTCTTCCACAAAAGATGACCATAATGAAACGAAACCCTTTGATCTGTCTGTCCCTGGGTCAGTCAATGTAATTCGGCGTCTCTGCCTGGAGCTGTAGACCCTCCAATTACGGCGAAAGGCCTCCCTCACTCTCGCAGGTAATGGCTCCTGTGAAGGATCATCAGTCATATTCCAACAAAAACAAGCTGTTTCTCTGAGTCGAGACCGCCATACCTGCCTACAGCACAGGGCTACAGCGTGAGATATGTTCAGAGCTGGCTTTCCATGGCTAGTCTATGGGAAATGTGCTTGTATAATTTGTTAAAAAAATATCAAACTCGATTTCAATATAGAAAAGAACATGAAGAATGAGTGCATTACTGGGTTAGGTAAAATGTACCTCAGTTGCTCTTTGAGGATCAACGGGGGGAGTAATGAAAGAAAAAACAGAGGGAGATCCGAAGCACACTGACTTACAATAAAAGTCCTATTTAGGCAAAGTGGACATGCCGACGCATTTTCCTTTTGAAAATATTTGTACCTCTGCCCCATCATCTTTGGGGCAGAGGTACAGATATTTTCAAAAACCACAGGTGGTCTTAAATATAAAATCTTCACATGAGGTGCACCTGTGGGAAAGAAAGACCCACCCCATTAAAAGAAACACACAGCCTCTCTCCACTATGTCTCCTCTTCTTGGTGATTGTTTTATTTAATGTTTTGTGGCTTTTTTTCCTCAAAGAAAAAGAAAAAACAGAATCAAACTCCAACACACTGTCTCTATCTAATTAGAAAAACATTTTATTTATTTTTAAGAAAGAGTTATGTGAGTTACTATATGACTCTTTGAGATTAATAGCAAAAGACCGTGAACTGGACAAATCGTTGTAGGAGTGAAGACGTTACGCTGCTCATCCAAGCCGCTTCTTCAGGTTCTTCAAGAAGCGGCTTGGATGAGCAGCAAAACATCTTCACTCCTATTCATGAATGTGGATAAGTGGTTTATGCTTATCTGCATGGATGAATGTTTTGGCCATTAACACAAGTTTTAAAGCAGTCAATCAGCTCTAACCCCAAAGAGTCATATACTGGTCCTTCTTTCACGGTTTGAAAATCAGACACCACAGGCCCTTTAGCCCCTCGACAAATCCCGCTTCCTCCTCCAGCCTGTGCACACCGCCCCCTATGCTCAAATGAACACAGACAGCGGTGTAGACAATGGACTTTAACTCTTCACGGCGTCGGCAGGTACATACCCACATTTTCCGCACCTCCATAACCTATGTTCTCCAGTCTACCAAACTGGAGAACAAGGTCGTGATGGAAATTAGGTGCGAGAAAACATCGGTATGCTCACCACAACCACCCTAACTTGAAGGCGGATGAGGTACAAAGCCTTTGCTTCGAGTCTGGATTGCTGGAAGAGGATTCAGATAACCGAATAAATAACTATTTTGGTTAGGCAAGTCATCTATAGGATCGAGTTTGGTTGAGACCTTTGGCTGTGTAAGGTTATTGCTAGAGGACATACTATCGTCAGCTTGGTTCATCCTGAGAAGTTGTTGCTGGTCAAAGTTGTGTGACTTTTCTTTATAGTAGGCCTTCTTAAAATGTTTGATGTCTTCTTTTAACTTCTCATTTTCTTTTTCTAATCTTTCTATTTGAGAGTAAGACATTGCCAAATCACCCAGGAGTCTTTTATTTTTGTCTGTCTCTTGTCTAATGGTGTTGTGTAATTCTACAATCCTATGGGCATCTTTAACGTCATAATTTCTCGGCATTGGCTTCTTTTTCTGTTCTTCCAGTTCTTTCTCCAACTTTCTGATCGTGTGTGAAGTTTTGTTGTTCAAGTTGACATGCTTTATAGATAAATCGGAATATCTTTGGAGTAATTCTGCTTTGGTGACATCCTCAGGTAGTTCATGGACAAGAGATAGGGTCTTTTCCCGTTGTTTTTGTATGTTCTTGATAACTTTCATGGAATCTGCTAACCTATGTTCTAAATATTCTGATTTACTCTTCTCCTCTTTTAACTCCTTGTCTCTCTCAGCAAGTCTTTGTTTTAAGTCAAAAAAACTATCACTATTTTTTTGCAGCGCCTCGTTTTTGCTTTCAACCTTCTGTATCTCAACCCTCAGAATTTTCATGTTGCGGTTCAGATTTGAAATTTTCTCATCGTACTCTTTCTTCATTTCAGATTTCTCTTTACGCAGCCTTGTGTTATAGACTTTCAAGTGCTCATTTTCATTCAGCGTCTTCTGGTATCCCTGTAAAAATGTTTTTAAGTTGTGTATCTCCTCGTTCTTGTCTTTGATTTCACTACGAAGTAAATCGACCGTTTTTCGAAGATCACATAACTCTTCCCACTCATATGGATCCATTTTCTACTAAGTTGTTGTTTTTTGTGTCTGTGTGATCTGTTTTGTGTAATCTGCTCTGTGTGATCAGTTCTATGTGATCTGCTGTGTGATCTGTTCTTTGTGATCTGCTCTGTGTGATCTGCTCTGTGTGATCTTTTGTATATGATCAACGCTGTTTGATCTATTCTATGAGATCTACTCTGTCTGATCGTCTCTGCGTTGTGTGATCTTCCCTCCTCTGTATTCATGTGCATGATGATGTCACAAAGTTTGAGAGTGACATCATAAAATTCTATGGTTGTCATGGTTGTTGTCATGGTTACTGTTGCCACGGCGATGGAATAGCCTGACACGTGACATCGTAACCATAACTACCATTAGTAGTTTTCAGTTTCTAGAATGTGAGGATGTCGTACTGTCACATGGGGGCAAAGCAGAAACTGTAAATATATATAAATGGACGTAGCTAGCTTGTTTAGACAAAGGGACAGTGCACGACATTATATTGACCTTAAAAAACAGGAAAGATACATGATGCCAGGAAGTGATCATGGCCACACTTCTGGCTTCATCAACTCTGACTCCAGTTTACTTGAGCTTTGTCATTTAGGTCTTAAAATGTTCGCTTTGACCCACTCTACATAATCCTGATATTTATTTCATTATTTTGTCCATAAATCAACATATGAACATTTATAAGTGACAAATCTAGGGAGGTTTGTTTCAGCAATCTCGTATTTTTTATTTTTTTTTGTCTCTCCAGAAAACATGGCACGACCAGCGTTCTTCCTCCACACTCTTTTGACTCCGCTCTAAAAGTTTGGACCCTTTTTTTAGGCGGGGCGGCAGTGGTTAGAACATTGGTCCCCCAACTCAAAGATCGGAGGATCAATGGACCAAGTTCTGTCGTTGTGTCCTTAGGCAAGACGCTTCCCCCACATTGCTCAGAATGAAAGTGGTAAAGTGGTGTGTGCGCGAATGATTGGTAGTGGTCGAAGGGGCCGATGGCACAGATTGGCAGCCTCGCTTCCCAAAAAGGAACTCGGCTCCAAATTCGCTGCTATAACGTTAGTGTGGATGAGCTTCATTTGACTGGAGCTGAACACTATGGGTGACGTCACACTCACTTAGTCCTCTTCTTTATACACAGACAGTTTTCCCCATTGTTTGCCATGAAATATCCAGAGGTTCCTTCACAAATGTTGCCCCTGATCATTTCTGTTTGTGACTAGACTCAAGAAAAATCTGCATTTTAACAATATTGATTTTCCCCTTATCTCTATTAAATATTATTGATCTATAGAATGTTGGGATGTCATCTGAAACCCAGCAATGCAGTCAGAGTGCAGAGAATTTGACCTGTTTTTTCTTGTTTTGTCTTTAAGTACAGGACATATCTACTTGAAACAAAAATGGACACAAGGTTCAGCTTCTTTTCTGTCAGCACAAATGAAGTAAAGTGGAATGAAATCACACATCTCTGGTCAGTTGTAAAGATTTTGAGGCAAATTGAGTTCATGGAGTTAGTGAAGATAATCAAATCAAACAATAAATAAGATAATAATGTGATACAACATTTTAATTTTTCGTGGGTGCAAGCTTTCCCAATAGGACAGTGTATGAAACTGAAATCATCGTCCAAATGCATGTGATTGGCAGCCCTCTGACCTGGCACGAGACTGAAGCGGTAAAGTGGAGATTGAAGTTGAAGCTCTTAAAAAAAAAAACAGCGCTGTAGGTTAACAATCCGACCACAGAGAATCCTCTTAACCTGAGGCAGAGCTGCTGATGTGAACTGTGTGCCCCCCCCCCTGCATCGCTCTCAGATTATAACAGCGGAGCCATAATCCATGTTGTTTACTCTTCGGGACCGGGTCGGACTATAGGAAAAGAGCCAATGGGGCATTTCATGTGCGCGATACAGAGGTCACAATGAAGAACGTTATGTTAAATGCTCATTCGGTTATGTCAAACAACAAACGATGCATTAATAATCAACACATGAGGTATATATTTTGATATTAACATGAGCTGTAAAGATGTACTGTGTAACCAGGCCTGGAGATTCTGTTGCTTTGCCTAGAGCACAAACATTAAATCTATGGGCTGATATTTGCATTTACCGCCATATTTGAATGGTTATATGGGTTATAAATTGTTACTACTTAGTTTTATGCATTGCTGTTTTTTTGTTTTTTTTTACTACCTAATACTGCATGCCATAGTGATCACAAATCCTAACAGCACATTTTGAAATATCAAACTGACTACTCACAGTTTGCCTTCTTGTCAAGTGTATGATTTACTCGCTGTATTATGAGACAGATTCTGCTTTCTCAAAGGTTTCTTGTCTCGCCTCAGAATATTTTGTGATGACAGTACACTTTGGATGTATGCGGCTCCTCTCCGGCTGTCACCTTTAATATAGAGTGCTTAAGCTGAGTGCCGCCTGGGCCTGTATTAAATGTCCTCCACAGATTCCTGTATTTTGTGCTGAGTGAGATGACATACTTTATTCCCTGTAAAGCCCCCCACGCTCCCTCACTTTGATGAAGTGTCCGAGGTTAGTGTAGCGCCTTCCGCATTACAGCAGTTAATATCTCACCTGGGTTAATGTACAGTCTATAAGCATCTTTCTTTGTAGTAAAAAAAAAACACTAAAAAGAATTAAACTGGTTTGTATGGAGGTCAGTTAGTTAAAGGGGCTCTAAGAAAATATATAAGTGCCTCGGTACATATGGAAAGCAGATTCTAGGGTCAAATTTAGACCTGCTGTTTGCATGTAGGCTAATTATAAAGGGTTTTTCCATCTCTGCCATCAGGAAGTACACCGATTAGCCTGCTAGGTGCTGTTAACATTACTGGGACTCAGCTCTGGCCTATGAAAATTGTGAAAATCGAATGTGGCGAATGCATTTGGACCACAGCAAACTTTAAAATAAACTATTGATGTTTTTCGCATTTTTAAGACAGTAAAAACCTGGTATTGTTGTTAGTAAAAGGGCTCATTAGTCTGTTTGACCTTAGACAATACAGTTTGTGCAAGGAGACATTTTTGGGGCTGTTTTAATGATGTTGTATAGTTGCACAAGTCTTGTCTAGGTTTGTAATCCAGGCTTTTGCAAGGTTAACAAACTGAACATTTATCCCACTTGAATTTAAGTTATTGTCTTAAAGGGCCTCTACTTTATTATTTTCTCCATGTAACTGAGTAAACTTGTCTACCCCCAGCACAGATATATTGCCAAATAAGTCCGCTGTGTGTTGCCTGCATTGAATTATAAAGAGTTTATTTTCAAGAAAGCAGGAAGTGCATTGTTGGCATGCTAAATATTGCTTACTTCACTCAAGGAAACTAACCACCACCGTGCTGCTAATCCTTATGTAGGCCTGGTGTTTGCTTAAAGTGCATATTCCTGTGTTCATTTCACTCTTTCTTCTCTTGTGTTGGGACAGCTGTGATTTCCCGAAGCCACGAGGGTCCAGGCGAGATGGGCAAGGCCGTCTATATCCCCAAAGATGAGCAGGAGAAGATGAAGGACCTGTTTAAGATTAACCAGTTCAACCTGATGGCCAGTGACATGATCGCTCTCAACAGGAGTCTGCCGGATGTCAGGCTGGACGGGTGCGTTACCATGTACAGTGTTACCACGACAACTAAACAACAAATCACCTATGACACACAAGTGCTACCGATCATCTGTACGTCCCTGGGTTTTCAGTGTAACGACACAGTGTTGTTTGCATAATAGGGATACATGGTTCTATAAGATTAATTACAGTAAGTAGTAAGTAAGTAGTAGTAACTAAAACTGATATATTAGAGCTGAAGCTGAACTCAACGGGATTCCTGTCAGTTAAAGTCAGTTAAAATCATAATATACAGTCCCCACAGTTGGCAAGCCTTGTATTTTATTGTCTTTACGGTTCTGGTAATAATGTGTCTTGCAATAATTTTGTATCAGTCATTCAAGAGTGACAAGAATCAGCATATAAGTCACTTTTGAGACGTCAAGCCTGGAAAGATGTGATAAAGTTTTTGTCGCACACATGATATGGCAGGTAGGCTATTGTTTCTCAAGAAATACATACATGCAATCAATAATAATATATGAAAGAAATGCTCATACATGGTCCAGCATGTGTGTTACATATTTTTACATACATACATACATATTTAAAAGCCATGGTATGTAACTTTTTAGCCAAAACAAAAGATGTAAAAAAGAAAAAAAATGGCATCCAAAAAATGCATTTTAAATTTTTTTCTTTATTTTACATATTTGTTGGTTTTATTTCACTGAAAAACAATTAAAAAACTCCTTACTGTGAGTGGGCTTGTACCTCCACAAACCTGACTCTTATTTCACCTGGAGGAGGGCCTCCTCCTGCTTGTTTCCATGGAAATGTTGAAATATAACTTGACTATCTCTATGGAGAATATTCAAAAGTTTTGAATTTATATTTCTGTGGAACCAAACATGTGACCTGCCATTTCTAGAAAGTTACATACTGTGCCTTTAAATAAGTATGTCTTTTATATTAATTAATAAATAAAAACTAGAGTTTGAATATTCCCCTACTGTGTAATTCGTGCACACCAACATGCTCTCTAAAGACATATTCCTAAGCACTTATTTCTCACCACCACAATCTCTGCAGGTACAAGTTGAAAAATCTTCTTGCTCTGCCTCAGAAGGGCTCTGGCACTGTGTCCCGGGGGCATCCTGCTGGCCTAGTTGTGTCCGTCATTGCTGTCTTCTTGAATAGACAGGGCTCCACTAGCGGTGCTGTCTGCACTGATGGCTTCACCCTCCATCACCCTTCCCTCTCTCCCTCCCTACAGGCGACCGAGGCCACTCCAGTTCCCCAGGCCACCCACCTACAAGCACTCACAATGCACTCTGTATTCACCGCTGTCCCACGTAGCGAGTTCTTCCTGTGCTCCTTTGACAGACAGCCCATCAGGTCCGGGGGCATGCTGCCACGCCTGTCAACTTTATTTTAAAAATTTTTTCTTGTGAGATGTTTGTCAGTAAATCTCAGAAGACAGTGTTGTTTTGCATTGATGGCTTCACTGGCTGGAGGGGGACTTTTCATACAATATAATGAGATAGATAGAGGATTGGGGAAGAGCTGTCAGTGGAGCATGAAATGTATGCCACGAAATCCGACTAGAGAAGAATGCATATGAAGTAAACACAATATATTTATACTTTATTATTGTAAGTAATGTAATATTCTCGTAAGACTGTACAGTATTGAAATTACTACTAGATTTACATACAGATGCCAGGGCCAGCGCTAGGGGGGGCTTGAGGGGGCAACAAAATATTATGGCCAGTCCATGATAATCACATGATCTGGTCGAATAATAAGGATTTTGGGATCCTTATTATTCGACCAGATCATGTGATTTTGTTCGTTGTTTTATTTCCTGCTTGGGTCTCATCAGCTGTAATTAAAAGTATCTCATATCATGTACTTCTTTTGGTAATGGTATCATTTGGGGGATTGTAACCAGTAATGGACTCCTGTGCGCTCAGATTGGGATTGGATCAGGATCATAACTTTTCTTAGAACAGATGATTCATGTCATGTTGCTTTTAATATAATAGACAAAACATGATTATTACCTGGCAACCACAATGTTAATAAGACCAAAACTTGTCTAGTTATGATAAATGGACACACCTTTTTGATATTTCTGGATTTTTTATAGTTTCTTCTCAACTTTTTTTCCAATAACCGCCACTTGACTGATAAAAAACTGATCAATATTTACCACAATTACTACACAATTACACCAAACCAAGTAATGAGCCAAATCCGTCATATGTACTGACTGTTGTATGGGGCGACAGACACTTAACCCACCTCTCCCCCAATGTCTGCAGACAGCCAGTTTAAGTTCTAGGGTTAAGTAAAACTATTCTCTCTAACTCGTATCTATCATTTTGTTATCAGGTGCAAGACCAAGCTGTACCCAGACGACCTGCCCACCACCAGTATAGTGATCGTGTTTCATAACGAGGCCTGGAGCACATTACTGCGAACGGTACACAGTGTGATCAGCCGCTCCCCCCGACACCTGCTGCTCGAGATCATTCTGGTGGACGACGCCAGTGAACGAGGTGGGTTAGCTTTGACACACAGGTACATGCGGATTAGGGCTGCAAGATCATTGAAGCCGTCGCTAAGCCTGCAGTTTTTGAAGTAGCATAAATTCCTCCACAAACAACATAGTATTCTGTCTTATTCTGCATAAAAAAAAAAAACTGCTAGATCTGTAGTTTATAAGTGTATACACATGTTCTGAAATGTCATTCTTGCGTTAGTTTTTTTTTAGCTGGGATGTTCTGTAGTGTGGCATTCACCTTACCTCCTTTCTCCATGAGGAATGTGTGTGAGGACGCACATTTTCAATATATTTTAGCAGTAAATTAAAAGTTTAATACTGTGGGTTATTCTAGGAAAAGCAGCGTGGGATGTAACATAAAGAAACAACCGGTACTATGGAAATTAGACATGTTTCTGGCAACAGGTCCATAGAGATACAGCCGCAAAACAATAAGCGTTGTAACTGGTAAATACATTTATCGCTTGTATTTAGCATCTTAAAAATCTTCATTGGTTTAACATTTGGCTAACTGAAATAACTGATTTCACAACCCCGAGCTCTATAACATCTCCATGGAAACCAGGGGGGACAGATCCTCCACCAGAAATGTTATATAATGCATCTTTAAAGGAACTGTAAGTAACCTGTTTCTTACAGTTTTAACAAGGTACTACAATCACAAATAAACCTGGTTTGCCAGCAGGGATGAGACGATAAATAATAATATCATTTATCGTGATAAAAATAGTTGATAATAGTCGTTCGTGGCACTTTTTATATAATCATGATAATTGCTAACAAAACAAAGATAATCGCCATCATGTCAGCAGAATGTGCAGACAAAAACTACTTGATGATCTCCTGTAGATCACTGTTATTTTCATTAATAACAAAGTACAATAGTTTAACTGTTGTTTAAATATGGAACTTATTCATATATTAAAATTGTAATTATTCATATCCAAAACATTTTTAAACTATCAGCAACAATGTCTGTGTAATCCCTCAGTCGACCAGGTCTGATCCATAGTAAAAGATGACCATTTCTTTTCTCTGGCTAAGATCTGAAACTTCACTATCTTTAAAGGAGTGGTTAGTGGCTTTGAGATGGAGATGTACGGCGGACTGGGGTCCAGAGGAGCTCTCACTCCAGTGTTGGCTTATGGAGTAGCTGTTTAGTTTTCACTACATTGAATGGAGTAGACTACATTACTTTGTTTATGGCTTCTTCACTCCTACAACGATTTGTCCAGTTCACAGATTTAAACTTCATCTTTTGCTATGTATCAGCAACAATGTTTATTGTAATATAATCGTGAATCACAATTATTTTGGCCATGATAATCGTGACACGTTCAATATTGTCCCATGCCTAGTTGGCCGTGTCTCAAATGACATATAAAGGAGACATAAGAATTTTTCTCATTCTCGGCACATACTCCAGGACCAGAGGCTGCACTAGCACTGGTTAATGATTAGCTGCAGGTGCTGGGGTTTAAATAGTGAGGATTCAGATCAGAGAAAGTCCTTCTAGGTTTAAACCAATTTTGAAACTGGCACCCCAAATGGCATAATGAATAATTATCATGAGAACACCAATATATAACTTTATGAAGTCCATGATGTACAATGTTTTTGTAATTAAGACTAAATCAGCGCTAGAATTGTTATAAATAGAGTTGAACATGTCGGCCTCATATCTGGGCGTACAGATCGGTCATGTTTGTACAATTTAAAATCAAAATCTTGCACACAGTTCCTTTAAACCCCTCTTGCGTTTGTGGCAGACTTCCTGAAGCAGAAGTTGGAGGCGTATGTGCGTGGTCTGGAGGTGCCGGTGAAGGTGCTGAGGATGGAGCAAAGGTCGGGCCTGATCCGAGCGCGGCTGAGGGGAGCTGCTGCCACCAAAGGCCAGGTCATCACGTTCCTGGACGCTCACTGCGAGTGCACGGTGGGCTGGCTGGAACCCCTGCTGGCCCGCATCAGAGAGGACAGGTACGACACAGCCTGCTATTAAACTTAGCATTGTGTTACGTAACAGTTTTTTTTAGTGTGTCAGTGTGTCCTTGGGCAAGACACCTCATCGACTTTACCTAGTATGAATGTGGTGTGTGCATAAACGATGATGGTGAGCAGCAGCAGTACCGCCGTTGAGTATTTTTGGGTTTCAGACCAACAATTCCTCCCTGATTTGAAGGATTTTGTGAGGACCCGGTGAGGACTTTTCCCCATTCAAAAGATATAACATTTTGATTTGAATTGCTTAATTGCTGTGACCACGGAGGATGATTGCCATAGCTCGACACCCATGAATAGAATGAATTAATAATGACAAGCTTGATAGGCTTTGAGAGGCTTTGTGGAGCCTGTAAATTGCATAACATTATATAAAATGTAAACTCAAAATATGTGTGTTGTTAAAAACCCAGCAATGAAACAAGTGCACAAGGTATGAAACAGACTTGAATACATCCTGGTCCTTTACATTATTTTCACTATTTAGGCCATTGTATCTCATTGTCCTCTTTTACACATTCTGAGCCTGAAGCAGACTATTGTTAATTTTGTTTTCTCACATTTCACTTGGGTTGCATCATCCAGAGCCCGAGCTCAAATTGAATATTGATGAAGCAGCAAACTATGAGTTATAATACAGTGTTCAGGCCTGACGCCGCTGATAGGAAATGATAGGAGGAATGCTTTTACCTTTGCATTTTTATGTTAGTGTGATAAAAAAAAAAAGCCAGTCACTGTCCCCAAGTTCACGTTTGAGGTGATATGAGGTTATGGTCCTCTTTTTGGACTCTATAGTGTTGTAGGGTTTAAATTTCAAGCTTGATTTTGAGATTAAGAAATAGGCTTGATACTCAATACTGATTCAATAACTTAATGATCATTTTTAATACAATAGAATGTGATTTTCAGCATTAAATAATAGCACTTTCTTTTATATTACCATGCAGTCTAATATCTGTGTAATCCCTCAGTCGTCCAGGTAGGTTCTAGTCTGGTGATTGACAGGTCGATCAGCCAATCAGGGACACACATGGTCCACCAATATAAAAAAAAAAAAAAAATGGACGCCTATGAGTAAAGAAGAAAGGAAAAAATATCATAGGTTACTGAAAAACATTGCACAGGGAGTGGTGAACAGACTGATTGTTCCGGGCTTGACAGGCAAGAATGAAGGTTACTGTATCTTAGTGTATCTCACGTGTACACGGATCAAAATCTAGGTTCTGAAAACATGATAAGAACTGTTTACTGTCACTATTGAGTATTGAGAGACAGGTGTACACGAAAATCTCTTACAGTGTAAAATGTACAGTTAAAAGGCAAATGATCATGTTTGTTCCCCAATATAAGCTTAGTGAGTGTTTTCCTTTGACACATCCAGTCGGACATTATTATGTGTTGTTCAGGAGTGCAGTGGTGTGCCCCATCATCGACGTGATCAGCGATGAGACGTTCGAGTACATGGCCGGCTCCGACATGACGTATGGGGGCTTCAACTGGAAGCTGAATTTCCGCTGGTACCCTGTTCCCCAGCGAGAGATGGACCGACGAAAGGGCGACCGAACTCTGCCTGTCAGGTAAAAGCAAAGACAACATTTACTTATTGTTGACTTGATATGCAGCAAGCTTATGGGTAGGGGTGGGACAAGACACAATATCTATGAGATGAGACACGAGACTATGAGAACGAGAAAGAGAAAGAAAGATTTTGACATTGTACAGGGTGGTCCAAAAATCACTGACACTTTTAAATCTTCAATAGCTCCTATAATTCTTAAATTATACTCACCAAATTTTAGCAGTAGGTAAACTGAACCTTCTGAGATTTTTGGCAGTATATACGGTTATAATTGTTCACTTACACTTGAACTTATCACTACTTAAACAAGGGGAAGTAAAAATGACCTAATTTAGAAAAAAAAATAATGTTTTTTAAGTGTCCACCATTTGGTTTGGCACTGAACAGCCCGTTTAACAAACTTTACATAACATTTGAAAGTATTTCCGGGCTTATGGCTCTTATTTGATCCTTCATATTACGTTTTAAATCGTTTAGTGTCTGAGGTTTATTCACAAACACCTTTTCTTTAAGACAGGCCCACAGGAAGAAATCGGGACTAGTCAGGTTTCGGGAGATCACATTCTGCCCCCTGTCTTTGAAAACCACTTATTATTCCTTTAATGACATTTACGCTTGGGGCATCTCTGGTATTAAAATGTCGGCGCTAACACCGCTGGGTTTCTGAATTTGACCCATGTGACTTAAAGTACCACTGTACAATGAGGGTTTGTTCTTTTGTGCTATATTTGCTCATATTAATGTTGGAAGGGTAGTTCTAAATGCTCTGGAAAAAATGAAAGAAAAATATTTAGAAACAAAAGAGTTATGAATTTTTCAACTGTCAGTGACTATTTGGGCCACCCTGTAGATTGCAAAAAAATCTTCAGTTCGGTTAACAATTTTGGCCTCACTATTTTTTACTGATTTCATTTAATATTTTGTTACCGCTGCCCTGATATGGACATTGACGCCTATACATAGGTTTATAATGTTGATCACGATTTTCAATCCCATTTACATAATACATAATTATATATTTAAAATGACTGTCTGAATATAATATAAGGTAAAAGCTGCATCCTCCAACCTTACTCCAGCCCACCTCCTTGTGTCTGTTGTGTCTGTTATGTTTGTTGTCGTATTATAAATATTGATTTTGTACTTACTGCTCAAATATTGTTTATCCTGTTGTTTTTTCTGTTAATTATTAATTAAAATATATATAAAACAAATTCTACAACTAAAGCTTCTCAAGAAATGTAACTCACCATCCCTTAACCGCTTTGCCCAATTAAAATATAAACATCTCAATTAAAATGTAAAAATCTCAAACATTTTTCTCAATCTTGTGACAGTTTTGTCTCTGAGATCTTGTCCTATAATGAAATAGATAATATAGATGTTTTCATTCATTAGGCACAGTTTTGTTATATTTTGTTTGGTCCCATGTTAAATAGGTGACTATTTACTATTTACTGTGTTTGGCAGTACTCACTGTACTGTATGTGATCATTCAAACGCTCCTCAAACAACAGTACACTGAGCTGATCTGAACTCACCTTCAGTCAGGACCATGGACAGCGACAGTCTCTGTTATTGCCCTTGTAGCTTTACACTATGTTTCATTCAAAACTTGACAGAGAAGGCGTTTTTTTGACTGCACAGTACCTAAACCCTCTAACTGACTGACACTATCTGTTAATTACAAATAGTTAGAAAGAAAAGGTTAAATGCAACACAGTTTCTTCTCATTTTGAAAAGGATTTATTATCTATTTCCTGGCAGCTTACAGGGATGACAGCTCTCTCACTTTTCCCCACTTTATTTATTGAAGAGCCACTTTGATGTGTGGATCATAAAACATCATCGTCCTGCTGTTAATTTGGCTATCTTGTATCAAAGGAGAAGAGTGCTAATTCATCTAAATAATTTTAAAATAGCAACATGTCTCATACTTCTCTTTGTGTCCAGCGAAAGACAAAATTGGCATAATTTGTCATCTGTATGCAAATCATTCCTAGCAACAAACACTGGACTATATTTAGCGTGGATAGGGACTGAATTAAAAAGATGAAAGTAATTACTCCTCAAAGGCCATGTTTCAAAATGCGAAATTAGTGTTTTTCTTTGAATCCGAGTATCCCCGCTGTGGTACAACTAATGTGGTAATAGGCCCAGTTTGTTGCAGATATCGTTGCTTTCTAGTGCGTATGGGTCTCATTTTTTTTCAAATTTTGACTTGGTTTGGTGGGATAGTACCTGTAGTAAATATTTGTCATAGTTTTACATCAGTCAAGTTGCAGTTTATAGAAAAAAATTGAAAAGAAAAGTACGAAAAATACCACAAGTAGCGTAATATTTCTAGTTATGTCATCAACACCAAAAATTCCACACAAAATACAGGGATCATTACATCATTGTCGGGCATTTTTCAACAGGTTAAACATTGATTTAACCAAACTAAGGTGTTGTGATCTATTTTTATTTGTCTAATCATAATTCTTGTCCATTTAGAAACATTTAAACGCTTTATAATTAGATGCAAACAGTGCACAGCGGACATATGTTGAGCTCAAGTTATTTTGCTCAAATATATGGGAAAAACAGGCCCTTTAAACATAATAATGTTAATGTTTTTGTGAAATGAGCAGTCTAATCAACATATGCACTTTAATGATTTTTATGGTACTTGCAGGACTCCCACCATGGCAGGGGGCTTGTTCTCTATAGACAAGTCGTACTTCGAGGAAATCGGCAGCTATGATCCAGGCATGGACATCTGGGGCGGGGAGAACCTGGAGATGTCTTTTAGGGTAAGTCTCTCATTTCTACATCATGGAGCACTAAACAGATGAACCACACAGACAGAAGGGGACATAGAACTAAAGATTATGAACATAAAATTAAAAATCATTTGGAATGCATTTGTTTCCAAAATTTTAAATGGTCCATGGCATAATCTTTCAATCTTATTTTAATCTAATTTATTCATTTACAGTTGTTTTAATGATACAAACATGCATTCTTATGGGAGCTGGTTGTCTCTAAGATAGATAAGTTTAATGCATGGCAGAGCAATAACATCTCCGTGGAGACAAGCAGGCGATGTCTCAGGAAAAGTTACAAAGTGCACCTTTAATTCCACATCAGTAACTAACAATAAAAAGGAATAAATATACTCTAAAGCTAATATTGCCCAAACCATATGTATGACCCAGGTCTTGTCTTGTCCACAGATCTGGCAGTGTGGGGGCTCTCTGGAGATTGTCACCTGCTCTCATGTCGGCCATGTTTTCCGCAAAGCCACACCGTACAGTTTCCCCGGAGGCACAGGCCAAGTCATCAACAAGAACAACCGACGCCTGGCAGAAGTCTGGATGGATGAGTTCAAAGACTTCTTCTACATCATATCTCCAGGTACTAGGATCCACGAACGATTATATTTACACACATGGGGCTATGTACACAGACAAGCCAGTAGTTTAGTGCCCAGGGAGTAGCAGTGAAGTGGCTCTTTGGTTCTCTTTTTATTATTTATATTTTTTTTCTTTAATTAATTAATTTATTTTATTAAAATGATTTTTTCATCCTCAGAGTGGTCACATGATGTTGCTGTGATGTGTCCGGTCAGCTGATTTAAACAGGTTTTGGTGCTGTCTTCCTACCGGTGGAGTCAGCTGGATTAAGGAAATACAGAAACTTGCCCACAGGATGTTAAACCGGGACGAAGGGGTCTTTTTACTCTTGTACACCTGGGATACTGTCCTGAAGAAGTCGGACTGCAGATGGCGCTGTCATCCTGCCTCCACCAGTGGGAAGATGACGCCAAACCTGTTGAAATTAGCTGACCGGGCCGCATTACAGCAACATCACATGACCATTCTTAGGAAGAGCGCTAGTGAGCTGTCAAAATTGTTAAGTATGAAAACAAACTACACCTTGGTCTGGATAAAGAACCTACCAAAATAAATCAGCGGAAGACCAGATGAACCTGACTGTGCTATCTACCATGATAGTTTTGTCCTTTAACATACACCTGTAGCATTAATATTGACTGGCAAACACATGACTGTGGCTTTTGCTTACATAGCGCCTTGAAGCAGAAATATGAGCATCTACCTGTTACCTTTGCCAAAAGTTGAAATAGGTACTGTTTTGTTTTGCTTGTAACCATACTGGCACAGGTTCAACCATCTTCTGCTGCTACACTTTGGGTACGTACCCTAGTGACTGTTTTAAAGTTCATGAATGTGTCATCATGGATCATCTTGTGTTGATGGCACATGACAATGCCAAGGCAGAGGCTCTGGCAGACACAGAGATTTGGACCCTCCATCTGTCCTCTTACTAATGTGATTACCCTTTAGCAAACAGCAGTGTCCAGGAAATCTCCCGTTAAGTGTTTGCAATGCCAGCCAGCCTATACCAGATCATCCTTAATCCACACATCTCCTGGCACCAAGTCACTTTCCCTCCCAAACTCAAATGGATGGAGGGCCACGGTTAAACGAAGCAAATATGATTAACATAAAAATGATCTATGTCCACTATCAGAAATCTGAAAGGCCATGTAATTTAGAGTTATGTCTAATGCATTTAACAGAAGCATAACTGGGTTCACTGGAGATAACCTCAAATAAGTCTGTAATAAATAACACTGAAAATAAATAAAGGAATGTTACCTGGCTCACATAACATATTAATCTGGAACGGATCTCACTGAATGCAATCGGGAAAAGACGGAACATAATAAATAATACTTCATCTTTGGTTTCCACCCAAACTACACTTCCGCCCTGTTATTGGTCAGAATAAATGGTTAACCAGGCAATCGCACCAGTGGGAGCTTAGCTAGATGGATTCTTGTGAGTATGTGAATGGAAAAAGTATACGTAAATAAAAGGCATTCAACATATCTTTCTTGCAGTTTTTCAATTAGAGATCTGCTGTGTTCATTTTGATTGGTGCTTTACGTCTTAAGGGTCCAGGGTTAAGTTTTTAGCTGCTCCATTCGGTCGTGGTTTGAGGAGCAGAAAGCGGTGATTGGCAGCCACACTCCCACCCGTCTACCCCAGGGCAACTGCGGCTACAGGAGCTTACTACCTCCGAGTATCCATGGATTTCGGAATGATGTAAGATTGTTGCCATAGTGATTTAGAACATAATATCTTTTGAATGTGGAAAAAGTTCTCAAAATGGTGCATGTAACAAGAAGCTGAAACCCATGGATAAAGAATGAACGAATAATACACAAAATAATAAAGTGCTATGTTTATACAGGTGACCAAAAGTCACTGACAGTTGAAAGAAATTTATAACTCTTTTGTTTCTTAATATTTGTCTTTTATTTTTTCAGAGCATTTAGAACTACCCTTCCCACATTAATATGAGCAAATATAGCACCGAGGAAGGAATCCTCATTGTACAGTGGTACTTTGAGTCACATGGGTCAAATTCAGAAACCCAGCGGTGTTACCGTCGACATTTTAATACCAGAGATGCCCTACTGAAGATTTAAAAGTGTCAGTGACTTTTGAGCCACCCTGTATGTATAATTTGGACAAACCCCTAAGCCAGTGGTCGCCAAACTACGGCCCGCGGGTCGGATATGGCCCGCCTCCACATTTGGTCCGGCCCCCTGAACAATACCAGAGAGCATTTAGATTTAGCACTCCTGCAATCGTCACACGTTTTCTGTTACAAACTGACCCCGGCCCCCCATCACAGAAGCGAAAAGTTATGTGGCCCTCACAGGAAAATGTTTGGGGACCCCTGCCCTGAGCTGAAGTTGAAAACACACACTTTAAATTCTAAATGTTGCTATAATACAGTTTTGCATGGCCTGCGTCTGTCTGTACACTGGTGTGAGATGAAAGGAGCTCCTCACAGCAGACGTGTGACAGGGACAGAAGAGACCAGAGTGCGTCCTCATTCAGACCTTTCATCTGCCTCACTGTATATAACTGATTCAAGATTACCCCTGATTAAGATTAAAGAGGAGTCAGGAGGTTTGTGTTATGTTGTGGTTGTTTGATGGATCAAAATGCAGCCGTCTGTGTTTTAACAGAATTATACATTTAATGGATCAAAAGAAAACAGATATGTGTACTAACAATGAACAAGATTATTGAAAGGTTTGAGGTGAATTTATAGAATGTAAAGTTGTATCGCTGCCAGATTGTCTCCTGATAGTAAACATCAGCTGTTGTCTAATGAAAAAAAAAGGCATTCCTTGTCTAAAATTGCAGTTATAATTACATTTCTGGTATAGGGAGACAAGCAGGTGGTGGGCTAGTCTCCATGGAGATGCTATTGCTGAGCCTGAAATGTCCCGTAGTACGACTATAATCACGCGAGCGGGTTCTTCTGAGTGTCTTTGAGTTTGATCTATCCTCCTGTGCTGCTGAGAGTGGGGTCTTGAGCTAAACTTCAGGATTATCTTAGCTGGAGGATTTTACATTGCATGTTTTAGATTGGATGTTACATGTTGAAGGCTTGCATTGGCTGTGAGATTTAATAACAGCTAGAAACAAAGTTGGAAATACATTAACTCACCAACTCTTCAGCAGCCAGAAAGAAAACAAGTCAAACACTGAAATAATCATTAGTTGCAGCTCTACTCTTCGTATATTGTACTTTTCCTTATAGCAGACAGCTGATGTACATGTGAAGTAGTGCTGGAGAAATACTCTGGGGGAGGGACCATCTGCCTAATGTCTCTGTACGTGTGCGTGCTTAATGCCTAATCCTCCTCTTCGTCTTCATCAGCCTGATAAATCATACATACTCTTTTGGCTGTCGCTGTCGCCGTGGCAGCAGCAGCAGATTGCAATACACTGCATCACTCCATTGTAGCATTTCTGATGAGAGTTACCTTCAACAGTGCCCCGGGTGTGTAAACAAAACACACCATGTCCCAGTAAAGCTCAGCTCATTTGCACTCAGAGGAGTTTTATGCACTGAAAGAATAGCTGCCTACGACATGAAAAGGTTCAGATCGATTTAGGTCAAGATTAATTGACACCGAGCAGCAGAATGTGTAAACAAAGTCATTAAAAGTGTTTTATAACAGAGGTGTGTTAAAAGTAGTTAAGGGCGTCACAGTATCAAACTGTAGTGTTGCAGTTATTGTGAGGTTCCACAATTATCATCTCATTTAAAGTGATAGTATGCAACTTTCTGGAGGTGGAAAGTCAACTGCATGATTCCATGGAAACAGAAACTTAAAGCCACACTCCAGAACATTCTCCATGGTGATAGATACTGTATTATGTCATACAGTGGAAAATTATAACCAAAGGAACAACCTAAAACAAGCAGGAGGTGAAATAAGAGTAAGGTTTGTGGAGATGCAAGCCTGCTCACAATACGGATGAATGTGTTTCAGTGCAATAAAAAAAAAAAAAAAAACCCGTAACGAAAAACATGCTTTTTATCTTAGTCTATTTTTGACAAAAAAAAGTTACAGGTTTTAACCTGGCAAACACCAGATTGAAATATGCAGCATTATTTAGTTCTACATATTTATGAATCTGGAAAGGCTCTCCCTGAAAAGATTTGGTAAAAGAGAGAATGCCATGATTGGTCAAAGCGTCTTAACAAAGGAACAAGCTGAGAAATCAAACTTTTGTAAATTCCACTGGGAGAAAAGAAAAGACAGTTTTGTGGCAAAAATAGTCTGTATTTCCACTAAAATAGGTTAGTTTGGACATGTTTGAGCTTCTAAAATGCTGCCTGTGACTGGCCAGAACCACAGACCACCATCACAACAGCATTCAAAAAGTTTTATTTCATAAAGCAAAAGCACATTTAATGTGAAATAAACAGACAGATAAAAAACGCACTTTATAAGTTTAAGTTGATTTATAAGTTGTTGTTTTTAAAATCCTGTTTTCCAGGCGTGATGCGGGTGGACTACGGTGATGTGTCTTCCCGCAAAGCCCTTCGTGAAGCTCTAAAGTGCCGGCCCTTCTCCTGGTACCTAGAAAACATCTACCCCGACTCACAGATACCAAGACGATACTACTCCCTCGGCGAAGTATGGCCTGTTTTACATTCTCTTATTTGCTTTTACATATTGGTTGCACCACATTTCTCTAGATCCCTGCTCCTGGGCAGAGGCAAGATAAACAGGAATTTTGACAAGGCAAAATCCTTTTTCTTATTCATGAATTCTGAAATAATCCACTTTAAAATCCTTAATGTATTCGTACCAGGTAAAGCACTGAGAAGTGTACATAGATGATACGAGTACATAAAAAGCAATGGCTGTTTATTCAGTGTCTTGTGTTCAATAGCTGGGTTTCAAATAATATCACAACATTTTATAGGCCAATAATATTTCATACAGACGGGTGTAGCTAAACTGAATGTTGTTAAAATGCTGATTTTTGTTGTAATACAGTGAATTCTGAGGTGTAGTCACTGACAGAAATGATCATGGTTGACATTTTGTGAATTTATCCAAGTAGCAGAACTATGGGCAACAGGTAAAATGTGTTTTTTTGCATTTTTGCTGTAATTTTTGTGCTTTGAGCTATTGTTTAACTGAGGTTAGCTTAATATGGCACAGTGGAAACTAAAAGTGGTTTCTCTGTTGTTGCTATCTATAAATAGACATAGCTAACCTGCTAGCCGATGCGTTCCAAATAGGAAGTGAGCATGGGAGCGCTTCCGGCTCCATCGACTCTGGCTCCAGTTCACTTTAAATTAGAAAACTGTCACTCCTCTCTCTGTAACTGCTGCTGTCAGATTCGTCATTTTGGCTTTAAAATGTTTGTATTAACCCGCTCTACATGATCCTCGTATTTTTATTTTGCTGCTGTGTCCGTAAATCAAGATATGAACATTAATTACAGACATATCAGCTGCCTGCGAAGTTGCTCCTACCAGTGTTAGCAAAAGGTTTGAGGTTTGATTGACAGTGTTGCTAAGCGCCCGCCCACTGCCAAACCAGCAGTGCAGGAGAGCAGGGGCGTTATCTTCACCAATGTCGCTCCAGACTGGTCCTTTGGTTGTTCTAAATATGGAACTCGGCTCCAAATTGGCCCCTATAACTGCTCTTGCCTCATTGAGCTTCATTTGACGGGAGCCGAACACTGTAGGGTGATGCCACACTTCCTTAGTCCACTTCTTTTTACAGTCTGTGGACTGTGCAGACCTTAGCTAGCTTGTTAGCTAACGGTACTGAGAGATAAAGAACACTTCAGCTCGCGCCATAACAATGAATATCCTCAACACACGGACTCAGAAACATGTTATGTAAGGACAGAACGGTTGACACTTGATCTATATCGGTGATAAATGCGAGTGTCTGCAGTGTCCCTGGTGTTTAGCTAAATGTTAACTGATTTTCTACCACTGTTTACTTCATTTTCTTGTTTTGGATGTCAGGTACAGTTTAGTAGAGTTGCTGTTACTTTTACAGAAGAAAATATCATCACTCCCTCTGACCCTCATGTAACAACGCTAAAAACTGTGAATGTTGTGACGTCATCTGCACAACCTCTGAAGGCTGCATTCGTGAATTTGATTAAACTAGGTCGACGAACCTGCTATCTGTCATTTTAACACAAAATTCCCCAGTAGAGTTCTGGTCCGTCCTCCAGCTCAGTTTTACCATAGGGACGTCACATTAACACAACCTACTGGATATTTAACAACAAAAACATCCATTTCACAATATTGCATCATGGCTCCTATAGATTTGTGGTGTCAGAGTCAATTTGACCAAAGCCATTTTCGCTTAATGAAAATCACTTTGGGCCTAACTTTAATTTAATCACAAAATGAAATTATATATTGGAGTAAATTACTGCTGTCTTATCTCATCCATTAGCCTCATATTCAAACTGTGAATGCGGTTTTGAATTTAAATGAGTTCAATTCCATCACATTTGTACGAGCTTATAGAGAGGCGAGCTGGACTGGTGTTAAAGCTGCAATGTGGAACTTTTCTGCCGGAGGGTACGCCACATACTTGACTCCGTGGCTTTCAAATGATTTATCTTCATGGAGACAAGAACTATAGAAACATCCGTAATGAAATGATCGCTAAATAGATAGAAACTTAATGCCATACCGTGGAACATTTCGGAGATTCCAACAATTAACGTAATTGCGTCGAGTAACCATATATTTCCCATTTAGATTGTCTGCAATTTGTGCTTGCGATATTTCATAATTAGAGCAATTAAGAAGTTTGCATTTTTATTTAAGACAAAACATTACATGACATTACTTAAATTGTTATAAATTACCACGGCAACCATTTATATATTTGCAAAACCTTTTTTTTTTTTCCACCATATTAGAGTTTATCATAAAAATACGCCACCTTGTATCGCCCATGTCATACATCAGAATTATAACAGTGTAACATTTTTTTTTTTTTTTTATAACAAACCACATTGTTATAATCAGATAGTAATAATTAGACCTGAATTTTGTGCCT
Source organism: Periophthalmus modestus (assembly GCA_019594935.1). NCBI lineage: Eukaryota > Metazoa > Chordata > Actinopteri > Gobiiformes > Gobiidae > Periophthalmus > Periophthalmus modestus. The sequence continues at coordinate 21,518,045 of JAIEZT010000009.1, read as the reverse complement.
CCGCTTTGAATATGTTTTGAGATGTGGCCCTCGATAAAAAAAAAAAGTATGGGCACCTCTGATTTAAGCAGTTGATCAGTGGGTTTTTAGTGTCACTGTTGTATTTGGAAGATAGATTAGAGATTAGAAGGACTTTTTAAACTCTTTTTGTACATTTTTCTTGTCAAACCTGCACATGACTGTATAAAGAAGTGGACTTACGCGAGTGTGACGTCGCCCACAGCGTTCGGCTCCGGTCAAATGAAGCTCGTTGAGGCTAGAGCAGTTACAGGGGCCAATTTTGGAGTTCCTCATTAGGAATTCCGACCCAGAGTATCATAGCAACCGAAGAGCCAATCCGGAGTGAAGCTGTTGAAGGTAACGCCCCTTCCCATCGCTTAGCAACACTGTCAATCAAACCGGTTGCTAAGGCTAGCGGGGAAAACCTCTGGGAAAGAAGGCAGCTAATTTGTCTTTTAGTAATAGCAAAAAATAAAAACTCCAGGATCATGTAGAGCGGGACAATATGAACATTTTAAGACAAAATGACGAGGGTTACTACAGCAGCTGCAGAGAGAGGAGTGACAGATTTCTAATGTAAAGTGAATCGGAGCCAGAGTCGATGGGAGTCGGAAGCGCTCCCATTGATCACTTCCTATTTGGAACGCAGCGGCTAGCAGGTTAGCGATGTCTATTTATATATATATACAGTCTATGGTGCGAACAATCAGAGAGAAATCAGATTACTCACATCAGATGTAACTGTTTACACGACGCTTCAATAATCTGATCACTCCAGAAATCAGACAGTTGATAGTTGATAGTTGTTGTGTGCATGTAAACATAGCTCCTCTCTAAATAGTCTCGAATGATTACAAATTACACTGGTCTGAAATAGTATCACTCCAACTTTATTCCACCACTTGAGCCAAAAAGCGCTCAGCTTGGCAAGGATTTCTCCTCTATCTGTGTGCCTTTAAGGGCTGTTCAGACAAATTACCCACTCGAAAATGAAGACTTCAAGTGTATCTTAAAAGTAGTTCATGTGCCCCTCATTACTCCTCTCTGCTTACATTGTGGACTCTCTCTATCTCTCTCTTTCTCTCTCTCTGTCTGACTCTGTCTTACAAATAACACGCAAAACACTCTCTGTCTCTGTCTCTGTCTCTCTCTTCTCTCTCTGTCTGACTCTGTCTTACAAACTTTGTCGTCTCTCTTTCTCCTCTCTTTCTCTCTTTCTCTCTGTCTGACTCTATCTTACAAACACACCATCTTTCTCTCTCTCTTTCTCTCTCTCTCTCTCTTTGTCTGACTCTATCTTACTAACACACCGTCTTTGTCTCTCTCTTTCTCTCTCTCTTTCTTTCTTTCTCTCTCTCTCTCTTTGTCTGACTCTATCTTACAAACACACCGTCTTTGTCTCTCTCTCTCTCTCTCTCTCTCTGTGTGTCTCTCTCCTTCTGTCCGACTCTATCTTACAAACACACAAACATACCGTCTTTTTCTCTCTCTCTTGTCTCTCTCTCTCTCTCTCTCTCTGTCTCTCTCCTTCTGTCCGACTCTATCTTACAAACACACACACACCGTCTTTGTCTCTCTCTCTTTCTCTCTCTCTGTCTGTCTCTCCCTCTGTCTGTTTGACTCTACCTTACAAATAACCACACAAACACACTGTCTTTGCCTGTCTCTCTCTTTCTCTCTTTCTGTTTCTGACTCTGACTATTGTATATATAAACACTTTCTCTCTCTCTCTCTCTCTCTCTCTCTCTCTCTCTCTCTCTCTCTCTCACTCTCTCTCTCTCTCTCTCTCTCTCTCTCTCTCTCTCTCTCTCTCTCTCTCTCTCTCTGTGTCTCTCTTTCTGTCTGGCTCTATCTTACATATAAACACACAAGCACTCTGTCTCTTTATCTATCTCTCTCCCTACTCTTTTCCATCTGTCTCTCTCTCTGTCTGTCTCCTTCTGTCTGACTCTATCTATCTCTCTCCCTACGCTTTTCCATCTGTCTCTCTCTCTGTCTGTCTCCTTCTGTCTGACTCTATCTTACATATAAACATACACTCTCTCTCTCTTTCTTTCTTTCTCTCTGTCTATCTGACTCTTTCAAATAAAACACACATATGCCACATCACTGAACTGCGCTTAATCACAACCATCCTCTCCTCGTCCTGCGACATTGTTACCTCAATAATGAGGATTTTGTTTTGTAAAAATGCTGAAAAAGGGCTGATCTGAGTTGTTAATATCATAAATAATCGGCATGATTTGAAAACTGTGGTGATAATAATAATGACAAGAAAGAAATATTTAACTACATGATATTATGTTGTGTTAAAAATACTAGATAAATGTGACTCAAAAATCTTTGTTCTTGAATTGTATTATTGTTCATTGGATGTTGTATATTTCTTTAAAGGTTTTTCACCTGTTGGAATAAACTGAGAGTTAAACTTCTTTCAAGTGGGGAAAACTGAACAGTTACAAAGCACTGGACACTCTCCCCTCTCTCCCCTTCCTCTCACATCTCGCTCTCTCTGTCTCACACACAGATACTCTCTCTCTTTCTCTCTCTCCCACTCTCGCTCTCTGTCTCACACACACATACTCTCACTCTCTCTCTCTGGTTCTCTCTTTTTCTCTCTGTCTTTTGCAGTCTCTCTGCCTTTCTCTTTCTCTTTCTGTCTCTGTCTCCCTCCCCCTCTCTCTCTGTCTGTCACACACATACTCTCTCTCTCCCTCTCTCTCTCTGTCTCTCACACACACATACTCTCTCTCTCTCTTTCTCTCTCTCTGACTCACACACAGATACTCTCTCTCTCTCTTTTCTTTCTCTCCCACTCTCTCTCTTTCTCTGTCTCTCACACACATACTCTTTCTCTCCCACTCTCTCTCTGTCTCTCACACGCACATATTCTCTCTCTTTCTCTCTCTCTGTCTCTCACACACATACTCTCTCTCTCTTTCTCTCTCCCTCTCTCTCTCTCTGTCTCTCACACACATACTCTCTCTCTCTTTCTCTCTCCCTCTCTCTCTCTGTCTCTCACACACATACTCTCTCTCTCGCTCTCTCTCTCTCTCTCTCTGTGGCTCTCACACACATACTCTCTCTTTCTCTCTCTCCCACTCACTCTCTCTGTCTCTCACACAAATACTCTCTCTCTCTTTCTCTCTCTCTCTCTCTCTGTCTCTCACACACATACTCTCTCTCTCTCTTTCTCTCTGTCTCTGACCGCTCTGGATATGAGGGCTCTCCTTCCCTGCACTGGTCTCTCTCTCACTGCAGACACATGCCCAATCCAATCCACCCCCCCATCCACTCACACCCCCCCCACCCCGAAATGAGGACCCCCAGCCCCCCACCCCACCCCCTACCGGGACTCATCCGCCAGAGCAGCTGGAGCCATTAGCCATTATATAGTCTAATTATCAGCATGGCGTGTTGGAGTAATATGTTACAGGAAGCATAGGGTTTGTTTTAGCTTTATTGTTTAGGGATTTCAAACTTTAGGCAATTTCAGTGCCTGGTTCTTTGAACTATGATGCATTTTATTGTAGGGGAATGGTAAAACTGTGCAAATTATAACGTCATGTAGTCTGTACTTTTAGTATTGTTTAAAAAAGTACTACAAGGACAACTGAACTTGGGTTACTATGGAGTACCTTACCATGCAGATAGAGACACAAACAAGTATTTCTCATTCTCAGTGTATGGACAAGCCTCATGTGAAAGCTCCGAATCTCCAGAATTCACTCGCTGAGCTGCAAGGGCTGCACTAGCACTGATTCATGATTGGGTGCAGGTGCTCGGGGTTAGATAAAGACGATTCAGTTCAAAGAGAGTCTTTTTAGGTTTAAAACAAATGGATTTCAGCATTGAAACTGGCAACCCAAATGAGAGAGTCATGTGAGGCTCATTCTGCCTTCTGATTGGATAATTGCTTTGAGACCCAACCCACCAAATTACGACATAAATAAATAGGATATGATATCCAATGTTTTTGTAATTAAGAATAAATCAGTATTACAATTGTTATCAGTAAAACCTATAATAGAATTGAACATGTTTAATCAAACTCTTACATACAGCTCCGTTAAATGTTTCCTTTGTGCGTTTGAATCCTCGATTATTTTCTATGAGCGTTTTATGAGGTCTTGACGTGTTTTCAGCTGTGGCCAAATTGAACAAGTTCCAATCGTGGTGCAGGGTAGATGTGGCGTCCGGTGCGTTGGCCTTCCCTAATCTGGGAATCGAACCCAGGAGCTTCTTGCTCTGAGGCATGAATGCAAACCCCCCGGCCTAACATGCCTCTGTATGGCCACAGTGATCGCAATAACACTATTTGGTTAAAACCATGAGTGAGTGCTTACGCCACTCTGAAAATGTGACTGGTGAGTGTGTCTGCAGAGTGACAGTTTGTACTGACACAGCCTCGTCACTACACACACCATATGAATCAGCCCGCTCTCAGCTCGCACCAGAGCCCACAGATACACGCAACTGGCTTTAGCAAAACACACACCAGTAATGCCACGTGTACGGCAGTGGGATGTGTACATTTAATCAGATGGAAAAATACACCAAAGGGTATAGTTTACCAGCAGCCAGCAGCCTCACTATTTGCGTCACTACTTCCTGTCCAGTTTTATCTCTATGGAGTTTTTGCCATAAGTAAAGATGAGGCAGTGGACAGGGAGCTGCACGGAAATGTCACTGAACACATGCTAAAAACTACACAAATAAAACTAATACTTCACCAGAGGACACTTCTGTGTTTAGAAAGAGAGATATTTGTGTCTCAATGCTAATGTTAATGCTAATTTTGAGGTATAATCAATGTTAAAACAACACTGCAAACTGAAGTATTCTATATATAAAAAATAAAATAAAAGATATATTGGGTAATCTTTATTTTAATGAATTCAAATTTTAATAGGTTGTTTATTTTCCATTTTCCAATTTTTTTTTCCGAGAAGTGACTTTGCACAGATCCTATTTTAATCTTTGGGCACTCTTTTCTTTTCTATTTCTAATATGATCCTGGGTTTGTCTCTGGGGTGGTGCTTGGTCTTTCTGTGTGGAGTTTGCATGCTCTCCCTGTGCCTCTGTAGGTTTCCTCTACCATTAAAAACATGAAAAGTGTCTTGCTCAGGGACCCAACCACTGTGCTGCAAGATTTCGAACCACTGACCTTCTGGTTTATGGGCCACACACTCAACCCACTGTGCCACTGACTTCCCCTTAATATTAACATGAGTCGTTTTTGACGGAGCAACACAAAAGTATCACTATTTTATCGACAAGTTGGTCTGGATTACCATGGTCACTTTTTATATCTAATTCCATATATTCATATTTTTAATGATTCACCTGCATGTTTTATTTTAATCGACATGTGTTTTAGATCATTACATATGTTGTTTGTGTGTGCAGATCCGAAACGTGGAGACCAACCAGTGCGTGGACAACATGGGGAGGAAGGAGAATGAGAAGGTGGGCTTCTTCAACTGCCACGGCATGGGCGGCAATCAGGTGAGACACAGGAATAGAACTGATGTTTATCTGCGCCTACACTTGTATCCAGCTGTGCAAGTATAAGACACGCTATAATCCTTGTCCTGTCTTTTCACATTTACCTGATACTTTAACCTTAACTAATGCATTTAAAGACACATTTTAGGACATTTCATTTCGAATTTGAAAGCTGTAGTGACTTTATTTCAGGGATAGAGCCTTATGAGAACAATGTAACATAAATGTGGTATGTTATTAATGGGCCACACCAGAGCAGACTCATAGACCATCTGTTACATTCCCTATGGCTAGGTTCACTCTAATTATGTTAAATATAAAGTGCAGATGTCTAAATTAACAGTTGTCAGTTCAACTAATTCATAATACATGCTGTTTGCAAAATCTAAAATAAATATTGTAACTAATATACAGTGAGGGTATGAAAAAAGCATCACCACATTTGGCATGATTTCCATTCATGTGCTTTCATTCTAGAGAGGTATGTTTTTTATCTATTCTACCCCGCCCACTTTTTCCTATAAATACTCCAAATAAATACAGTGGTCCCTTGCTATATTGTGGTTCACCTTTTGCTGTCTCGCTGTTTCGCAGATTTTTTTTCTTGGTGCAATTTTGCTTCCTTTTTTTTTTTTTTTTACAGCGTATGAACGAGCATTGTGTTCTGCGTCCTGATTGGCTGAGGGACTGTAGACCATTGTGTTCTGTGTCCTGATTGGCTAAGAGACTTTAGACCATTGTGTTCTGCGTCCTGATTGGCTAAGAGACTGTAGACCATTGAGTTCTGCGTCCTGATTGGCTAAGAGACTGTAGACCATTGAGTTCTGCGTCCTGATTGGCTGAGGGACTGTAGACCATTGTGTTCTGTGTCCTGATTGGCTAAGAGACTTTAGACCATTGTGTTCTGCGTCCTGATTGGCTAAGAGACTGTAGACCATTGAGTTCTGCGTCCTGATTGGCTAAGAGACTGTAGACCATTGAGTTCTGCGTCCTGATTGGCTAAAGGACTGTAGACCATTGAGTTCTGCATCCTGATTGGCTACGGGACTGTAGACCATTGAGTTCTGCGTCCTGATTGGCTAAGAGACTGTAGACCATTGAGTTCTGAGGAAGAGGGATATAATCTACGAGGGTTTGAACTTTGAGAGTGTTTAAACAAGAGAGAAATGTGAGAAAATGTTAATGCCTGTCTGAGAAAATGTATAAAGTGTGTGGTGAAGGGTTTTACAGCCTTAAAACATATGTAATAATTATAAAAAATAAAGCTAACTACTTCGCGATTTTGCCTATTGCGGGTTATTTTTAGAACGTAACCTCTGCGATAAACGAGGGACTACTGTACCCCGCTTTCTTTGTGGTGGCATTTACGGTTAAGTGGGAATCCCATTCATTCAGTGTAGAATTTGTGAAAAGTTTCACCTAAAAAATACAATATAAGGTAGGTTTATTTATGTGATCAACAAGTCAACACTGCACCGATTCTCTGAGAGGCTTTAAAATGTCTCTAAAGTCTGTTTAGAACTTATTCGCCGTCAAGATCGGCAGCTCCATGCAAAATAATACAACCCAAATGACGTACAGGAAATTCAACCCACAACCTCCTTGCACCTGACATAACAACACCGTAAAACCTCAGTAATGGTGTTGGTCTCGGATCTTTTAAATGTTCCAATTTTTTTTTAACTAAGTGCATTTATTAGGCTACATGTTGAAAAATTTGAGTAATTCCACGGCCATCGACTAAAAATCTTATTTGGCATTTTGAATGTTTGAAAAAATTAAAGAGAAAACATTGCTAGCTATGTGTGATGATTTTACATTGCAAATATTTCATCTTTATTTACCCAGGGATGTTTAAAAAAAATGTTCGGGAAAAGGTTGAAACCAGAAAAAGCAGAGCAACAGCATCGTTTTGCTCCTAATGGACATCCTGTTGGCATCCTGTCTAGCCATATTGTTCTCTTTGTTTTCTTTGTTTGCTTTGGGTCTGAGGATGGAGTTACAGATGGGAGATAGATGATGTTTAAGGCCCCCATCTGTATAAAAGAGGTTAATATTCCCTCATCTGTGAAAGAAGCTAGCTGTGAGTTGTTGACGATGTGCTGTGTTGCGTTGGCAGGTGTTCTCGTACACGGCGGATAAGGAGATCCGCACAGACGACTTGTGCCTGGACGTGTCTCGCCTCAACGGGCCCGTGGTCATGCTCAAGTGCCACCACATGAAGGGCAACCAGATGTTTGAGTACGACGCTGAGGTACTCACAACACTTCACTTGTCTATTTTGGCATACAATTTACATGTCAGAGATAATATCTGAAGTTAGCACATTTCCAATTGTAAAAGTATGCAATATTTATGAGCTGATGGTACAATATGTAGTATGTTCTCTGACTGTTTTAGGGAACTACAATCACAACTGAACCTAGGTTTCCAGAGCCTTAACCTGCAGATAGAGGACACATACAAGTTTTTTTCCTCCCCAGTATATGAACTAACCATGCCTCATCAGAATTCACTCACAGAATTCATTGGAATCGTCTTGAAAACCAAAAATCAAACTGTAACATTAACAACTTGGCCATCATGATCAGTATAAATCAGTATTACAATTCAATAAGTGCTATATTTGATTTGAATATGTATGTCAGGGGTGTCCAAACTATGGCCCTCAGACCAATTTTTGTTGGCTCTCAGCTGACCTGGCCCAATTGATCATAATCAGTACTTTACGGCAAATTTGAGTATTCCTACCAAAATAACCTAAATAACATCACATTGCATTGTCATACAGACCTAATATTAATATTTCAAACCATAAAGTATGAAGTCAAAACTATGTTAAATCTGAATTATCCACTGTATTGACCACTGTGTCAAATATTTTTCAAAATATGGCCCTCAGTGAAAGAGTTTGGGCACCCCTGGTCTACATAATATCGGGTGACACAGATATTTATAGAATTTTTTATCAAAATTGTCCATTTTGTCACTTTAACTAAATAAATCTTGAACATGGTTAGCTAACAGTGTTTAAAAAATAAATCAATAAATAAATAAAATAATATATAATTTTTCTGACACTTTTCTGACTAACTCCTCGAAGAACTTGTTATTAATAAATCTGTCAGTGGGTCCCTTGGTCATTGTAGGACCCATATAAATAAGGTTGAACTATATTTGTGTTACTATTTACGAATAATACATTTTCTTTTTTATTACATCACTGTGTTTATGTAATGACGCTCTCATAATCATATATTGAAAAGTCAGACTTGTTCAAACATGACCACAAGATGGAGCTGTTTGTCAGTATTTCCCTCTTCCACACACAAGCCCATCTCTGTTCTCTCTTAGTATGTTGGCAAATGGGAGTATGACTTTGAGGTAAGCTGTTTCGACATGTGCTTGTGAAACGTTGTGATTTCCTCCCAGTATTTTGAACCCTGCCCCGGGACAGTCTTATTCATGTGTGTTCAAGTGATGTGTCAGTGGCCAGTAGAGAGTTGATAATTCAGACGTAGACACAAACCCAAAGACCCTATTAGTCCAGCCACGAGAACATGAACTCCAGTGATTTTTGTCTTAATGTGAGCCAATCTCATTTCTGCAAGTCATTTTGGCATCGACAAAATGCTAATATCCACTTTTAATGTTTAAATGTCAACCTGGAATTTATTGGGGTAAAAAATAGTACATGTCCCTAATGTCCTCCTAAACTCTCCCTTTATTTAACCAGCCTCACTCTCCCTTTTTTTAACCAGCCCGTTTTTTTTTTTTTTTTTTGCATTATCTTGAATTATCTACAAGACCGACAGTCTCTGGGAAAAATGAGAATAGGGTATAAACATCTGCATTTTTATTATCAAGCAAAAGCTAAAGCCATGTTTATGCAAATTAAAGATAATATGTAACGTCTCTAATTGAGCTCCACCACCTGCTTGTCTCCATGGAGATGTTATTGCTTCGTCTGAGATGTTCCACAATATGGTAATAAACTATCCGGCAATTATTCAATTACATGTGTTTTATTGCTAAAAAGATATTATGCTCTGGGGTGCCACCTGCTTGTCTCCATGGCGATAGATGAGTTAAATGCCATGCTGTGGAATAGGATTGTCAAAAATATCAAAAATTAAATACTAAAGCTTGTATCAAAACTAGATACGCATTCACAGGACAGAAATGATCCTTTCCTGGATGATCTTGAGCTGTATCAGAATAAATATAAGACCAAATAGACTCGTATACGTCCATGGACCACTATGGAACCTACCTGGACGACTGAAGGATTATAAATATATAAAACCACATGATAATATAAAAGAAAGTACTACGATATAACATTTAAAATCACATTCTGTTGCCTGAAGAAAGAGTGTTTTAATCATCATTGTGATAGTTGAATCAGTATTGAATATGGGGTCTATTCCTTAGTATCGAAATCGAGCTACTGTGGAACATTTCAGGACTAAGCAATAACATCTCCCATGGAGACAAGCAAATAACATTGTGCACTTTTAACCATACCTTTAAATTAGCGGCCTATTATTACTAGATTTAAATATTAGCTTGAAGAAGTGAGAAGATCAAATTGCGTATTTTGGCTTTAAAGAAATAAGGAGATCCCAAGTTTTGCGAACCCCCAGCGGTACAGCATGGCACATAAAGCTGAAAAAAGCCTTTTAACAGCAACAAAGTATTAATATTTCAATGACAAAGTGAGAAGAGGCGAGCGTGATTGAGATGTCCTATCTGTGACATGTCGCCGTGGCGATGAGAGAAAGCCCACAAGCCCCTCCGTCGCGTTTTAAACAACACCTCAGAGAAATCCATTCATTACACTTCTCCGGGTGCATTCTTAATATGAAAGTATGAATTATGCATGCTCAAAGACTAGTCCCGCTTGTAAACAGCGCTGGGGTTTGTGCTGCCAGTGGTCCAAGTTATTTTTAGCCAGCACAGTGACAGACAGGAGCTGAGACTACTGTAGCTATAGCGTTTGATTCAGTCGTTATTCCCAGTTTTTGACCTGACAGGCTCATTCACCCTGCGAGCGACAACCTTTTATTATTTTTCAGTATCATTGTGCTGGGTCAGCTGCTGAGTGAAGTGTCCAGAATGTAAACTCATGTCAAATCGCTTATAGTGCTACTGCTGGGTTTCAGATGACATTGCCAGATTCTATGGGACAATAATATTTAATACAGATGGGGCCCTTAAAATGAATATTGTTAAAATGTAGGTTTTTGATACAGTGAGTCCAGTCACTATTAGGAATGATCAAGCTCTATATTTGTGCTTTTACCTTTTAGATATTTCAACAAAAAGTAGTCCCTTGCCGCCTATTTATGACAAAATCCCACTGACTACAGACCCACTGTTACATACATTTATGGACTACATCGTTTAATAAGACGCATTCTACCCGTTTATTACTTTTCTGGATTTCTTTTGCTGAGAGTTTGTGAGATTTCAGAGTTTATAAAGTCAGCATGTGTTTTCCCCGCCCTGGGCTCCCCTTTAGCAGCCAACTCACCTGTTCACTACCGCAGCTGGGTGCAAGTGCCTTTCAAGCTGGCCAACAAAGCCATCTTTTTGTTATTGATTGGATAAAAGTCTTGGGTTTGTTGGAGCTTTTTCTGTCACTTACTCGGTATTTAACACAAATTTCATTTTTGACAAGGCGAAATAAACATTCATCTGGAATCCTTCTTGTTCCAGTAATATTTAATAATGTTAATTCAACCAAACAATTACATCTTGACTTACCATTTAGGTTTATGTTGTTACTGCCCCATGAATTCTGCACTATTTATAGGCTTCAGCTTACTGTTAAATGCGTCATTTTTAGGACTTTTCAAATCAAAATCAAAGTTTATTTATTAACTCTATAGCGTCGGATGCTATCGTCGCTGATAGACTCGCGGTTGTGGACTTTCCATTACCATAACTCTTCAACCAACTGTGCTTCATGTAAATTCAAACGGCATCTCAAAGCACAGGCATGGGGCTCTTTAAATATGTTACTGTCATTACGGTAATGTGCTTACGTTGTCCCTCGAAGATGACCAATCAGAGCGCAGGTGGTGCCGGGATTCTCCCAGTTAGTTATTTGATGCATCAAAGGAAAAATAAGGATGGATATGTAAAATAGAAGAAGCTGTGTGAAAAAAGGCAAAAGTACATGCTGATACTTCCTTTAACATGATTTTTATAGCTAAAAAGAGAAAAAAAAAAGTCTAGGCGAGCTATAATAGTCTATAATGTGTTCAGTCCTTAAAGAGCTTCAACTTTGAGATGTTGTTTGAATTTACATGATCGCACAATTGGTTGCAGAGTTATGATATAAATAAAATAAACCTTTAATCATTCATAAAATGTAACGCTTTGTTTTAATTACTGTAACGGTCCTAATTTTTCATTATTTAAAAACTCATTGATAGATAGCTCACTAATTGTCTGTATGTATGCATCGTATCGTATTACTAGGAAATTGACATGTACAATTTTATTATATTTAAATATTCTAATTTCCATGGATAGGAACAGCATGTATAAATCATCTCTAACACATACGGGTAAAGGTACAGGACTCTCTTAATTTGATGAACAAGATCAGCTGGCGTAGGCTCTAATCTTTTTAATTAAACTCAAATTTAAAATAAAAAAGCATAGTGAATAAAGCCGCATTCTCTGGCCTGTCTCGCCTTTCCCATCAAATATCTTTAGACTCCAGTTGAGTGACAGAATCGCCTTATGCTTGACGTGCTGTGATGTTTTCCGATAACAAACGACCTGTCAGCGCTGATGAATCCATTTTACATCTAGCGAAGACACAAAGGTCCCACGGTTAATTGCAGCCTTCATCACCTTTAATCTAACTAAAACTAGCCTTACTTGAACCTCCTAAACATCTATAAATACACCATAGAGAACAGGTGGGTTCATTTTAGCAAACAACAGATGCCTCTCTGACTTACCTTCACCACCATCTGTCCCCTGCACTCCCGGGCCGGTCCACAGAAGCGCACCTTTCTGCACATCATCACCCAGTCGTGTCTGACCATCAGCCGCCTGGAGGACGGTACATACGGCCCCACTGTGGAGTACTGTAACGATAGTCCTCTCCAAGCCTGGACCCTAAGGAACCTGAGCCAGTTGGAGGTGGCTCGGCGTCTTTACTTCAGCCCCACCGATTACATTCTGTAGAGGAGAGGTCCAGTCTGGGGGAAGGGACTAACAGGTCAGTAAGTTAGAAGTAGTGAAGTAGTGTCCTCGTAGTGCTGTTTAGTTGTAGAAGTAGTAGTAGTGGAAGGTAGTAGTTGTTAGATTGCCTTGTAGAAATGGTGTAGGCGTAGCTTGTCGATATATACTCATTGGCGTATTTTCTGTGATCTTAAATAGAATGGTTTTGCGGCATAATGTACATAAATGGTCAATCGCAGTGTGACTCTTAAGTGCTGTATGTTAGCAAGTTTTCTCCCCGACAAAACCCACAATGTCGATGAAATGTTCTGCACCGACAAATTTCAGAAACGCTTTGGACTTTTAAGTGTTTCTGTGCTGGAGCAGAGGCACGTGAACAACACATTTAAAGTGACGATCGAGGAAGAGGGATATAATATACCAAGATTTGAACTTTGAGAGTGTTTAAACAAGAGAGAAATGTGAGAAAATGTTAAAACAGAAGTAGTTCATTTTAAACAGTTTGGAGACGTCCAAATTATTCCTTACTTGCCTTATGCTTTTCGAGCATCCAAATTATTCACCTAATTATTCAGTTTTAGGAGCTTTTCACAACTCTTAGAGACCAGTGTGGAGTTTTGTGACTGCAGAGCTAGCAACAACTAGCATGCTAACATAATACAGTGATTTCTAATTAGATGCAGACAGTGAATAGGTGAATCATTTTGAATAGCTGCTTATATAATTAATCTATACTTGGACAACACAAACTTTTCTCCAGTGCATGGGGGAAAAAATGGGTACTTTGCTAGAATGTCCTCTGCATACAACAAAAATGTGTTTTTTTTAGAAAAATCTTGTACCTGTAGTTTAGACTTCTACAAACATAGGATTCTTGTTGTAATTTTTCAGTTCATATTTTTGTCTTCTCTCAAATAGTCCTGAAATCCTACTTTTTAAACATAAATAGCAGCATTTTTTTCCCCAAATGTTGTCGCTCTACTGGGTGACTTTATATATTAAAATGCTTCATTATCCACCAATATCCCAAATGTGAAACCAGGCCAAATGCTCACTAGGGAACGGGTCTCATTAGTAAGCTCTTTTGAAGATGATGGACGTCCAGAATTGGCACCTGACTTTATCAAGCCCAACTTTTCAAAGCCAGTCAGAGCTTAGGCTTAAAAATGATGAAAGACACTAATAAATACACTGCAAATCCGAGCAAATCTGCCAACCTGCTTTCATCATAGGCTTGAAAATGTTTCAAACCAAATCACATCCAGTAATAGTAAATGTTAAAAATATCTTAGTGTAAATATGTTAGAATGCCTTGTTTTTGCGCTTGTCTTGTTATCAACTAGTAGTGATGGAAATTGAGGAAATATAAACCAGTCGGTGCTGCCGGTCAGTTTGCCCAATACTGTGGAATCAAGGCCAACTATTGACGCTCAAGTTTGAGTTTGGGATCTCAAATTTCAGCCATAAATGCTTCTCAGTGTTACAAGAATAATGATATGTAAGTAGAAATTCAAACCTTCAAGACCTGTCCTCTATGAAACACAATTATTTCTCTCATATTAATCCATTACATTGTGTATTTGTTTTTATTTGGCCTAATTTAAAACAAATAAAATGACTTCCAATATTAGGAGAATATCATTAGAACATAAATAGCAGAGACTTTTAATCTGTGCCAAAAGTGCAAAAAAATCTTTCAAAGTCTGAACTCTGCTCCATACCACACGCTTTCACTGACAGAGGACTGGTTGTCGACCTAGAGTGACCAGATTTTCAAAATGAAAAACTGGGGCACACCCGGGTTGTGCTGGTTTGGTTTAATAAAACTGTGAAAGCGTGTATAATTAAGAGCATCATGAAGCACTCCAGTCCATTTGCAACTCACTTGTGAATCAGTAATAATCTGGGAGACTTCTGTCATTGCAGTGTTTGGTCTTCTGTCAATTTTCAAGCACCGTGTTCTGGATTTAATAAAAAACATGACATGAAAACATTTATAGCCCTTTTTACGGTTGGCGGGTATCAAACTGGTTAAAAATAGGGACACCTGGGGCATTTCTTGTATGAAACTGGGACAAATCGATGGTTTTGGATAAATCTGGGGCAGGGGACACAGGGCACAAAACTGGGACTTTCCGGGGTAAATGGGAACGTCTGGTCACTCTATGTAGACCGCTCCATTAAAAAGACCATCACAATTTGACTAATTGCACAACCTTAAAAGAGAGAAAAAAAATGAGAAAAAGTTGTAAAACCCTATATTCATTCCCTCCAGCACATTTAAAACGATGAATGCAAGCACGTACTAAATGGCAGGATACCAGTTCTTCTGATAGACTGTATAAAGAAGTGGACTAAGTGAGTGTGACGTCACCCATAGCGTTCAGCTCCAGTCAGATGTAGCTCATCGAGGCTAGCAGTTATAGCGGGGAATTTAGAGCTGAGTTCCTGCCCACCCCGCTGGTTTAGCAGGGAGCAGGCGCTTAGCAACGCTGTCAATCAAACCTGTTGCTAAGGCTAGCTGGAGCAACCTCAGGAAAAGAAGGCGCCCGATTTATCAGCTATTAATGTTCATATCTAGAATTACGGACAAAATAACGAGACTCACTGCAGCAGTTACAGAGAGAGAGGTGACAATTTTTCAATGTAAAGTGAATTGGAGCTAGAGTCGATGGAGCCAGAACCACGCCCATATCACTTCCTATGTGGAACGCGGCGGCTAGCACGTTAGCTATGTCCACTTATATATACACAGTCTATGGTTGTCACCCGTCGTGGTTGCAACCAATGAAGCAGATCAAGGCTAGCACTTATAGCGGCTAATCTGCAACCAGGGACCATATTTGGAAATACAACTTCACAACCATAGAGCCAAACAGGAGTGAAGTTGTTGCCCCCACCGCTGGTTTGGCAGGGTGCAGGTTCTGGGCAACAAGGCACGATAGCGAAACACCAGGACCACATAGAGTAACCACTTCGCTCCTTCTTATTTGGATCGCAGCAGGTAGCGGGCTAATAGCAGCTATATCATCTCTACAGATCTGAATACACCTGCACAGTATGTGTTTTCAAATCTGACCACCCCAGACGCTTCCCTCTTTGCATTATTACAGCTCCTCTACAAATGAAATCACAGTAGAATTGGATTTCCTAATGAGTTCCTAATGGGAGCCTGCATTACATTCATCAACTATGAATATTGAAACTTAAATAGATTTATTAAGCATACTCAAAAATTCTGTCTAGAGAATGCATTTCAGGAATATAAATAATCAGTGGATTTTATCTCAATATGTTGGAATCTAATTTTAGACATACTGGCCCAAGTACGGGAACAGGGCTATGTATACTCACTGTTCATTTCTAAGTAGCACTACTACATAAAGAAATGGAAAATGGAACTATTGACTGCATAATATATTTTTAGACGATACTATAAAAGATTTTAGTCTCATGCGTGGCCTACAGATGCGTGTTACCCAGAATACACCACAGACATTGCTCTAATTATAACAACAAGGCTATACCTGAATCACCATTATAATCTCCAGCACTTTATATCGATCAAGGCTTTCTGCCGTGGTATTGACTGTGCTGGCAGAATGCTCGGGTCTAGTTTGGAGCTCTCCTTTACTTAAGCTGTGTAAAGTGATCCAGTATATATTTCTACATAGCAGTGGAAGACATGGTACTACAGGATAGGGCTGTACAGTTACAGATACAATTGTATCGATTCGGTAAAAATGATCAGCGTGGGTCTGTTTGATTGAGAGGTCTGCGGCTTCTTCTGTCAGTGTGTGGTTTGGAGTAAGGATCAGATTTTGGAGGGATACTTATACTTTTTACAGACATTATACAGACATGCAAGATAAGCATTTTTAAATACAACATTGTAGGTCCAAGACATATTAATGACAAGACATAGTGATTCAAATAACATGACAGAAGACATAACGGGAAAGTTTGTAGACAAGACAAGAAGTAATAAATAAAAATAAAGCATGAGTGAGTGTTTATGTGTAGCATGTGTGTATATGTGTGTGTGTGCGCGTGTGTGTGTAGCCAAAGCATGTCCAAGTAGAAGGAACAGAGAAAGAGCGAGTAAGAGGGGTGAGCTCAAGTGAAAAAATGAACAAGAGGGGAGATATGAAGATAACATTTAAATTATAGTGATTTAAAAAAAAAAAAAAAAAAAAGTTTCTTGGGACATGGTGGAGAGCGTTTTTTTCTTGGTCTTGACATGGTAGAGTGCGAGGTTTCTTGGTGTTGACCTGTTTAGAGTGCGGTGTTTTGTGGTGTTTCTTGGCGTTGACCTGGTAGAGCGTGTTTTTTTCTTGGTATTGACCTGGTAGAGCGCGATGTTTCTTGGTGTTGACAGTCACCGATCCAGTTTTTCTGTTTATTTCTTCTACAACTTTCTTCTTATTCTTTATTGACATGACCATGGACCCAGAGGAGGCAGCTAGCTGAGCCCCTGTGTTTTTTATCTGATATCAGAAGAGTGAAGGTACAGACAGCAGGCACATGTGTTACATTACAAAGGAACCCATCAGCCTTCTATAGATAGGTTCTATCTATATATATGGACTTAAACTGATTTTACCTACTTCCCGTACGAGGCCATAAATAGATATACCTTTAACTGTTTACAGGAAAGCAGAATATCACTGAAAAGACTGAGTACAGATGTCACAGATATATGGATAACAGCTTGTTACTGCAGTGAAGACGTCTTAAAATAAGCATGTGTAGCATTTTTAGTGAAAAGTTCATCTCAATGTCTATAACACACAGCATTCAACACAAGGTTTAAGAGCAAACAGATTAAACAGAAATCATACTTTCATTCACCCTCTGTGCCTATATGAATGCAGTATGTAAGCAATCATTTCTGGCTGGAGGAATTTACCTCTGTGACTTAATAAGTACTTGTTGGGTTTTTTTCCATGTATCTTTATTTATACAGGGAGAGCCCAATGAGAGCACTCAGACTTGCCTTTTCATGAGCTCCCTGTTAAAATACAGAAAAATACAAACAAAAAAAAACACATAGGTCCATTTAAGACATTAAAAACAGATGCAGGTGTAATTATAAATGTACATCACCAGATTATTAATTTAGTGGCACCAAAGTATCCGGTTTTGCATGTCCGTGATCAGGTCTGGTGTGGCCAGTTTTTAGACTTGTACAATCATGTGATCTTGTATTAAAAGTTAGAAAACATAGTGGTGATAGCATGAAAAGTGTATGATATTGAAACAGACTCTGAGACGCTAAAGCCTAATTGATCAAAATGGTTACTTTTTTTTACTATGGCAAGTACTCAAACCGGCTTTTCTTTGAGGTAATTGTCAAAACGCACAAAACAAACAGCATAACGACTCCACGACTGCAATTTTTTTCATTCACCACTGACCTTTCCCAACGCGTTTTCTTAGCTGAGAGCAGAGCCACGTCAAGCAACTGTCCCATTAAGAGCGTGCCGCCCGGGAGATCCCAACTTCAAGACCTTTGGCAGTTTTCACGCCAAATTACATCTCATTTGACATTTATTTCTCTTGCATAAATATTTCATTCTGAAGCAAAAACTCTCTCCCGGCAGCACCAGCAGTGACGGCGATAGGTGGATGATACCGAGGACGTGTTTGTTTTGGCTTATTATGGGATGCGCGTCGTGGATTGAAATGGGCGCACTATTGTGTACAAGTCCTTTTGAAGTGATGCTCTGCACTGAACCTGTCTTTCATAGAGCCATCCTCTCCAGAGCCTCTCCTGTTTCCCCCGAAGCAGCTGTGCACACTCAGTTCCATTCGCCCATTATAAAAATAATATTAATGCCCCTCAACATGCAGACATTTTCATATTTCTCTAAGCGACGTGAGAGGGGAAGTATTTCTGGGGTAGCGCGCAGGGTCTGGTATACTTTTTTAATTAAAATTTAACTGTACTGTAGTTCTGTTAGTACTTATAACCAGTGATGGAACGTAAGAAGTAAAAGTAGTGAAGTACTGCACTTAAGTATAAATTTGATGTTTCTGTACTTTACTTGAGTACATTTTACTTTTTACTTTTACTTTCGAGAGCAGGTAATTGTACTTTCTACTCCACTACATTTTTGAAGTGGACTCAAAACTAAAAGTATTTTTTATTATTGTTTGAGACTTGCTGAAAAGGCTGAGGATTTATTTTTAACACGTTCAGAATTTGAACAAACAAAAATATACAAATAAAAACAGCTGTAAAAATTATCGCTGCAGTTGTTTCTGTTCAAATCTTTATCAAAATCACTACATTTGACATTTTTTAGAGCTTGAAATCTGCGCTAAATACTTTTACTTTTTACTCTTTAAGTACATTTTTAAACAAGTACTTCGATACTTTTACTTAAGTAGATTTTTTTCATGTGACAATTTTACTTTTATGTGAATTTTTTTTTGCTCTGGTATCTGTACTTTTACTTAAGTAACACAACTGAGTACTTCTTCCACCACTGCAACATACTTTTACTTCTACTTGCGTAATTTTTGAACTACCTTTGTACTTATTTTACAAAGTTACACTACCAGTAGTTTTTTTCTTTACGTTTATTACTTTCTACAGTGTTGATACATATGGAAATAATCAGATATATGAAGCAATATGTTTTAAATTAGATTCTGATTCATCAAAACCGCTTCCCTTTACTTCATCGTCAGTGGTGTAAACCCTTGACGTTCTCCCAGTGATCTGAAACGGTTTTCATGTCACAGGTGTGCTTGTTCATTAGTGGAACGCTAAGTTTGTACAAAGCCAGTTGACCTGATTAGAACAGAAAAAACAACTCTAAACGGTCTTTGGGTGTTTACCAGTTGTGATTCTAGTGATTTTTATACCATCATGAGTTGTTCTGAAGAAAAAGTCCATATAAGTCATCCAAATATTATACAAAATAAGTAAAACATTTAAAAAAAACCTCAGGTAACATTACTCAAGTAACTCTTACCTCGTGACTCCTTAATGATTTAAGAAAGAAATAATGAAAAATGATGTAAAAAAGTTTGTTCCAAAAGTGTCCTAATTAGCGTCCCCTGTTCTAAATCGCAGGCTGTCCAGAGGTTCAGGCGAGTGCTAGAGTCCAAGCAGATGGAAAACGTCATGGCTCTTTGGCAGAGGCTGAAGATGACTAATAATAATCCTCAGAGAAAAGTTATTTTATGAAGAAGTGCGTCCAGAAGTAACCCACATAGAAATGTCAATTTGATTCTGATAAGCACAGAACACTTATGCGTTGTTTTTCTATTATTCCAAAAAAGTTTGTTTGTCTGCCTGAATTTCTTTGCAAAGGAGGATAGGAATGTTCTCTTTTGCACTTTTGCAGTTTATTCATAAGGTTAGCATTGGCGTAATAGTTGCCTGGTGCTGCAACACAGAAAAAGCTTGTAAATGCTATTTTTCTGTTTTTTGTATGTGTTGCACAAACAAATGAGAGACTGACGCAAACTTACCTTCACTTTTAATGTACAGAACAGCACTTCACAATGTTTATGTATAGTTATGGTCAATTGTATGATTTACTTGTTTATTTTTTTAATCTAAATTGTACGTTATACATATATACACTAAAGACTAGATAAAAACCAGATCAAAATGTTATATTATATTGTATGTCATTATCGCCAGCATAGGTAGGTTTATGCATTATATTATACAGCCACATTTAATTATTATATTAATCACTTTGAAGCATTAGGGATGTCACTTGCCTGGGATCTAGAATATACATTTCCTCAATATTTTACAAAGATGTCAGTCTGGTCACCGGTGAAGTTCACATGGGCGTGACTGACAGGTGGATTAGCCAATCAGGGGTACGCATGATCCGCCCATATCAAAACAAATATGGCTTCTTATGAGGAAAAAATATCACAGGAGACAGAAAAACATTGTACATTTCGGCAGATTCAATGAGCGAAGCATTAAACTCTGTTAATCTGAGGTGAGAGAAAGGAGATTTTGTTTGCGAATGATGGTTGACCAATGAGGTTCTTCATTTCACATGTGTCACTGAAAAAAAACTAATGTGACTGCACAAACATGCTGAACATGTTGTTCTGGGTCGACATGGGACCGAGGGCATGCTGGTACAGAGAGACAGAATTCTGGATTTGCCAGGCAAGGATGTACAATTTTAGAGTTAAGATGATGAAGGAACATCACTATTTAAGTTATGATCAGAAGTATTCAATAATTCAAGAAAAGAGAAACAAAACATGTGTGGTTCATATTTAACCTTATTATTAACCTTATAAAATATGAATACAAACCTGATTTATTCTTGTTCATTTGGACCCAGTGATGTGCACAGACATTTTGAGGGGCAGGTGCTCCAAGAAAAAAGGGTGCTCTTGTATATTCCCGATTCGAAATGCAATTGCTTTTTAAACTATAGCAACTGGCTTAACTTTTATATCATACTTGTCATGAACTCCCATTTTAGAAATACTGATCACTTATGTCCAACTTCTGTGTCAGTGGTTCTCTGTGGTTCCCAGCCCTGTTCTCCCTCCCTGGCGCCGCCCCTGCTCTCGTGCACACTGAGCACCCCGTCTGTGAGCTGCATGGTGAAATTGTTTTATAGTACAGCATAGTTGAGTATTTAAAGCAACACAACACAACACGTCTTCATGGGGCAAATATTAAACCCAAAAATATATGTTAACCACGAGGGCGCTTAAGGCAAAGATGCTTGAACACTACCTGGGCCGTGTCTGTGCACAGCCCTGTGTGGACCTACTCTGGAGTCTTTCATCCACACCACTAATTTTCCGTCCAAAAAATCTTAAAAGCCATCTCTGTGTAGCTCTAATATTCCCTTTTTAATCTAAGGCTAAACAATGGCATGTCCCCCGGTCCCAGAGCAGTGCTGATGTATGTCACCGCCCTGGCAGCAGCAGCAGCAGCAGCAGCAGCAGCAGCAGCAGGAGCAGTGGAGATAGAGGAGGAGTGACCTGCAGTCTGATGGCCTGCTTTTCCTGCCTCCTCTGAGCCCTCCATGTCACTCCACACCCACTCGAACACAGAAACACACCAGCACAGCAAATGAGACCGGGCCTGACTGTGCCGTGTTACCAAAAGAATGTCAGGGTTTGTTTTTTTACTATTTCTTACCAGACCCAGCCACATTTGCTAGACTTACTAATAGGGAGGGAGATTAAAGACGACCTGTTGTGCTTGTGTCTGCAGCTATATTCTATGACACCTGTGGATCATTGTTATAGTTTGGACATTTTAAATCGCAGTATTCATCTGATACAACTTAATAAAAGAAAAAAGTTCACTGAAAAGAAAAAGAAAACTGCAGTACCTATGCAACACTGCTGAATCCTACACATGTCCGATACTAAGAAAACCAAATCGAAGAAAGTATAGAGAAGTGGGCGTGGCAGTGGTGGTGAAAACTGGGATTGATCTGCAATATGGCATCTTGAAAATACAGTGGTCCCTCGCTATATCGCGGTTCACCTTTTGCGAATATTTTTTTTTGTGCAATTCTACATGCTTTTTTTTTTTTTTTTTTTTACGCTACATGAACGCACATTGTGTTCTGTGTCCTGATTGGCTAAGGGACTGTAGACCCATTGTGTTCTGTGTCCTGATTGGCTAAGGGACTGTAGACCATTGTGTTCTGCGTCCTGATTGGCTAAGGGATTGTAGACCATTTGTGTTCTGCGTCCTGATTGGCTAAGGGACTGTAGACCATTGTGTTCTGCATCCTGATTGGCTGAGGGACTGTAGACCATTGTGTTCTGCGTCCTGATTGGCTAAGAGACTGTAGACCATTGAGTTCTGCGTCCTGATTGGCTAATCCTCTACAGTTTGGCATATTCATGGTTTTAACTTTCTATTTCTGTAGAGTCATGCTGGTGACGTGCCACCTCCAGAAAGTTACTGTACCTTTAAAGCCATTTTTATTTTGTTTTTGAAAAGAAAAATAAAATTGTATCAATCATTAGGGACATTTTTTCCCCCCATATTTTCTAGGTCTATTTTTAAATGTATTACTATATAACATATTTTTCAACATATTCCAGATGAACAATATTAGGCTCAGTTTTACATGTTTTACTTGTTCTTGTTTTTGGTAGTATTTCCTATGAACATAGTAACAAAAGGGTCTAATCCCGCTCAGCTCACGTTTAGAAAGGCTCTTGGTTTAATTAGAAGCCCTCAGCTGTGCACACACTCGCCTGGTCCTCTCTCACCGCTGCGGCATGAGGAGGGAGCTTTCTCCAGCCCAAAGGAAGTGAAATCATTATGAGGCAAAGGACAGCCTCTTCTATCTAGTATTTTTTCATTAAATGTGGAGCAGCTTTATGCCTGGTCGCTCTGTACATCTCCTCACTCAAGTCCTCGGATAATAATGAGTGATTCTGTTTGTTGGTCTTATGATTTAAATGCCAAATGGAGCGTTATATTATATTCTCTATGATATTTTAGTGGAGCAGGGCGCTATGGGACAGGACAGTTCTGTGCATGTTAGCAATTGTACAAAGGGTTAAAATATAGGCTATGAAATGGGCTTGTTCGCTTATGCTGATTCTGTGATGTCTTTGGTGTTCAATTCTTCAAAACAATACTAATATATGGGTTTCATAAATTCACAGCATACATGAAGAATAATCTGTAGTTGCCTAAAGAGCCAGTCTCTACAACGTACACCACATCAAGCAACTGTTACAGCTTTGGACTATCCAGTCAAAACCGCTTATTATTAGTGCATTAGTCTCTTAAATTCAGAAGTTAGTGTAGTTTTGAATGTTTCAAAGATCTTCATGAGGAGATCTCTCGAAGATCCTCGTAACATTCGCTACAGCTACACTATTAGTTAAAGTCTGAGCACACTTTCTCCTTCAATGTTATTTTGTCTTTATGTTTACTACTTTCTTCATTTTAGGCCTGGAGAACCCAAATGTCAAATGTGGCCGCAGTTAATTGCTGCTACCTAAAATAAACGAACAAAAAAAGTGTCAAATTTCAATTTAAAAAAATTCTAAAAGCCCAGAGTGCCACTTCTGGCCCCTGCATAGAGACACCTAGTGGATGAATATTGAACTAAAATGAGCCAGAGAGGTAGTGGCAAGATGACTGACCTGTTGAGCTGGAAAACTACCCAAACAGCAAACCAGCGGTTGGTAAAATTGTGTGGGTTTTTTTTTGTTTATCTATTTAGTAATAGCTTGCAGAATGTCTAGAAGTATGTTATATATTCTTTTTGGATAAATTAGCAAGCCCAATGGGTCAAAATTGGCCCCGATCCTAAATTAGGGAATAAATTGAAATAGTTAAATTGGTTAAAATTGAAAAAGTGGATATTTCAGTTTCAGGGTTAGACTAGTTATGCACCAATCCAGCTTTTTCAGTTCCGATAACGATATTGATACTTTGACTTTAAGTATCTGCCAATACCCAATATTAACCAATGCCAGTGCAGGGACTGAAACTAACACTTATATTCTTAAAACACAGTTAACTTATTACAAAAGAGATGCAACTGAATAAACCTTCAAACATTTTGACATGTTCTAGACCAAAATCAGCCTGAAAATTGTCTTATTACATACAGTAAAAGACCAACCAGGATATCGGTTTAACCAATATCATGGAGTCGATACTCGTTCCAGCAAATTTTTCAGTATCACTGCCAATATTCTAGTAGCCACTCTTTGTTTTGTTGGCAGCACTGCAAACCCTCGGCCTTCTCTCGATGACCTTCATGATGAAGTCTCCTCAAATGGTTTCCACTTCACAGGTCTGCACTACCAGCGTCACAAAATGCCAAAAGTGCAAAGCGGGGACAAAAGTAAAAGGTGGCTGTTTTAAAAAAATCTAAAACAACTTTTGAGTTATGTTAATTAGTACATTTGATACGTGTTCATTCAGAACTGTGAGGCCTTCACCGAGAACGTGAAAATACAGACCATTAAATGAAAAAGTGTGTCCTCAGATTTGCAGGGTTTACTCGACGACTGGTAGGATTTTTACTTGTAATGGCCATTTCTCTGATTGGTTAATTTGTCACTCTCATCAGAACTCGTGGAGACAGGATGCGAAAAGTCTATAGTCTTGGCCGGTCAGGCAAACACAGGGAGATCGTCACATCCTGTGCAATATTGCTGTACATTGTTGCATTACTATATCTGCCATTAGAAAGTGCTGTGAGTGCCTTGAAGGTGGAACAGCGCTATATAAAAAATGTGACCACTGACCACCACTAATGACACTGCTGCTGTTATAACTTCTGTATGAAACATGTGACTTTATGACTCCTAAGCCCGTCATAAAAGCAGGGCCATACACATCTAACGTTGCAGTGCACTTTGTAGTAGTACTTTTCCAGCAGGTGTATGAAGGCCCCTGACATTGTCCTTTGTTCCCTCTTTGTTTGAACAGTGTAGCTGAAATCTGCCCTCTCTCCTGTACATGTGCGCTGACATACAGACCACGGAGGAGGCAGTGTCTGTTGTACGCAATAATTATTTTGAATTATGATCTTAACTGGTGACTCTGGGTCCAAAATGACCAGAGATGGTTTCTGTTGTTGCTGTTGAGTGGGGGAAAAGTTACATTATCATGTTTTGTTAACAAATTTTTTCCATGTATCTGAGCAAAATGTGTCTTGCCTCATTACATCAATATTGTATAAGCAGCTCCGGGTGTCAAAATAAGTCAGCGTTGTACTACCTGCATTGAATTATAAAGCGTTTTATAGTCTGTCAATCAGGAAGTGTGTGGTGAGCATGCTAGTTGTGGTTAGCATCACCATGAGGGCAAAAACTCTTCTCTGGACTCTGAAAGTGAAAAACTATTCTAAAGTCACTGTGGTCAATAATTAGGATGTGCTTTTTACAAATTGGGTACACTGTCTTTAAACAGGATTTTGGTCGATTTAACAGTGGCTACTTTGCAAGAATTAGTGGTAGTAGTGGTATTTTTTCATTTTTTTCTAACAAAAGCAGGAATAATCTGTTTGCTAATCAATCACTGACAATGGAAAAACCTCATTGAGATTCAAAATATTTACTGGGATGCCCTAACACAATTATTCATGCGTTAAGGAGCACCCAGAAGAAACCTACATAGCCTAAGCAGAACATGCAAACAGGAAGCTAAACCCTTCTGTGAATCAAACTCTTGACCCTCTGGCTGTGAGGTGTACAGCTATAACCACTTCACCACCACGATAACAAAATCCACCCATTTACTACACACAAAATATCGGCATTTTTGATTTTCCTGTGTCTACATGTTGGCACCACAGTTGGCCTAACTCAGCGGTACATTGATTTGTTATGTATTCCTAACATTACTAAATGATTAATACAGTGTGTTGCCATCCACATGCGAGTCCTTTCTTTCCTGTCCTGGAGAGCTGGATCGACTGGGGCCGTTCACATGTGGGCTAGCTCACAGCTGGGGGTCATATGTAACCTATATGCACCCTATCTTCCATGTAGGTAAACCACAGGGATACTTGGTACGAGCATCCTCTCCACCCTTACGCCATAGAGAGAAAAAACATGATTAAGTCCTGCTTTACTTCAGCTCTTCAGACAGTCAAGGACACAGCCAATGACAACTGTCTGTAATGGAAGAGAATGGGCAAATGTGCTGTAACTGGGAGGTATCATTGCATTTACCTGGAAGGGTTTTTGAATATCTTTACAGTAATATATGCCATGGAGCACTGGTCTATAAGGTAAAACACACTCCGTATTAGCAGATGGGCTGTAGGGGTTGTAGGGCTGCAAGACTGATTGCAATCGCATAACAAATGTAATTCAAATAGTTTTAATGAATGACTCGCAAAGACAGTTACTTAAGTGACCTAATTTCTTCTGCAGACAATATAATATATAACGTGCTAAACTCCGTACTCCTCTACAGACATGATTGGGAAATGCATGGGATTCTTTCATTATATTTGGAGTCTTCTGTCAAATATTAGACGCATAGATATCATCATAAACACAGACATATACATATGTACATTAGAATCATAAATCAGAGACACAAAAACTGAAGCATCAAAATGAATCAGGAAAAACTGCCTGGAAAATCTATTTTGATTTTGAAAATGGGTGTTGATTTCATATGAGAAATAAGAAAGTGATAGCCAGACATGAAGCCCCCGTGCATGAACTACCAAGCAAATGTTTTAATCGTCCATCTTGACAACTGAACAAGTCACACTGATTTGGTAGATTTTATGCCTGATCCCCCTCCTGTCATGATCAGTCCTGTGGCATTTCTAGGGAGTGGTCACGGGGATCACAAACCACCCCTGAAATCTGATTGACCACACAGAGACTCTGAGACAGTATATTGATAATCATTTTAACAATTACAAACATGCATATAGAGTTCAGATTTTTGTAATGGCTGTTTTTAAGATCTCTACCCACAGCGGATATGATGGGTTTTGGTTGTACTCATTTGTTGTGGCTACAGCAGAAGCCTGGGTCCATTTATCTGCTGTAGAGGCATTGTATAAAACGTGTGAAATCAGTGTGTGGAGTGAGGCTCTGTGGTTCTCCTCAGTCACTCGTGTGGGGATCGACCAGAGCTGCATCAGGTGGAACTAAGCTGGCCTGGCTCTTGATACACCCACTGTTTTTCTATTATTTTGTAATATAGACATCTAATCCGAAGCAGGTTGAAGGACCAAAAGTAAACTTCGCATGATTATTCCCATAAACTTTGAGGAAAAAAAGTATATATCGAGATTGGAGTCTTGATGGGGCTAATATGCTTTGTGATAGCCAGTTTAATTTACAAAATATTATATATCGATATTAAAACATTTAGTGAAATTTTAGGTTTTAAGATTTAAACTTCTTTTACTTTGTGGCAGTATGTTCATTGTTGTGCCCTACTAACCATAACACTATGAAAATACTTTCACATTTTGATGTTGAAACTGTGTATGACAAAATTAGTGTCATTGTATGAAAGTATTCCACTCTTTAGTTTGATGATTGAGGCAGAACATATTCAAGATGCCTTTAATTTAAAATGTATAATGAAAAGTAGTTCTTGTGTTTTGTAATTTTCCTCACATCATGCCGCCCTAATATTGACCTCTGAAGTGAACAGGTGGACTACAGCAAGACCACGTTGTGCTGAATGCTAATTAGCTATCAGCATTACACCTCATCACGTACACGTAGCTAATAATTTGTCGCTTGTTTATAACGACCCTTTGCCTGTCTTCTGTGCCTCCCCAGCGCCTGACCCTGCTCCACGTCAACAGCAACCAGTGCTTGGACATGCCGTCGGAGGAGGACAAGATGGTCCCCACGCTGAGAGACTGTAACGGCAGCCGCTCCCAACAGTGGCTACTGCGCAACATGACCCTCAGCGCGTGACCTTTTGACCTTTGACCTCATCCTGACTGAAACAGAACAAACAGAAACGGCGTCATCTCCTTAACAGGCGGCTCTTACCTCATTCGCAGCAGAGCATGAAACGGCGGCGGACCAAGCTGCGCCTGCCTGATCCGCGTCGTTAGCTTAGTGCGAGGTGTTGACGCGGCTAGGACCATGTGCGAGGTGGGTATGCACAGGGCTGATATGAAACACTCGCGCTGGGAGCTGCTATCATCGCTGCTGCTTTTGTTGCCACTGGACAAACAATTAGCAGGAGAGCTATTCAGACAATGTGCACTGTAATTTGTCCATATCTGGTGAGGCCATACAATGTAAAGACTGTTTTTGAAGCTGCTCTTCTCTCCTTGGTACCATCAGCATCACATTATAATATTTTATCGTTTTTATCAAGGGGAAGTGAAAGGAATACGTGAAACGACTGATGCCACTTTTTGTAATATTGCAGTGAATTTTAAAACACCTTGAATCCCCCGTGTTATTAATAAGTAATTACATTTTTAGATACATCTGTTAAAATGCTTTTAATGCAAATAGTACTGCATTTAATTAAAGAGGTGGTATTATGCAAAATCAACTTTTCGGCTCTTTCTGCCATGTTATAAGTGGTTTCATGTGCGTTTGGGAACCCTCCTTACGGTTAGCTAATACAGTGTTTTCAGTGAGCATTTTCAAAACAGTAAAAGGCAACATGGTGATGTGTTAGCATGTAATACCCCATAGACATGTAATACCCCCTCTTTAACAACTCACACGGCAGCAAATCTATGTACAAATATTTGGAATTACATTATTTCAACACAAATATAATCAACATTGAAATTTAAACGTCATATGCTGAAATGTTTGGCACTAGTTTTGTTTGTAAGGAGTGCTATTTGCCACCAATTAACCAATGATCAGGGGCTGTTAGTTATAATAGCATTTTTTCAGCTGCCTCACATTATAAAGTCTGCATTTTATAGTATTAAAACAGGTGTATCTACAGGTACATACCATAGACTGTATAAAGAAGTGGACTAAGCGAGTGTGACGTCACCCATAGTGCTCCAGTCAAAAGTGAAGCTCATCGAGACTAGCGGCTATAGGGGCGAATTTGGAGCCGATTTCCATATTTGGAAGTCCGACCGTGAGTATCACAGCAACCAAAGAGCCAATCTGGAGCAAGACTGTTGAAATGAACGCCCTTCTGACCACACGGCTGGTTCATCAGGGAGCGCGCGCTTAGCAACGCTGTCAATCAAACCTGTTGCTAACGCTAGGGAAAGATGGCACCTGGTTTGTCACTTATTATGTTCATATCTTGATTTACAGACAAAATAGCGAAATTAAAAATGCCAGGATCGTGTACCATGGATTAATACGAACATTTTAAGAGCAAAGTGACAAGCCTGACAGCAGCAGTTGCGGGGAGAGGGGCGACACTTTTTCAATAGAAAGTGAATTGGAGTCAGAGTCGTGCTCACTATTTTGAACACAGCAGCTAACAGGTTAGCTATGTCCATTTATATATATACAGTCTATGGTACATACAAATCAGGAATATAAATAAACATGCATTCAAGGGTGAAATCTAAGTGATCTATGTGTAGTACTGCACTGAAAGAGAGCAAATATAATTAATTACATAGATTGAATGTAAAACGTAAGGCAGCTCTGACCTACTTATTCTGTTGGCCTAACTTATAAAAAACAAGATTGATTCAGATGAATGTAAGCAATGTACCGGCACTGAAGGTTATAGGGAGACGCTTAACTACCACACAGTACATTAAGTCATCATATCGGGGACGATCAGGTGCTTGTGCCTTTAGAAAACTGTACATGTTTTTGTTGTGTTAGAATAATCAAGTTAATATGCTGTTTGGAAATTGTGTTTTGCAATTTAATTTTGTGAATGAGCATATCTGGCATTACTGGAGAAGAAAGTAATATGTTTTTGTTTTGTTTTTTATCCAAATGTGGTCAAATTTTTGAGAACAAACTTAAAAAGTAGTGTAGTTTTGTTTTGTCCAATCAGCGAGCTCTAATAGCCATATATTTGCTAGACAGTAGTTTTAATTCTATGCATTTTTTGAGTAAAATTAACTATTGCTCTTCTCACTACTACCTCTGAACAATACCTGACCAGAAACAGAGCAGTGACTTACGATTTCAAAACCAGAAATAAGTTCACTTTATAAATTGACAGTTGCTTTTTAAACATACAGACTGTAGAGTTATAAAAATGTAACTTGCTTCTCCTTTAATGCCTGGCCCTACATGACCATGAGCTGGTGACTACTTCAGTTTAATCACGACCATCATGTATTGTATGTATGTACTGTATGTAGAAGTTGCATTATTTTCTCCAGTGTATAGAGATGTCACAGTCCTTTGTCACACAATACAGAATGCAAGTGAATGTAGTAGAAAGTAGAAAGCAGAATTTGGCTAATGCTACAGGGTGGCCCAAAAGTCACTGACAGGTGAAAAAAAAATCATAATTCTTTTGTTTCTAAATATTTTTCTTTTATTTTTTCAGAGCATTTAGAACTACACTTCCAACATTAATATGAGCAAATATATCACTGAGGAATGAACCCTGATTGTACAGTGGTACTTTGAGTCACATGGGTCAAATTCAGAAGCCCAGTGGTGTTACCATCGACATTTTAATACCAGAGATGCCCCAAGCGTAAATGTCATTAAAGGAATAATAAGTCGTTTTCAAAGACAGGGGGCAGTATGTGATCTCCACAGACCTGACTAGTCCTGATTTCTTCCTGTGGGGCTATCTTAAAGAAAAGGTGTTTGTGAATAAACCTCAGACAATAAACAACTTAAAACGTAATATCGAGGATCAAATAAGAACCATAAGCCCGGAAATACTTTAAAATGTTATGCAAGTGTGTTGGATCGAGCTATTCAGAGGCAAACCGAAAATGATGGACACTTCAAAAACATTATTTTAAAAAATGAGTTCATTTTTGCTTCCCCTACTTTAAGTAGTGATAAGTTCAAGTGTAAGTGAACAATTATAACCGTATATATTGCCAAAAAACTTGCAAGGTTCAGTTTACCTACAGCTAAAATTTTGTGAGTATAACTTAAGAATTATGGGAGATATCGAAGATTTAAAGGTGTCAGTGACTTTTGGGCCACCCTGTATTACTAACTGTGTGCACGTATCATACAGAAAAAAAAGTTATCTAATTGTTTTCAGATTGCATTCGGGGTTTAATATTCCTCTATTAATTGTGGTTCTGTTTCATGAGAAAAAAAATACACAAATGATGAAACAGATCATTTGTGTTACTATAAACCACCTAACAAATCTATAGTAATTATACTTGCACCCCATCTCTATAGGATTCTGTATTAGCTTTCAATTTGTGCTGATTGGCTAAAACTTGGTAGTACACATATAAATTTTAAAAGTACTTTTCAATTTGAATAGTACATTTTTTTTATATTGACTGATTTATTTTTGTGTTGTCACTGTTTTGTGTGGTAAACGGACACATCTCCCGTTTGCATTTCAGGAAGCAACGCAACCTACTACTGTTAACCTGTATGTCTCTGCTTTCTACAACTGATATTTTTATAAAACGCTTTCAAACTTGAACTGGAAAAAAAAAAAAAAAAATCAAAAAGATGATACAGTATTATATTTTGGTTTATCATTACAAAAAAAAAAAAAAAAAAAAAAAAAGAAACAATTCTTGCCATGGGTTTTGCAAATCACCATGGCTCCCTTGGACCCTCTCTATTACAGTGCCCCATAGACCAATAAGGGAGGAAGCCACTAAGGTTGGAATATTACCAGTGCTGCTTGTAAACTGATTTTTAGCCGAGTATCTACTACTTGGCATTCAGCGTACGAATTCAATCACCTCTTTTCATAGTACACACACGTTTATTGTTTTTCATTCCCCTAAAGTGCATGGTGTTATAATAGGATTGTAACGTTTCAGTGTATCGATTGCTAAGTGATGTTATCTGTTTGCACATTTTGCCTTTTTTGTATGAAAGAGAATAAAACTTAGACTAAATGTCCAAATTGTTCTTTATGCCAAACCTAAAAATGCAAATGCCACATCACACTAGCGTACCCCTGCAGCTTTTAACGCCATCCACATGTCATTAGTATGCTTCACAAGGCAGGCTTTTAACAGTAGAAAAGCAGACGTGCATATGACTGGTTTCCTGGGCCCTTTTCTACCACATAATGGACTAGCCTCACCTCTTTTGTCCTGTTGTGTTAGCGCACCTAGCATTGTGCACTCATAAAGGCTCCGCTGACAGCTGCTTGTTATTCCGATGAGGGAGCGCGACCTCTGCAACGACCCCGCAGTCCCAAATGTTGCAGAGACAAAATTATATTACCATTTTCACCCGGAATTCACATGTATTAATTTAAGAGGGACATGCGCCGCAGAGCAGTTCTAGGAATAAGTAGAGTGATGTCAGAGGTGACTGGTTAGTCCTAATTTTGCTACGAATTAAGCTCAATTTTCCATAGGAGGACGGACTTAGTAGAGTAGCATTTTTCACCCCCCTGCTGGGACTACATTTATCTCCACAGTCCTCTGTATGTTTGAGCCAATAGAGAGGCCTGTAGAGACACATATGACAGACATTTCAGTTGTCTAATAGACTTCAGGCATATCACCCCGAACATAAAGGCAAAGGTAATTGTCTAGTTACCTGCTGTAACTATACTTCTGTTCTGCTTTCAGACCCAGCAGGCCTGTCCTCTTTCTCCTGCATCTTGATTCTAAAGCAAAAGAGCCAATGTCCAAGGGGTCTTATGTAGGCCCAGTGGGGTTACTGTACTCTTACATGATTGGAGCAGTACATTATTTCATCTTTTATGTGCGAGGCTATGCCAATAGCAGAAAGACTGTAGAGGAATACACAGAGCTAGAGTTACACTGGGTAACTGACATGTATCTCCACACTCTCGCTGATAACCTGGATGAATTACGAGGGAGAGCGTGAATGAATCTGTGCTGTGTGTTTTGACAAGGCAAAATGAAAATTGTATGACTTCATTTTGTGTCCTCTTTACCGGTGGGATTTTGAACGATCAGGACTAGTCAGGAATATGTTTTAGTTTGAATGTTAGCCCCTCATGCAGTTGTTTTCCCATGATTCTTATGGCACTGTGAGCCTGATTGAATGAAAACTGCTTTCCCCGCCAGTAGCTTCTCTATTGGTTATTATCCACAAAATGCTTTGCAAACAGCACAGCTTATATCTGCAGTCGGCTGCACACTTGTAGTACACTTGCACTCTGTGCTGATCTCCAGGCTCCTCTGTGTTTGTTTGTTTGTTTGTGTGTGTTCTTTTGTGTGTGTTGATGTGTTTGTGTGTGTGCAGAGGCACATGTCTTTGTGCTCCCCACGGGTCCTGACAGCTGCTCATTATTCCCGTATATACAGGCCAAAGAGAGTGACCTCTGAAATGACCCTGGTTTGTCCACTCGAGCCAAACCAAATTATTTTTAAGAAATGGAAACAGGAAACCAGGAAAGCATACCATGACGATCAATACAAGACAGGCACAGCAGAGCAGTGGGAATAGCCATGTATATCTATAGATTAAAGTGTTATTGCTTTACCACACTTCAGTGTCCATGATTAATAAACAGTATTAGTATTGTAGACATAACACAGCCAAGGTAACAGGTAACATTTTAAATTCTCTGCAATATAAAACCATCTTAGAGAAGCAAAAAATCAGTCCAGTATATAAAAATAAATATATATTTATTAAGATAAATCACTTTCCATTTGCAAGTAATCGAGGCACACTACAATTTTTCATGAAAATTGACAACTGACTGACCAGAATGAGTTTTCAATGAGTGGGCAGAGAACATGGCAACTAAGACAGCATTTGGCAGTTCATACAATAAAGGGATTAAAGATGAACTATGAAACTTTCTTGGTGGAATCTCCATGGAGACAAGATGGTTTACTACCTGTGCACCTTTGAGCCAAAGTATAAGTAACTAACCAATGTTCACAACAATTCCCATAGAGCAGCTGTACCTGCTCAATAATGACAGATGGTTAGTTCAATGATGTAAAAAACAACAAAATTCATTTAAAGTGAGGGTAAACACACAAACTCCGCCCACAACCACATTTCAGAAAGAGCTGCAAAACTGGGCAGTACCTGGAGGAGTAAAGAAGAGAGCACGGGAGGAGGAGGGCGGGGTCCGGGGGTAAAGAACAGTGTGTTTGGTGTCCACATTTCAAACTCCGCCCCTGTAGCCAAGTGTTTGAAATGAGAAACATCTGGCTGTAATCAGGGCTGTTCTGTGTGCTGTCACAAACTACTTGAAATTGCAGTGGCCACAGAAAGCAAAACACATTTAGATGTAGATGTATTTGATGTGTGTAGATGTACCTAATTACTCAAAAAAATGCCAATAAAGAACCAGATACAGTAAATAATGCTACTGAAACACCACTGTCTTTAGTTTCACTTTAACTTCTAGTCCGAAATATGAACTCCCAGTTAATGTCGTTACTAGCTACCACCACATTTTCCAGTTCTTTTAACCCTTTTACAAATATCTCTCCTTCTGATTACTCATGTATGCAAAGAAGTTTAATCCGAGACAACTTTAGGACAAAATGACCTTCTTGACAGATGACAGTAACGCATATTCTTTTGTCTCTCTCCATAGGTTTTTGCGGTGTAGAGATATTTATAGCATCAGTACATCGGGGCCTTGCGGGTACTCAGCGGGGGAGCATAGGGACTCTCTCACACTTGTTGGTACAAAACCCGGCCTGGTTTACTGGCTGTGCTGGATAAGATAGTGAACCGTACCAAGCCAAGGGAGTCCATTAACCACTGAAGAAAATAGCTCTAATGGAAGCCTTATCTATAGCTATCTCTGGTTCGGCACAGCTCTCCAAGGTAAAAAGTGATTGGTGCTCCGGAGACCTCCACACTTCTGTAGGGTGGTACAAGTACTGCTTAGTGTAGGATTTTTGAGTAATGTAAGCGATTTCAAGAGCCTAAAGGTTGATGTTGAGTTACAGAAGCGCTCCCAGAATCATCTCAAGTCTTCAACTTGTTTTGCCACTGTAGGTAATTGCAGGATAGCGGGATAGTTGATTGGGAGAGGCAGACAGGAGTAATGACACATGTTTTGAGTTATGGCTGGTAATGGGGCCATAGAAAACACATTTTTCTAACAAGGATTCACAAATGACTATGTGTGCTACGTGTGTGTGTTACTCTGCTCCTTGGGCAAGCAGTTTAAAGCGAGAGTGCAAGAGACGATGTAAGAATACAGTATGGGTTGAGTGTTTGTCCACTGATCTGAAGATTGGCGGTTCAAATCCCGCACTCGACATAAAAAAAAATAAATAAAATAATTGGTTGAGTGGTCAGATCCACTGACCCACAGGTGGGCAGTGCGATTCCAGCCCTCACAGATAAATGCTGTCGTCCTGTCCTTGGGCAAGACACTTAACCCACCTTGCCCCCAGTGTCTGTGTACACTGTGTGAATGGGTGAGTGGTTCCTTGATGTAAAGCGCATTGAGTGCCTTGCAGGTGGAAAAGCGCTATATAAAAATGTGACCATGACCATTTATACCATTGATACCTTAAACTAACTTCCAGTGAGATTTTGTATGAATGCCAAAATATTGACAGTGACAGAAATGATTAAAAATGCAAGTAGACTGTATAAAGAAATAGACTAAGTGAGTGTGTTGTCACCCATAGCGTTCTGCTCCAGTCAAATGAAGCTCATCAAGGTTAACGTTTATAGGGGAAAATTGAAGCCAAGTTTCATTTTACCTTCAACAGCTGAAGCGAGGCTGTTGAAGGTAACGGTCCTGCCCGCACTGCTGGTTTAGCGGGGAGCGGGCGCTTAGCAATGCTGTCAATCAAACCTGCTGTTAGCGGGAACGACCTCGGGGAACGAAGACACCTCATTGGTCGGTTATTAATGTTTCTGTCTTGATTTACAAACAAAATGGCCAAAAAAGACCTTCAGGATCATGTAGAGCGGGTTTATACAAACTTTTTACGACCAAAATGACGAGCCTGACAGCAGCAGTTACAGAGTGAGGGGCTAGTTTTTCAATAGAAAGGGAATTGGAGCCAAAGTTGATGGAGCAGAAAGTGTGCCCATGATCACTTCCTATTTAGAACACGGCAGCTAGCAGGTTAGCTATGTCCTCTTATATATACAGTCTATGACGGCCAGCAGAATGTGACCAAATTACATTAAAATAAGTAAGGGTAAACCTTGTTCAAAGTTTTTCTGCTGCGTCTATTTAATTGAAATTTAATAAATTAATTATTAATTTGATTAATGTATTTGGAAAAACAATTTGTACAATCAGCCTTGCATTTTCATGCTTTGCTACATGTTACAGGCCAAATCTCTAATGTAATTTAAGTAAGTTTGCCCCCCCTGGTCTATGATGTCAGTGGAAGAAAATGTTTTGAAGGACCTGTATCTAACTTTTAATGTTTTAAAATAATTTAGTTCACACAGCATACAGAATAAAGCATCTAAGAAATGTAATTCAGACTTCCACAAATAATGGAAGTCTGAATTACATTTCTTAGATTTAAAAAGGCATTTTGAAGGATGAGAACCCTGTGGAAACCTCTGCCTGTGACAATCTCAGGCAGTATAACACTATAACAGTGCTTTTATGCATCTCTTCATTGACTTATTTGTGTGGGATTGTTTCTTATGCTGTTTGATTGAATGTCAGGCATAGGCTCCAAAAGAATTACCATCCCCTTGGGGTTGAATACAGTTTTTTGAATCTGAAATGTAGTAGCATATGGCCATGCATTATAATGTCACTAGGATATGTTTGTTATCTATCCACATTTAATTTGCATATTGCTTTTGTGCCCCTGGGCAAGACACACACTTGCTTGTATGTGCCTTTAAGTGTCTAGAAAAGCCATACACAATTAGAAGAATGCATCATTATTATTATTATTATGGTACTTTTTAATAAATGGATGAATACATATTACTGCACACAAGACATATAGTGCTTTTGTCTGCTATATAGGTATATTTTTTATCGCAAAAAAGAAACAAGCCCTGTCACTTCCGGCTTGTAAAATTGCACAGTGCTGTTAGTGTTTCACCAATTAAGAAAACAAATTAGAAACGAAGTAAGTACAGAGCAGTGGGCGTATGTCGGTAGAGCTGAAAACAGGTTGATCAAAGCAGTGATGACTTGAATACAGGAGAATAAAGACACAAACATGCACGAATCACTCTAAATATAACTTTGAATGGGTAAATGAGAAAGAGAAGCAATATAGCATAGTTAAAGGTGCTAAAAAGTCCATTTTGCCTTATAGGTTTCCTTTAATACTTCCCTCAGTGTGCTATCTCCAACCTGCAAACCCACTTCCCTTCCTTCCCTAACACAATTCTTCTCACATTTTCTGTATCTAATGTTTTTAATCTTTCCAAATGGGCTCCTCTGAAGGTTAATTTGCATGACCACCTAAGACCTTCCTGCTAGGACTGGAACGCTGCTTAAATCTGATTGTGAGGGTTCTTTCCATTAGACCAAGGAGCTCTTCAAACCCGTGCTTCGACTGCTAAGACACACACCTGTGTTTTTTTTCCCCCCTCCTCTCCGGGATGCGCCTGATTGTATTCTGGCTCTCCCGGCTT
This sequence comes from Periophthalmus modestus, assembly GCA_019594935.1. NCBI lineage: Eukaryota > Metazoa > Chordata > Actinopteri > Gobiiformes > Gobiidae > Periophthalmus > Periophthalmus modestus. The sequence goes on along the minus strand of JAIEZT010000009.1, from coordinate 21,480,233 downwards.
TCCGTGCTCAACACTCGGGGTTTTCATCAGCTAAGTGAATCCAATATTGGTTAGGAAGTGTGGGAGGGGGTTGGAGGAGGGGCCAATCAGGACGGTGTCGGGGCCTGTCTTCTAATTGTGGAGAGGACTGAAGCTGCCTGGCGCTTTTGCCAAAACAAGCCCTTAATTAGTCATTGTGAATGGCCATTGTCTTAATAGGAGGATGCTACACGCTTTGTACGTCAAGCTAGGTCGACATTATGAAAAGCGAAAGGTGAAATAAATATCGCATCATTTTCATTCATTAGGTTATTCCGCTGATACCGGGGTTGCCAGGTTTCAGCGACACAACCTGCACAATAATGCCTGCAAAACCGCCCAAAAACTACTGTATTTATGAAAGTAGCACAAATAGAAGTTCCACATGGTGCGGATGGCTTTGAATATGAAGATTTATCACTGAAATTCAGGTGTTTCAGTAGGGTTGTTCTAAAATCAATGCATTTTACATGGAAAATACCTCTGGTCAAACCCATAGCAGCCGTTACCCAATTCCATGGAGAAACTGTGGACCTGGCAACCCTCATCGATACAGTAGGAATGACTGACTCTGGTGTTCTTATTTTTTTAGTATAGTCATTGTAATTTTAGGCTTCCATGTAACAACATAAATCGGATAGAATCTTATTTAAAACAAAACGATATGAATGCACCAAGCTTTTCTCTGATTGGTTAATCTGTTTGTCAATCACAGCTGTGTGATGTAAGACTTAAACCCAGAGCATGTAGTCTCGTCTAGCTCAGGAAATAGTGCTTCAACTAATTCACAAGAACAGAATATAGCCAAACTACTGTTTTTATAGACTGTTGGTTTGGTCCATCACTTTTTATACCGCCTCCGTTTGTACTGATGGAGAAGTACTTAGACCTCGTAGTTAATATACCTGTGACCCGCTCGCCTACTTCAGTCTATGCTCTTGTCAGATCCATTTCATATTCATGGATAGAGTCTCAGGAGTAGTCTGTATTGATCTGCTCAGAGGAACAAGCCTCTACTATGTGATCATGTCCCTTTAGCAGCGGAGGTGGTGATTAGGAGGAGGGGCCTGCTCGCTGCTTTCACTCCTAATTGTGTAGTAATCAATCGCTCATCACCGCGAGAGGGCCCTGCTTGTTTCCTTCTATTTCTGAACACTGCACGACAAGTTAAGGCCTGTTTAGTCCCAGTGTAAGGATACCAAACGCGTCGTGCTTTTCACTGGTTTGAAATAGGCCAGTTGGTTTTAATTAATGTGTACTATTTGTATTGTGCTTGTTTTTAGATAGTGAGTATTTCCTGATTTATGTTATAATGTTGTTTCCTCATCACAAACAGACCTGGAGTTGTGTTTTGTTTCATTCGCACATGTTTAACACACAAATCCTGCATCTTTAGGCCGAGTTCTTCTCTCAAACAGAAAACACTCATTGTTCCACTTTGTGATGTCATCATGTAGTAATACAGGAAGTGCTCCACCATACATCTTCGCTAGAATCATTTGGATCATAATTTCAGCCTTGGAGTTTCTAATCTCTACTGAACAAAAGGTAAAAGTAGCTGTTAACTTGAAAACTACCACTTCATGACATCACAAGGTGGAACAGAGCGTTTGGAGCTTTGGATATGTAGACAGAAAATAATAAAGTGTTACTCAAACATGTGTGAATGAAACAAAACACAACTCCAGGTATGTTTTTGATGAGGTAACAGCGTTCTAACATGGCTTAAAGCTCACAAGAGTCAATTTTGCCTAATATAGGACCTTCAAATGTGAGGAATAACGTTTTTCTGTCGATTTCAGTGATACAAATTTAGCGCAATTGCCAAAGAAATGAACTCAAAACAAAATATTACATCTTTTGAATGGGCAGAGTCTTCAATTTAATGCGTACATTTAATGTTTCTATGTCTACTACATCAACTAAGCACTAAACAGATACAAAAATCGATTTCGTTTTATATTAACATGTTTTATTCAAAAGATCCAAGGCGACAGAAAAAACATTGTGTGCTTGAGCCCTCAGAGCACCCTCTTGGCTTGGCCCAGGCTTATGAATGAATCTCATCTGGCCTCCCATGCCCCCACACTGACCACATGTTAAAATATGCATACATCTACATTGTCTTTAAAATATGTATAGGGCATAATTGTCAACTTAATATTTTATGTAATTTGTGTTCATTATTGATGCCGTTGAAAGCCATGTTGTGTAGTGGTGGCACGGTTTTATATATTAAAACATATTGCTCCTATACTGTAGCGTAGAGGTTAAAAATAACTTTTATTATAGCTTTATGATAGTCCATGCATTGTGCTAACAGCTGCTGGATTTAAGGGGTATATTTATTAAGCGTTTGTGCACGGGCTAAATGCATTGGAAACGCTAAAAAAGGTGGATGCATTTAGATTTGCATTTCTTATAGACGCTTTACGGACACGGCAGAGGTTTTGATCCTGAGACCAAATGAAATGGGCAAAAAAGAAAGAGGAGAAAATGCAGATTAGGTTTTTTTAGCAGGCGCAGCTTCATTTATCAAGACGACAGGAGCAAAAACTTTGAGGACATTTAAAACGATGGAAACACAGTGTGAACGATTGTCGGAGGATAGACAGTCGTGAAAGGACTTTTTGGGAACTTTTTTTTTTTTTGGGATCTGAATCTTTTGGATCCGTTAATTTCAAAGATTGGTTCAAAATACTGGTGCTTTTACTATTTATTTGTATGACAGAAGGCAAAGCGAGAATCTATTTTATCTACCGTTTAATCACAGAGAGAAATGACCAAGGTTAGGATCTGTTTAAATGATTCAAACTGACAGCGGAGAGTGTTTATCCTTTGAAATGATGAAAAACGAAATAAAACCTTGCACAGTAAAAAAAATAAATAAAATTTAAAAATAAAAATAAATACATTAATTAATAATAATCATAATAAACTGACTGTTATAATGATGTTAAATCTGTTTTGTGCACAAAGCTAGTCTGCGCTGCTTCTGTGCTGATTCTTGTATTGGTTTAGCGTTAATCAGGGTAAAATGTATAAAAATAAGAAAGACAAGATTCAGTTCTTTTCAAAAATGAGATTTCCTCTTTTGAAGGCAGTTGCAGAAGAACCTGTGTCCCTGTCCCTCGTAATCCACAGAAGAGACGAGTTTCCCAGCACCAGTCCTCTCCAACAGATCGTCTGCAGCTACTTTTAATTGTATGCAGCGCCTGTAGGAAAAGCTACAGACACAATCAGGCACATGAGCATATATAAGCCCTCATGGTGTGCAGGCCTGTGTGTGCTACAGAGCAGAAACAGATCATTCCTTTTGCTCAGACTCTAAACTCTCATTTACATTCTTTCATGCTCTCATTTTACTTCAGGTGCAACACGCCCACAACGGCACATGCACTTTTTCAGTTTGCACTCGTAATTTAGCACCTGTCTTAGTAAATATATGCCCCTATATCTTTTAGATTTAGGAGCATATTGAAGTAGAACAGCCACGCCACATGTAGCCTACAGAATTCAAGTATTTTTCGGTGTGCTGCTGTAGCTACTGAAAGTACATGAGAGCGGGGTTGTTTGCAATAGTACAGGAGTAGACTGTAGGCAGCGGGGTCAGAGATAAGGTGAGCCGCACGAGTAGAGGTGAGCCGGGTCGGAGGGTGTGAGGTTCGTACCGGTCCTGGGTCTGATGGGGAGCAAAAACATCAGAAACTCAGAAAAGAGTAGTGATGTTACGGTCTGTGTCGAGGCTTCGATGTGCGTGTCGAGTAATCAGTAAAAATTCAGGCGAAGTGCGGTTCGGAGCGTGGTTTTAGACGACGTAAGCGATGACGTTCGAACCTTCCTGAAGCACCGTACCACGTGACTGACTCAGGAAGTGGTTTGCTGGTTTGGCGCGTGAACCGTGTGTCATTTGAATCCAGGTCCAGATCCAGGCTCTGACACAGAAGGGAGGGAGAAAACAGCACAAAACACGAGGCAGACTGGGATCTTAATCTGTGAAATTAAATAGTTTCATATCTCCAGGGAAGACACAAGACACAAAGAAGAAACACCAACCCAGGTACTGTCTTTTGACCGTGTCTTTATGGAAGGTATGGCAAATAAAGGACACTGTCATTCATATTAATGGAGCATCTGGACAACTAAGCATCTAAAAACTAGAGCATAATCTAAAATTGTAACCCGTAACTCCTATATAAATGAATAAAGTAAATCCCTGTAATAAACCAATAATCATTTAATCATAAATATTGAGCTAAAAAGATGGTGCATCTCAAAAACATGAACATTCTCTGCGGCCCGACTGCAGGGGCCTTAAATTTCAAGTCACAGACGCAGATGATAAAACAGATGACAGAGTGGAAATAGGAAAACAAGTTTCAAAGCCTGAAATGTGATTTGTTTTTGTGACCTTCAAGGCTACCGTACACTTTGCACTTTTATGACTAAATTAAACTAATTTAAGAGCAACTACAGTGACAGACGCTGGATTTACTAAAACATTAACTACCAGCATTCGTGATATTTTTCAGTCATATATGAATAAAGTCTCATTACTGCGTTTGTTGGTGTTCGCCATGGAAACGAGCACGGACTTCACAGTAAACACAAAAGATGGATCAAATGAACTGAAACTACATTGTGCACATATAATATAATGTAAAAAAAATAAACACTAGGTCAAGCTAATGTGACTTTAGAGCTACAGTGAAGGTTAGAATTCTATGGCAGAATTTGCTGTTTGTGTCCAGTATATGGTTAACTTCTTCAGTAAAAGCATTTCACACATATTTTGAGGTCTTTTAAGGCGTCAAATGTATTGATTTTGATGAAGAATTGTGCTGAATTTTGTGCAGTAGAAACAGTTGAATCAATTTGCTTTTTTCTCGCTGTTTTTATTTGCATATTTTTGTTTGCTCAAACTATGAACTTGATAAAAATAAACCCTCAGCCTTCTCAGCAGGTCACAATAAGCAATCAGCAGCAAATAATGATAAAAAAATACCTTTCAAAATCAAAAATGGAGTGGAGTACAGACACCTGCTCTGAAATGTAGTAAAAAGTAAGTAAATATCCACTTTAAAATTTACTAGAGATACCTAAAATTTGTTACGTAACCCACAAAGTTCAATGTTTTTGTTCTGTTTCTGGTTATTGTTTTACTCTCAAGTCAAAAAGTATTGGCGTTACTCAAACTCAAAGGGAAGATTATAGAGCTTGAGATACAATGTCAAACAAATGTACATTACTAGAACATTCTTACAATACATTGCTGGGTCACTACTGTAAAAAAATGTATCACACTAGAATGCCAATGAACGCTATGTTTGCTATTGTGTATCTTAAAATCTTTATTGGTTTAATATTAGGGTAAAAAAAAAATCAAAATGCTAAATTATACCTTTACTTACTGCTAAAAGCTGTGGATAGGCCAAATTACAAAGATGAAGATGATGATGAACAAGGTCAAGCCCTCTGCATTTTGAGAGATTAACAGCAACAGCAGCACTAGTAGCTCAGTTGGTAGTGTTTGTCCACTGATCCGAAGGTTGCCGGTTCGAATCCCGCTCTCGACATAAGAGATTTCTGACCTGCCTTCCGCCACAATGAGACATGCTCTGCTAAACCTCAAAATGCACATACAGTCTCAGTTCCTTTTACATACATTTACTTACTAATATACTTTATATTACACAGAATTGATTCTTCTGAGTTTTAAGCCTTGTTAGAATGTAATTACCTCCTCAAAAACACACCTGGACTTGTGTTTTGTTTCATTCACACATGTTTAAGTAATATTTTATTATTAGTCTGTTTACATCTCCAAAGCTCAAAATGCTCTGTTCAACTTGTGATGTCATGAAGTGGTAGTTTTCAGTTTTCCTTTACATTTAGTTCAGTAGAGATTGGCAATTCCAGGACTGAAATTATCCAAATGATTCTAGTGAAGGTGCGTGGAGTTTAAAAACACAGTGAAGCACTTCCTGTATTACAACATGACATCACAAGGTGGAACAGAGTGTTTTTTTTGTTAGAGAAGAACTCAGCGTGATTGAGAGTAAAACAAATCTTTGCTGAATTAAGGAGGGAGTATGGGACAATAAACCGGGACGAGGGGGCCGTTTTACTCTCACACACCTGGGATACTGTCCTGAAGCAGTCGGACTGTAGATGGCGCTGTCGTCCTATCTCCACCGGTAGGAAGACAGCGCTAAAACCTGTTTAAATCAGCTGACCGGACACGTCACAGCAACATCTAGCTAGTGAGCAGTCAAAACTGTCAAGTATGAATACAAACTCAACTTTGAGCTTGAAAATTAAAACATGTGTGAACATAGTGTAATATTGGCCCTTTAACCCGATGGAATCTCCTTGTCTGCTCGTGGTATGGTCTCACGTTACACGCCGAGTCCTCTGTTTCGGTTTGAGTAAACAAGCCCATTCTCAGACCATAATGGCATGTCTTTCAGGGGGTGAGACAGTTTGTTTTAAAGTACAAAAATCAATACAGTGGCTGCAGAAGACGAGGGAGCAAAATCTATCGAGACGAATCGGCGAGCGAGCCAGAAGATGCGTCCCTGCCCCGTCTCTGATTGTAGAGATTACTTAGGGGGGGGAAAAAATTGAATTGGAGGCGATGGCTTGAAGTGATTGGCTGATCTCCCCACAGGATGACCTCAAGTGTTATCCTAGCAATGTTTGGAGAAGTAGTGGACAGAGCGCGCTACATGTCCTACATCGAGCTGATTAGATTAATAAATCAATCTCCTCATCCCCATCCGCCTCGCCACGTCTTGCCGGGTCTATTTTTATGAAACGGGTTATGGAGGATCATCATGGGAAGTATTTCTCATTATTGACTAAGTGAACTCTGACATTCGGGCGTGGCAATGGCATACGCTGGATTGATCATCGAGTGAAATGAAAAATGGTCAGCAACAGGCACATAATGTTTTCTGAACGAGTCTGAGCAAAATGGATTTTTCTCTTTGATAGTCTGTTATTCTATTATACGTGTCTATGGGACGGGTTATATGAGTTACGAGGTATGTGCTAAAGCTAAAAGTGAAGGCATCGGCACTATATCGCAATATTTAGTACAGATAGGACAGTATTTAGTCTACAAATTTAATCCCAATTGGACCAAAATTATCATTAGCTGTTGTTGCTACCTGGTTATCACTATAAAAGGGAGTGTGACGTCACCTATAGCGTTCAGTTGCAGCCAAATGAGGCCAACTGAGGCTAGCGGTTATAGCGGCTAATCTGCAACCAAGAACCATATTTGGAAATCCGTGTGCGCAACCAAAGAACCAATCAGGGGGCAAGATGTTGAAGGTACTCGCCCCTTCCTGCCTGGGGTGGCCGCTCAGCAAAGAGGCAGGATACCTGTCAATCAAACCTGTTGCAAATGCAAGTGGCAGATGACCTCAGAGAAAGAAGGTTCCTGATTGGTCTGTTATTAATGTTTAAAACTTGATTTAGGGACAAAATAACAAAATGAAAACACCAGGATTATGTAAAGAGGTTTAAAATGAACATTTAAGACTAAATCCAAATCCAAGGCCATGGTTCTCGACCAGAAAAAGGTGGTTTGCCCTCTCTGGGTGGGTGGTGAGTCTCTGGCTCAAGTGGAGGTGGATCGGTGCAGCATCTGCATAGATGCAGTCACTGTATCGGTCTGTTGTGTTAAAGAAGGAGCTGAGTCGAAAGGCAAAGCTCTCGATTTACCGGTCAATCTACTTTCCTACCCTCACCTATGGTCATGAGCTCTGGGTAATGACAGAAAAGACATGATCATGGATACAAGTGGCTGAAATGAGTGTCCTCCGTAGGGTGGCCGGGCGCACCCTTAGGGATAGGGTGAGAAGCTCAGTCACACAGGAGGAGCTCGGAGTAGAGCCGCTGCTCCTACACATGAAGAGGAGCCAGCTGAGGTGGCTCGGGCATCTGCTCAGGATGCCTCCTGGACGCCTCCCTAGGGAGGTGTTCCGGGCATGTCCCACTGGGAGGAGGCCCCGGGGAAGAGACCCAGGACACGCTGGAGGGACTATGTCTCTCGGCTTGTCTGGGAATGCCTTGGGGTCCCATCTGAGGAGCTGGAGAACATGTCTGGGGTGAGGGAAGGCTGAGAGTCCCTGTTTAGACTGCTGCCCCCCCGACCCAGCCGGGAGAATAGGGGTGGATGATGAGCCCGACATTATATGGCAATATTTAGTACCCTCTGAGTCCAGAGTGCGTACCTCTTATTTCAAACCAACATTTTCTTCTTAGGACTAAATTCTATACTGAGGGAAGGTTGGTGGTTTGATCACCAGTGTCCTTGGGCAAGACACTTACATCTACTTGCTAGTATTTATGCATTAAACTTGATGGTTTATTTTTGGTGGTAATAAGATGAGGCAACAGGACACAGTGCATAAACTTGCCAAAAAATTCTCTTCTCGATTTCCAATTCCATATTAATTAAACTGAGACTATCTTTTATTAAATTCAACAAGATTTTCATTCATCTTTATTAGCCATGAACAAAATACCAAAATTCAGATATTTAATTTGAGAAGCTTTGACTAGTATAATTTCTAAATTATATGCAAGCGGACAAATTGCACTTGTTCCACAGTCAGATAAATTAGTTCAAAGTGAGGAAACAAATTTTGAAACTAATCACAAGCATCAGTCATCTAAAACTAAGGGAATAAATCCAGTGAGCCCTGCAGACCAATAGGGGCCCAAGTTTTGATTTTATTATACTGTAATTATTTAGTATAATTATAGTTTCTTTTGAATCTTATTTTGGTGAAATGTTTACCAGTCATGAAAAATATTTTCTTAGTAGTTTGTCAAAATTTGGAGCCCCCAAAAAACTTGCACAGAGCTGCAACTTCCATAGACTGTTTTTGGTTCTCATCCAACAAAATACCTTATTAAAATGCGTAGGTGACATTCTTAAGTGTCCTGTCCTGACTTTACTTTATTCCAGTCTAGAGTAATGCCTTTTACAATATGCAACGTAATATATAAGCAGATTTTTGAGAAAGGAAGGCAAGGCAAGTATAGCACAATTCGTACACGGAGTAATTTATCATTGATCATTGGACAAAGTGGGTGGAGTTTGGTCAGTACCATGTGCAAAGTACTGCACTGTCTCTCATATTTCAACATTAAAGTGAGAGAAGACTCCAACTGGGCAGGACAGTTCACACTAAAACATGTTCTACACTCATGGTTCAAAACGTGGGACAGCACCTTTAAAACTAAGACATTTAAAGTGGAACTAAATATGAAATCCACTTTTTCACTACCAACCTGGGTATATGGTCATTTAATAGCAATATCTATTGTTTGTAGTCATTTTTAGCAACTTTATAGCTTGGTCAAAAATGCCTAAATCTACGTCTGTGCTGCCTTCGGTGGCCTTTGCAGTTTCAAGTAGCTGGTGACATCACAAAAGACTGTCCTGATTACATTCAGTCACCTGGTTGCAGGGGCAGAATTTGAAATGTGGATACCTGTTAGACCAATCACGGTGTTCCTCATATGTTCAGACCCTAACTTTTCTCTCCCCTCGATCTTTTCTTCTAGTCCACTGCACGGTTTAGCAGCTCTATTTGAAATGTGGTTGTGGGCGGAGTTTAAGTCCCACTAAAGCAGATATATCAGATGTAGCAGATATATCTTCTGCTTTAGTTATCTTGCAGTACATTAGCTTTCCTGCTTCTGTCATCCTCTCTAAACTTTTCTCATGCAAACAGATCATATTTTTCCTACTCTGAGTATCTCTTTGGAGTCATGCATCTTGAGAACTCATCTGCATACGTTCTAATTTACTGGCCCATGTTCCTCCTGGTGTGTGACTGGAACAAGCTTGGACCTTCACCTCCTCCTTGTTATTCTCCTGACAAAGCCGGCGTGTTGAAAAGATTAAAAAAAACAACAGCTCTTGGGTTTCGAGTCTTTGAATGATAGCTTGAATAAAGTCCTCCTCAAACTCCCATTCAACTAATACATACATAGATAGCGCAACATTTTGGGGAGTGAAAGTGATATGCAGTAATTGCTTCTTTTTAATGACAATGCTGTTATGTTTCCGGGTGGATCTGTGAAATAAGGCAATTAAAGATGTGGAACGGGCGGTTTTAAGTTCTGGCTGGCTGGTCAGTCAAAACTAATAGACTTATTTTTTCTTCCTGTCCCTAATGAGAGTGGGTTTGCAGGCTGGATGACCCATGTCCTCTTACACTCATTATGAAAACACAGATAGACTTGCACCATTCTGAAACCAACCTGGCATTAGCGAAGACTGGAACAATACGAAATATGCAAATAGAAATGTTTTGCCAATCTTAAAAAATGCTGAACATTTGAGTGAAACATTTGTAAAGTTATGAAAACACCAGTGATTATATTATAAGCAGCTCTTGCTCGAGCATGGTTAAACTTTACTAGCAAGGTCCCCGCTATAACAACAAGTGGGGGATTCGATTTATTATGAAATGAAATGTGATGAAGGACTGAGGGACACTGAATGCACAAGTGAGGCATAAACAAGTTGATATAATCCCTCGTTTGTCCAAGAGCGCTCCATCGTAGAAAGGGTTTCAAAGGTAGTCATCTGGGCAGTGTGATTGAATGTTTTTGATTATTAATGGCTTTCAAATGTCAGAAATGTCTTGAATTCTACTTGACTACCTTTGAAACTCTGTCTACCAAGTGCCAAGTGCTCTTTCGTATCCGATTTTGAACATGTGAAGTGACTGAAGAACATGTTTGAACACGCGGTCCCTTCTGTCTCGCCGATGATGAGCAACTCTCTGCGACAGAATGTTTTTTTTGGAGCTCTGCCTACTTAACCTATTTCCTCACTCTGATATTACACCACGACTAACAAACAAACCATCCCAGATAGTAATAGTAAGCTCTTTCTACAGATTTAATCCCAATTGGACCAAAAATGTGTCATTGGCAGTTGTTGCTACCTGGTTATCGCCATAAAAGTCGACTGAGGGAGTGTGACGTCACCCATAGCATTCAGTTGCAGCTAAACGAAACCAATTGAGGCTAGCAGTTATAGCGGCTAATCTGAAACCAACACCCATATTTGGAAATCCGAGTGTGCAACCACAGAACCAATCAGGAACAAGGTTGTTGAAGGTGGGTGCTCAGCAGGGCCTAGCTTTCAGGGGGCCCTAAGCAGCATGTGTCTCTGGGCCCCTTGGCAGTGGATGTACCTGGGCTCAGCTATTGGTGACTCGCATTTGACAACATTACGACCATGTTCTCATCACCTTGTCCAATTGTGTTTTTATTTAAATGACCAAAAGACTGAAATCTTTTAATCTAACTTGTAAAACAGCCACTCAAAGGTACGTCAGTGGCCTTAGCGTACCTCGGGGGTGCTCCCCACACTTACGCCTGGTTCAAGAACAAATGTGAGCAGCAGATATTTTGCTACTATATATAAAAAAACTAATGTAATCTGTATAGAGAGGGATATTTAGGCTCCTGTAAATACCTGAGCACTGTTTGTAGTATAACTTTACATATTATATTATTTTCAATACAAATGTATGGGGGCCCCCTGCTGGCCTCGGGGCCCTAAGCAGCAGCTTAGTCTGCTTATACGCTGGACCGGCCCTGGTGCTCAACAAAAAAACATGATAGCTGTCACTCAAACTGTTACAAACGCTAGCGGCAGATGATCTCTAAGTGGTCTGTTATTAATTTTAAGCTTGATTTAGGGACAAAACAGAAAACTGAAAACACCAGGATCATGAAGAGTGGGTTAACACGAACAAAAGACCAAAATGACGAGCCTGACAGCAGCAGTTGCAGAGAGAGGGGCGGCAGTTTTTTAATAGAAAGTGAATTGGTGCCAGACTCAGATGGAACCACTTGGCACCCATGTTCACTTCCTATTTGGAAAGCGTTGGCTGGCCGGGTAGCTATGTCAGTCTGTATACAGTCCATGGTTATCACACAGCAAAACGGCTTACAAAATGCATGGGCCATATCCTTTAGTCTCATTTTCTTTCTTAATTAGCAAGGCATTTATTTACCCGGACTGCTGAACCACTGTGAACTGTGAATAAATAAACTAAAAGAGATATAGGACTGATACAGGACCTTTTAGTCTCTCGCTCTTCCACAGTATATCCTCTACATTGAAAGCATATTTAGATTCAGAGAGATTTTTTCCTCAACAAATCTATGCGGCAACGCTCCATTGATTCAATAAACATTTCATCTCCGTTCATTCATTTGTATGTGCGAGCCGTTGTCGTAGCCCTCGCTCACTTTCTCTAATTGGGTTATTACAATATCCCTTTGCCTGGTGGGGGAAATCTCTTCTTCTTGTCTATCTTGAGTTTGTTTTGACGAATGAATCAAAGAGAAACACTTGGAGGCAGATCAACAAAGCAGCGGCGTGAGCTCGGTGGGACGGCTCACTCGGAAGGCTCTCATGACGGCCGCGCTGCTGTTTTTAGAAGCTCTCATTTGTACAGTGTAGCTACCGTGTGATAGATCCTCCCGCAAAGAACACAGGCTTAATGACAAAGAGGTATTCTGCCTGGAACTGAAGCCGCTGGACAACATTATCGATTCACTGGAGAAGCTGAGACAATGGAAAAATCATCAATGGAGATATTTAGAGGACACTTGGGGAAGAACAAAAAGGTCACCAAGAGCCAGGAGAAAATTGAATTAGAAAGTGGAGATACTGAGTGAGGATTCTAGGGATAATGCAAGATCAGTCCGCTGTGTGCAAACAACAAGTTGGCTCAGATATAAAGGCAAAGTACGCTTTCTATTGATAAAGGTTGGATACTATAAGTTGTGGGTGTTATTTAGTGACGAACATGGATTTGTTTGGTTGTGAGTGACTTTAGTAGAACCATATGTAATATTTAAGGTGGTAGACTGTATAAAAGTAGATTTAAGTGGACTAAAGTGGACTAAGGAAGTGTGACGTCACCCATAGTGTCGGCTCCAGCCAAATAAAGCTCATCGAGGCTAGCAGTTATAACGGCGAATTTGCAGCCAAGTTCCATATTTGGCATTCTGACCGCGAGTATCATAGCAACCAAAGAGCCAATCTGGAGCGAGGCTGTTGAAGGTAACGTCTCTTCCCACCCGCACCACTGGTTTAGCAGGGAGCGGGCAATCAAACAGTCCGACCTGACACACTGACACCCAAAAAGGTGTCAATGTGTCAATGTGCCCATCAGGATCACAGAAGAACAACATTTTTGACTCCATTTCTGTATTAATACTGATCTACCACCTTTCTGTTTCTTTCACCATCATCCATCAACCATTAAAGCCTCTCAAAGAATTGTTGACTTGTTGGTCACATGAAATTTTTACACAAACAAACTTACTTTATATCAGATTTTAGCTATAAAACCTTTCTTAAAATCTCCATTGAATTTAATGGCATTCCCACTTAACCACAAATAAGTGCAACCACAAAGAAACCACACTTGAGTCGCCTTTAGTGGCAAAAGGAAGTGAGGCGGAATAAGGTCATTAGTAGTGTGACCCAGACAGTCCCAGTTTGGAGCCCTGTGTACCCTGTCCCAGCAGATTTATCCGAAACTATTGATTTGTCTCAGTTATACAAAAAATATATACAGTATTACATGCCTATTTTTGACCAGTTTGAGCCCCACCAATGGAAAGAAGGGAATATATTGTCACTTGTTTAGCTAAAATACTGAAAACCATGCTTGCAAATGTGCATAAGGCAAAAAAAATGCACCTATAGAAGTCGCCCAGATTATGACTGAGTTTTAAATTTTTTTTCTGGTCACCCTAGTCATTAGTCAAATCCAGTTTCTTTTAGTTTGCACCTCCATTTAAATTTCTTTTTCTTTCTTTTTTGTTAGGAAGGTAAACCAAGCACACTTTTCTTTGGATTTCCTTGTGCAATATGCTTCTCTTTTGGTGTAGTACACACACTGTGGACCAGGGGTGGGCAAACTTTTTGACACACAGGCTACAATAGGTTCTCAAATTTGACAGAGCGGCGGGGCCAGGATATATAACATTAGAGATAACATTAGAGATTTGGCCTGTAACATGTAGCAAAGCATGAATATGCAAGGCTCGTTGTACAAATTGTTTTCCAATTGTATATTCAATTTCAGTTAAATAAACACAGCAGAAAAACTTTGAAGGTTTACCCTGACCTATTTTTATATAATCTGGTCACGTTCGGCAGGCTGGATTAATAAGGCCAAAGGCGTGTGTGGCCCCCGGGCCGTAGTTTGCCCATGTCTGCCATAGACCCACGCTACCTGTCCAAACAAATCCATAATGAAATATATATGCAGTTCACTAACTCTGACTCAGAAACTGCAACTATATAGTTCTGTGATTGAAAAGGCCAAACTTGAACGTATCTAAATCAGAATCAAAATCAGGTCCTGGGTGATGCAGGTGCCCAGGAAGCGGAAGGAGTCCACGGTGGTGATGGGGGAGTCGGTCAAGTCAAGGGGAGGAAGGGGGGCTGTGACTTTCCTGAAGTCCACAATCATCTCCACTGTCTTCTGGGTCTTGAGCGCCAGGTTGTTGCTGCTGCACCAGGACACCAGCCGATCCACCTCCCTCCTGTAGACAGACTCATCCCCGTCCGAGATGAGCCTGATGAGGGTGGTGTCATCCGCAAACTTGACCAGTTTGACGGAGTTGTGGCTGGAGGTGCAGCAGTTAGTGTACAGGGAGAAGACCAGGGGGAAAGGTACACAGCCCTGTGGAGATCCTGTGCTGATTGTCCGAGGGTCCGAGACATTCTTCCCCAGCCGCACGCGCTGCCTCCTGTCCGTCAGGAAGTCAGTGATCCACCTGCAGGTGGAGTCAGGCACGTTGAGCTGAGCGAGCTTGTCCTGGAGCAGAGCAGGGAGGATGGTGTTGAATGCAGAGCTGAAGTCCACAAACAGGATCCTGGCGTAGGTTCCTGGGGAGTCCAGATGCTGGAGGATGAAGTGAAGGGCCAGGTTAATGGCGTCGTCCACAGACCGACTGGCTCTGTAGGCGAACTGCAGAGGGTCCAGGAGGGGGGAGGTGAAGGATTTGAGGTGGTGCAGGACCAGGCGCTCAAATGACTTCATGACTGCAGACGTCAGCGCCACAGGTCTATAGTCATTAAGTCCAGTGATCCTGGGCTTCTTGGGGAGAGGGACAATGGTGGAAAGCTTGAAGCAGGTTGGGACATGACATGACTCCAGGGAGGTGTTAAAGATGTCTGTGAAGACAGGAGCCAGCTCCTCAGCACAGTGTCACAATGGTTGCAACAGATGTACATTTCAAGTTTTTTTTGTTCCAGCAAAGGGGGAAATTCTACACTCCAGTAACTGGGACTCTGTTTAAAATGTCTACTGGGCCTGCCGATTTCTTCAGTCTAATTGCATCACATTGGAAAAGGAATATATTTTTAGACCTGAATCCCAGGACAGTTTGGCCACCATTGATTCTCAATAAGCGTGGCTTTCAGTATTAATTCCATGTGATGCAGCCGTGGAGTGGAATTCTAGCCTCCTTGTAGTGTAGAGTTTACAGAAGGATCACGCTTATAGCACAGAGCGGTGTCAGGTATGTGGATGTATTCTCTAGAAATTAAACTCTATGGACGAAATAAAGACTTGAAATTGGAATTGCAAGAAAAACAACAGAAAAAAACTACTTGAAAATCATTGTCACTTAATTTAAAGCTAATGGGAAACAGCTAATGGGAAACAAGCAGGAGGAGGCCCTCGTCCAACCCAAATAAGAGTCAGGTTTGTGGAGATGCGAGCCTGCTCAGAGTAAGGAGGCATGTTTTTCTATACTTTTCAGTGCAATAAACACAACCCAAAAAAAAAAATTCTTAGCTAAAAAGTTACATACAGTAGCTTTAAATACACTGATATTTTCATAACATTTTAAATTGAGTTTGGGGTATGTCTAAAAGGTACAGTTTTTCATCATTATTTATGCCTTTTATGGTTTTACTAATAATTATTCTGTGTTTTGGGCTTCCAGATGTCCTCTCTCCCTCTGGGCCAATGCAATTTTCAGCCTCCGCATGGAACAGTTTGTCAATTTGTCAAGAAATAAACTTTTGAACTAATGTTTTTTTTTTTTTTTTTCAGTCTCATGTTGTTTTCCCCTTTATGTTTGGTATGCACATAGCGTGTAACATGGAGTCTAGCGTGTCCATGATGGCGGTCATGCTTGAGTGAGGAGCCTTATTGGTTGGCTGAGCGGTTTCAGAAATTCAAATGAAAAATGTTAATACAGAATAACACAAGTGACAGATACCTTAAATGGTTATATATAGCGCCGCCCATAGTAGACAGCTTCTATAGCAAAACATGTTACAAACCACAGTATGAAAATGTTAGGAGCAATAGATGATGGTTTGTCTAGAAAACCTGAGTTGGGATTCACTGTTATACTAAATTCTAGCAAAAGCAAAGGTGTTTAAGATGTGTTGCTATGCTAAGGAGAGAGTCTGAAGTATTTGGTATAGAAAAGAGGCTGAGGAGGTTGATGGTTTTACTGCTGCAGTGTAGATGGTGTAGCACAGAGCTCACACGAGAAGAAAGGAAGGATGAGAAAGCGCATTTAAAGCAGACATATTATGCAAAATCGAGCAGACCATGTTCTCACCTCGTGCATGTTTGAACACTATTTAATCGCTTATTTTCAAGGCGCCATATTGCTGATCAACCCCCATTTTCACCTCCACCAGCATATGCTCACTTCTTTGTACTTGAAAAAGATAAAAAATACTGCTCTCTGGCGTGATCTGCAGCTATTCATCAGAGGTGTGCCGACTCTTTGTTGTGACGCCAG
Organism: Periophthalmus modestus; assembly: GCA_019594935.1. Classification (NCBI taxonomy): domain Eukaryota; kingdom Metazoa; phylum Chordata; class Actinopteri; order Gobiiformes; family Gobiidae; genus Periophthalmus; species Periophthalmus modestus. Next base: position 21,463,376 of record JAIEZT010000009.1, on the reverse strand, counting down.
CTCCCATTGGGCAGCGCAGTTTTCTACCACTTTGTTTCTTTTATTAAGTTGTTTTAGAATACTGCGATTTAAAATGTGCAAATTATAACATAATGATCCACGGATGTCATAGATTATAACTATACTGCAGACACAAGCACAATAGGTCTGCTTTAAATGCTTAATGGAGGGAAAGAGAGCAGGCTGTGATTTGCTGACAGCTACACATGAGGTTGGAATTATCTTTCAGTCTCGATTTAATTTATGTTTGAGCTTCATAAAACATATGGCGCTCTAAAGCTGCACTATGTAACTTTTGATTTAGTGGTGATGGTGCCACTTTCTGATCTCCATGCAGATGTTATTGCTTTATGTGGAATGTTACGGCATAAAACTGATCTATCTTGCTTTTATTCAAGTACAGGTGCGCAGAAAAATAAACCATTCTTACTCTTACTGTGAGCTCCTTTCCTCTACCCAGATCTAACCTGCATTTTGGCCTTGAGGTGTGACCTGCATCTTGTCTCCATGGAGATAAGTTCATACTATGCTGCAAACAAGAAAGGTTACATGATGCATCAAAACCTAATCCTTGGGTTTCAAAGTAATGACAATCTAGCACCATTTCCATAGCAAAGTCCATATAAACAGGTCACCAATAAACAGGAAGCATAAAACCCATGAAATGTGTATCTTTTGTCCCTATGTGTTCAGCATCGCCTCTAGTGTCCTATGCCATGTGCCCATAACTCCATGTGGGCGTATCCACCACACTACATCAGCTCCTCTGTCATCCTCTGATCTATAAAACACATTCTTTTTCCCCACGTCCCTGTGTGCTATTGAAAGGATAAATCCACGGTGTCAGTGGGCGATGGATGAGAGGTCATCACTGAGTGTTAGCACCTGGTGACCCATAAGAACAGCAACTAAATGAGGGGCATTTGTAACTGTCCGCTGCACACAGAGGCCAGGAGCTGGAGCTGTGCTGTGTGCAAAATGACACCTTTTCACAAGCTCCCGACACTGCACAATCAGGTCTGAAATCGTACGGTGAGGACAAAGAACTGTACGAGAGCTGTGATTCAGAGCAGGAGAATTTGTGGACAAGCAAAGACGATACAGAGGCAAAAAGTTATGGCACGGTGGTTTTAAGTATCTCTGAGTTTTTGTCATTGACACAAGCCCAAGTCGTACAAAGAAACAAACTATCATCAATACAAGACTGTTTTGGTTGACTTTCTAATTTACTACATCATTTAAAGGATTTATTTCTCATATAATATGTGCGAAAATAAAAGTTCCTGAGCTCCCCTCTTGGTTCAGTGCACTGATAGACACTATACCTGAGTGTCTCAATATATTTACCGGTGTTTAAGATAAATATATTCTAGTCTTTTTTTCCCTTCGAAATTCTAATCTACATTTGTAAAAAATACATTCAGTATAATTATATATGTGACATGTTGAGGGGATTATTTATTTCCTTATTCCTTCTTTTAGAGCTGTTGGCATCCTTCCAAATCTGGCACAGTTGTAAATGACTTGTGTGTTTAATGGGAAATTGCTTTGTTGAGTACAGCCCCTCCACCACCTCAGCCCTTCCTCACATATTTGATAAGTTAGAGTGGGATGATGCCATCCTCTTCTCTCCTCCTCCAAAGAGTCTGTGTCTTTAGCACCACCAGGCAACAGTGCGAGCATCACTGGCACAGTGGAAGTGCGCAGGAGCCAAGCGCAGTAAACCACCACAAAAAGCAGCTTGTGGATCTAATTCTTTTCGAATCTGGTCGCTTTAAAAAGAAGCCCCGGGAGAAAACGGGAGAAATGCCCGGTAATTGGCGTCGATGCGCGCGTCTGAAAATGACGACAGTGGGACAGTGAATCTCTTTCTTCAGCCTCGGCTCCAGTTGGTCATATTTTACTGTCATATGCTCGGATGTATACACATCACACAGGAGAAGCACGGACTGGGAGAATAGTGTTCACCGCTCCAACGCTCAGGGCCAGAAGAAGAAGACGCACAAGTGCGCGCAGGAGCATCTCGGCGAAGCGGCAGCTCTTTAATTACGCGTGGACTGGGCTCGTTTATGGCGCGCTCTCGGAGGGATTTGGGGGGAAACTTACTTAGTGCGTCCTGAAGCGGTCGATAAAGAGTGAAGGCACAACCTCCTCGCTACGATGAGTAATTCTCCTCAACGCAGTAACTGGTAGATGCGAGTAGAGCTGGACTGCGACTGGCGCGTTTGGATACCTACCCCAGCCTCTCCACCGCTCTATGGCTGCTATGTTCTGTCAGGCGCACTCCCGCTGCTGATGTTTCATGGCTGTGCGCAGCAACAGTAGCGCGGGGCGAAAGAGGACGGTGCAACGAGACTAAAGACAGTCAAGACACTGCACTTTATTTCTCCGGAGGAGCATTGCGCACGGGCTGCACCAACTACTCACACGGACTTTTCCTCCGCTCCCTGCCTTACATCTTTCTCATTTCTTTCGCTGCTGTCATCGTAGTATGTCTGCACTTCGAAAGAAATTTGGGGACGATTACCAGGTAGTGACCACTTCCTCGAGCGGGTCCGGCTTCAGTCAGCCTCCACCGGAGAAGAAGAGAAAGAGACAGCGCTTTGTGGACAAAAACGGGCGATGTAACGTCCAGCATGGGAACCTGGGTGGTGAGACCAGCAGATACCTCTCAGACTTGTTCACGACTCTGGTGGATTTGAAATGGCGCTGGAATCTGTTCATCTTCATCCTCACCTACACGGTGGCTTGGCTCTTCATGGCCTCCATGTGGTGGTTAATCGCCTACATGCGGGGGGACCTCAACAGAGCCCACAACGACCAGTACACGCCATGCGTGGCCAACGTGTACAACTTCCCTTCAGCCTTCCTCTTCTTCATAGAGACCGAGGCCACTATAGGCTACGGCTACAGGTACATCACGGACAAGTGTCCCGAGGGCATCATCCTCTTTCTGTTCCAGTCCATCCTGGGCTCCATCGTCGATGCCTTTCTGATCGGATGCATGTTTATCAAAATGTCTCAGCCCAAGAAGAGGGCCGAGACTCTGATGTTCAGTGAGCACGCCGCTATCTCCATGCGTGATGGCAAACTAACTCTCATGTTCAGGGTGGGCAACCTGCGTAACAGCCATATGGTCTCCGCGCAGATCCGCTGCAAACTGCTCAAAGTAAGTACTCCCAAGTAGCTCTGACTGCACCCCGCTGCTCCCTGCACATCAGCCATAATTGCATACGGCAAATGTGCATATTCATTTCCATATTCTGTTAAGTACATCCACAAAACTCCTCTCTCCACAGCAGCAGTGGCCTGTTAGTTGGTTATGTAACGCACTAACAACACACGAAAGAGGGCCCTAAGTGCGCGTCTATCAGGACTTTTTAATGAATCCTTGTCCCCACACACTGCTCCCAGCCAAGTGACGGGTGACAGTGGAGAAAATGTGCCACTTATTCCTGATCATTAGGCCACGCTGGTTTCCCCCATTACCTCAGTCCTCGAGCTCCTGCAACTTTTAACAGCCCCCACACGTGTCAACACTGCGCAGCATTCGGATTATTCATATTTTATGTATGTGCGTAATGCTGTCACACTCTTTAGGCATATGGTGCGCGTCAAGGCACAGCAGTATGGGCCTAGTGCTGGAACAGAGTCTCACATTACAGTCTGACACCCAATGTATTTAAGATATAGCCTAATTAAAGGGACCTATATGCAATCAAACCTCGCAATGTGCTGCCAAATGTTGCCACAAATCAAACTAAAAGTGTAGTTTTGTAAATTGAATGTGTCCTTCCGTCAGGTGAGTGCAAGGAGCAGGAGAAAAGTAGTGATCATTTCTGACAAAAGTCCAAAAATGAAAATCCGCAAATGCTGAATCTAATATTTTCTGCCCTATTTATCCAACCACATCCCGCAAAACAGTAGCACTAGACTAAAACATCAAAAGTTGCATACAAAACCAGTTTCAGTGGCTCAACTGGTAGAACAAATGGCACAAACTTGAATAAATCGATTTCCAAAATGTACTTACTTAACTACTTAACTGTAAATATATTAATTTGAATGCTGATTGTTTATTGAACTATTAAAGTCAGTGCTTCGGGTGCTTTCAAATTGCTGTATAAATCCAATCCATTATTTATTACAAGTACCCCCATGAGTTTCTCGCATCATTTGCATAATATTCCTTAGACGTACCACTTTTACTGCTGAAGGACCAAAACTAACATTTGTATTTTGAAGAGATTTTTTAGTAATTCCTCTCACAAACTACAGACTTTTTCACCGCAGTTCTGGAGACTCCATATTAAGGGTGATTGGAAGTGGGTTTTAGCACCAGCTGAATCTCATATCACAAAAATGACTGACAATATTATTATTATGTTTGTCTAGAGCCCACTGAAATCTGTGTCATACTGCAATTTTAGTTCGTACTTGTCAGTCTTTCCGGCCTATTTTTGTGAGTATAAACATAACAACAAAGGCTTTTTTTTTTCAGATGTCAGATATAATGTATGTGATTTGTGTATGTTGTGCCAAAATATACCGAAAGGGGGAGTCACAACGGCAACTTCCCCCATAGGAGTACAGTGAGTGCCTCTTGTGTGGTGGCTAATATAGGAGAGCACATACACATCTAACAGCACAGATGGCCCTCTTCTCATGCAGTTAGCAGCTAGCCCCCGTTAGCCACCATTAACAAAGCAACTGTGAACAACACTATTCGAAAAAGCAAAAGTGGCACATTTGATGCACTTTTTCCTTGATTTCATTTGAATTATCGGTGGTTGCCATATTGTCTTTTTGACAGATCTTCAGGATTATACTTGACTGGACTTGTTATCAAATGTTTGTTTACATGGACGAATGAAAATTTGAATTAGGGCCAGGCAGTTTGCTGAGCGCCAAGTGACAAGAACATTTGGATCGGCGAACTGAAGTAGAAGTGGCTTTGACCAACAAAATCTTTAAAGCATGTAGCTTTTGCTCTTACTGTTTAAAAGAACATTACAATTACATCTGAGCTGCCAGCTGTGTTCTCTGTCTCCAGCCTAAACTTGGAGATAAAAATCGTATTAACCTGGCCCGCTGAACGTGACCAAATTATATTAAAATAGGTAAGGACAATCCTTGTTCAAAGTGTTTCTGCTGTGTTTATTTAACTGAAATTTTATAAATTAATTATTCATTTCAATTAAATTCAGTTTAACTTTTGTAAAGTCACAACAGCTGTTCTTAGGGCTGAACATGAGAATTAATTTAACCAACAGAAAGTTAGAAAATCAACAGTGAAACAGAAACAGACAAGCAATGAATCAGCAGAAAACAAGCAAATGGAGAACTGTCCCAGAACATCCCCTGTCCTTAGACCCTGCTTCTCAGCAAGACAAAAAAAAAAAGAATACATTTGGAAAACAATTTGTACAATGAGCGTTGCATATTTCATACATACAAATCTCTAATGTATGTATGTATATATATATATATATGTGTGTATATATATATATATATATATATATACAAGTTGACTTGCGAACTCTAAATTGTATATTGCTGTCACTATTCTGCGGCGGCCCCTATTTCTGCGGGAGTTACAAGAATGCCTGGGCTCATGAGTGCCCCCTAACATGAGTCCAGGTAACTGCGGGCCTCACCGGCGGCGCTTTTCACAGGCGCTTAAAGCAGCAGCGTCACTGCTGAGCTACAGCACAGTCAGTCCATGTGAGGCACGAACGGCTGGTGCCTCACCGCACGTCTCTTCTCAGTATTTCAAAGTTAAAGTAAAAATTCACCGATTTTGAAATAAAAAATAATTAAAATTACAAAGTTAAATAGAAAATAACTCCTCAGGGACACACGGGCCACAAATTTTAGAACCCATTGTGGCCCGTGTGTCAAAAAGTTTGCCCACCCCTGTCCAGAATTCACTCACTGAGCTGCAGAGGCTGCACTAGCACTGGTTAATGATTGGCTGCAGGTGCTGGGGTTTAGGTAACGACCATTCAGATCAGAGAGAGTCATTTTAGGTTTATACCATGTGTATTCAGCATTGAACCTGGCAACGCAAACGAGACGCTCATGTGAGGCTTCTGTGTTCTGATTGGATAATTGTCTTGAGGACCAAAACACAATTATAACATAAACTACTTGGTTACCACATGCATTGGTTACAGTTTTTTGTAAATAAGAACAAAACAGCGTTACAATTGTTCTGAGTAAAAGCTGATTGATTTAAACATGTCTAGCTTGTAACTGGTGACACACTTAGGTTATGTTTATGGAATTTAAAATCAAAATCTCACATGCTGTTCCTTCAAATTAAACGTGCAAGAATCCCACATCCCACAGAAACCCAGTTACTGTACCATTCCTCAACACAGTGCCAGACAATAGTATTGTTTTGCTGGCTGATTGCACAGCACAAATGCATAATAATGATCTGTGTTAATAGCTCCTTGTATTGATTTATTGTCAGGGCTTATTGAACATATTTAATGTTCACCTTATGGCTTCCTCTCACCACCCACACGTGAGGCTTTGTCACTCTAAATTGGTGAGTGCTAAACCTGGGACAATGAAAAGCAGCGGGTCAGTCCCAGCAGAAACAACATATAATTAATATTACTAGTGTTCATTTAAAGAAGTGAAACCCACGTGTAGGCCTGTCACGATAATTACTATATCGACTTTGTTCAATATATGAAAGTTGGAAGAATATTTTTTGGGGTCAGTATTTACCATGGGATACCGTTGTTTTGTTTTTTTTTGTTCTGTGACTCATTGCAGATTCAAACTAAAAGTACTAAAGTATTTCGTTCTGCTTTTTATCTATTGGCGCGAATAAGTTTCAATATTATCGTATATGATCTACATTTACTTCAGCGATATATCAAACTTCAGAACTTGTTATCTTGACCAACCTAATAGTCCCGGTTTGTTATTAAATGATGTTTTAATTCTTGACACGGTTGTGAGCAATATTAACAGAGACTTTTCCTTTTGCGGTCTTTGTTTCCTTGAGCCAGACATTAATCTTACCTGTGTTCGGTGCATTGGAGTGGCCAGTGGCACAGTTGGCCCCTGAGTAGGGCTGTGCAGTTAATTCAGTTTCACAAGTCTGCATGTGGTTTGGAGCATATTTCAGACTGTGGAGGAGTATTTTTTGGTGTTTAATGGCACTAATTAAAAGTCCATCATTTATGTTCATAAAATTAGCATTCAAATTAGCATTGAAAGCCATTTATTGTTTTTAATGAGGAGTGAAGACGTTTTGCTGCTCATCCAAGCCGCTTCTTCAGTTCTGGTCAGATTACTGGTGGACGCTGTCTTCTATCTATCTGAAGGGAGTCTGGACCAGAACTTAAGAAGGGACAGAAGGGCTTGGATGAGCAGCAAAACGTCTTCACTCCTACAACAGATTTGAATTCTTCTTTTACTATACAGCATTTCTTTTCCGTAAAATGCCACAACTTCCTTTCAACACACCTCCATGTTTCATCTCTTACCTCCTCCTCCCTCTCCTCTGTCCCGCTGACTCGCTGTCCCTCCTGTCCTCAGTCCCGGCAGACCCCAGAGGGAGAGTTCCTTCCTTTGGACCAGTTGGAGCTGGATGTGGGGTTCAGCACCGGCGCAGACCAGCTCTTTCTGGTGTCTCCGCTCACCATCTGCCACGTCATCGATACCAAGAGCCCCTTCTATGACCTGTCCCAGCGCTCCATGCAGACGGAGCAGTTTGAGATCGTGGTCATCCTGGAGGGCATCGTAGAGACCACAGGTGAGTAAGGATTTGGAATTTGTTGTTGTGTTTTTTTTTAACAGGTCGTCAAACGGTATTTCTTGTTCTATAAGTATTCTGGGAGAGTATCTTTGTTCCCACAGCTCTATGTTCACACAATCCTGTTTTCTCACATTACAGTACATTCTTTAAAGCCCCACTGCGTAACTTTTTAGCCAAAAACTAAAATAAGACTTAATAAAACTTGTGTCCTTGCTATGAACAGGCTTGCATCTCCACAAACCTGACTCATTTTTGGCCTGGTGGAGCGCCTCTTCCTGCTTGTCTCCATGGAAATCCCATTCTTATGGCTATAATATTCAGCTGTATGGCACAAAACGTATCTGTCTTGAAAGAAAATGTTCCAAGTATAGTTTTAACTTTGTATTTCCATGGAATTATGAAGGTCACGTGCCATAAAGTTACGTGGTATTGCTTTAACGTAAATTCATTACCCCCACCCTGGCGATTACCTATATGATAATATCAAAACCAGGCCGTAACCATAGAACATAGAATTATAAGCTGTAAGACATGGGGGTGAAGAGTGGGGTGAGGCATTCAGTCGTGATTTTGGATGTCAAAATAAAGGAGCGAACACATTTAAACCTATTCCAGAAAGTTGCAATGTGAAAAGTTGCCAATTTTCTGCATGTTGCCAAGTTGTAGAATGAACAGGAGCGAGAACGAGGTGTTCAGAGACATAGTTTTGGTTGCTAATGGAAACCTCACCAGAAGAACAAGAGGAAGAAAGCATGCAGTATTTTATTTATACGTTATATACATATAGATTTTGCAATGTACAGGTATATTCTTGGTTAGACAGATAAGGTAGACTCAAATGAGGCCATATGGAATAGTTCTTTTGTGTTTGACCTCACTGGTGCAGACTGACTGAAATAGGTATTGCCTCAGGTCTTGAGTCAGAGTCTTGGACAAGAGTACCTAGCTGATAAACTAATGAAGAATCCCATGCATTTTAGTTAAGAGGTTAGCAGCTTCTTTTTCCCCTCAGTAACAGAATATTAAGTTGCTAAAGCCCCTATGTTATGCAAAACCAACGCGTGTTAGCTTTAACTCATGTTAGAATGTTGCTACCTTCTCAAAAACACAGTTGGAGTTGTGTTTTACTGTCTATTGTTAGTCTGTCTACTTCTCTCCAAAGCTCAAAATGCTCCGTTCCACCTTGTGATGTCACGAAGTGGTAGTTTTCACGTTAACATCTACGTTTTACCTTATGTTTAGAACCGAGTTGCAAATACAGAACTGAAATTATCCAAATCCATCAGCCATCGTCATCCAAATGATTCTAATGAAGGTGTATAACGTGGGGCACTTCTTGTATTAATACATGACATCACAAGGTGGAACAGGGTGTTTTGTTTGAGAGAAGAACTCAGCTTAGGTTTTTTTGTGCGTTAAATGTGTGTGAATGAAGCAAAACATGACTCTAAGTATATTTGTGATGAGGAAACAACATTATAACATGGATCAGAAAATAGTGTAATATGTCCCCTTTAACAGTGGGCATTTTTTGACCTTAAAAAAAAATTAAATACTGCAACTTTATCCAAATCTGACAACTCCTGGGACTTGTCTTCTGTATTACTTAAGATATCGATTCCACACATATACAGTGCTCCCCTGGTGTTAAACGCGGACTTTGAAATAGCTTTTTTATTGACTATTTAATTGCATCTAATTGATTTTCTGGGTGGTAAACATACACAGATATCATCATTATTGCGGTTAGCATGTAGCAGATGATACATTCTAGCTTGCATTGGACTGGATAGCTTTCAGTTGGGGTAGAAAAAGCAATCCACAATCTCTCTCTTATGCATTTTCTCGAAAGCTATTCCAGGGGACTTTTTTTTTTTGTACAACTTTGAGGTGTGCTGGGAGAAATCGCTCGCTCTCTAAGGCCCCTGTGGAATTAGGGAGAATCCATTTGCACCAGAAGAGTAATGCCCCGAGTAAAATTTTCTGCAGTGGTCATTCTGAATCGATTTGACACCAGTTTTACACATTGCGCCATTGTGAAGTCATTGGAAGCTGTGTTAGTTTAGCCCGGATGAAATGGGATCATAAGAAGACGTGACATAGGAGCCCAAAGTACATTATAGGGCTGTCAAAAGTATCAAAAATCAGATACTAATCAATAATAAATTAGTATTGAAACTATACTGCAAATGTTGACACTAAAAAAATGATCTTGAGCTGCATCAGAACAAATATAAGACCACATAGACCAGTGTACGCCCATGGACTACTATGGAACAAAGAGCGATTACACAATATCAAATCTATTCCTTAGTATCGAAATCGAGTTTGATATTTCAGTATCGTAACAACACTAGTACATTTCAGTTAACAAAATCATCCCATAGTTGTGAGAGCGTGTAGTATCATACAGGGCCGTCCCAACTGCTTAGGGCCCCGTGGCCAGCAGAGGGCCCCCAAGAGCCCATACCTTTATATGGAAAATAATACATATGTCAAGTTTTATTGGACACAGGGCTTGTGTGTTTGCAGCAGCCTAAATATCCCTCTCAAACGATTACATTTGTTTTATATCTATAGTAGCAAAATCTCTACTGCTGCTACATTTGTTTTTCAGGCAGAGGTGAGGGCAGCTATGTGTTTACACCGGTGCAGAGACCCTTTATAATGTAAATTTAAGCCCACTGTTACCAACTGGAACACATTAAAATCCACCAGAAATGAAGATAAAAATGTCTACAGTTTAAAAAATCTAGACATTGACCGCCCTTATATGTTTGTCTATTACTCTTGTGGCTGTGATAATTGTGACATTCTGGATGTTTTCAGTCTGATGTTGGTCATATAAATGCAAATACAACTGGTCAAGGTGGTGAGAGCAGAGTCATAATGTTGTCAAATGTGAACCACCAATAGCTGAGCCAGGAGGCATCTGCTGTCGGGGGGTAAAAGAGACAAATTCAGCCTAGGGCCCCCTGAAAGCTAGGACCGGCCCTGTTATCACGTTTAATGCATTGGCTCTACGATGCTTGATGACTTTATATATGCAAAACTATATAATGGTAGAATGAGGAGAGTTATTAAATATGACGCAGCAGAAGTGACTACTGTTCAGCTGTGGTTGGTTTCGAACTGGAAGAATTTTAGCTTCATTTCAAACTAGACTATTGAATTATGGATGGATCCCATATTGCTAGTTAGCTGTCATGACTACCACCAATCTTTAGAAACTTGGTTTAAAATGAGTCACACCTTTTGATTCAGCCACAATGAAACACAAAGAAGTTATATATCAGGTATTGATTTAAAGGTTCACTATGGAGAGATTATTGCTTTTCCTGCATCCTCCACATTTTGGACACTGATCTAACATGTATTTATTCAATTACAGTTGGTTTTATTGCTCCAAAAGTACAGTTTAAAACAGGAGGACCTGCAGAGGCTGAGGTGGCTCGTGGTTCTGCTGCTGCGGTCCATATACTCTGGTGAGGGGCAGCTGAAATAGCTGAACAATGAAGAGAGTAGTTAAATGAGTTATGTGTACAATTAGATGCTAATCTAATCTTAATGAAGACATGTTGTTCTTGTGCATGTTACAGAGTTATAATCAATGACACCCGTGGATCATTATGTTATAATTTGCACATTTTAACCCTGGAGAACCCAAGAACCCTTTTCTTCTTTTGAAATGTATGCACATTGCATTAAATTACTGCTAAAAGTTCACTGAACACTGAAATATCAACTTTAGACCCTAATTTTAACCCTTTATTCCCTAATTTAGGATCAGGGTCAAATTTGACCCATTGGGCTCGGTAATTTATCCAAAAAGAATATAAAACATACTTCTAGACATTCTCCAAGCTATATAAAAAGATTAACAAAAAAAACTCAAAAACAACCGCTGGTTTGCTGAGAAACGATTTTGTTTGGGTAGTTTTCCAGCTCAGCCATCATGTCACTACCACTATTTTTTTTAGGTAGTTATCTCAGCGCAAGGGGTCAGCCATTTTGGCACTACCACTTTGGCTTATTTAATTCAATTTTCTTTCCTCTTTTTTTTTCTATTAGGGTAGCAGCAATGGCACTCTGGCCAAATTTGGCTTTTTCCAATTATTTGAAAAAAAAATTCAAAAAATACCCTATTTTGTTACATAAACATACTGTGGGGTCGTTGCTTGTTTGTTTGTTAATTTAGGGTTGGCATCTGCTGCTTGCCAAATTTGCCATACTATGGAATTCCAGGCAAAGCGATAAAATCTCCATGGAGACAAGCAGATGGCAGGCCCTTTACAAAAAAAAGTTACATAGTGCAGCTTCAGTCATTTCATCAGTTAGTAAATCCATCAGTAAATATGAAATCCTGATTTGAAATTGGTTCTAGTCTCGTCAAGATTTTTTACATTTCATAGCAATTTTATTGGTCAAAGTGATTCAGTTGCATTCTCATCATCGGACACTACATAAAAGTATCCCTTATGCAACTACCGTACACACGATAGACAAACAATAGTAAATGTTTGAGATGGCCATGCTTTGGGAACCCATAACCTAAAAATACAATATTGTGCTGGAATGCCCCTGGCCCGGAGCAGCTCTGGAGGGGAGGTCAGCGGGACACACTGATACAGCGTGATTGAAGGTTTGTGTGTTTGTGCTGTACCTCTCAGGGCAAAGACTGGACAAAGCAGTTTTTATTTACCTGGAAGGCCCAAGAGAATACGAGCGATTCTTCTCTATAATCGTATATTATCCACACCAACACAGCAGCAGGAATTGCACTGGCAGGTACCAAGTAGTTGGAGATAAACCCTAAATCATTAACCTGGTCTCATGTTAAAGTCTCTTTCATTTAAACATATCTAACAATTTCATTTGGAAGCTGTAATCTTACTTCACACATAAATTTCAACTAGAAGACAGAAATGACAGGATCAATAGAGCGCACGCCAAAAATACCACTCCCCAACACGGCGCACACTCTTTCTTATCTGTCTCTTTTTATCACTGTCTCTTTAGACCAGCGCTTCCCAAACTATGGCATAGGTGTTGGAGTCAAGTCTTGCTTTGTAGTCTATGGCCTATTGTTTAGTCCTTCTCAGCCCTTTCTATCATTTAAACTGTACTAATACTTACGGAAATACTACTAAAATATTCTAAACCTAAAAAACTCTCTCTCTCCCTCTTGCTCTGTCTCTCTCCCTGCCCCGTTCTTTCTCCCTCCCTCCCTCCCTCTCTCTCTCCCTCCCCTCTCTTTCTCTGTCTCTCTTGTCTCTCTCTCCCTCTCTGTCTCTCTCCCCTCCCTCTCTCTCCTCTCTCTTTCTCTCTCTCTCTTTCCCTCCCACCTTCTCTCTCTCACTCTCTCCCTTTCTCTGTCTCTCTCTCCCTCCCTCTCTCTGTCTCTCTTGTCTCTCTTGTGTCTCTCTCCCTCTTTCGGTCTTTCTCCCCCTCCCTCTCTCTTCCTTCCTCTCTCTCCCCTCTCTTTCTCACTCTCTCTCTCTCTCCCTTTCTCCCTCTCTCCCCCTGCCTCCTTCTCTCTCTCCCTCTTACCTTCTCTCTCTCTCTCACTCCCTGTCCTTCTCTCTCCCTCTTCTATCTCGTCGTTTTTTCCTTGCTTGATTGAACACGTGTGAATGAGCTGATGTTATTGTCATGTGTGTCTTACCTGGTGTTGTGTTTTTTTCTTTACCTTTCATGGTATCAGTCACAGTAGCTGAGTATAAATATTAAACCTGCTGTCTGTTCAAATATATCCAAACATATGTTTGGATATTAGCCTCACATTATTCTCATTATACTACACAATAGGCCTAATTACTTCTAAATGGCCCCTGAGTCTGTATTTTCCGATAGATTATATTGTGTGTGGTTACATTGTGGTTTCCGTGACGACTGTACATGAGTAATGGTCGGTGATGGTAGAACATTTTACACCTGTAGCAAAGTGACTTACATTTAATAGGAGCAGATTCAAAAGCTGTTTACAAAAGCTAACACTTCCTCTGCCTGTGCACAACGTGATTTTGACCAATCAGAGAGAGGCGGGTCTTAGAGCCGAGATGCACAACGCTATTGGCCGACAGTGCGCACTGGTACCAGCTCCACAGACGAGGGCAGAGATGTGTCTGTAGAGAAACAGAGGGCAATGGAGAGATCAACTCACTTAAATGTGTAAGCACCTGATACTGCTGCAAAACACAAGACATTTAGGCACATAAAATGAAGTCTGACATCGTCTCGGCCCGAGTCCACGGCCATGTGCCTCTGGCTGCTCTCCTCCAGTGTGAGCGCTGGCCCACAGAGCCTGTCCGTGCACGTGGCCCGTATGTGGCTGCTGTGTGAGCGCTGGGCCAGGGCCGGGCACTGGGCCCGGGCCAGACTATCTGTGGATCAAACCATTTGGCCAAAGAAAAGAGGGTGTATTATTAGGGAGACTAGATTTACTATCGGCTTATTAACTAAACCATCAATCTGAATGACAAAATATGACCAGCTAAGTCTTGGGAGCTGCTGTGATGAATGGAGAGAATGAGGATTGTTAGTCTGTGAACACTGGAGGTAATGAAGAGGAGGAGATGGAGAGGCTGAGGTGGCTCATGGCTCTGATGCTGTGGTGCATATAGTTTGATGAAGAGCAGCTGAAATGACACAATGAAGAGAGAGTATTTAAATGAGCGGATCATTATGTTATTATAATTGGGACATATTAACTCACAATATTGACCTAAAACCACTTAATAAAAGAAACAAGAAACAAGACCGCTGACCTCTGTGTTGAAAAATTATGCAATGCTGCTGAATTCCACATTTATCTGTGATTAAGAAAAGCAGAGCAGCAGTGGGCGTAAACTGGTGGAGGTGCAAACAAGGTGAAAATGAGCGGAAAAACGAGAAGGGGAAACAACTATAACATGGTTCAAAACTCTAAAAAGTTGATTTTGCAGAATAGGTCAATTTAAGTAAAAGTAAAAGTGCATAAAATATCCCTGAATACCCTGGTTTGTCATATTACTTATTATTCTATTTTTATTCAGTACTTTTTACTTTTTGCTATTTTTTTTTTGACTAGATTTTTACTATATCTTTAATTCCTTAATTTGGATAAAAAGGCGATAGGGAAAACCACGTGTATAACACTACTGCTTTTCGATAATGGTTTCACATAATTACAGAAGCAAATTAATATGCAATATGTGGCCCCACCGAATTAACAAAATCCATTCATCTTTTCACGTTTACATATTAAATAATCCATAATCCGTATACATTCTTTATCAGCCATTTGCTTTACAACAGCGCTACGAGAGCTTACCAATCACCGCATGTTGTTCTCTTATAGCTCTATATGTACGTTGGTGCAATCAAACAGCCAGCAACATGTAAACGCCGCGGTTATTTTAATGCCTCTCTAATTAGCCACTCTCCCTCTCTCTGTTAGTGCTCTAATATGGTGTTTGATGGCAAGCATTAGCAACATCTTTCATGATAATTTCCATGTCGTTTTCTCGTCTTCCTCGTCTCTCTGGAAAGGCTGACGTAGGAGCCTGAAAAAAAAAAAAAAAAAAAAAAACAATCCCTGGATTTAAAAATTGATGTACAGTGAAACTCCAAACCCTCAGACGCTTTCATTTTCAAGCCCATGTAACTCTGTTTCCATGGCAACCTCCTCCTCCTCCTTGAGTATTCCGGTTTGCAGCACTGCACCTAAACTTGGATTTTTTTTTTTTTTTTAAATCCTTTATTCCGATGCTATGTGTAGGAATCCCAGCGTCATTTGCATATAGCGTAGAGCACGTTGCGTTTTCATCAAGATTGTGGGGTAATTATGAAATGGTGGGAGCCGTGTTTACAAGCGCAGGTGATCCAGCACAAGAAGTATGGAATTAAATATTTATAAGACACACTGTTTACAAGAAGAGATGCTGCAGATGGACTTGTACAGTACGGGGTTTAGCAGTCTGCACTGATTTACACAGGCTACATTAAACTAGCTTGACTTTTTGGGCTTTTCACGTGTATAATATGGGTTCGCCTACTCTTCAAAAAGCTTTTCTGGGGAGTTGCATTTTCAGTCATACTTGTTTAAGTTGCATATTTAGGGCACCTTGTGATGTCATTAAGTGGTAGTCCTGGAAGAGATTCAAGATTCAAAGCTTTATTGTCATATGTACAGCACGAAACACAGAGTCCATTAACTTTCTCATAATTTCAGTGCTTTCACTAAAATACATCTCAAATTGAAGCTTTATTGTCATTTTAGTTTGACTTATGAACTTCTGACACTTTTTATATGGCACCATAACGCAGAAAGAACCATCTGGGATAGTCTCGTGTAGTTGTTTCCGCATGGTTCTCATCAATCTCCGCCCACATTGTGCTGGAATATTATCAGGCGGGTGGTTTTCCCATGATTCTTTGCAAATGTCATGCCTGATTGGTAATAGGTAATTTAAATGTACTAAAGAAATACTATTCAGCTTTGAAACTTGAAAGGCTGAGTTCTGCTCTCAGATTGAAAACACTCTGTTCCCCCTTGTGATGTCATCATGTGGTAATACAGGAAGTGCTCCACTGTGGGTTTTAACTACTAGAACTCAACTACAATGATTTGGACATTTTCACCCCTGGAACTGTCAATCTCTACTGAACTAAAGGTAAAAGGTAGCTGTTAACTTGAAAACTACCACTTTATGACATCACAAGGTGGAACAGAGCGTTTTGAGCTTTGGAGATGTAGACAGACTAATAATAAAGGGTTAGTCAAACGTGTGAATGAAACAAAACACAACTCCAGGTGTGTTTTTGACGAGGTAACAGCATTATAACATGGCTTAAAGCTCATAACAGTCAGTTTTGCTTAATTTATGACCTTTACATTTCAGGACTGAATTCATTTTAATGTTTCCATATTATTCTTCAAACCTGCAAAAAGTGTCAATGTCCAAATGTACTTCTGAAACCCTATCCAATACTATCCAAGCTGCATATTTTCTCTCTTTGCGTGTTGAGAAGACGTCCATTCTCATCGCAGTGTAACCCTACAGTTCACCCAGATCACAAGACAAACTGAGTAAGAGTATTTTTCGTCTACACTTGTAACATCCTCAGAGCTGCCCCTTGACTGGCTCTGCACAATGCGTTTTCAGCTCAACTACTCCGCTGACAAAATAATACAGGAGAGTGTGGGAGACTGACAGAGAGGCCAGGCTAAAATGGCAAGCTAATGAATCAAACTGTGGATATGACGCGCAAGTGGCAGTAGTTTGCGAGGTGAATAAGAAGAAGGCAGGTTGCATTTTATGTTGTAATGTCACGGGTTAAGCTGTATTAATGTGTTTTATAAGTTTCGGTTTCATTTTTTGAGGCTCTCCTCCGTTTGCTCTCTACGCTAAGTCACTACCCCCTTCAGAGCACTTTCACAACACAATCAGAGAGCATTAATGAAACTACTGCGCATCGTTTGTCAAGTTGTGTGCTTTTGTATGGTGCTTTTTTGTATTATGCTTTGTGTGTGTTTATGGAGCCTTGGACAGAATGTACAGCTGGTAAGGAGGGTGATAGTCAGGAGAGATCGTAAATTACTGAAACTTGACAGAATCTTACAGCTAACATGTAAGGATTTTTCGAATATTTCATGGATATAGTTTCGCTAAATTACTGAAAAGAAGAGAAAATGAAGAGGCTGAGGTCTAAAACCTTGGTTCATGGGCATGTTTTTAGCATGTAGCAACCATTAGAACATGGTTGAACAGTTAAAAAAACACCCCTATTTAAGATTTTGGTTGTAGTTATTGTTTTGTGTCATGTATTTGGATTTTTTTTATTTACATATTACTCAGTCAGCTTTATTTTTTTACAATTATTATATCTCTTTTAAGGCTGTAAAACCCTTAAACACTCTCAAAGTTCTCAAAGAGGACCAATCTCCCAGTTAGTTTATTTGATGCATCAAAGGAAAAATAAGGATAGATAAGTAAAATAGAGGTAGTTGTGTGGAAAAAACACAGAAGTACACGCTGATACTTCCTTTAACATGATTTTTATGGCTAAAAAAAGGATAAAAGTAGGCGAGCGAGTCTTTAATGAGCTCAGTCCTTAAAGGGTTAAGACAGATACTCTCTATAAACTTTCAGATTTATGGATTATAAAACATTTTTTTCTGGCAAGCATTGTGATAAGCGATTGTATAAATTTTACATTTTAAACACATCCAGGAGTATTAATATTCGAGAAAGATTGCAGTGTGCTTTGCTGTACCTGCATACATATATGTCGGAGTACTTTACACTTTGGTCGAAACCTTTAGTACCAGATTATTGCTTTAAATCTATACTGTACAGTACGCTGAGATAATGAAGCCATTCTCTAGCTCGACGCCTGTATCTCCATCATCGGCTGCCATGTTAGTTTTAAATGAGTGCCATAGGTCTTGCGTGGCAGTGGCACGCTCCTCCCTGATCGATGCCACTTTATGTGAGTGAGTTAGCGCACACACACCAGCTGCGACCATAGCTGTGCGTCACGTTGCAATTAAACGAGAGTATACAAGCTGCTCAGGGCGGCGGCCATGTTTTTCCAACCTCTAATAGGGACGACATCTGACACAATAACAATCGATACGCACAACACAAGTCATTTAGCTGCAACAGACATCTGCAGAGTGGCGACGCTAAATGTATCAGCATATGGGTCTGACAATTTACGCACTTTGGGTCGATGAGGAGAGCTACTGCGTTATGTTTACTATAAGACAAATGAATGTGAATACAGAGTCGTTATGACAACTTACATTTTCAATCTGTGCTGAGCATTTTGAGCTTTGGAGATGAAGACAGACTAATAATGCAGGGTAAATGAAACAAAACACAACTCCAGGTATGTTTTTGAGGAGGTAACAATATAACAATGTATACGCAAAACACAAGGTGACAATACACAGGGTGGCCCAAAAGTCACTGACAGTTGAAAAAAATGCATAACTCAATTGTTTCAAAATATTTTTATTTTATTTTTTCAGAGCATTTAGAACTATCCTTCCAACATTAATATGAGCAAATATAGCACCAAGGAACGAACCCTCATTGTACAGTGGTACTTTGAGTCACATGGGTCAAATTCAGAAACCCAGTGGTGTTACCGTCGACATTTTAATACGAGAGATGCCCCAAGCGTAAATGCCATTAAATGAATAATAAGTGGTTTTCAGAGACAGGGGGCAGTATGTGATCTCCTGAGACCTGACTAGTCCCGATTGCTTCTTGTAGGGCTATCTTAAAGAAAAGGTGTTTGTGAATAAACCTCAGACAATAAACAACTTAAAACGTAATATCGAGGATTAAATAAGAGCCATAAGCCCGGAAAAGCTTTCAAATGTTATGTAAAGTGTGTTGGATCAGGCTATTCAGGGCAAAACGGAAATGGTGGACACTTAAAATACATTATTTATTGAAATTAAGTCATTTTTACTTCCCCTAGTTTAAGTAGTGATAAGTTCAAGTGTAAGTGAACAATTATAACCGTATATATTGCCAAAAAACTTGGAAGGTTCAGTTCACCTACTGCTAAAATTTGGTGAGTATAACTTAAAAATTATAGGAGCTATTGAAGATTTAAAAGTGTCAGTGACTTTTGGGCCTTGCTTTTGGGTCCTTACTTTGTGTAGTTGAGGACAGCTACTGCATTATACTTACTATACAACAAATGAATGTGATTTATCAAGCTTTTGTATTGCAAATTTGCCATTTTTAGTCTTTCCAAACAGGCGTGTTGCATGACTGATCCATGCTTTCAAGGTGTAAAAATAGGCAGTTTGCTTTTCCAGACGAGTATTATTATAACTTGTCACAGTAACTTGTAATCTTTAGTGGTATAAAACAATGAACATACATGAAACACTGGACTGTAGCCATGGGCGAATTCTGTCCTTTCCATAACATTGTCCCGCATTTGCACTTCAAACATGCTCATGCACCACTGTACATACACAGGGAAGAAAAAGTCAGATGATGACACGCCTTGCTTTAGAATACAGTAGCTGTATGTCCCGGTCAGAGCAGATCGACGGGCAACTGCTCTACCACTGAGCCACTGTCATCCCTAAATATAAATGCAAATGTGTCAAACGAGAGACAGTGTGTATGTTTTTATTTTAAAGACATGATCAAAACTGTCTCTTACTGATGACAATTGTAATGCACAGCTTTGTTAATTACAAAAAAACCTTGGAGATGATGGCGGTTTGGTGGTGTTTTCATTGTCAAGACAATTATCTAAACAGAAAAAAAGAATCTTCCACCTTAGCACCTGCTGCTAATCATTAATCAGTGCTAGTGCGGCCTCTGTAGCTCAGTCAGTGAATTCTGGTGGTTCGGAGAATGAGAAAAACTTACATGTGTCCTCTATCTGCAGGTTAGGGCAGTGGCAAAACCCCGGTTCAGTTGTGAATGTAGTACCTTTTTCCAACAGTAGGAGCTCCGGTTGCACACTGCACCTTAAAAGAATCTCTTATTTGCATTGTAGCCTACTTTCTGAAGTTGTAATGATAATATGCCTATTAGATTTCACAGCCCAAAAACAAACTGGTGTCTGCTACATTGCTCCGTCTCGGCTGCATAGAGACATCGCTGTTTATCTTCCATTATTTCATTAAGTGACTTCATGCATTATTCATGTAGCATGCATTGTTTGTGTGTTAGCAAACAAATAAGCGCTCCACATAAGCCTATATAAAATGCTGTTTTACTGTGGGACTTATTTTATTGCTTTAGATTGCCTTTGTGCTATTATCCCTTCCATACGCATGCTAATAGCTAATGTAAAATGCATATTAAATACAACAGGGAATGTGGTTTATTATGGTCTAAATAAGTTTCTTTCCTGACCAATTAAACAAAAAACATAATTAGTTTAGTTTACAGATGACTAAAATGGATGTAGAGCTAAACAAAAAGTAGCATTCTGCAGTTTGAATACAGCACGCAGCAGAGGACGTAGAACTCCAGCTCCCACAAATGAGTGCTGTTGTTGTGTCAATGGGCAAGACACTTAACCCACCTTGCCCCCAGTGTCTGCATACACTGGTGTATCATTGTGTGTGTGAATGGGTGAGTGGTTCTTCAATGTAAAAGAGACACATGAAGAGACTTGTACTCAAGCAGAACTGCTTTAAAGTCTATTCTTTAAGCTACAGGAGCCAGTGCAGAGACCTGAGCACAGGACTTATGTGCTCGTACTTCCTGGTTCTAGTCAGGACCCAAGCAGCAGTGTTCTGGATGTACTGCAGAGTGAATCCACTGGTCCATATTCACCTGCTGCCAGTGAGACATAGATCTGAGTGTCATCTGCAGAGTTGTGGTAGGACACATTATTGCTGCATAGTAACTGGCCTAATGGCAGCATGTGGAGACTGAACAACAGGGGTCCCAGGACTGACCCCTGGGGCAACCCACAGGTCAGTTAGACTTTAAACATATCTGTCTCCATGGAGACAAGCTGGTCATACTACCAGGCTAAGTTGCAGGTTAAATCTGTGAAGAAGTGATGCTGCTCACACATGTTCTTTTTCGTATTATTTAGCAGTAAACCACCTGCAGTTAAATACATGCAAGGAGATAAGTAAAATATCATACTGTGGAATATTCAAAGCAATGGAAAAGTTACATAGTGTACCTTTTAAATCTATTTCTTCACAGGCTTTAATGTCACTGAATTGTCATCTTCAGTGCAGCTGCTGTCGTGAAATACTGGTTTGAAGAATACAGACACTCTCAGATATTCTCATAGTGACATTTTGTTGCTAGAGCTAGGAGGCATTTTAACCATCCTTAGCCCTGAGAGCACTTTTGATATTTTTCAAAAGCATGTCTTGTACGCATGATACAATAGACTCCACACTGCCTCAAAAAACTACTGTACCATGAGGGACAATGGGAAAACAGCCTCTGAAGTGCAGGACATACTAATCTTACTAACATATCTCCACGGAAACAATGAGGTTACTTTAGGCGAGTTATAAAGTGAGTTTGTTCTGTAATCAATAAGATTCACCTTGATTTTTTTATATGGCAGAAACTTACACAATGTCCAGTACAAGTTGGGCTGTTGGGCATATTTGCTTTTGGGGTATGAATAAAAATGCATGGAAGAACACAAAGCCTCAAAAAAGAACAAAATCAGGCGTCTGGATGAAAAAGAGTCTGCTAAACTCAGATAAAACTTGATTTCTGTGATAGATAATGATCAGATTGGACTGGCACACAAGTATTTATGGGTTAATAATAATCATACAAGTTTTTGTTGAGCTGGATTCCATGTAAAATGGACTAGATTATTCATTTTTTTTAATCTGAGCTCTGTTAACTTTATACAGCAACGGTTTATTTACAAGTTCATAATCAGTGATCAATAGTGCAACCATTAGTGTAAAGCAGCACTTCTAACTGCTTTGATTAAGTCATGTCCAGTTTAAGACCTGTTGTCGCACTGTTGTTCTGACTCTTGCAATGCATTGTGGTCTATATTGGGTGGTTTACTACTTTTTCACTACTTTGTTGCGTTATGGGAAATTTTGAGTGCACTATTTTCTCACCAATTGGACATTTGGAACAATGAATAAATATATATAATAAATAGTGCCCTAACTAGGGAATAGTGTGGACATTCGGACACAGCCAATGCATGTTTTGAAGGTATTTTGAGCTATAAAATCTAAAATGCTAGAGAGGTTTAACCCTTTAAGGACTGAGCATATTATAGACCATTATAGCTCGCCTAGACTTAGCCATAAAAATCATGCTAAAGGAAGTATCAGCATGTACTTTTTTCATACAACTTCCTCTATTTTACATATCCATCCTTATTTTGCCTTTGACGCATCAAATAACTGGGAGAATCCCGGCGGCACCTGCGCTCTGATTGATCGTCTTCGAGGGACAACATAAGCACATTACCGTAATGATAGTAACATATTTAAAGAGCCCCATGCCCCTGCTTTGAGATCCCGTTTGAATTGACATGAAGCACAATTAGTTGCAGAGTTACGGTAATGGAAAGTCCACAACTGCGAGTCTATACTGCGAGTCATATATAGAAATGTTCAAAGACAGCGCCCTACCCTGACCATAAAAGTTACATAATGAGTCTTTTAAGCTACCCATCTTGTCAAAGTATGGATTTTTTGTAAGTGAGCCACTGGTGGTTTGAAAGTTTGTTGCAGTTTACACACGGGTAATTCTTTATAATAATTCTTGAAGACCTTGAAATCCTCCGTCATGTCGTGTGGAGCGAGTAATTGTAGATAACTATATGTCGAACTGTATGACACAATCAGACATGAAGCATGTATTTGCGCCTGCTTGTCTATGCAATTACAGAAGTTGGCAACCAATTAGCTGGGGTCGTGTGTGTGTTTGTTGACGGAGCAGAGTTGCAAAGATCAGGAGGTTAAAAGGACCAGGGTGGCCAAAAGATCACAGGGTTAATCATTAGCATTTATGTTTACACAGCCAACAAGCTAAAGGCTACGCGACACAAGATATTTGACCTAGCGTTTGCTCTAGAGGACTCACATCAGCATGCCAGTCTTTAGTCATGGCATACTTTGCAATTAATAACCCAATTTGAATCCACAAATC
Source organism: Periophthalmus modestus (assembly GCA_019594935.1). Classification (NCBI taxonomy): domain Eukaryota; kingdom Metazoa; phylum Chordata; class Actinopteri; order Gobiiformes; family Gobiidae; genus Periophthalmus; species Periophthalmus modestus. The sequence goes on along the minus strand of JAIEZT010000009.1, from coordinate 21,439,964 downwards.
AAGTGTAACCAAAATCAATGCACAAATCATTTCATACTCGAAAGCAACTCCGGCAAGAAAATACCAAAATAACTGAAGAATTTTGGTCTTAGCAACTGACTTAAAATAAATATTGGGGGAAAAATGGCTAATTTTAACATTTTAATTCACTATTTCAAGATGATAAGTGTGTTCTCCGGGAGCTCGCTTTTTTGGTCAACCGCAATTTAATCTATTTCATCGCTGACCCAGTAATCCATGGCATTTGGGTTTTCGCCAGAAGGCCTTGGGCTGCGCTGATCTTCTCACACTTTTGAGAAAACATTAATTTCCAATTCAATATTTGACAAGACAAATTTCCCTTAATGACATTTTAATCTTCCTTTTGGCATTTTTCCTCAAGGCAACTGCCGACCTCTCTTTGACCCCTCCTCTTTTGCAGTAATACATCACAAGTTTGGGATAAGTGTCCATTTGCACCAGTAATGCTATTTGCTATTGGAGTCTACGCAGGATTAACTGAGCCTTAGGCAATCTGCTCATTAGTATAGCTGTGATTCTGTAGAACCCAAAATAAACTGTAGCTAGCAGTTAACAGACGTTCAGCATAATCCAACCATTAAAGCCAATCAGCGAAACACCAGCGCTCTCCTCCTTTCACGTTTGGCGATTGCAAAGTGGCGAAATGAGCGACCTTAACTTTTTTTTATTTTACTTTTTAAGATTTTCTTAGATAATTTTCTCCATTTTGTTATTTAACCCCGATCCTTGACAGGTGGTTCATTCTGCGCCAGCCATTACATCATTATGACTTTCTTCCCTTTTGCCTGAAGTACATTCCAAAGGTATCCTGGGGCGTCAGTAGCTCAGTTGGTAGTGTTTGTCCACTGATCTGAAAGTTGGGGGTTCGAATCCCGCTCTTGATGAAAAACATCATTGGTTTGAGCCGTCAGATCCACTGATCCACAGGTTGGCGGTGCGATTCCAGCTCTCCCAGATGAATGCTGTGTCCTTCTGCAAGACACTTAACACCCCTCACCCCCAGTGTCGGTATACACTCGTGCATGAATGTGTGTCTGTGAGTTTCCATTTACCGTCCATCTAGTCCGATTGCAGAAAGAAGTTTTAAAGAACACGTATTATGCATTCTCTTGGCTTTAATTCCCTTTTAGATATGCTTTTGGTTACATTAGGAGAAGTATTTCACATTTTGTAACTTAAAATAATGCTAATAATAATACTGTGCCTTAAAATACTACTAATAACACTTTATAAAATAAGCTATAAAGAGAGTTTTCTACTGACATCATCTACATTTTTCAGGGAATCCAAACCAAATTGTTCTCTTTTTAGTAATTGGCAAGTTTTCTCAGTCATTTTTGAGGCGAAAACAGCAGACAGCCATGGCAACGTGTCACACCTCTGGAAATATTGTCAAATATTGTAAACTCAAACCCCTCCCACCTGTTCTTCAACTTCTGACCCGTTCCCAATCACGAGCAGGTAAAATATATTCTACTTATATGCTGAATTCTCTGTCTTCCCTCGATGGAGACCTATGTTTTCACAAAAAAAGCAGATAGATGCAAGTTGGCCCCCTGCTTAAATCTGACTACAAAACAAGTCTGGAGATGGCTTATGGGCTTAAAAACTGAGCAGAAGTCTGGATATTTACCTATGACGCAACAAAAATGCAAACATAGCATTTTTGCCGACTTTGGGTTAATAGATGAACGAAACAAGCGTGAATGAACCAAAATACAACCCTAGGAATGTGATTTGATGAGGGAACAATGTTACGACATGGCTCAAAGTGAAACAAAAAATTGCGTTATATGTGTCCTATATAAGTAAATTGGGGTGTTAATGTTGAAAATAAATGGCAGCGCTGTATTATTCAGCCAGACAATTTCAAAACACGATAACAGTGGGCGACCTAGCAACCACAATCTCTCCAGCAACAAGTATTTCCCTTAAGGTACACTTTGACATGATGTTATAAAGTACCATGGTGCATTTTCTTTTCCAAACATGAGATTTTGGGCTTCTTCGCTGTATAAATCTAAGAAACGTTTTCAAGCGGTTTGTTTATCTGTGAAATATACACTTCCTATTTCTCGACTTGTTGGCAAAACACGGCATTAAGACCTTCTCGTGCTTCGGAATACAGTTTTAAAGCCAGTCATCAGCTCTGAAAAGCAATGATTCATAAGGGTAAAATGTAGCATCGGCGAAAAGTCTTTGAGAATTCCACGCCTCTTGAATGCAAATGGCAGCTTGGATCTTTGCTGTTTATAGGACACACCGGGAGATTCATAAAATAAGATTGGAAATAAGATTCTTTTGCTGTGACGCGTTGGACAAAACTAGCTAGATTTATTGTGTTCGGTGCCACAGATCTGACACAAACTCCACTCTTGCGGCTCATTTGTTACTTTGAATTTGATCGCTGGTCCGTTTTTTTTCCCGCTCGTGGTGATAAAGAGACTTCGGGCAGAAAAAGGCAAGTTTACTAGAGTGATGAATCTCTCCTCCACTGACACCATGTTGTCAGAATTTGTCATGAACGGCGTAGAAAGCTTCACTTCTTGCTCATTTGGAAAGTTGAGCAGATGCAGCGCGAGTCAATTGGGCAAAACACCATTAGCAGCAAGACAGAAAGGATAAAGACCTCATGTTTATGTAATATAATCTTTCTCGTGGCTTTAGTTAGAACTGCACGATTCTGTAAATGTACTGTGAGTTGCGATTTATGTTTAAAGAAGAGTTTTTTTTTTTACTCATAGGAGGGTTTTAACTGCTAAGACATAACATATTTAGATCACAATGTTACTTTTTATTGTTTGCTCTCCATGCTAAGTCACTCTCCCCCTTCAGAGCAGAATCACAGTACAATCATTGTGTGTCCTGCTAATTAAACTACTGCACATCACATCAAGCTTGTCAAGTTGTTTTGTACAGTTTTTGTATATTTATGGAGACTTGCTGTGAGGAGGCATGGATGATGTAAGCTTGTGGGCGGAGCATTGGACCTAATTCTACAGCTAATAGTGAGGAGGGTTCGAAAAGGGCCAAGAAGAGATCGCTAAATTACTGAAACATGCATGGATGACATCTAAAAAGATAATGAAAGCAGATTCTGTTCAAGGTATTAACATTTGAGAGAGTACTGAAATATGAACTGATAAACTGATGAACTATTAGAGATGCACCGATACGATACTGGTATACTGGAGATATTGAAAATGTTGATGGACCAGATATCGGTTCCAATGTATCAGTTTAGTCGATATCCCATTTTGGTCAATAAATTGGAGTAATAAGGTGATTCGCTGGCCAATATTTGCCCAATCCACCTCGTGATATTGATCTTTTGTAATTACTTTAAATGATAATGATATTACAAAATAACTTAATAATAAACTTATTAAATCTACAGGTAATAATGGACTCAGACTTGAACTTTAACAAGCCACATCACATCAAGAACATCTGTAGCTTTTTACCATCTAAAAACATTGCAGGGATTAAAGGTATATTGCATAAACCAGAATTGGCGAGATGTATCCATACTTTTGTCTCCGGCAGGTTAAACTACTGTAACGGTCTGCTCTCTGGTCTCTTCAAACGAGGCTTAACACAGCTGCAGTACACCCAGAACGCTGCTGCTCGGGTCCTGACCAGAACCAGGAAGTAAGAGCACATAAGTCCTGTGCTCAGGTCTCTGCACTGGCTCCTGTGGCTCAGAGAATAGACTTTAAAGCAGCTTTGCCTGTGAACAAGTCTCTCCCTTTAGCTGTGCATATGACTGAAAGGTTTTTATTGTGCACTTTTATCCTTTAGTGTTAATAAACTTGCCTTGCCTTGCCATTTGTGTTTAAAGGAAATAAATTATATTATTGGGTAATAGCAGATACTTAAAGCCATAGTATCGACATCTGCATCGGAACAGAAAAAAAAGCTGGTGCATCCCTACAAACTGTGCCATTTGCAGATCATTGTTTTAAACTTTGGTCATTCTACGCTGCAGTATTGATGGCTTGATAATAGAAACTGCAGAACTGATAGACCCAGTTTCTTCATAGAGACATTTTACTTTAGTTTTTATTGTTGAAAATGGTGCAATACATTGTTGTAGATAAAAGAAAAACCCTTATGGATAAGATGGTACAATTATATACATTATATACTATGGTTGCCTATGAAACACACAAATGTTATTGTGGAAAGTGGGACCTGTACACTCTGCACTGAACTAAAATACACCTTCCACCATTATAGACAAAAACATACAATATATTATTCTTATTTGAATAAACTAACACCTACATATTATGCAAATACCTTATACAAAAATTACATAAACACTACAGCTATTGTTAGGACTGCTGCTCCATGTGGTTATTCAAAACAACACAGCATAAAACACCCAAGTACAGGATCTATTTTAGCTATAGCCACTTGTGGAAGGATCTATAAATGGCACGAGGCAGGTTATGGCTAACATTTGATGAAATCTCTACTGAACACTGGTTTCCATTGTGTTGAGAGCTGGATGTCAGCGCCCACTTTTTCTCGCTGTCTCTCCGTGATTCACAGCAGGAGCAGAGAAAATAGAGCTGAGCAGTAGCAGGCTGGTTAAATGAGTGTGGGAGGTTGTATATAGGCAGGATCAACTGGTTATGTTAATGCATGTGTCTTGTGCACAAAGGCTTTAAATAGTGTGTTCTGTGTTTAGACATATCCTGACATGAACTAGTGCAGTGTTGGTATAGATCCAGGGGTCAGTCAGTGGTAGTGTATGAAGTTCATCTGGTCTTCCGTTAATTTATGTTTCCAGACCAAGGTTTTGTTTGTTTTCACACTTGACAGTTTCAGCGGTCTTCCTCAGAGTGATCAGTGACGTTGTGACTTCTGGGACATCACAAGACTATAAATTGGGATGAGGGGGCTTTTTTACTCTCACACACCTTGGATACAAAACTGTCATGTAGGAAAACAAACTACACCTTGGTCTGGAAAAAAAATCTATAAAACGTCATTTAATGGTGCTAATAAACAGTAAAAGCTTGACTTTCAACATCCTGTTCAATTAATATGAAATATGAATATAACCTAGAAGGAGCTGAGTCGAAAGGCAAAGCTCTCAATTTACCGGTCAGTCTGTGTTCCTACCATCACCTATGATCATGAGCTTTGGGTAATGACCGAAAGGACGAGATCACGGATACAAGCGGCCCAAACGGGTTTTCTCTGCAGGGTGGCTGGCCGCTCCCTTAGAGGTAGGGTGAGGAGCTCAGTCACACAAGAGGAGCTCGGGCTAGAGCCGCTGCTCCTACATGTCGAAGAGGAGCCAGCTGAGGTGGCTCAGGCATCTGCTCAGGATGCCTCCTGGATGTTCTGGGCATGTCCTACCAGGATGAGACCCCAGGGAAGACCCAGGACAGTGGGAGGGACTGTGTCTCTCCTGGAGGGCATGTCTGGGGTGAGGGAAATCTGGGAGTCCCTGCTTAGACTGCTGCCCCCCCCGACCCGGCCCCGGATAAGCAGAAGAAAATGGATGGATGGATATAACCTGTTGTCCTATTTCATTTGCAAATGTTAATTAAATGACAATTGTTGAATTATTACAAACAGAATTTGGGAGGTGTTGATAAGCTATTTTTTGTATTATTATTGGAGTCCAACATAGCCCATTCAAGCAGATGTTTAATCCCACAATGAAGCAGAGGGCCCATTTTAACGCTGGTTACAAAGACAGCCTTTGGCCATCACCCACGAGCGACAAGTGAGCGTGCTTGAGGACTTTATCTTGTAGTACAGCAGGCTATGAAAGGATTTTCATTAGATTTGTGTGATGGTTTTGAAGTGTTGAAATATGACTTTTGCATGCCACAAATGTTCTGAATGGATTAACTCATCAAAATGAGAAAAAGTGCATTGATGAGATACTGTTTTTGGGATTTCATTAAGCTATACTGTGGCTGACTTACTCATTCATTACCCGTCGAGTCCATATATGAACATTTAGAAGGTGTTTCGTGTATAATAAATACATTTTTGTGTGAATGAGTGCTGTAGTGTTCGTATCTGGATTAGGAGCAGCTCTGAAGATGGAATTTTGCTTCTTAAGAACATGTTGTTCTTTCTGCATCTTCTTAAAATTGAAGTTACAAACAAATATTCATGAATGACGCCTGTTTCGCTTAAGTTCATGGACAAAAATCAGGTCACTTTCAAGAAATGACATCATTGGTCATTGGACACTTTCATGAGTCATGTGTTTTAAATTGGATGACAACAGAAATGTGAATACCTGCTCACAAAAAGAAGGTGCAATAGTGATACATATTAAATGAATGAGTCACAAAACAAAGAAAAGATCACATTATTTTTTCAGACCTTGGATTGTGTCAGTGATTGGCATTTGGTTTCATCTTTTTTATTTCAGACTGCTCTTAAAAAGTGTTATCACCAAACATCTGAACTCTATTTTAATGAATACATTCACACCTTTAGTTATTTTGGAGAGTATATTTAGATGTAAAATGGCACTAATTGCACTGGAGCAGATACAGTCTTGCAGCGTGGCCAGTCAGTCTAATGAACTGCCCTGGTTATCAGTGTCAAGGCCTGTGTTATGTCATCATGAAATACGATTGGTGGAGCCCTAATGGTTTTAAATAAATCATTATATGAGGCCAAAGCAGCTCTGAACAAAAGGAGCAAAGGTGGGTCGAGTAGTCAAATATTATACTCAAGTAAGAGTAACTTATAACTTATTATTATGAAGTAGTACAGTATAGTGATCCAAATTACAATTACTCAAGTAAAAGTAAAACTGTATTTGCTGAATATTCTACTGAGTTTGGCTGTACTTTTTGTCATATGATTTAGTTGATGAAATTTAAATGAGGAAACATGAAACAAATTCCGGTATTTCCAAAGTTTAACCTTACATCATGGGCATCCAAACTGTGGCCCGGGGACCAAATGCGGCCCTCATACCAATTTTTATTGGTCCTCAGGCCTTCAGTTGAACTGGCCCTATTGATACTACTCAGTACTTTTTTATGTCAAATTTGAGTATTCCTATCAATATGACCTAAATAACATCACATTTCATTATCATAAAGACCTATAATTAATATTTTAAGCCTTATTTAAAGTATGAAGCCAAAACTGTGTTAAATACACCATCTGAATTATTATTGACCACTGTGGCCCACTGGTCGAATATTTTTCAAAATATGGCCGTCGGTGAAAAGAGTTTTGGCACCCCTGCCTTACACATTACAAAACACCAAAGGACGAAATACATGTTCATTTTAAAGAGAATCAGGAAGTGTGTGGTTAGCATGCTAGTTATCGTTAGCATTACCATGACGGCAAACTCCTCTCTGGCCTCTGGAAGTTATGAACAATGATAATAAACACACTGTGGTGAATAATTAGGATGCTCTGAATGCATGAGGTAAGTGAGGAATAAACATGGATCACTGCAAACCGTTAAAAATGAACTAGCTCTGTTTTCCAGATTTTAAATTTAAAAATCAGGTACAGCGTGTTTAATGTTGTCAGCATGAAGCTTTTATCATGTTCAGACAGAGAGGGAAGAGTTACCAAAGTGTTAACTCGATCAAAATGAAGTACAAACATAGCGCAACAATACAATGTACTCTCTCGTCTACAAGTAAAAGTAACAGAGTACTACCTACCTCGGAACGGGAGACAGCAGGAGATATTACAGCAAGACTCTGGGGACGTGGAACACAACTTGAGTGTGAGTCATGGTGCGTTGGTGGTCAGCGTTGAAGCAGGGGTCAGAGTAAGTTTAGAGGAGTGATTGAACAACCGGTCACAAAAAGTCCTAGTTTGTTTTTAACTGGCCTGCGTCATGTCTGCCAACTTAATAGTATAGATTTGTGAATCAAAACTGGTCCAATTACGCAAGCATTTTCAGAGGGTTTCAGAATGTGCTGTGACTTTTCTCTTTAGTTTTATTTAGTTTGTCAAGCCTCCACACAAATGAATATGTAAATGGTAGATTTTGGGATAAAGGTGTTGCATCGAAGTTGGTTTAAAGTCTTTTTGAGTGTTAAAAAGTTTACATAATGCCATTCATACCTGCAAAAAGAATGCATGCATATTTCTCAGTCATTACCTATAACGCATACATTTTTTAAAATTTAAACCACAATTTTGATCTACATTACCTAATAATAGAAACAGGACCATTGACTTCGGTACAAAACTGCAGAGCTAACAAAATGTGAAGCGCGATATATTTCCACAAAGATAATATTGAAACTATTTTATACCACTGATATGAATAATGCGAATAATGCGAGATAATCCCAGTTCTAATCCCAGAGAACATTTTTAAATCGACAGCATCGTTAAAAAACCTGAGCTGCAACAAATGAATAGACTGAAGCAACAATTACCCATAGAAGTTATGTTATTCCAGCTTTCACATATTGAACGATACGAGACCGTGGGTGATTGACAGATGAATTAACCAATCAGAGAAACGCATGGTCTGTTTAATGCAAGCACTATATCAACTTATTGTTCAATATCTTAGCTGGAATTATCATTTTTGTGGGTCAATTTATCATGGTACTTTTTCTTAGTCGTAATGGGAAACTTTTTTTTTTTTTTTTTCTAGTTTTATGATTAGATTTTAGCTTTACTACTTAGACCCTACTACTACTTCAGTATTTTATTATGCTATTTATCTATTGCAGTTATTTTTTTGGGGATAATTCTACTTTAGGGTTGAAGTGTCAGTGGCATAAATTAGTTTCAATATTATCACTTATCACATATTTTTTCTTCAGCAATATATCGTACTTCAGAATTTGTTTTTGTGACAGGGCTTGATGGGTGTGATTGACAGGTCGTTACCCAATCAGGGACGTGCATGGTCGGTCTGTATAAAAACATTCTCCGTCCCAGTCCATAATGTGGTTCTGTCGCTTACAGTGCTCAAAAATGGCAGATTTGAAACCAAACTAAACCATGGTCTGCTAAAATAATCTATTAAAATTAATAAAAAGGACTGAGAAGTTTTGTTTTTTAATCAGCAGGTTACACACTTATGCTCACAACTTTCTTAGACCAGGCCTTTTCAGCAGTTATATGTCATGTCTGTACTTTGCAATCAACTTTGGACCTCTTCACAATAGATTTTCTGTAATTGTGGGCCACACTTAGTCGACACAGACGTCAGAACTGGCAATGAGCTGACTTTTTTTCATGAAGTTTTCTTGCCTCCCCAACCTCCGGCTCCTTAACTCCACTTAAGCGCACTGCAAATTGCCTGCTGGAAAGTAAAACGGAACCAACTGCTCAATTACTTCTATAGTGTATCAAAGTGACACCAGCTTAAACTTTTAGCTTTGAGTCGGATCTTAGTCTTAGATAGTTGATTCTGAATTTGTCTTTGCCAAGAAAAATGGCTTGAAAATAGATAGCTGATAGCACGTTCTGCCAAAGTATGTAGGTTTAAAAAGAATGTCCAGACTTTATTAAAGATATGTTTGGACTGATTATCGTGAGCTGTTTGTGAGTGTGTAAAAAGCATTAGCTACTAGATGTGCAAACGCTAATGCTTGTCACTTAATCTTCAGCTTTATGTGACAGTTTAAGCTATATCTGTGGACGAGGATTTGTCTCCACCGTGTCCTCAGGCAAGGCACTTTACCTTTAATTGGGCAAGCGAGTCATAATGAAACCTGAATAGGACACCTGCCAAATTCATCTAAAAGGTGATTAAAACCAAGCATGTATAGCAAAAGTGTAATGAAATAAGAATTCAAATGAAAACTACTCTTTCTCAAAATGAAATTCTTTTGTAAAACTAGGACAAAATGTGACCATCACACATGGACATAATAATCCGTATTCTGTCACCATTTCTTTGGTTTTCCATTAAAACAGTATTGATTTTAAAATACTATCGAGCTTCGAAGTACATCTCAAACAGCCTCATTGGAGACTCATGGGAGATTACAAAAATGGTATTACCAAAGAACGGTTTAATGGTCCAACTTTATGAAACACAAAAATACGCTGATTTAAAGGTACTTTATGCAACTTCTGTAGCGGTCGGTCCACCACCTGCTTGTCTCTGTGGAGATGATGTTGCTTTGTCAGGAATGTTCCATAGTATGACATTAAATTCCATCGATTTACATGCACAGAAGCAGATATTCCCGCCAGAGTACACAGTGGACCTTTACAAAGCTCCCACAATGCACTGGGCTCTTGTTATGAGACACATCTGACCAAATCACCCCTGGTCTAATTTACAGCAAACCTATTATTCCCCACTGTAAACACCAACAATACTCCTTACAAGAAAAATAATAGTAAGTTGACTCAAAGGTCATTAAAATGGGCAGTTTACAGAACATTCTCAAGTAATATGGGAGTTTTGAACAAAGAGTAACATTACAACTTAACTTAAGTATTACTGAAACTTTTCTTTAGATACTAACATTACCAAGTTTACTCATAGTACTTCAGTAGGTATCCACTAGAACTAAACCAGGACTAGACCAGGACTAAACCAGGACTAAACCAGGACTAGACTAGGACTAAACCAGAACTAAACCAGGACTAAACCAGGACTAAACCAGGACTAAACCAGGACTAAACCTGGACTAGACCAGGACTAAGACAGGACTAAACTAGGACTAGACCAGGACTAAACCAGGACTAAACCGGGACTAGACCGGAACTAAACCAGGACTAAACCAGGACTAAGACAGAACTAAACCTGGACTAGACCAGGACTAAGACAGGACTAAACTAGGACTAGACCAGGACTATACCAGGACTAAGACGGAACTAGACCAGGATTAAACCAGGACTAAGACAAGACTAGACCGGGACTAGACCAGACTAGACCAGGACTAAACCCAGACTGAACCATAACTAGACCATGACTAGACCACAACTAAACTAAGAGTAGACCAGGACCAAATCAGGACTTAACCAGGATTAAACCAGGACTAATCAAAAACAAGACCAGGAGTAAACCAGGACTAGACTGAAGTAGATCGGGACTAGACCAGGACTAGACCTGGACTAGACCTGTCCCAGACTAAACCAGTACTAGATGTTCTTAACCAAAATATGGTAAAAGTTGAAATTTTCATTTTAATCATTAATTTACTTAACTACAACACACTTTTTCCCAATAATAAAGCTACTATCAGCGACTAAGACTGATCGACATCTTGTTCTTGACCAATGAACTGCTACAGCTGCTGCCGGAGCAAGTTACATCTACAACACTGAAATGTACAGATCTATAAAGTTAGAATTGCTGAGCTGGCACTTTTCCCGTTCTATAATGAGAGTGACTTCACGTTTAAACAAAACCCACTGACATAATGTATTCTCTGTACCTCTCTTGTGTATGTCAGTGTACATAGTCTAATTGCACTAGGGATGAACCGCACCTAATGGGCACTGCATGGAAGCTGCGATGACATGCTCAATTCATTATAGCATTTAGATGAACTGTGCCGGGCTCCCAGGGGCCACACGGTAATTGTGTCTTTAGGGAATTGTCAGGTCCCCGTTGGATGGTCATAAATCATTGGTAGACGAGGTGTGGCATGGCTTTCTGGACCTAAGATGAACTTGTTATTTGATGATGAGAAAACAAAGCTTTGGTGTGCAGTCTGCTTCATGCTACAGAGCCTAGAGTTGCCTTTAAGTCGGGTCGCGTTTTACTTGTGAAAAGGCTAGTCGGGTAATTAATAACACATCCGGAGGTGTCAACATCAAGCTCTGTCAAATTAGTGCATGGTCACTCCAGGCACAATGTCGGCATTGATGAATTTGCCCTTTCAAAAGACATTATTTCTCCCTAAACTAGTCTCATGGCTAATATAGATTAGTCGTGTGTTAATTCCTAGCATGTGGATTAGCATACTTTGTGTAGACTGAAGTTCCTGGGATTGATGTGGGAGGTTAAGGCTGCCACTGTGGTGTCACAAAGTTTGTTGTGTTGTTGTTTTGACCTTTTGAAAAACTGACAAATTGACTTAAATTTTTTTCTATTTTAGATTTCTTTTTTATTTTGAAATTTGTCAAATAACAAGGGCGACCAGACAATGTAAATTCTGAGCCCTGAATGTGCCAGGTGTCCCTATTTTTGTCCAGTCTGATTCTTTGTAAATGGTAAAGGTGGCAAAATATTGTCATTTGTTTGGCTAAAATGCAAAAAACTGTGCTTGAAAATGAGTATGGGGCAAAAAACTGGACTGACAGAAGTCCCTCAGATTACGACTGAGTGGAGACTCATTTGTGACTGACTTGTGTCACGTGGGTGTGTCCCAGTTTTTAATTTAAAAAGAATCTGGTCACCCTCATAGACTGTATAAAGAAATGGACTAGTGAGTGTGACGTCACCCATAGCGTTCAGCTCCAGTCAAATGAAGCTCACTGAGGCTAGCATTTATAGCGGCGAATTTGGAGCCACTTTCCATATTAGCAATTCCGACCATGCGTATCATAGCAACCAAAGAACCAATCAGGAGTGAGGCTGTTGAAGGTAACGTCCCTTTCCACTCACACTGCTGATTTAGCAAGGAGCAGACGCTTAGCAACGTTGTCAATCAAACTTGTTGCTAATGCTAGAGGGAGCAATCTCAGGGAAAGAAGGCGCCTTATTTGTATCTTATTAATGTTCATATCTTGAGTTACGGACACAATAGCGAAATAAAAACACCAGGATGATGCAGTGAGTCGATACAAACATTTTAAGACTAAATTGACATACCTGACAACAGCATTTACAAGAGAAGGGCTGACAGTTTTCCAATGTAAAGTGAATTGGAGCTAGTGTCGATGGAGCCGGAAGCGCGCCCATGCTCACTTCCTATTTGGAACGCAGCGGCTAGCAGGTTAGCTACGTCCATTTATATATAGACTATTGTTATCCTACAAATAACCCAATGCACATATTAGCATTTCAGAGTGATACAATCTTTTGAGACATGCTCCAACCTTTTGTTATCCACTGAAAGTTACAAATTCTTTGAGTACGGCTTTAACTTTTTCACATGGGATGTCCAGAACTGACTGTGTGCTCCCATGGGTTGAGTTTCCAAACTGCTCTTGTAATCTGCAAATCAGAGGTAAAAGAAGTTTTGTACTGACTGATACGAGAATATTCAAAAGGAGATATCTTTGAGACACATGTGCTACAGATGCAACAAGTGCCGCTTTGGTGGGACTGTCCCAAAATTGGATGGGTGTCTCAAATATTTCATCTATGGGCAGAAAATTACATTGAAAAATAATGAACAATATTGTGAAACAAGTCAATTTAATCAATTTAATAGAAATAGCCACAACTTCTCATACTAAAATAGACGTTGATGTAGCAATTTGACCTAATGTTATTATTCTTTGCAGTGTGCATAATAGGCTTCACACACAATGAACCCGAGTCTGTGGGGAAGGTGATGACGCCACGGCCCGGGCGAGCAGATGTGAGTTTGTGACAGAACACTGCTGGGTGAGGTTCTAAATATAGCTGTAGTTTTTAATTTTTATGTAACATGACAATAGTGTATAAGTGAGGGGCATTACCTTTCATTGTTGCAGCTTGTTTGTGCCCATTTGACGCTAACGTGCCATTTAGTCCAATCATACACTGTAAATCTGCATATTGTTCTAGTACGTCCATGGAATCCACAGTGAAGCCTTGTAATCAGTTTGGACAAATGGTATACATCTGTTTTATAGATTTGTCTTCAGATAAAATGATGCTAAAGGTGCAGTATGTAACTTCATCATCGCCTGCTTGCCTCCATTGCACTATTGTACTTGTATCTGCTATATAATATAATCTACGACACCCATGGATCATTATGTTTGGACATTTTGGACATTTTAAATCGCAATATTCATCTAAAACTGTGGCAACCAATGGGGGCAAACGTTGCTGCAAATCACGCTAGCGAGCAGTTTTTTTTTTTTGTTTTATTTGCCCCAAAATTACTGCACAATGCTGCTGAATTGTATGCATATCACTGATTAAAAATAAAACGGAGCGGACTAAGTACAGAGCAGTGGGCGTGTCCTGGTGGAGGTGAAAACGGGGGCTGATCAGCAATATGGCATCTTGAAAATAAGTGAATAAAGACTGCTCAAAACATACACGAATCACTCCAAATGCAATATCTCCTATAATTCTTACTTAATACTCACCAAATTTTAGCAGTAGGTAAACTGAACCTTCTGAGATTTTTGGCAATATATACGGTTATAAGTCACTTACACTTGAACTTATCACTACTTAAACTAGGGGAAGTATAAATGACCTAAATTTAATAAATAATGTTTTTTAAGTGTCCACCATTTTCGGTTTTGCACTGAATAGCCCGATCCAACACACTCAAATAACATTTGGAAGTATTTCTGGGCTTATGGCTCTTATTTGATCCTCGATATTACGTTTTAAGTCTTTTATTGTCTGAGCTTTATTAACAAACACCTTTTCTTTAAGCGCCCCACAGGAAGAAATCAGGACTAGTCAGGTCTGTGGAGATCACATACTGCCCCCTGTCTTTGAAAACCACTTATTATTCCTTTAATGACATTTACGCTTGGGGCATCTCTGGTATTAAAATGTCGACGGTAACCTCTGGGTTTCTGAATTTGACCCATGTGACTCAAAGTACCACTGTACAATGAGGGTTCGTTCCTCAGTGATATATTTGCTCATGTTAATGTCGGAAGGGTCGTTCTAAATGCTCTGAAAAATTAAAAGAAAAACATTTAGAACAAAAAAAAATTTTTTTCTAATGTTGGTGACTTCTGTACAACTTCGAGAGGGTAAATGGGAAGGAGAAACAACAATAACACGCTTAAAAGCTCTGAAACGTTGATTTTGCGTAACAGGTCTGCTTTAAACTTATCTATCTAGCTTTTTTCCTACTCGTGTCTCTATTACTCAAAAAGAACCCTAAGAACTCCTGTGAGCGGAGAAACTTCTCCACAGATTTAACTTGAAAATGCTTGTTTCTGTGGAGATAGGTTTAATGCCATAAAATCCCATGGAGACAATGATATGACATACTAATCACCAGAAAAGTTACAGAGTGGACCTTTAAGTCTATAGCGAATCACAGAATGGCACTTGATCCATTTTCCCTTATATGGAAGAGCTCTGTTCAATGTATCAAACCGTCTAAACAGTATGGTGGAGTTTAAATTTGGACGATGTTACTTATCACATTTTCAGTGAAGAAATATCTAAGAAAATTATAAACCAAATTATAATTGAGACTGACAGACGTCCGCATTCTAGTGTGTGAACTGTAGGTAAAATCTGATTTCACAAATGATTTTCTGACATGAAGCGTGAAATTAGTCAGTGGCGCAATCTCCATCAGAGTATTTGCAATCAAAATTTGTTTGACAACTGATCATTAACTAAAATGTCATAATCGTGACTGTGCTAATTGGGAAGAAAAGTGACGCAGTGAAGTGAAAAAGATGGGCTTAGGGACCCAAGTCAAACCCAATTTACAAGCTGCTCAAAAGGCTCTTGATTGTTTATTCATATTTTATTGCATTAAGTCTATTATTATAATTATGTCATTTCAATGTGTTGATTTGAAGACTAAATGGTGAATAGGGTTCTATGGTGAACTAAAGTGAGAGTAAGTTTGTAGTTATGTCTCTAAGTCAGGTAAATGTACCAAACTAATAACTAAGGATTTTTAATAGAGCTGAACATAGTATAGCTTTTAACTTCCATCCATTTTCTTCCGCTTATCCGGGGCCGGGTCGCGGGGGCAGCAGTCTAAGCAGGGACTCCCAGACTTCCTTCACCTCAGACACTTCCTCCAGCTCCTCCGGTGGGACCCCAAGGCGTTCCCAGGCCAGCCGAGAGACATAGCAATGTTCCCATATTATTAGCTTACATAAAGTTACATTTTTTCGAAAAAAAAATTTCACCTATCCCCTATCCCTGCCTTCTTCCCCTGTGCTTAATTTAGATTATTTGAAAAGTTAAGCCTCTGGGTGATACATAGGGTTCTTTAAAGTCATGTAGTCATTGTTCAAAAATAAAAACATGTAAATGCCAGTCTTCCACTTGCTGTCGTGAAATGCCACTAGGACGAGGCGTGGTCCCATTTCTGTCTTAAACGGGGCTTTCATGCCTATAACATTTGGTCCACTTTAAGCGCACTTGAGCTTGGAACACCTGTGAGTAGGGTTCATTTGGGCTCGTGTAAAAGCGGACCAGTTTGATTTGGTCCACCTAAAGAACTGTACCGACACCATCTCAGTTCCAAGTGGACTCCAGTGCGGCTCGCTTGTGACATGAATACTTACCACTTTCGATTCAGCCAAACTTTTTTTAACTAAATAAGCTTCTAAAGGAACAAAATAAACTCTAGTAGGACGATCAAAACAGGAGAAACAGACTACGACAAGACATATTATGAGGAGGAAATGAACTATCACTTTTTTTCTATATAATTAGACATATATATCACAAAGTCTAATCAGTGTGGGCTCTATGAGATCATTGAGTCGCCTAACGTCTGTCACATAATCATCTGCTTAATGCTATTGCTCAGTTTGAAGTACCTGAAAAAGCACTAACTTCTCCTTTAAAGATTTGCACATGAAATGGCTCTGTCCCAGTGTTGTTCAGTGACAGTGGCAGAATCCAGGTGAATCAATGGTGCATCTAAAAGTCCTGAGCTCGTGAACACGGCGTTCCGAGGCCTGTCCTCCGGCTCCTCCCTCCTCTGGGACCAGTGCTTCTATTTCAGTCAGGCAGACACGCAGCCCGCCTCAAACCGTAACGTGCTCCCCTCTCCTGTGACAAACTTAAGACAATCTGAGCACTCTGTGAAGCATGGCGTTCTCTGGTAGCTCATCACACGGACAGCTAACCTCACAATCCCTCCTTTGTGCTTTTGTTTGAGGACCGCCGAGACACGTCACAGGTGTTTTTTTTCATGTGAAAAGCAACAGATGGAATCCTACTGAGCTTACTTCAGTTATGTCACGCACAAAAAAGTGGAGAGTGCTCAGTCTGAATCAGAGACGGGTTGTTTTTCTTTATTGTTACTACGTTCTGCATGTGATATACATACAGAAGACATCAAATCTATGATGAAAGATACATGGAATTATGTAGCAATCAATGTTTTTAAAAATATTTTTAATGCAAATCTTCAAAGTAGCCATCCTTTGCTTTGTCAAAAATATTTAGTAGAGTTATTCTTTACTATATAATTCCATACATCTTGCTTCATATATTTGTTTTGACTGGTGTTTAAGCATACACTACCAGTCAAAGTTATTTATTTTTATTTTTTTTACTACTTTCTAAATTTTAAAGAAGACATCAAATACATGAACCAAAATATATGGAATTATGTTGTAAAGAAAAAAGTGAAATAACTCTACTAAATATTTTTTGACAAAGCAAATGGTGGCAATTTTGAATATATGATTATAAAATATATATTAAAAAAATATGCAGAATAGATATAGTATATGTTTAGTTAGTTAGTTAACATTTTTTTTCTTTACTATATATTTCCATACATCAAGCTTCATATATTTGATGTCTTCCATATGTATAAAATGTAGAAAATAGTAAAGAAAAAAAAAAAAAAAAAAAAACTGAATGAGAGGGCCTGTCCAAAAATTTGACACTACCAGTCAAAGTTTTTTTTTTTACTACTTTCTAAATTTTAGATACATAAAGAAGACATCAAATATATGAACCAAAATAAATGGAATTAATATGGAATGAAATATTTTTTGACAAAGCAAATGGTGGCAACTTTGAAGATTTGAGTTAACTTTTTTTCTTTGCTACATAATTCCATTTATCTTACTTCATATATTTGATGTCTTCTGTATGAAAACAAGTAGAAATTGACATTAAATGAGATGTGTCCTTTTGACTGGTAGTGTATATTGTGTAGAAACTGTACATGAAGTAACTATTATTAGTAGACTAGGCAGTAGTCGTTTACTTTTCATAAACATGTGTATCAGTTGACACCACCATTCCAAGTAACAAGTCGGATCTGTCAAGAGGCAAGCACACTCACTCAGAGTAAGAATGAATGCTTTTCAAGTTATTTTTGAAGCAATAAAAAAACATGTAATTGAATAAATACAAGATGTTTAATGCTATACAAGGAGACATTCTAGGCAAACCAATAGTATCTCTAGGGTGATAAGCAGGTGGTGGACCCTGCACCAAAGAAGTTACACAGTGCACCTTTAAAGTACTACATCATAAACATAGCGTTATGGTACATTTGTGAATTGGTTTGTGGTATTTGTGTTTTGTTTTTCAGTGTGGTACGTTACTTCTCTTAGAAAAGTTGACCACAGACCATAAACTGTATATATAAATGGACGTAGCTAACCTGCTAGCTGCCACCTTCCAAATAGGAAGTGATCATGGGCACTTCCGGCTCCATCCACTCTGGCTCCAATTAGCTTTACACTGAAAAATTGTCACCCCTCTCTCTGTAAACTGCTGCAGTGAGTCTCTTTTGGTCTTAAATGTTCGTAATAACCCATTTCTGGCATTTTTATTTCGTTGTTCTAACCATAAATCAAGATATGAACATTAATAACAAACGAATCAGGCGCCTTCTTTCCCCGAAGTCACTTCCTTCATCAGTCTCACTCTCGATTGGCTCTTTGGTTGCTATATGGTCACGGTCAGAATTCCACATACGGAAATCGGCTCCAAATTCGGCCCTATAACTGCTCTGCCTCGACAAGCTTCATTTGACTGGAGCTGATCACACTCCCTTAGTCCACTTCTTTAAACAGTCTAAGCCACAGACGCAGTTGGATGTTTCTTAGAAGTGAAACAACTTCTTGAAACTAAAACTATATGAGCAATTAATTTGGGGCCTACAGCTTTGAAAAGTGATAATGTTGAATTCAATATCCCATGAAACAACAACACTTACAGCACTTTTACAAGCTGTCAATACATTCACAACACTGCTGCCTACAAACTGCATCAATACATAATTACTTTTTCATGAAGAACTTGGTAATGACTCCAGCTCTTACCATCTAACTATTGCACATAAATTGAACACAGCCCCAAAGGGACTTCCCCCTCCACAACATACAATACAGCACAGAGATCTGAAAAGCCAACGATTGATCTATGCTTTGCTCTGCAGCGGTATTCAGACTTCTCTTAGTAATATGCTTTCCAATGGCTGTTTTAATGGCCTGTATCTGTGTGTTCTGACAACCTATCTTACACCGTGATGCTTGGCTTGTTCCCCCTCTCTCCTAACCCGTCTTTTTCATCCAAACAGCCTCATCTCCGCACTCTGGCACGCCCCTCCCCCCTCCGCTTATCTCTTCCTCGCATTGCCAGGACCGGAGAGCTTGGAGGGGTTAGAGAGAGGCAACCGGGATGCCACCTAGCTCAAATGGAGGCCGTGGCATACCACCACAATGCTATTTAGCGCGAGGAGGGTTTTTATTTATTTATGTCTTGGAAAGTCAAACTGTGAAAAGGGGGTCAGACAAGGCTGCTGGATTGCTGGGTTCTCTCACTTGGGCTTTTGATGGTGGTCGCCATAGAAACAGATCATCAGCCAGGCCACTACAGGAAAATGTGTTTCTCAATGAGTTTTTAATACGCCATTCGATTGGCCGTTATGGAAGCATATGTCTGCCATGGTCTGATCCTGTGCTTTAAACTCTGCATTCTGTGGGATGGGATACAACTGAGAGAGTGGGAGATATCTGAGGGTCTCCCAATTGCTGCATATGAAGGATGCGATGACAAATGCACTATTACCTCATCGAAACTGAGACTAAACTCCTTGACTAAACCAGAACTAAAAGTGTGAATGCATGTAAAGCTAGAAAATTTTCCCAATTTTTAGCCCACATTCTCCTCTCATAACCAATTTCATCCTCCACTTCTCAATGTTGCAACCTAACTGAAGTGTTTTTCTGCCTTTCTGTGATGCAATATAATGATTTACACAAGCTAAATGAGCCATAGCTGTTTGTAATGTATTGTAATGTCTTTGTACTGAAACTATTTCGCATGCTCAGGTCATAACGAGACCTCTGTTTCCGCGGGTCTCGTTATGATACAGAGGTTCATATTAAATCCTAATGCACACTTACTCTGCTTTGGCCCTGCATTGAGATCAGTTTAGTCCCGATAGATGTGATCCTCTCCTGGTTTAGTTCTGGTCAGTTTGACGGACGCGGCAGATCTATCCAACTGACCACGCCTAGAGACGCCATTGTGGACGTCTCTGGAAAAATGAGCCCCGTGTGTGCGCCAAGGTAAAAGCCCCCTCGGCTCTGTTGATGGTCTGTGCACCTCGCTTCCTGACTTCAGTAGCTTCTCTCTCCATTTTTTGTACTTCCTACTACAGTATTTCTTTAGGATCTTGTTATAAGACTGAAGTGCTACCTATCCCCCCTGCAGCCAATCGCATATTATAGCTATAGGTTTTATTGTTAGAACATGTGTTTTATATCATTTTAACACGTTATAACATGATCATTTAGTACTTTCTTGTGATCATGCATACTCAAACTTTGGGTAAGACTTTTTCACACATGTCTGCGGAGGCTGTTGGTTGAAGATGGCTCAGCATGAGATTTTGCACATAGTATACGAAAGAGCATATTTGAATGAATGGTTTGACAGGTGATTGACCGACCGTTTGACAGCAGTCCATCACTGTCCTTTTAATCAATAAGTAATAATATTTTGACAAAGTATAGACAAGTAAGTGATAGTAATGTAATGTGATGAACCTGGGTGGCTTCTGTCAAAACATGTCCTTCTCAGATAAGATTACACTGACAGAGTGTGCGACAGGGCTCATTTAGGATTGTGGCTGAGGAGTAATTAGTTGACCACCATGATTCATCCAGAAACACGCAGTCATAGAGAGGATTAACTTTAATGGCAATCAAGAAGACCGCAGATCAGAAAAGGTGAATTAGGAAGTGTGCGTTAGCATGCTAGTTGTTGTCATCTTATGGGAAGGCAAAAACCCTGCTCTGGTCCCTGAGAGCTGTGAAAAGCGCAGTGAATAATTACGATGCTTGGAAGGCATATGTAGGAGACAGGTACAAGGGTGCACGGTGCGTTTGCTGCGTGTGATTGGTCGAGAGCCGAGGGGACGGGGCTCACAGGTGCAGGTGAGTCAGGGCTGGGTAGTCGTAATTTATGTTGACTGCAAGTTTTATCTCCATTTACTTAATATGATAGCCTGTGATGTCCATCCATGTCCATTCTCTCTGCTGCGCTGCTGATAGCTCTGTGTGTCTGCGTGTTCGCTAAAATAAATCGCCAACAAAACGCATATCGGATCTCAGCGTATTTGTCCTCAATAAACTACCAGCGCGTCACGAAGCTACAACTCACCGCAGCCTCGAGGAATCGTGAGGGAAGTCGCTACAGCATATGTTAAGTGAGAAATCTTTTTCAACCACCGCAAACTGTTTAAAATTGAGTCGTTTTTAAGACATTTAAAAGCAGGTACAACATCTTTAATATGCCTAACCAGTACACTATTGACAGGTGTATTAAGTAACTTTTTTCAGTTGTCATGGGTTTGCCTGACATGCTTGACAGTACAGTAGTAATGTTTAATGTCTTACTGCAGAAAAAATACAGTCTTCTTGATATAACTTCACTATACCTTAATTTAGTACTATAAACATTGTATCTCGAACACATGGCCCGCAATCTTAGACACATCTCATCTCTGTACCGTAACCACTTCACCTCAACAGTGCAGCTGCTTCATTGGCTGCAATAAAAGTCCAATTCGCTCTCCATTTGGCTCCTCCATAACCGTCTCAAATGCATTTCTGCAGCAAGTATTTTACAAGGAGGAGATCTCATCACATACTCGATAATGTGGGACCAGTTTGGATGAATGTGAGGGTGGACGTCGGCTGTTGCGGTGGTGGTTTGTGGTAGTCCTTGTATCTGGGAGAGTGCCATAGTTGTAGACAGTTCCTCTTGTGGTTCTGTATTTGGAGCTGGTGGTACATAAGACTTGATGGGTTGTCGGGGGACTGTGCTGACAGCTCTGCAGTGGTGACTGAGGATGCATGGAGGACAGCTAGTCCTGAGTGACAGGGGGAGTACATGTGTGGGGCTGAAAGGGAAATCACTTCAGGATTTGGTTGCTTTTGAAATAGTAGTAAAATGTTAAGACAGAAAACGTATCCGATTGAGTCTTTCAGCTGAAGTAATATTGTTTTACGGTTTACAGATTGTTACCTGATTTAAACCGCTAAACCGATTTGCTCAATTTGGCAAGTTGTTGATGTAATCTCTCATTCATCCAGGGCTTGTCGTGGTATGTTGCTGTCGTAGTGGGTAAATCGGCCCTCTGCATTTGACCCATCTATGTAAGCCTCTGGTCAGGAACAGTAGGCATAACAGCCCCCCAGGGACTCGCTTAGAGTACCTAGCTGAAGAAAGAGCCTAATGTTTGGGGGATGGTGGCGAGTAGTAATGAGACCTCGGATCTTCTTTACATTTAGGCCTGTCACAATAACAAATTTTTAAGTTCGATATATTGCTGAAGCAAATATAGATGACAAACGATAATACTGAAACTGATTTATGCCACTGACACAAAAACCCAAAAACTTCCCAGTAGTGCAAAGAAAAACTAGACATGATAAATACTGACCCCAAAAAATATTGTTCCAGCTTCATATATTGAACAATAAGTCGATATAGTAATTACTGAGACAGGCCTGTTTGCTTTACATTCATTTTAATAATAACAAGACAGTGCAAGGTGCAAAAAATCTATTGAGCTAACTTATATGACATGTTTGGTGATAGGACTTTCACCTTTGCCAGTTCCCTGCCCCCTTGTGGTCGTTTCTGGAAAAATGAGCCCCATGTGTGCAGTGTGGGTCAGGGTAAAAGTCCCCTCGGCTCTCGCTTCCTGATTTCAATAGCTTCTCTATCCATCTTTTGCACTTTCTACGTTGTTCCTACTGTTGTACTTGAAGACTGAAGTGTTACCACCCTGCAGCCAATCGCATGTTATAGCTATAGGTTTTATTGCTACAACATGGGTGTTTTATTATTTTAATACGTCATAACATAATCATTTAATACTTTCTTATGCTCATGCAAAGTCAAACTTTTCCTTTCAAACTTTTCTGAGTAAGTAAAATGTCCTTCTGTGGAAAATTCTCACTATTTTTCTCCCAAATGGCCCGTACGCCTTCACCCAAACACAGAAAGAAAAGCGTATTTGTATATCTGTCACCCAAGTGGAAGTTGGAGAGTCTTTCCGCCCACCTCCACATCGTCAAGTTCATCTGGAGAAGTCATTTAAATAAAACTTCATTTTCCACACAGCCACCTATTCTGAGAGTCATTTACTTGGAGCCCGTGGGTGCCTGGATCGCCTGAATCACATAATAGCACTTTTTTTTTACTCCATTCTACTGGCTGACTGAGGTGCTGAATACATCTCTCCTCCTCTCTTCTCTCACTCTCTCCATCCATCCATCTACACCTGAGAATACGCCGCCACCAAACAGATATGATCCCGCTTGTACGACCGCGATAAGCTTCGTGTAGACGCCACACAGCAAATTCTACTTAAACTAATATTTTTTTATTTATTTGGCTTACTATCAAAAAAACAGTGTCAGGTAGTCTGGAGTTTGCAGTTCTTTTATGCAGCAGCAACCACGGTCTGTCAGCGCTGGCGAGGCTGCTTCGCTGTGTTATGGACTGGGGCACGAGGCGAAGCGGTGAAAAGGTGCATCTATTTGGAAAGCGAGATGGCTTTCAGGTGCGAGAATCTCCCGAGCTGATTCTTCACAGAGTCCCGTCGCTTTTGTAGAAGTCTGTGCGGATTTGCAAGTAAATCGGATTAGCCGCCAAGTAGAAAAGATTATGGTAACTTTTTCCGAGAGCCACGTGACCACAATCTTGATATACTTTCCACTCACAGATATTGGTTCTTAGGTTTATTCCATATTGTGTAGATCGTAGGGGAATGGAGTGTGTCTTAGCAGCTTTGGCTTCAGTGGGTGGTATTTGCCTGGCAAGTCTAGAATGATACCTCTCTGTATTTTTGTAGAGGGATATCAGTCTGGTGACCACAAAATTATGTTTTTCAGTCCCCTGTGAGTATTAGAGTATTGGGGAAGTGTGTATTCTGGATCCCAGGTAAGGTTGGTACTATCCAGACTCCTGACTATGACTATTGTGAGATTTCTTAATGTTTAACCAACAGAAAGTTACAAAATCAAACAGTGAAACAGTCATTGGCCAATAAAAGGCAGGAGATTAGCCAACATTCACATAAAACAAGCAAATAACTTGTCCCAGAGCGTCCCCTATCTTTAAACCCTTCTTCTCAATTGGCAGGAAAACGATCCAAAATACCCAACGATCCAAAATACCCAGTGAGAAAAAGGCTGTAGATGTGTCTGTCCATCCATTTGCAGATAAGATTTAATTTATCATTTATCTTTATTTATACAAGAAGAGCCTTTTTCATGAGCGCCCTGTTAAAATACAGAACAGTACAAACAAAAGCAAACAAAACAAAAAAACTACAAAGGTCCATTTAAAACATTAAAAACGGGTGCAGGTGTGAGTATAAATATTTATCACCAGATTATTAAAGTGCATTAGTGGCACCGATGTATCCAGTTTTGCATGTCCTTCAAATGTATTCCTTTTTTTGGGAAACAAAATAACCAAAAGCGTTTTTTTTTTTCCTCATTTCAGTTCTAGTGCGGGGAATTTTTAGACATAGACAATCGTGAGAGGTTGTATTAAAAGTTCCCGTATCGAAATTCAAAAAGCAAGTGAGATATTCAGGCAGTCTATCAAGTAGTTCCTTATAAATAAATTATATACGGTGTTGTTCTCTTCAGACAGATAGTGATGGCCAACCTACTTTTTCATAGAGTGTAGAGTGATGGGTTTTATATTCTGTTATGAGACAAAGGGCTGGTTGAAAAAGTGGATCTAAAGGTTTCAAAGTAGAGGCTGATGTCTGCGTGTATATTATATCTCCATAATCTAGTACAGAAAGAAAAGTTGCTTGAACAATTTTTTTTTTGTAAGTAAATGGGATACAAGATTTGTTTCTATAATAAAACGATAATTTAGATTTTAAACCATTACATAATTCCTAGATATGTATTTTAAAGGATATGTTTTCCTCAAGCCAAAACCAAAGATATTTATAGGTGGTGACTCTTTCAATCAATATACTATTTAGTGTATAAAGATTTGTAGCTTGACATCACAAAACAATCATATACTTAGTTTTATTTGCATTCAATGATAATTTAAGATTTATGTAGGACTTTTGGATTGATACAAAACAGCATCAATTGTATATAAATATATTAAGCCACAAACAATGGAAATATTAAATATAGTTAAAAAAGTAGCGGGCCCAAAATTGAGCCTTGGGGCACTCCTTTGCTTAAGGTTTAAAAAACTGATTGAATCCCATCAGCTACTACTGCCTGGTTCTGTTTGGAAGATAATTTTAGAATCAGTAACATGTAGCATTATCAAATCCAATATACTTCATGTGCTACAAGAGTATTTTATGATCTAATGAATCAAAAGCTTTAGCTAAATCAATAAACAGAGCTACACAGTATCGTTTGTCATCATGGGCTGTGAAAATGATTTAGATGCAGATAGTACAAGTGATATGTTGACTGTGCAGAGCGGGATACAGATAGATAGAACTCTTCCTTTTCCTAGACACTGGCGGTGGTTAAAATACATAAAAAGGCCAGAAAAAGTAAAAACTGATCAATCCTGCGCAAAGGTAGTGCTGGAGTGGATGCTGAGCTGGTAATGTAAGTGCTATAAGGGAGCAATTCCATACTGCAATTGCAATATGACATGTGCAACACTATTTATATTGAAACTGCCCTTTTTGTATCAAGAAAAGTATTTATATTTATATATACGTGCCCTGGCTATATTCATCGAAATCCAATGGGTTTTGTATGTTGTGATGTAACTCGTCTGTTCGGAGGTTTCACCCTGAAAGAGAGGTGCTATCTTGTGCTTCTCACCTGCTTGAGCTTAGAAAAAAAGAGAAATAACAGAAAAAAAAGATTTGTTTATTTCACTGATACATTTGACATGCTCATCATTGGTCATTTATGATTTAGAACAACATCAAACTTCCCTCACCTCTTTTTATAACCTCGTTTAGTACTTTCGCTGCTATAGGCCACCTTGTTTATTTTTGTAAAAATTCACCATGCATTTCTCTAACTGGTTAATCCACTTGCCAATCACGCCTGTCGGAACTGAGGGAGATAAGACCAGTTATACATCTTTGTTCAGAATAGGAAAGCATGTAATCTTGACTGACCAGGCTACCTCATTCTATGTGTCTTGCCATTGAGTAGATATGGTAGACACTGACATACTTAATTTACACATTAGCATAACATTTTAATCCAACACTCATCAGTGTCCAGCTAAGAGTAACTTCTTAAAGAGTAAATGTTATGTAATTGAAAGACAAATAATGAAATAATGCACAAAACTAAGGTATAGACTACTAAAAGCAGTGCAAGAAACACAAATGTTCAAATAATTTACTATATTTGCATGATTTTTTTGTTACTTGTAGTATAGTTTCTGTATTCAAGTAACCAAAACAACAAGTAGGAGTAAAAGTATGCTGCTGGAAAGTACTCTGAAAAGTACAATCTCTAAAAAAGTAAAAGAACTACCCACCTCTGAGTAGATATAGTACATTAGCATGCTTCATTTACACATTAGCATAACATGTTAATCTCTCCAGCTCTGTGCATGTATGACTAGAAATCCCTTACAGATTTGGCACATTGAGCCTTGTTAAAATTCACTTGGCTGGATGCGTTTACATATTCCATTGTACGCTTTCCATATATTGTGGGTTTAGCTAACATCTTATCTTCCATTCTCATGTGTCTTGGCCCCCAGCTTCTGTCTGCTTAACTACACCTTTTACGCTTTTCATATCCACCTCCAATATGTGGATTCAGCGGAGGATTATTCTAATGCTGGGGCTGCTGTCACATGGATGGTGCGTATAAGAGTAGGAGATACACCAATGAGCTGCTTGATACAGGATCCCAGACTTAGGGAATGTGTCGAGGACTGATACTGGCCAATGGGAAGGATAATGAACACAGCCTATGGTGGAACTTACTGGATAAAAATATTAATTTCACTGAAGGTAGTAAGAGCAGATGTTAAAGATGTTAAGAATTCACTTAGCAGAGATTAAAAAAAAAAAAAAAAATGGTGGTTTTGTGACTGGCTGGAGGGGGTATAGTTTTAGTTCAGCAAGCTCATCATCTTTGAGAAAATATATAATGCACAAAATTGTAAACCAGCTGAACCCGGGTGTCTATAAAATACTTCTTTTCATGTAAATGTGAGTGCTTTGTTTAGAATGTTCCACAGTATAGCTTTAAGCCAATGCTTAGGTATTAAAAAAACACACCTTATTAATAGCGCCAGAGGGAATAGACCACGGAAAATGATCAAAACGAGTTGTGTGATGATTCATGGACTTAAAACTGCACAGAATTTCTACCTGTGCAGTAACAATCCAGGAAAATGACAATGATAAAAGTCAAAAAATTTTACGTGCGGTTGAAGCTTTATTATAACACCAGAATGGACCACAGAATGATGGGGATAAGTAGGTGATGCCAGTTTCAAGTCAGATCTGTGGAGAGGCAACCCTCCTCACTGTTGTTTTAGGTATTTTTGAGCAATACAAACCTGTCATTTAATAAAGGCAAGATACATTTAATGCCATATTGTGAAACATTACATGCAACGTATTAAAATCTCCATGGAGACAAGCAGGTGGAGGAAATGACAGCAGGAATAGTGACTAGTGAAATGATCAAAACGAGTCTTGTGATGACTTAAGAACTGTGCAGAATTTCTACCTGTTATGTAACAATCCAGGAAAATTACAATGTTAAAGCTCAAAAAAGTTAATTTGGCGTAATACGTGCGGTTTAAGCTGTGATGCAGTTTTAGCCTATAATGTTGTTTGAATAATCCATTAGTTTTGTATCAGCGCCGGCTCAAACCTTGCTTAGTATTCAGCTTTCTCAAACAAGTGGACTCCTCTCAAAAGTCCAGCGTTTTACCCGGACTCCTCTCTCTGAAATTCCCTTTATATCTCAAATAGAAAGAAAACTGCTGCTGCTTGTATGCCGTCATGTTTAGCTGACAGCGCACTCTGCTCTTGACCCTAAACATATTGCTTGGGGAAATGGGGCTTTTGGAGGCAAAGAGTTCACTTTTAGATGCCAGGGGTGAGACATATATCACAGATTCTTTTTTTCTTTTTGCGATGATGGTAATATTTTTCACAGCTTCATGTAAACGTCATATTGCTGTAGTTTTCTTATATGAGTTTGTGAAAGTGAGGTCTCTGGTATTGCATATGATACTGAAAATAGTGAAATTAATAAAGACAATTGAATGGGGTTGAATATTTAGTAGGAAAGATTGAACTATGCACTATGTAACTTTTCCGGTTTCTTTCTGGTTCTGGTTTCATCTATGGATTGCAAAACTATGGTCGAGTCAAATTTATTTATAAAGCACATTTAAAAACAACTAAAGCTGCCCAAAGGCGATATAAAGTGCAATCTTATAAAACAAAACACGCAAAAACACGATAAAACAATACAATACAAGCACCCCGCTCAGCTCGCGTTAAAAGCCAGTGCAAACAGATGAGTTTTCAACAAAGATTTAAAAATATAACAAAGATTGGGCTGTTCTAATACAGTCTGGGATCAGCTACAGCAAAAACCCGGCCCCTTAAGATCTGGGAAGTCTAAAATTGTACTTAAATTGAGTTACTCTTCTACCATAGTCATTTTAACATCAAGGACTTTCAGTATTGTAAATAGTATTTTAGTAATTTCACTATAATTTCAGTATAATTCCAGCCTAATTCTGTATCCCGCGGCAGCATCTCGTGTTCTCATAAGCTGCTGGTGCCATCCATCTCCCGCGGCAGGGCTGACAATGTAATTCTGCTTTGTCAACTTTCAGCCGGTTGCTAATGACAACTTTCTGCAGTTGTATGAAGCAACAGTCAAACGGAATCACAACAAAGAGCTGCCAGACAATCAAAGTCTATTTATATCTGAGGGCGACTTAGGATACAGGAAAACTTTATTTAATATACTGCACTTTCAGATATTTAAACACCCGGATCATTACGTCTCTCTAACTATAGAGGCTGGTCAGTGGTTTTCAAAGCTCGGGTTAATGGGGCACTATGTAACTTTTCTGGTTTACTTGGAGAGTTTCCGTGGAGATGTTATTGCTTTTCTTGGGATGTTTTGACAGTATGCAGGTGTTTTTATCTCTCCGCAGAACTGACCAGTTACTTGGCTTCGGGGTATCGCCTATTCCAGGCAAAGCACTGTCATCACCATGGACCAGCGCCACCTGCTTGTCTCTACCAGAAAAGTTTCATAGTGCACCTTTAAGACTTTAAGACTTCTCACGCTAAGCTGGGAGTTATCTATTTGTGAAGTTAAAAGCAAAAGTTTCATTAATAATTGTACAAGGTAACGGTTAAATAAACAGTAAATATGATGCTGCACTTGAATTTAGCAAAATCTATATTGTTTTATTATTAAAGCATAAATTGGCTTATGTGATTGGCTAAAACTCAGCTCAGAGTCCCTCCCCTCCAGGAATGATATCAATATCTTAGCCAGACGAAGATATAACATTAATATACAAACTCTACGGCAAAAGGCAGTTTATAGTACTGCCAGGATTTTTTGCCATGTATTTGAGCAAGAAGTGTCTTGCCACAGAACAGATGTATTGTATAAACAGCGAGCTGTCTGCGTCTATATTTACATCTATGTTTATATTTACATTATAAAGGATTTTACTGTCAGCTAATCAGGAAGTGCGTAGCATGCTAGTTGTTGTCAGCGGTTGGTTGTCAACCATTGCGGCAAAAACTCTGGTCTCTGAGGGTTGCTTAGTGCTTATAAACTCATCACGGTGAATACTTAGAATGCTCAGAATGTATAAGACAGGGGTGGCCAAACTATGGCCCAGGGGCCAAATGCGGCCCTCAGACTAGTTTTTATTGGACCCTCAGGCCTCCTGCTAAACCAGCCCGATTGATCATAAGCAGCACTTTTAACAGCAAATGAAACTACTTCTACCACTATATCCTCAAACATCACACTGCAGTGTGATACAGACCTAAAATGACTGTGTTTCAAGCCTTATTAATGCACAGCAGCTCTGTCAAAGCTGTGTTTAAAGCACCACACTGCACTGGTCCCCGGTCAGTTTGTAACAGAAAGTGTGACGATTGCAGGAGTGCCTAAATGTAAAAATGTATTGTTTTCCAATCAAATAATCCTTTCTGGATTCTTCACAGAACAAAAGTCAGGAAATCAATAATAACACTATTGATGAAATAAATAATAACCAAATTGCCTTCCCTGGGTTCTAATCATCAATCAATAATTGTTTGTCCACTTCAGGTTAAATGCCCTGCATTCTGAATCAGTTTTTCTTTTACCTAACCTTTTCGCCATGATTCCGTTCTCTTTGAGAGGAGCTGGTTTAGGATTTTTTTTCTGAGGGTTGCCAGATACACAGACCGCAGAAGGGTGGAACAGAATATCATGTTATATGCATTTATGAAATAGTTACTAACTAATAGTTAATAATGAAAATAGTTCATAACTAAGGAACATTTTATTGCAAAAGTCCAACTTAATTATCAAATACAAATACACTTATATGAAAAACAAAACAAAATGCTCTCTGGTATTGTTCAGGGGGCCGGTTCAAATGTTGAGGCCATAGTTTGGGGACCACTGGTGTAGGGCATGTAAAAACACAGCAGAGCTCTTTCTGTATTACCACATGACATCACAAGGTGGGACAGAGTGATTTCTGTTTGAGAGAAGAACTCAGCCTGAATATGCAGGATTTGTGTATTAAACATGTGTGAATGAAACAAAACACAACTCGAGGTCTGTTTGTGATGAGAAAACAACATAATAACAGATCAGACAACAGAGTAATATGGGCCCTTTAAGCAATATAAAAACACGCACGGGAAATCTGCTGGACGGCAATCTTATGCTAATTTACACAAACAAAAAATGTCGTTGAATCCGCTGATGAATGTTTCTGCCATTAAGTAACTACGGGCTATCAGTATCAGTGTCAGTGTCAGAGCGCGGGGTGTTTGATGGAGTTGTGTGCAGAATCCCTGTCCCTCGTATCGGCTTAATGACTAAAGGGAACAGTGTGGCGTTTGGTGAAATTACAAGAGCAATTATGGATGGACATCGTTTCTTTTTCTAATGGACTTCCTCATATTGTTGGTCCTCTCAGCTTAAGGACATTCTGACCTATTACAAATAAATGAGTCTGTTGTAAAATTGATTTTTTCATTTGAATGATACTGATTTGCACCACTAGTTATTTCAATTATTGATTTGAAAGCTGCTTGGAATATCCGACCATGTTCATAACTGCTCGGGCACTGCACTGCATGAGTAATGTTGTGTTTGATGTACTTTTGCTAGTCCTATGACAGGTTAGATTACTCATTTTACTAATCGTAGTTTACGTAGTTGTTTCCTCTACTTTGACAATTATGGCAAAGTATAATTTTACTTCCTGGTTGTACATGGGCAGCTGATCTGTTACATATAGCAACCACACTGTGAACAAGAGCCAAAACGCATTTACACAGTAGTTATTATCAGACAAACAAAAATATGGAAGAAACGTTACTTTCTTAAATTAATATTTAAACAGCCAATGAATGTGTTTCTTGCACATTGTTGCATTTTGGTTAGAATTGTGTGTATTAGGCACAGATAGATCCTTTTCTTTGGCTGCTTGTATCAGCGATCTTGTCCTTTCGGTCCAGAGCTCGGAGTAGAGTCGCTACTCCTCCACGTCTCCTTGGGGAGGGGTGGGACATGCCCGGTGGGACATGAAGACCAGGGAAGACCCAGGACACGCTGGAGGGACTATATCTCTCGGCTGGCCTGGGAACGCCTTGGGGTCCCACCGGAGGAGCTGGAGGAAGTGTCTGGGGTGAGGGAAGTCTGAGAGTTCCTGCTAGTCCCCGTGACTGCTGCCCCCATGACCTGGCCCCGGATAAGCGGAAGAAAATGGATGGATGGAGATCATTTTCTTATCAATAGTTGTGATGGAACTTTCGGCTCTTTAGGGGATCCGAAGCTTTTTGATCTATTCATTTCAAAGAGCCGTTCAGAAGACTGGCTCTTTTACTATTTATTTATGTGACAGAAGCCAACTTTATCTACACTTTAATCACAGAGAGAAATGACCGAGGCTCAGATCTGTTTAAATGGTTCAAAATGAGAGTGGGAGAGTGTTTACCCTTTGGGATGATGAAAATCTAAATTAAACATTGCACTAGAATAATAATTTAAAACTAACTGTTATTATGATGACAAATATTTGAAGTTTTTTTATGCACAAGGTTATTCAAAAATGAGATCCGGTTCCAACCATTCAAGTTAAGGAACCTTTCAAAAAAGCCATCTCTTTCACAAACATCACAGCACTTTTCAACAGCGAGAGAGCTTCTGGTTTGACTCCTGAGCCACTGTGAGTCTGGAGTTTGCATGTTTCTCCCCATGTTTGAGTGGATTTCCTCGGGGCACTCTAGGAAAATCCGGTCCTGACCCAGCTGAGCTCGCGGTAGTAGCTCACTGCTGACAGGTTGAGGCACTGGTCGAGGGATGGGTCAAATGCAGAGAATGAATTTCCCTCACATGGGGTCGATAAAGATGCCTTAACTTTCTTCTTTTACTGTTACTTAACTGATGTAAGACTATGATACATATCCAAGTGTACTTACAGTATAACTATGTTGAACTTGTGCTTCAATTACATAAGATAAGAGAAGCCTTATTTGTCTTACAGTGGTGACATCTCAGTGACACTTGAATAAGGCTGTACTGATGCTGTATTTATACTTGCTGTACATGAGTTGTATTGTAAGCAATTCCCCCGCGCTAAATAGTAAGAACTTTTATTGTAGTTTTGATTACTTGGTTGAAGTCGCAGGTATTGCAAATATGCCGTGTATTACCATTTGCATGAGGCATATGTGAGAAAAACTTGTACAATAATACTTCCAGGATCATTATGTGGCCCATCCATCTCACTCCTCGTGTTGTATGGGCTGAAGCAAAAATGGATTTCAAGGCTGCTGTTTCCAAGCTCTCGCGCTCTCTCTTTGGAGCATTTACAATATGTTCTATTGAACAGACATGTATGTATGACCCTCTGGTAAATCATATGACTTTTCCCTGACTTCTATGAATAGTTTTTTTTTTTTTTCTTTGTCTGTAATGCTTCCGGGAAAAAAAAAAAAAACAACAACAACAACAACTTAGAATTCTGTGGCACCATGTTAGTATAATATCCTTGGGGGCATCAGAAACAATGCTGAAGATGATTATTCAGGACATAATTTAAGGATAAAAACGAAAAACTAATCAAGAAATTAAATGCAAAATAAAGTCATTTGAATTTAATCAACACTCCCTAAAAGATGTGGGTTTTTAAAATCTTTGTGAGATCGACTTAACTACGTCACTTTTCTGGTGGAGGGTCAACCCCATGGAGATGTTAATGCCTCTTTTGCATTGGCGCAGTTCGCTTGGGGCCTCGTTGGACTGGGTCTGTTTGGAGTTGTGTTTCCATGCTCAGGGCAGGGCCCTGCTCTATGAGACACTGGCGTCACCCAAACATAACTCGTGAATTATACACATAATCATAAGGCCGAGCTCAGAGATTTACTAAAAGATGTTTAGTAATTCCAAGTTTGTGGGGCTGTGAGACAAGGCTAAAGCTAAAGCTAGAGTAAACACAAAAGTATTCTCTGTTTATCGTCATCTTTCTCTGCATTTCACTTATCTGCGCCTCTACACTGTGTTTTAATGTCTCTTTATGGATTGGGTCTAATATTAGATGTACACACCGGAAATATGAGACTTTTGATCCTTACGCGAGTGCTTTGCAGAAACAGTTTTACAAAGCAAGTCAGGTCAACATATAAGTTGCCATAGCTGAAAATATGGTGGTTTATCACAAGATCAAGTCAGCATTAGGTGAGAAATGATTCTTTTATGTTTATATTTGCTTTTTACTGTCTTGAGTCTGTGTTTTCTTGTGTCCAATTATCTTGTTTCCTCGTGTAGCCATGCCTTACAGCTCTCTAGGAACTGGTACCCTCCAAAGTCTGCTTCGGACCCCTCGAATGGGACAGTATGGTTCACTTTAGACCAGGGGTGTCAAACACATTTTCGCAGAGGGCCACATCAGCAAAATGGCTGCTCTCAACTACTTTTTTAACTTGTGAATAAACTATTTCTGTATTCATTACTTATTCAAGTTACAAATTACATATGCATTTGCC
The DNA here is from genome assembly GCA_019594935.1 of Periophthalmus modestus. Taxonomy (NCBI): domain Eukaryota; kingdom Metazoa; phylum Chordata; class Actinopteri; order Gobiiformes; family Gobiidae; genus Periophthalmus; species Periophthalmus modestus. Next base: position 21,405,432 of record JAIEZT010000009.1, on the reverse strand, counting down.
TAGAAGTAAAAATATGGCTGTGTAACTGCGCATCTCCTGGTAAAATGACATTTTAAGACCATCATGCCTTTTAATTTAACCTGTCGAGGGCCACATAAAATGTCGTGGAGGGCCACATTTGGCACGTGGGCCTTGAGTTTGACATGTGTGCTTTAGACAGTGGAGACACTGGTGAGCCGTACCGATCCACTCCAAAGTGAACTAGTGAAAACCAGGCTTATGTTCCACAGTGGATGTAAGTGTAATCTTCTCCATGGAGGTTTTTCAAGATGCCTATGTTTAATACCAAATTGTGGAACATTCCAGACAAAGACATAACATCTCCATGGAGACAAGTAGATTACAGACCCTCTCCCTGAAATGCAGTTCAATTGAAATGTTTCAGACAATGACAGAAAATTATGGATTTCACTGTTTAGTCACGGTGTCAGTAATAGTGCATAGTCATCCAATTATGTCATTGGTAATTTAAAAATCTGTAATATAACCACTACATTTTTATATTGTGACATGTCTATCTATCCGTTTCCTTTTTTACTCATCCGTCTGTTCAAAAACACAATCTGGCTGAGGACAATCTGGAAACGACACGTACATTAACAGAGTTTCCCATATCGGACCATTATTGATATTTAGGATAATTTAACAGATATATGACCCATCCATACACCACATACTCCTCACTGCCAGTCGAGCTGACACGTAAGCCCCTGTGTTGCACCTTGCTATTGTGTCGTAAGTACATGTATTGTTCAGGTGTAGTTTCTTCTTGCACTATTTGACACGTTAAGTGATGTTCCCCACACCTCCCCTGCTCCCCTGCTCCCTTCCTCTCTCTCACGCAGCGCTCGTGATAAAACACCATTACTTTTTTTCACTCCCTCACTGTGCAGCGACACAGCTCGCACTGATCCAAGGCTCCGGTGCCAGAGAATAACATGTATATCCTACATAGAGAGTTGGGGTTGTAACAATGATAGCTGTGTAATCGGGTTAAAAATGGGTAATTAGCTCAACATTACAGCTACAGGTTTTGGCGGTTACCCCTCTTGTTGCAAGACGCCATTTCCTCTTACATTGGAAATAAAAAAATTCCCCATCCAGCACTTAATTGATTCATGGGGTTATGTCCCTTTCGAAAGTGGAGAAGATCAGATATTCCAAGGGTATTGTAAACAAATTTTATAGAAAGTTGCAACCATTTATTGACTTTTTTAAAACTGTCTAATGAAGTTGTAGTGTATTGGTTTGAATCATGCTTTTGTATATTTTTGAAAAAAGATTGTGCGATGATTGTGATTGAACAGAATCTTACAGCTAACCGTAAGATTCTGTGATGTTTTGGGATATAGGCTTGTAATGAATTAAAGGACTTTGAAACCTTTTGGATAATTGTTATGGATATGCTGTATTCTTCCACTAACCATGAGGTAGCTGGTTCAAACCCCACCATCCCACATTTATGCCATGGATTCTGAACCTTCTCAAACCTGGGGCCATGACAATAGGAATCACTGCAATAGGCTACAGTAGAGTGGATTATTGTGGCCATTTGCAAGAAGAGCATCAGGGTAAATACCAGCCAAATCACCATGCAGCTGGTACCATAGTGGAAATCAATGATGGAACAAAGCAGCAAGTAGGATGAAACAAATGCTATAAATACTGGACCCATCTGAGATTTTTAGAGTCTGAAAAGAACCCATTTAAGATGACATAGTTGTATTACAGGGTCAGATCTTTGCCCATGAATCACCTCAATTCATCAGCAGCACTTGGACTTGGTATTTTGTATGGTTAAAGGTCACATTTGGTTGTGGTTGTTTTGACTCGGCTCAGTAGTAAAACTTATCGTTTTTGAAAGGGGAGTTGTCTTTCTTCATATTTGTCCCAAAAAGTAAAAGCATTTTAGTATTTTGTTATGTCATTGTTACTTTTGAACAAAGTCAGCAGTGAGCTGCAGAGGAGCTTTATGGCTGTGGCATGCTCGCATTCCTACAGCTTTGTTTCCATAGAAACACAGAGATCCAGGCAGGCGTGGATTTGACTGTTACATAAGGTTTTATCACAGATACAAAATACACAGTGGCATGGGTTTTCTCCGTTTTTCGCTTCCTATTTTTAGGAATAGTCCACAGGAGGAGTACAACTGACACAGCGGGAGGAGGATCCCAAAATACGACCTGGTCCCTAAACCATTCAGTACGTAATCATTTTGCTCTACATGTTTGTCTGACATCCAGATACTCACACAATGAACAAAAACATTGTAATTTAGCTTTCCCTTATTTTATTGAAGGCTCCTTCATACAGTTATGAGAAGACATACACTAAACTGTGTGTATGATGTTTTAATAGTATTATTTACAGGTCATTATCCTTTTTGGCATTTTTAGTGCAAATTAGTGTGACCACTGCAATTTCAAGTACTATGTGACATGACACAGAACTACCCTGATTAAAGACAGATTTTTCTGAGTACAAACACCTGGCTGCAGGGCCAGAGTTGGATACCTGTTAAAATCACCGTTGCCGTGGTCGAGAACCCTCTTTATAGCAGGTATATAGTGGTCCAGTGTGTGATCCAGTATGTGGTGCTTGGTCCATGGTGCACTCTGTGGGGCTCTCACTACAGTGAGGGACAGTGTGCGTCTCGTGCGTCTGCAGGAGCCAATCGGCTACAGGCTGAGCTCCCCTCAACCACCACTGACCCAGCCCCAAGAGGACACAGCACCACTCCTGCGCTGACGCAGGGACCGGTCAGGTGAAAGTTCAGTATGTTGGCTCTGTTTGCAGCTCACATTTTAAAGGACTTTTGCAATGTGCCATAAGACATGAGATTTTACATCCTCATGATGTGAGGATTGTGCATGTGCGTGCACGTGTGTGTGCGTGAACATGCATGTGTGCATAATCAGTGTGGTATGTATGTAGCTTCAATAGCTCGACTCATAAAAACATGAGCTCAGATCTCCATATAAGATTTAGACTTTTGGTTTTTCAGGAGCCACTCTCCACACTGTGGAGTGCAGTGATCAAACTTATAAACAGTGAATATACTCTAAATATACTGACCAAACAGTGAAGGCTTTGTTCAAAGTCTTATTGCACTTAAATGAGCTAATGCTAGTAGAAGAGTTCAAACAGTATAGTAGACTAGTGGTAAATGCTGTATTTACTTTATTTAAGCTATGATCAAACTAGGATATATGGGACACCCAACTCATTCTTTAATGCACAGTGTGGTGATCCCAGTCTTCTGTGATTCTCTAGTGGGAATTATTTAGCGGGTAGTAAAAACATAACCATATTTACACTACAAAGTATTATTTAATTTACCTCTAAAATGCTCTAGAATGCAGGAAATTTCATAGACTGTGTTCAAAATGTTCCCCCAAACTCCCTTTTTTGTCCCATGTTGACACTTGTGTGTTAATATCAACTATGATGTAGATTGCCCTCACATTCTCAAGTGGGTGTTTTGATAAAATTATTATAAAATTTGCACTTTTCAGACAAAAAATATAGCTGCAGTAATGTACAATTGTGGTAACAGCCACAGACTTTTGAGCACAGCGTCCGATTGATTATCAGTGGATAGATTAGACTGTCCCCTTTTTCACTATGCCCCAGTTTGCAGCCCTGTACATGAGGTAACATTAAAGAAGTGGTTTTATATGGCATCCATGCATGTTTGAGTAATCTTGCGATCTCTCCTGGGATCTATTCGAACCCTCTTTACAGTTAGTAGAATGAGCCCACACTTCTTGTACAAGACTCAGCCCAGAATCCTTCATAACCCATGCTCCTGCAGGGCCAATGTTTTTTAAATAAAAGCAGGATACAAAATAATACATTGCAACTTCAAAAACTACACTTTCATTGTGTTGTTATAGTACTCTGAGGGGGAGTGACTTAGTGGGGGGAACAAAGGCAGGGGAGACTCAGAGTTTCAAAAACAAAAGTGAAAGTGATGAAATATTTTAATATGTTGTTTTCTCTGAATATAACATTTTCAAAATGATAAAAGGTAACATGGTCTAAATTTGTTATGTGTCAAGTGCATTATTTAGTTACTTTTGCCAATTTAAAACTGCTAAACAAACATCCCGTTTCATGTCTAACAAATGACACAACACAAGACAAAAAAATCAACGGCATTTAAAGCACATTTAATTCCACTTGACTTCCTGACATCACGAGTTTGCACTAATCGTGCTACTGTACGGTGACAAGGGAGATATTTTTCCTCCCTGAGCTGCTATTTTTAGCTGTGTACAGTTTAGTTACGGCGTTGGAGCTGACATTTTGAGCACATATACCATCTTTAATGTCACGCACAGTATACAGTGATGGTTAGCCTGTGTGTAGCCCTGTTCTTTGCCTTTGCCTTTACCGTGCCTCATATGCTGCGTGCCATATGAATGTGGGAGTTGAATAACAGCTGGTCGTGTGCTCTACAATGGAGAATATCTATAATTAAAGCAGGGATAAGGTGTTATTTGTTTAATAATGCACAGGCTTTAATGTGTATGAATAACTGTTAACTATAGGTGCAAGAGACCAGGACTAAACGAGGACTAGAAGAGAACCAAACCACTGAGTAAACTGGGATCAGACCAGAAGAGTTTCTTACCCAAGTTTTTGTGTTAAGGGGAATTGTTTTGAGAAAAACACAGACGGGATCACACATATTACTATTTGTGCAAATCCATATAAATTAAGAAGGTGGCAGTAGATCCTATTGTTTTTGTTTTGTGTCCTTTGGCAAGACATTTAATCAACCTTTCTCCAGTGTCTGTTTGAATATTTGTGAATGGAGTTCCCAATGGAGGCAGAAAACCACTAGACCTATATATAAGTATATGTTGCCTGCAACTCATACTGACACTGGTATTTCCGATGACAGCCTCTGTATCAACTGGACTCAAAATTGTAAAAAGTTAAAACATAAACTGACCAAAAACAGAAAAATCTGAAGAAATAAATTTCAAGTTTTATGTGCAAATATGTAGGATACATCTAAATGAAATATTGTTGATTTAAAGATGCAGTATGTAACATTTCTGCTGGTCTCTACGGAGTTATTACATTGCCTTGAAAGTTCCATAGCATGGCTTTAAACCTCTCCATGGAAACAAGCAGAGGGTGCCTCTAGGCCAAGATACATGCGAGATCTGTGGAGAGGCTCGGATCCTGCAAGAATGCATGTTTATAAAGATATTTTTGAGCAAAAAAAATCCTGTGATTCAAGTTTAATACCATAAAAGAAAAGTTACATAGTGCATCTTTATAAATATCAAACCCTAAAGGATTATGAAAACAGCTTAAAGCAAACCTATTCTGCAAAATGAACTTTTCACAGCTTTTAACCATGTTATAGTTGTTTCCCATCGCATTGGCCTCTCAAAGTAGTTTCTGGAGTGATTCATGCATGTTTGTGTAATCTTTAATTGCTTATTTTCATATTGTTGATCAATTCACATTTTTACCGCCACCTGTCCACTGTGATGTACTTGCACCTAAGATTTGGCAGCATTCTGTAGTTATTTTGGGACTAATAAAAAAAAAATTCCCATTGGGCACCGCAGTTTTCTAACGCAGAAGTCGGCGAACTTGTTTCTTTTATTAAGCCGTTTTAGATTAATTTTGTGATTTAAAATGTATAAATGGAAAAATGTCATAATCTATAGTCTGTGTCATAGATTATAAGTATACAGCAGACGCAAGCACAATACATTCACATCCGTGGCTTGCAGCATGTGAGTTGAACATACCATGTGCAGAACAAAAGAGCATTATTAATAGATGGAAGATGAGGCTATTTGAGGCTTGTACATACGAATGTGGCAACCTTCTCTCCGCGGGCACTTTTCATTCTGCTCCTCCTGCCCAGGTCTTATCTAACACCAGTCAAGCTGCTGCTGCTGCTGCTGCTGCTGCTGCCTCTCTCTCCCTCCATCCCTCTCTCTGTGGATCCCGTTATTAGCTGTGCACTCTGCGTAACATGCACTAAACCGTACATACAGATGGTAAAACTAAAAGACTTCGACGTTATATCATACACGAGGCATAGAACATTGGGGGTGATGAAACTGGCTGCACACACACTGTAAATCTTGAAATATATTTTTTTCACTTTTCTTTCACTGCTAAAATGATGAGTTTAATTGATCTCGCTATGATTAATTTGAATTGTTTTTGTTTATTTCAAGATCAGGACATTTTGTTGTTAAAGCCCCATTGTGTAACTTTTTTAACACATTTTTTTTTAATTTCTTTTTTTTTTTTTTATTACTCTGAAATAGTCTTGCAGGTCATGGAATTATACCACTAGACTTTCTGTAATGTTTATATAGAATAGATTATATATAAAACTTTTTTTCTTGTGCTTTTTCAAAAATGATATCACTTTGATTAAAAAGATTGAAATAAAAGCATTTCTTTTTGTTTTCATTTTTTATTGTACTACAAAACTTGCGTCCTTATCATAGACTATATATATATAAATGGACAGAGCTAACCTGCTAGCCACCATGCTCGTGATGAAGTGATCATGGGTGCACTTCCAACTCTGGCTCCAATTCACTTTACGTTGAAAAATTGTCACTCCTGTCTCTGTAACTGCTGTAGTCAGCCTCATCATTTTGGTTAAAATGTTCGTATTACCTCGGTCTAAATTATCCTGTTTTTTAAATTTCATTATTGTGTCCGTAACTCAAGATATGAACATTAATAACAGACAAATCAGGCGCCTTCTTTCCCCGAAGTCACTCCTGCTAATTCCAAATATGGGACTTTAAATTCGCTCCTGTAACTGCTCTAGCCATGGAATTAAACTACTATCAGACTTTCCATGATGTTGACATCCAATTGACCATATATGAAAGGTTTTTCTCATGTTTATTCCAAATATTATAGAAAAAAAAAACGTCCTGTGAGTGAGCTTTTGTCTTGGAATTATCCCTCTACACTGGACTTTTCATATTGTTCACATATAACTGACATATATGTAACTTTTGCCTGATATTTATAGTATAGCATTTATGAAGATTTCTTTTCCTCAACGGACTTTCCTTCTGAAAACTAACTTGACCTGCCCCTGCCCTGTGTGACCTGCTTCTCGAGTCTAATAATGAATAATAAGATTGCTCGTCTTGTGGCTTTCCAAGGATCTGGCAGTTTGTGGTCTATTGAATTATTAATTGTTTCAGTGTGGTTGAGATTCGCCTCAAATCGACAGCTCAATCGATTCTTTTGTATGTTACATGTTTTCAATATCGCGCAGACTTCATTAAGACGACTTACATTCACTCCATCTCTCTGAGGAGGACACTGCTATGGCTTAGCAGTCTGACCTTCAATCAATACTTGTTTATTATTATCATAAATATCTTTGTGAATAACTCGACATCTTATGAAAAAATGTATTATTGATGTGGCGGTGGTTGTCTGTTGTCTTTTGTTTCCCATTAGGGCCAATGTTATCAGCTCTATCCTCCAGTTTGGTCGAGTCCAGTTTTGTAGGTTCAAACCTTTTGCCATTTTGTTAAGACTTTGGTGTAGTCCAGACCTGTTCAACTTGTGGCCCGGGGACTAGATCAGGCTCTCCAAAGAATCCATTTCGGCCCACAGCCCATCATCCAAATATTAAAATATGTTCTCTTGTTCACTGGTTTTGTTAGGCCTGGTTTCTAGTTTACTTCTGTGTCCTGGTTCAGACCCACTTAGTACTATTCTTGTGTTAGTTTAATACGGGTTCAGTACTGGATTTCTCAAAAATTTTATACAGCAAATGCTATATTGTTATTATTGAAATAGATGTTTGGGATATTTTATGAGACCCCCAAATTGTACATGCGGTCCACTTCTGGGCAACTAGAACGTTTAACCTTTGAAGAATACTGTATGTAACCACAGTATAATGCAGATGAGAAATTTGCATTATACTGGAGTGGAGGAGGTCAAGTATCTCGGGGTCTTGTTCACGAGTGAGGGAAGGATGGAGCGTGAGATTGACAGGCGGATCGGTGCAACGTCTGCAGTGATGCGGTCGCTGTATCGGTCCATTGTGGTGAAGAAGGAGCAAGGCGAAAGGCAAGGCTCGATTTACCGGTCAATGTCAAAATTGGTTTCCTCCGCAGGGTGGCTGAGAGCTCTCTTAGAGATAGGGTGACGAGCTCGGTCACATGGGAGGAGCTCGGAGTAGGGCCGCTGCTCCTACAAGTCGAGAGGAACCTGCAAGCTGAGGTGGCTCGGGCATCTGCTCAGGATGCCTCTTGGACGCCTCCCTAGCGAGGTGTTCTGGGCATGTCCCACTGGGAGGAGACCCCGGGAAAAACCCAGGACACGCTGGAGGGACAATATCTCTTAGCTGGCCTGGGAATGCCTTGGGGTGTTCCAAGGCTGGAGGACGTGGCTGGGGTGTGGGAAGTCTGGGAGTCCCTGTTTAGACTGCTGCTGTTTAGACGGTGAACGGAAGAAAATTGGTGGATGGATGGACTTCACCACCTTGTCCGTAAGAGTGTGACTGAAAGGTGGACATTATGCTTTTCCGATACTTCACAATGAGGTAGATGACAGTCTGGAACCGGGTCTTGCCTCCACTAGTTCCATGATTGACAGCCAATCAGAGAAATACGTAGCCTGTTTGCACAAAACAAGCACGGCGGGTTATGAGAAAAAAACACAAAAACAGGACTAAGCGCCAACAGTGTCTTCTGCCTTTCTTTCTCCTCCTCTTCACCACCTCCAGTGTCTTAGCCTGGATGGAGATCATTTCAAGTTATTCAATAAAACATTCATCATCACTTTGTTTTTCTGGGTCAGTTTGTGTCTCTTCCGTGCGCAGTTTAACAAACACCTTGACACCGGCTATGTTTACATGTACAGCAAAAATCTCGTCATGATCTAATTTCTGGAGTTACATTATTGAAATGTCATGTAAACAGTTACATCTGTTGTGAGTAATCTGATTTCTTTCTGACTATGCAGGAAAATTATGCAAACTCGCATAGCAAATAGAAAAAACTAAAATAAAACGGTAAAGATCGAAAGAGTCACTTTAAAATTCATTGTACTTTGTTGATTAAATACAACAAATACTGTAAAAATCCCACAGTACCGGGTGTTTTTGATGATCGGGCAGGTAAAGACTCACTACCATATAATCATTGGATTGTCTGATTATTTCTACTTGTACGATCTCTTCTGGCCATGTAAATGTACCCACTAATATTAAGGCGCACTATGTAATTTTCCTGATGGAGGGTCTGCTAGCTACCTGCTTGTCTCCATGGAGATGCCATTGGTTTGCCTGGAATGTTCCACTGTATTGTTGGGTTTCAGCTGACATCATAACTTTATAAAGGGCAATAATATTTAATACAGATGGGGGGCTGGTAAAAATTAATACAGTTAAAATGCAGATTTGTGTTGTAATACCGCGGGTTTTAGGGACCAGTCATTAGAAACAATTGGGTTCAATATTTGTGAATGAACTTTTTTGATATTTCAACAAAAAGTACAGTGTAATCAATAGGGAAAATTAGCTCTTGCCCCCCATCTGGACGTATGACATCATCAAACCCACCAATGGTATTAAACTGCCTTTAAACCTTGTATTTATTCAATAACATGGGTTTTTATTACAAGAAAAAAAAAAATCCCCATGGCGATATCAAAGTTTAGTGCTATATTGTGGAACATTCCACAAAAGACAATAACATCTTTGTTGTAGAATATACTGAAACTGCCCTGGAGACATGGTGATAGTATTGTCCATTCCCGTCTTTTCTTTCTTTCTTTCTTTCTTTCTTTATCTGTATTTATACAGGGGAACCCAATGAAAGCACTTGGACTCTCTTTTTAATGGGCGCGCTGTTTGAAATACAATACAAACAAAACAAATAAGTATATAAGTCCATATAAGTCCATATAAAACCTTAAAAACAGGAGCAGGTGTGTCTATTAAAGTTTGTTACCTGATTATTCAATTGTGATTGTGTCACCAACGTATACAGTTTTGCTTTTCCTTGAAGTGTACTCCGTTTTGTGAAGCAAAACAGCTAAAAGCCCTTTTTCCTGTCTCAGTTTTGGTGCGGCTAGTTCTTATACAGTCATATGATCTGGTATTAAATGTTTGAAGTAGTCCCTTATAGACACATTTCATACAGTTCTCTTCTAACAGACAGTGACAGCGACAGTCTAGTCTAGCTATGCTTCCATTGTAGGGAGTATTATACCTCTGATGACGTAGGCCAAGATAGCATGTACTGAGCTGGCGGTGTGGAGCTGGCACAGCACAGAATTTCAGATGCAATTTCTTCATCAGTCTCCATCAAGACAAGCAGAAAAGTTACATGGTGCACCTTAACCATTATTTTTCTCTTTACCCTTTTGACCTGCCCATTTTGCTCCCGCTAGCTCACCAGGCTAATTCCTCACACCCCACACATCCATATGCCCCACGGCTCCGGCACACAGAGGCAATAGCGCATGAGTAACAGAACAAATTCCCCAATCGCTTCTCCCACATCTGTCACTGCGCATGGATGTTATCACGAAACGATCTCATGACCCCAGAAAGGAACGTGCAAAATGCCTCTAGTTTCTCCTCCGCAACTCCAATGACATCTCTTTGTGTCTCGCGTAGTGAATGAACACGTCTCGTCTTAGGTCGTCCAACAATAATACGCTGGTTAATTAAAACATGCGATAGTAAGTCGTCGCAGTTGATAATTTCCTAACAGCTTCAAAAGGACTTAACACGAGTGCCCCGAGCTTTCTCTCTATATGAAAAACTGTGCTTCTGCATAATTAAACTACATTGATATTAAACCCCGTCTTATGACTTTTTTCCCTGCTTCCCTTTTAGTCCAAACAATACGGTATAATTTAACGCCGTTATGATACCAATTGCTAATAACAGTCATGATGAACTTTGCATGAAAAATGATTGTTGCTCATTAATTTAAACCTTGTGATTTCGGTAATTATGTTCATTTATTACTGGGGACGTACGCCGGGATTTGATTTTCCCAATGTGCCGCCTGCATGAGCTAAGCATAGTTAGGGGTGCTCGCGCGAAGCCAGAATGCGGTAAATTGCTTTGTTTTGTTTTAATTTGAAATCCCATAATGAAGTAAATTGGATGTTTTTAAGAACTGTCACACATGTATTGGCATAAGAAAGTTTGGGTATTAAGAAATTATAGTCCAGACTCGAGGAGCTCCCAGCGGTTAAGTGGCTTTGTGGCTCACTGGGTTTCGTATTTGCTGGTGAAATTGATGCATGTAGGTGCGATGATACTGCAGTGTGTTCACGAGGATTAAATGAGCAGTGTGCCACCTGCTCTTCTGCAAGGACACGCTATGGCTTTGGATAGAGTGGTCCAGTATGGCATGAAACTTATCTATCTCCATGGAAACCAAAGACTGTATATATAAATGAACATAGCGAACCTGCTGACTCCGTTCCAAATAGGAAGTGAGCATGAGCGCGCGTCCGGCTCCATCGACTCTGGCTCCAATTCACTTTACATTGGAAAACTGTCGTCCCTCTCTCTGTAACTGCTGCAGCCAGGCTCGTCATTTTGGTCTTAAAATGTTCGTATTACAAATCGGCTGCCTTCTTGCCCTGAGGTTGCTCCCGCTAGCGTTAGCAACAGGTTTGATTGACAGTGTTGTTAAGTGCCTGCTCCCTGCAAAAACAAGCAGTGCGGGAAGGAACGTTATCTTCAACAGCCTCGCCCCAGATTGACTCTTTGGTTGCTATGATACTCGGACATTCCTAATATGGAATTTGGCTCCAAATTGGCCCCTATAACTGCTCTGCCTCGACGAGCTTCATTTGACTGGAACAGAACGCTATGGGTGACGTCACACTCGCTTAGTCCACTTCTTTATGCAGTCTATGATGGAGACAAACCCAACAGAACCGGTTCCGGCAACTAGGGCTGTCAAAAGTATCAAAAATCTGATGTTAATCGATACTAAAAGTAATACCGAAACTAGATACTCTTTTAAACAATTATCAATACTGCAAAAAAATCACAATGAATTATTTTGTATATGAAAATTACATTCTATTTCTAACAAAGGAAGATGTTTTATCTTCATTGTGGTATCATAACTGGTATCGAGTCCTGAGTCAAGTCCTTAGTATCGAAATCGACTGTGAAATGTTAATATCATGACAACACTACTGCTGACCTCTTGAGTTTTATTGATGTGTCGAAAAATTGTGAGAGTTTTGAACCCTGCGTTTGAACTTGTCCAATAATCCCAAGTACAGAGCAGTAGGTGGGGATAGGAGGTAGGTGAAAACTGAAATTTTCAGACCACACGAGCCTCAGATGCAGAACAATGCAGGATTACTCAATCAAAATAGGACTCTGAGCAAGCCTATGGCGAGGGAACACCTTTACAACATGGTTAAAAGCTCATAAAAGGTGAATTTACATAATACATACTCTTTAGTAGTTTGGGGATTTTTTTACACATACTTTCTTACAGATACATTGAGAAATTTTGAGTGAAATCCTTGCTATTCTCCAGCTACCGCCTGCAGCTATGTTCTTTTGGTGACACCCTTTAAATTTGATTACCTTCTGCAGCAAATGGTAGAGCAAGGGTGAGGAACATTATACAACAAGACAGAATGTTTGGAGTGCCTCTGCTGTACACAAGGAGATTTGCAAAGATTACAACACAAATTACACCCGGATTTTTCCGCCTCATTAAAAGAACTAAATACTATGAATGATAGATGAGGCTGTGAGCATACTGACAAATGAACTGTTTGATCTCAAAGCTTAAGGCGTGACAAAAGTGCTTACTAAACGTCCCCATGAGGTGGAATTGTCCCATGAGACATTTCTGTTGTTGTTTTCTTACAAAGTGTTGTCACAAAACTAAAAATTCAAACTCAATTTCGATATCAAGGAATAGACTCGATACTTATTACTAGACATGGGATGATATTGAAATTTGCTCTCACGGTTATTATAGCCGAAATAATTGTGATTAACGATAATATCACTTTCATGTAATTTTCAACATTCAACTGTAGTTCTTTTTTTATATTACCATGCGGCCCAAAAGTCACTGACACTTTTAAATCGTCAATATCTCCTATAATTCTTAAGTTATAAGTAGAGTATTTCCGGGCTTATGGCTCTTATTTGATTCTCGATATTACGTTTTAAGTTGTTTATTGTGAGGTTTATTCACACCTTTTCTTTAAGATAGCCCCACAGGAAGAAATTGGGACTAGTCAGGTCTCAGGAGATCACATACTGCCCCCTGTGTCTTTGAAAACCACTTATTATTCCTTTAATGGCATTTACACTTGGGGCATCTCTGGTATTAAAATGTCGACGGTAACACTGCTGGGTTTCGGAATTTGACCCATGTGACTCAAAGTACCACTGTACAATTCGTCGGTGCTATATTTGCTCATATTAATGTCAGAAGGGTAGTTCTAAATGCTCTGAAAAAATACAAGACATTTTTTTTAAACTGTCAGTGACTTTTGGGCCACCCTGTATTTGTAATCCCTGAGTCGTCTAGGTAGGTTCCATAGTGGCCCATGGACGTCTACTGGACTATGTGGTCTTCTGATCCAGCTCAAGATCATTCTAAAACTACTGGGAAAGGTTCATTTCTGTCTTGTGAATTATTAGTATCGATACCTTCTCTAGTTTCGATACTAGCATTAGTATCGATTAGTATCTCAATTTTCGACAATCCTACTTTCTCGTTATGGTTGTTACATAAAACACAACATGAAGTCATTTTTAGAAACAGTTCGGAGAAGCAGGCTGCTGGTATAATTGAATTCTACCCCCATAAACATTTGATTTCTGTTCCTGTGACATAATAAAGTTATATAGATCAAGCATAGAGGCACAAACATCGTACCTGTCAAACGTGCTGTAGGTTAAAGTCGCTCTGTAAAATGCTGAGGAAAACAGTGAGACAAAATGAACACATCAGTCAAAACAGAATTACATTACATGACGGGCTTGAAAATAAAATCGCTTATTTGTGTTGCAGAGACCCAAAATCCAGTTTTTCATATGCCAGTTTTGTCTCATTTTTACAGCATTTTTTGTCCAATCCAATATAATGCAATAGATGGCAAACTATTCTGAAAGGATTATAATAGCATCTGGTGGTTTAATAATTGAAGATTATGATCACGGGGGCAGTGGGCACTATTTATGGTGCGATAACATGGTATTTTTCACACACAAAACAAGATTTAAAACTCTTAAAAAATGTGCTCTGGCTCCTGAACAGTTGTTAGATCTGATGTATTATTTTTAATATATTGTTCCTAAACACAGTGGCGGAAGGTAGCAAAGTACAAGAAGCAAAGTACCGTACTTAAGTAGAATTTTTAGGTATCTTACACAATTTAGTTGTACTTAAATGAGGAATAGGTATATGTACTTTCTAAACATTTTGAACTCTGAAAAGTAAAAAACTTTTCGTAAGAAATACTGATTCGTATTGCAACTGTTGACCAAAATATGCATAATTTTTAATCAGTATCTTTGCATTTAACACTTTATCAAATGAACAACACTTTTGAAATACTTGATATACTTTTACTTTTTACTCTTAAAGTACACCTTTAACGGATGCTTAAATACTTTCACTTAAGTAGATATTCCCATGTGATACTTCTACTTTGACTTGAGTAACTTTTTACCTCTGTATCTGTACTTTTACTTAAGTAAGAATGGAGTACTTCATCCACCACTGCCTTTGTACACTGCTTTTGAATCTTTGAAAATGGAAAAGTCGGTCAAATTGGTCATGTCCATTTAATGATGTGTGATTTTATGATAAGGTCTGACTCTTTTTTGAGTATCTGTGAAAGAAAAAACAACAAAAACTTGTGTATTGTGTGGGTTGTATTGAACGATTCTAGCCATGTTACAATGTTGTTACCTCATCAAAAACGTACCTGGAGTTGTGTTTTTTGTCTTCTATTATCAGTCTGTGTAAATCTCCAAAGCTCAAATGCTCTGTTCCACCTTGTGATGTCATGTAGTGTTGTTTTCATTAGCTACCTTTACTTTAAGTTCAGTAGAGATCAGCAATTCCAGAGGGTGAAATCATCCAAATGATTCTAGTGAAGGTGTATGGAGTTAAAAAACATAGTAGGGCACCTGTATTACCACATGACATCACAAGGTGGAACAGAGTGTTTTCTGTTTGAGAGAAGAACACAGCCTAAATATGCAGGGTTTATGTGTGTTAAACGTGTGGGCCTTTTAAATCTGAAATCATTCCAAGTCCCCCCCCCCCTGGCAAGTGCTCGTGTACCCCCAAGGGTCCCCATACCCCTGGTTTAGACACACTGCTATATAATATCAGAATGTCATCTAAAACCCAGGAGAATAAATAATTGTTTTGTATCAAGGCAAAATGTGAAATTCCATTATTTTTTTTCTTGAATTGCTCATAAACCACCGCAAAACATGTCACAGTCCGGGCTATACATTTGTGAAGTGGAGCTGTGCAATCGTTTATGCTCATTAGACATACAACATTGACGTGTACAGAAAGTGACAAGCAGCACAGCTCCCGGTCATGTTTATGGTCTCTGCTGCTCAGTCGATATTGAGCAAATCATTCTCCACGCACCTAACCCTCTGCTCTTGTGTCTCTACCCAGGGATGACCTGCCAAGCCCGGACGTCCTACACTGAAGACGAGGTGCTGTGGGGCCACCGCTTCTTCCCGGTCATCTCCCTGGAGGAGGGCTTCTTCAAGGTGGACTACTCCCAATTCCACGCCACGTTCGAGGTCCCCACTACTCCGTACAGCGTCAAAGAGCAAGAGGAGGCTTTGCTACTATCATCTCCGCTCATGGCCCCATCTTTGTGCAATAGCGGGTTGATGGGGGACAAGAACACCTCAATGGACTGCCTGGAGACTCTCGAGGACAATGACAGCACGACCAAGCTGCCCACCAAACTCCAAAAGATGACGGGACGGGACGGGTTGCCGAAGAAGTTGCTAAGGATGAGTTCCACGACTTCGGAAATGACGTATAGTTTCGGAGACCTCCCGATGAAGCTGCAGAGGATCAGTTCGGTGCCGGGGGTGTCCGATGACAAACAGGGCGCGAAGGCTTCCAAAATCACAGAGCCCATGAGCAAGTCGGTGGCGGACTTGCCCCCAAAACTGCAACGACTTGCTGGGGGACCTGGTGGCAGGATGGACGGACATTTGCCGCCCAAACTTAGAAAGATGAATTCTGATCGCTTTACATAATTATGCCAATACCCTTTCCTACGACCTCTCGAAAAGTCCTTCTTTATTTATTAACGAACTATATTCTTATATCTAAAGACGTGTATAGATTATGTGCACAAGTACCTTATAAGATTGACGGGATGGAGCACACTCCCTGGATGTTAAGTGCTACGAACTTTTTTCTATAGGACGATGTACGATTAGCACAATCCGGCATGTATACGAAACAGCGCATGTAGAGCAGAATTTTAATTTTGTTTCCGGCATGACATTTATCAATATTTTTATTTCAAGACGAAAATCAAACTGGTTTCTGACAGCGGAAGAATTGCATAAAGCCATATGATTTACAAATGCGGACAGATCAACTTTACACGGTTGCGATTTTTGACGGCGAAATCGGCACATACATTTTTGTTTTTTTGAGTTGATCGCTTTCGTTGTTAATGTAAAAGTTGTGGCTATGTTCTGTTGACTGCATGCTCCTCTTCTTAGCTTATACAAGAGGTAATAGACAAAGATGTTTTTAGCCTTAACTATATTACCTTCTTTCCATTCTCATTTATTCACAGCTGTATTTTTTTTCATTTGGTATTCCATATATTGACTTATTTACCATGTTCAAATGTATAAGTTCCAAATTATATCATAGAGATTTTTCCAGATTAGAGAAAAATGGATTAGCGCTGCCGGATGACCTGTCGGTACTAGGCACGATGTTACGCAATTAACCACTCACTTATTAAAGTAACACTTAAGTTGAACAGTTCAATATTCGTACTTGAGAAGCACAAAGCAGTCATTACATAACGTCCAGAGATATTAGCGAGGGCTTTCATGGCTATCTGATCATAAATCAAGTGCTTCGGGCGCTAGCTTTGTACTGCACCATCATTTTTTCTTTCTTTCTTTTTTCCATAACCTCATAAACCCTTTTCTGAAGAATTCAATTTTAATGACACCCCATTTCAACTTAGGTGTTACTGGTTAGGATTCAAAGCAGGCCCTACAGAGGAAGCAGAGCCTTTTGTCTTCTAAGGGCCTATAATCTCACTCCTTTGTGATGAAAGCAATAACATTGTAATGACTCCAATCTTTCTATAGCCACAGGGTCTAGCTTAGCCCCTCTGTTCGGTTTTCTGGATCCATGCCATGAAATCTGGTCAACTGCATCGAAGATATTGTATGATACCCAAACTTTTCAGGAATAAAGGATATAAGAGACGTGTTATGTATCTTTGCCTGAATGTATACATGCCTTTGGGTCACATTGTGCATAGGGACTGGAGTTCCATATTAGATTGCATTGCCTTCAGCATAATGCTAGTAATTGAACTGTCCATCTGGACTGGCCAGCCTAGCCAAATTGATTTCTGAACAAACTGAAGTGAACTAAAGCTATGCAAGTCATATCATACAAAAATGACATTGACCGTGATACTATAAACCAAACATGGGGTAAGTGTTATGCAATCCATTCTAGATAATGTTCTTTGTTACACAGCTGTATAGCATATATATGTAGTTTCAAAAGGTGTGTACGTCCGTAATGGCTTTAGTTCAGTCATCGTTCATTTGCTCTGCCCTCTGGAACTGGAACTGAAATTGACAACGTTGCATAGGATGGATAGATAAATAAATACATACATAAAATAAGGATGGCTGGCCAGGCTAGAGTCTTTTATCCAAGAAATGCTAATCACAAAAATGAAATTGAACCCATTGTTGCACATCACAGACTGTAAGAACATCCTGGATGAGAAAAAATAACTTTCATTAAAATCTAATAGAACAATCAAACTATCCAATTACTATATATTGAAGGGAGTAAAAGATAAGGTTTGAATATATGCAAGAAAGATCAAGGCTAACAGTTTTAATAATTCTTACAGAGCAGATGTCCAGCCGTAGATACTGACCCAGTTTCACATGCCTGAGACGAGACTTCACACTTTCCATATCTATTCTTATGTCAAATTTGATGTCTTTATTTTGAGTTTTCATTGCAAATAAATGAATTACTCTGCTACGGTTTGGAGGTTTGAGTATCTTTTTGTTCATATGTCCTACTTCAGAATTTTTTTAAAGGTGACCAGTATATGTTTTCTGGCAGAGGGTTTGTCACCTTCTTGTCTCCACGGAGATGTTATTACTTGAATGTTCCATAGTATGGCCTTAAATGTATCTTGCATTGCCGATGACATGTGTTTATACTGCTGAAAAACACCTTGAAAAACACTCATTCCTATTGTGAGTGGGGGCTCTTCTTCTAAATCTGACTTATAACTTGGCTGGTGGTGTCACCTGCTTGTTTCTAAGGAGATAGAAACATTTAATGCCATACTGTGGAGCATTCCAGACACAGCAATTACATCTCCATGGAGACAAGCGGCCTCCACTAGTCTGAAAGTGCGCATTTAATCAGTGTTACTTTGTGAAGCCCTTTGGATCATCTGTCACTCCAGAACAAGTGTTAACAGCATTTGGAGAATAAAAATGGTATTATAAAATGATTTACTTAAAAAAACAAAAAACTAGAAAACCAATCAAGCAACATTTCTTCATTTTATTCCTTCTATGGCCCTTGTATTGTTTATTCAGTAACAAAAAACACCTTCTGAAACAGCCAGTATTCCTAAACGTATTCCACCACAGCCCTTGTTAATGCATGCGTTCACACAGGGAAGACAAAAGCTGTAGCTACGGCAACACGCTGGGATGATGACTACATTACGCCTCCTATGGCCATTGATAGTGAACATGTGTGCTGGCAGATAACTGGCCCCAATCCCTGTGTGGGCTCCCAGGGGTCCACACATGCAGATGATGCTATCGCTGGAATAGACACATTGACAAACTGAGTGCTATTTTGGTGTGTTTATCTGGCCTTATTGACAGTGCTGTACACCGGGGCCTAACATCCATGTCGTTTGTTACTAAATCAGGAGCACAAGTGTGTCAGATGAAGCAGTCCAAATCGACACTGCTCAGAACACTCTATTTCTCTGTTTTCTCCTTCTGAGTTAGATGACTTGTTTTTGCAGATGATAATATTGTAGACAGGACGATACAAATACTGGTAGAATCCTGGTTTAGATTTGGTTAATCCTAGTTTAAACCTGGTTTATTTTTAGTTAAGAATGCGTTCACATGCTTGTCCTTGTTCGGTCCTGGTTTAAGCCCAGTTTGTATCCTAATGTAGACTTGGTTTAGTCCTATCCTAGTTCTGGTTTAATTTCAGATTTAGTCCCAGTTTAGAACCAATTTAGATATAAAAATATGAACAACCCATTTGATTTTGAATGCATACGCTCACTACACATAAAAAAAAAAATCAAGTATTTCTTCAGCTTTCCAAAAATACATGAATAAAATAAATATCAACCCATTTAAATGCATACGCTCACACACATACAACATAAACTGCAGCTCTGGGATATTGGTCCTATGTCATTGACGAAGAACAGTCTAAATAATTTTGGAGTCCTTTGTCTTGGTGTTTATTGCCTGGGATCCAGAATACACACTTCAATCTGTATAATAAATACCAAGAGATATCATTCTGGATTTAAAATACAACAAACAGATTTTACAGGAGCTGCACGTTCTGTTTTGGTCTCTACTGACGACCGTGAGGAATGAAGGATTTTCAAGATGACAAATTAGCAGCACGGCACGTGTCATGACATTAACAGGTGTGCTTCACAGTGAGCTGAAATAATCAAGGCGTTGTCCAGTGACTGACTGTACTGATCAACAAGCCAATGTACAACTATGATTGTAACTAACAAACACGCAAAAAAGTGGAAATGAAAATACAAATATAACAAAATACTGATATGCCAGACTGTACAATGTAAGCTGACTAGAGCGTACATTTTTCTACTATGTCTGTGTAATCCCTCAGTCCTCCAGGTCTGATCCATGGCAAAAGACGAAATTTAAATCTGTCAACTGTACAAAACGTTGTAGGAGTGAAGACGTTTTGCTTTCTCTTATGGTATATAAAAGAATGTATCGACACCCTCACGAGAGCTGCTCTGGACCCCAGTCCGCTGTCCATCTCCATCTCAAAGCCACTAACCACTCCTTTGAAAACACTGAAGTTCAGATCTTAGCCAGAGAAAAGAAATTGTTTGAGAGGCAATTTAAATAAGCTATTTTTGTTAAGAAAGAGAATCCTTCCTTAAACAGGAATAAGGGCCTGAGACATAATCTCTCACCGATCTATAACTCTATCCTCAGACTCAAAACAAACAGGAACAAAGAGAACAACAGGCGACCATTACAGGTTGAATAGGGCTGTTAAGGCTGAAACTGGAGACAATAGATGTTTATAGTTTCAGTATAGTTAGCCCCTCCCTTCAGGTAGATATAAGTCAGTGTCCACCAGCAATCTGACCGAAAAGTGGCTTGGATGAACAGAGATACGTCTTCACTCCTACAGCGATTTGTCCAGTTCACAGATTTAAATTTCGTCTTTTGCTATTTTTCTACCATGAAAACTAACTTTTAACAACTAACCAATTGTATGTCTCCAAATCAGTAATGAAATATCAAGGAATAAAACTAAAACAACAACTGGATGTACATAGTTTAGAAGTCAATGTTTCGCTGTGAACCAAGTAAGGGGTTGTGTTGATAACTGTGAGTCCAATTAGATGCATTGTGTGTGGTGATGATGTTTTAATGTGTCACCAAAAAAGACCTGGGACATCCTTCGTACAGCTCCGTCCCAAAATTAGCATCAGTTTAAATCGGTAGTGAAAAACCTAAAATGTATGTTTTATAGAACCTATACCAGACATTTAGGCCTACAGTGAGGGGTGTCCAAACTATAGCCCGGGGGCCAAATGTGGTCCTCAACCCGGTTTTTATTGGCCCTCAGGCCTCCTGCTGAACTGGCCCAACTGATCATAAGCAGTACTTTTAACAGCAACTTAAACAGCAACTATTTCTACCACTATAACCTCAAACATCACATTGCAGTGTGATACAGACCTAAAATGAATATGTTTCAAGCCTTATTAATACACAGCGGCTCTGTCAAAGCTGTGTATAAAGCACCGCACTGCACTGATCACTGGTCTGTGGCCCTCCGCTCCGAATGTTTTGAGATGTGGCCCTCGATAAAAAAAAGTTTAGGCACTTCTGCGTAATACTATGATAGAAGGTTCTTATTAATTATAGTACAAAAATTTCCCATGCACACCTCTAGCCCAAAGTCATTACATTGCATATTGACATTTCAGGCATCAAACTATGACAGGTCTAATTTAGTGCTTGTAACTTGTCACCTCATGCGGTTAAATGTGCTTCTCCTGCTGATGGTCTCCTATGGTGACGTCTTTATTCTGCGATATCGTCTCTTGTGGAACGGCCCAGGTTTTCTCCTGGAGCTAATGTCAGCCCCTCGATTGCTTTGGAGCGGAGGGTTAATTTGGTCTTTATCCTCAGATTACCCTTTCTTTGCCTCTTAAATAAACCCATGGGATGAATCCAAATACCACAGCTGTTCGTGGCATTCTCCCCTCTCCACCAATATGGGACAAAAATCCCTCTAGACCCCCTGAAATTGCTTCTTTCATCTGCCAGAAACACGTACAAAAATCTCACAAAGAAGCTCGTTTTATTTTGTCAAGAGTGGCTTTCTTGTGGAATGCAACCTTGAAGAAAAAACAGGTGTAATTGACAAAGAGATTTGGCGTATCAAGGAAAAAAGAATTGTTATTCACAGATAAAATCCTTCAGGAATTTAACAATGAGATCTGGAGCTGTTTTGATCCCATTATTGGCTTTCCAAACAATTTCGCACATCCTTTAAAAAGCAAATTTAGGCAGGATAGAGGAATGGAGTACAGCACAATACACTGTTAAGACATGTTAATACGCCTGGCGAATTACAGTGAAATCACAATAAGCAGTCTTTGCGCGCACACTTTTGGCCTTGACGATCTCAATTCAAACTGCCAGACCTTTTCAAATTCTTTGTCAGTGGATTCGCTTATTTCCAGGAATAGATTCTTGAAGTCTCCATTGTGGTGGTGGAACTTGATTAAACATGCACAGTTAAATAAGGCCGAGACTGTCTGTTTGCACACTGCAGTACTATGGTGAGATGGCACAACGCATGACGCATCGCATATGAGCAATGGATGGTAAAAGAGAAACTGTGACCAATCTGTGAAGTCAGACCGAGCGGCTGTAATGGAGCAAGTTTGGTACGTTATAATCAGATCATATAAATAATGATAAAAAAAAAAACAACAATTGTACAATGACATTACAGCATTACATGAACTAAAACTATGGAATAGGTCTAAAAGGGCACTGTGTATGAATAAAAACGTACTTGAGGTTGCACATTTTAACCCATAACTGCTTTGCTTCATTCTCCTCTGCTTTTGCTGGTTAAGCTGTTTTTCCATGACACTTTTCCATGCACTTCCAGTATATGCATTATTTTAAAAGAATCTTCACACTTATTGATTCAGTGAACTTGGTGCATTTCAGGTGAAAACCTGCACCAGGCTCACGAAGTCATCGATCTGGTACATGGTCAGGGTACATAGACTGTATATATAAATGGACTCACTAACCTGCTGGCCTCTGCGTTTCAAATAATACGTGAGCATGAAAGCACTTCATCCATCGACTCTGGCTCCAATTCACTTTACGTTAGAAAACTGTCGCTCCTCTCTCTGTAACTGCTGCTGTCAGGTCTCATCATTTTGGGCTTAAATGTTCAGATTAACCTGCTCTACATGATCCTGGTATGTTTATTTCGCTATTTGTGTCAGTAAGTCAATATATGAACATTAATAAAAGACAAATCAGCTGCTTTCTTTCCCTGAGGTTGCTCCCACTAGCGTTAGCAACCAGTCTGATTGACAGCGTTGCTAAGGGGGTGTTACCTTCAACAGATTCACTCAATATTGGGTCTTTGGTTGCTATGATACTGTTCCAAATATGGAACCCGGCTTCAAATTCACCCCTATAACTGCTCTGCCTCGATGAGCTTCATTTGACTGGAGCTGAACGCTATGGATGACGTCACACTTACTTAGTCCACTTCTTTATACAGTCTATGGTTCTGATACGAACTGAACCAGAACCAGAACCACCACTCGCCAGGACGGTGGAGTACGTAGGGGTGTGTCAGCGCACTGGATAAAAACTATAGAAGGAACAAGAAGAAATCAGGGAGAATTTTATAAATATTTAATCTATCCATTTTCTTCCGTTTATCCAGGGCCAAGTCACAGGGGCAGCAGTGTGACCAAGGACTTCTCTCACCCCAGACACTTCCCACACCAGCTGAGAGACATAGTCCATCCATCATATCCTGATGTATATATATTTGAATATATCTGAAATTTAGAACAGCAACTTTCCTTCGTTGACTGAATACAAACGCATCTGTAAGCTAATTTCCTTCACATTGCAATTGTTTTGTGTTAAAATGCCCAACATAATGAAACAACAGTAAAATACCAGGGTTTAGGCATCAAAGTTAAAATGTGATCTAACATAAATTCAACCCCAAAAAATATGATCCAAACCTACAAAGTCTCATAAATATTCTAACATCAAAAGCACCTTTACATACCTACCTTTTAGGAACCAATAAAACATGGATGAAGTTCACTTTACAGGGCTCTTCCAGCAGATCAGGTGAGATAGGATTCGGTCTGGCTTATGAGAAAGTGAATCGAGCTTTCTGGGCGTTTGAAGTGATTTCCAATTGTTTTTTATTGCAGTTCATGA
Organism: Periophthalmus modestus; assembly: GCA_019594935.1. Classification (NCBI taxonomy): domain Eukaryota; kingdom Metazoa; phylum Chordata; class Actinopteri; order Gobiiformes; family Gobiidae; genus Periophthalmus; species Periophthalmus modestus. The sequence goes on along the minus strand of JAIEZT010000009.1, from coordinate 21,381,392 downwards.
CTCATGGATTCTGAGAGTGATTTAGAGGAGGCCTGGCTCTGTGCACTGCTGCTGCCTGCCCACCCCGAGGCCACAGAGATGCCCAAGATAAAACCTGTTCATGAAACTGAAACTAGCTTCTGCTGCTGTCCAACATGGCTCCTGACACCAGCCGTAACTCAGGCCAGATCACACTGCTCCACTAACAATGGGTGTTTGTAGTGCATTCGAACGTATTGGAAAATGTATTGCCCTTGATAAGAATCTGCAGACTTTGGACTTCTCTTGGATGCTTGTAAATAATGCAGTGCGGAAGTCAAAGAGAAATGGATTGCAAAATGTACTGAGGACCAGAACAGAATATTAAAACAAAACAAATCCAGGTTCTGTAGGAAGCATGCCCAGAAAGAAAATTAACTGGAACTTCATCTGCTGGATTTCAGTATATATTAAAACTGTGTTTCCCAACTTTTAAATGTTAAATTCCTTCCAAGAAAGTGTAAAAGCAGAACTTTGTGACAAAAATCAGGCCAGCGCATATGATTTATCACTAGCAAACTTGTAAGAAAGAGCCCTGTGAGTCACTATAGGACGCTGTTAGAAGAGAGCTGATTGGCTGTCCATTGGTGGTCCCCCTGCTCCACGTCTCAGTCTAAAAAAGCTCTTCGAAAGCTGCACTAGTGGCCAAAAAAGTATGCATGTGAATACTGGAGGGTTTGCAAAAGCTAGGAAGTAGTTTTCACAGTTTGAAAATCAGATGCCCCAGCTTGAATTCATGCCTGATGGGAAGATAGATTGGTAAGAAACAGTTTCAAGTTAATGAAATTGTGGAAATTCAGAAATTGAAGTGAAAAATGGTTGACGTCCTGGTTAGCTAGGGCTCACCATTACTTGATTAGTCAAAAAAGGAAGCCCAATGGCGCTCAACGGTGACCCCACGCCCCCTGGTTCTGGAAGCCAAATTTCTCATTCATTTTTCCCAAAGACATTCCAAAAGAAAAATCATATTAAAAGTTTAAAAGCTTGCTCAGGTACAATCAGCTATCTGGTGACTAATGAACCATGGAACTGGTTAACCTCCACAATGCCTCTGAACTCTCAATTTTCAAAAAAGTCTAGGGGAAAAATGAATAGAAAATTTTATTCCAAAACCGGAGCAAACTTTGCAGTGGGCAGGACTGTTGAGCTCCATTACAGACACATGAAATATACCTGAATTTAAAGTTCCTTCAAACGTGGGTGGTGCTTGTACCATGACTAGAAAAAGCGCGGTGGATGGGCATCTGTCAAAAAAAAAAAAAAAGACAACTCCAGGCATTCGTGCTTCAGCCTGCAATGATTTCCCACATATTAATGCAAAAAATCTAACTTTGCATTTGTTGTTTTGGTCGCTTTACACTGGATATTCTATTACTCTAGCAGTGCTTTTCGCCTTCCAAGAGTTTCCTCGCAAGCTCCATTGACAGCCCATATAAATCACCATTATCATTGAACACGCTCCTTCCAATCACGTCTTACACGTTATGAATATGCGATCACACAGCCCAACACTAGGAATATCCTCCTTTAATTCCCAATGTAACCAGTCCTTTCCAACACCATCCTACAAGAGACCCGAAGACAGGCGTGACAGGCAGATGAGAGAAATGCATTACAGAGGCCTAAATGGGAGCGTAGGATGAATTATGTATTTGTCTCAATCCCTCCAATCCTGTAAGTTTGCCAAAAGACAGTGATCAAAGTTGAGTGGAGAAGGCTTGTTCTTATGGGGCAGATTAAACCTCTTGGATGTGTTCTGGGGAGGAGGTGGTGGCGGGGATGGGCGGTGTGGGGGGGCGCTCCAGGAGGCTAGGGGGAATATTACAGTCGACTGTCACTTCCTGTCAGGGCTTGTTTTACATTTGCACTTCGCCTCTTTATCCCCTAACTCCTATCCGGGCAATACAAATGGCTTTGATAATTCTGTGTGGAAACAGCTGCGGCGGCCTAATGTAGCTGCTATCTGTCCAGGCGGTACAGAGGATGTGTGGACACAAGCAGGGGGGCATTTTAGCACACACGCAATTTGTGCTGTTGTTTTTGTGGTGGCAGCCAATTGGTGGTTGGTACCCAGAAGCGATGAACAGCCACGATTCTGCGAGTCATTATGCAGAGGGAAGCGCAGTTTGGTTGCATGTGTTTGCATTCAGCAGCTGTAGTGGTAAACAAGTGTGTACGATTCTCGCAATGTAACAACCAGAATGTATGCGTTTGACAACTCTTTCAGCTAGGTATTCCCAATGAATAACCTGGCACAAGATCTGGAGCAGCGTCCCAAGAGTATATTTGCTCCAACAACATTGAAGAATGAGTCAAAATATCTAAAAAAAAAAAAAAAAAAAAAAACAAAAACAAAAAAATAAACCCTGATATTTGAAAATCGGAAAATAATCAGTTTCCTAATCTCAAAACAAACAAGACTAGATTTCCAGGAAAAAAAATATAAGGAAGCAGAATTGCCTCTGAGTGCTATTAGATCAGGTCAAAGCGACATTTGGGTAGCATAAGCATAAAAAGCATGAGAATAAAAATACTTCAGAAAGGAAGAATAAATACACAAGCTTAAATAACTTCTACAACACACATGTCAAACTCAGGCCCTGGGGCCAAATTAGGCCCACGGTGTAATTATATTTGGCCCGTGAGATCATATGAAATGTGCATTAGAGCTGGCCCACCAGTATATAAAGCATGCACCACTAATATTACAAATCCCAGAATACTTTACTAGTCGAGACTGGCAAGTGCCCCTCCTTTTCTGTTGAGACTCATTAGCAAACAAGCTACTGGTCACCTTGCCCAAATTAATTGCTACAGGGAGAGAGAGACATAATTTATTTCATTTATTTAAATAAGAAATTAATACTACTGATGTGTCTTTTATTTCACATTTCAATTCTCATATGTTTGTAATATCAAGCTTGAGTTGTTCCAGATTTTGTGTTTAAGCAAAATTAAAGTATGTTTCCTTATGAAAAGGTTAAACATTACACATCAGGTGCAGTTAATTTTTAAATAAATATTGAGTTTGGCCCGTGAATTTGTCTTTGTTTTTAATTTTGGCCCACTGTGAATTTGAGTTTGACGCCCCTGTTCTACAAAGTCAACAATGAAATTCAAAGAAAGAAGATCTTTTACAGTGCACAATGTAACTTTTGCTATTTGTCACCATAAAGATGTCATTGCTATAAATAAAACATTCCATATTCCAACAGAGGGATATCATTATTGCTCAAAAATACCTTGGTTGTCTTTCCACAGATCTGATGTGTAAATTGCCTGCTTGTATTGATGGTTTTATGCCATACTGTGGAATATTACAGACAAAGATGCTCTATCTAGATTTTAATCAGAAACACTTGGCTGGAGAATTAAACTGATGATCACATTTGATATTGATGGCTATAGGAAACGCCCCCGGACACAGGGAGAGCATGCAAACTCCATAGTCCTGCTGGTTACGAAGTGAGACTTTTGACCACTTCCACCACCACATCACATTTTGTATTGTTCTTTTGTTTTATCCTTAAATTACAAAACCCCATTACTCATTGCTGGTGTGACATAATCAAACTTACAAAAGCACAATCACTATATGACTATTTTTACTCCCTTGAATCAGTAGTGTTTTTATTAGCGCCTGCCATCACTCTTGTTACCTCATCGCTCGTACTTAGCCTTGTTACATAGCTCTGGCTTTTAGTGACTGGCATTGTGCGCGGTGACCAAAACGCAACCTCACAAGTAAATGCTATGAATAAATAAATCAAATTAAAATGAAAAAACGTCATCATCTGTTCATCTTTGGGTCACAGATTTGGAGCTCTCCTGACGATACGCTAACGTCCACCGACATGCACACGCTATCCCCCTGTGCTTTAGACATCGCAGTGCCACAACAGATGCCGTGTCCCCAGTGCAATGGTTTTTTTTTACACATAAAAAAAAAAACCCACAAAAAAAACTGTAAGATGTGGGCGTCTGGAAAACAGCTCCGTTTGCACCTGAGTCTGAAAATCCATCTTTGGGCTTTGGTTGCCAACAGTGGAGAGAGAAAGGAGAGGTAGAGAGATAGAGAGAGAGAATAAAATAGGCAGAGGAGGACACATCACATCCAGAGCCCACTCGCTCGAAAATATGCGCTTCCTGTGAATGATGCTCACTTGTTTTTTTCTTTTTTCTCCTCACACATCAATTTGCCTTAAGATCAGTAAGCAACTGCCGCCTCACTGAGCCAGAAATACCCAGAGTACAAGCATGGCCCATTGAAATCCTTTGGTACGAGGCTGAATGCGATCCTGAAGAGTAATATAAACAGTACAAGATGGGTGCGTGTGTGTTGTGGGAAACAAAACTGTCCGGATTTTGATCGGTAGAATTGATGATTGCCATTCAAAATAAAAGTTTACCTCCTAAGAGTATGTGAAAAGCATAATAGTAAGAAATTTAAGTGAATATATGGTATAGATGTCGACTTTGATGGAACAATTTTGCGTATTTGAACACCATTTGTAAGTAAAGCTAAAAATAAAGAACTCATTCAAGCATATTTTGCATGCTATAGAGCAGGGGTGTCAAACACTTTTTAATCTCACTTTTTTAACTTGTTAATTCACTGTTTCTGTGTTTATTACTTTTTCAAGTTACAAATATTACATATGCATTTGCCCAGATGTATAAATATGGCCATGTAACTGTATTTCTCCTGATAAAATTACATTTTAAGACCCTTTTAATTTACCCTGTTGAGGTCCACATAAAACGATGTGGAGGGCCACATTTGGCCCATGGGCCTTGAGTTAGACACATGTGCTATAGAGAATAGTTTTAATTTTACTGTAAACCTAATTTCCTTTCAACAGATCATTATAAAAACGAGTTAATTAAAAATATCAAAGAACAATATTAAATCCTTTTTCGATGGATGCAGATATGGGCAATTTCCCAGTTAACACATGCCATTATAGATGTAAATTTACCATAACATCTTCAGAGTAAAACCAACAAAACAGCTACATTTCACAGCTTTTTTTGTTACATATTACAGTTATTCTGGCCATTTCTTCTATTTATTTTTACAGTGTACTTTCCGAATTTATCTCAAATGCCACACTCCAAGGCAATTTTCTCACTAAAATAACATTACACGGTGAGGAAAAACCAGCACCATTTGAAACTGACCGCAACCTCTTTATCCAACTGTTTCGAGAATTCTCCTCAAACCATAAAATTACATTTTACAGCTGTTACCCTGTTAGGTCCACATAAAACGATGTGGAGGGCCACATTTCGGCCTTGAGTTAGACACGATGTGGAGGCTATACAGAATAGTTTAACTGTAAACCTAATTTCCTTTGTAAAACCAACAAATCATTATAAAACGAGTTAATTATTAAAATATCAAAGAACAATATTAAATCCTTTTTCGATGGATGCAGATATGGGCAATTTCCCAGTTATATGCCATTATAGATGTAAATTTACCATAACATCTTCAGAGTAAAACCAACAAAACAGCTACATTTCACAGCTTTTTTGTTACATATTACAGTTATTCTGGCCATTTCTTTCTATTTTTACAGTGTACTTTCCGAATTTATCTCAAATGCCACACTCCAAGGCAATTTTCTCACTAAAATAACATTACACGGTGAGGAAAAACCAGCACCATTTGAAACTGACCGCAAACTCTTTATCCACAGTGAGCCGCAGTGAACCTTCGAGAATCCTGCCACCTTTTGTTCAGGCATGTGTCTAACCAGAGGAAAATCACCGTGCATACTCCAAGGGCACCCATAATTGTTGTGCTCTAGGCTGAACCACTACCAGGACTGGGTGAAGACTACTGCTGTCTCCCTCTCTCCCTCTCTCACTCTCTCTGGCTCTACATCTATGCCTGCTAAAAATAACGCCCGCTTAGACGAAGGAGGTTGGTGTTGGTGGATTCTCGGCTACATCTTTCAACTCTCTTGCAGCCCCGGCAACTGATAAGTGTGGAGATTGGCCGTAACTGCTAGCCTGTTTGTTGCCTCCGCTAAAGCCTTTTTGATCCTGCTCACAATAGCACAGCAGTGGTCCCTACAGATTCTACACAATGCGGACAACAATGTATTTTCTCCCTTCTTACTTGCATGTATCTGCTGCAGTGCACATCGGCCTGACATGAGATGCTATTTCTGAAGTATATGTTCATCAGCAAATTAGCAAATTAATTAAATATTTATCACACTTATATAATGAGGGTTCCCCCAAAGCACGTGTTACCTAGCAACTGCAATAGGATTATTTGCAAGTGAGCGATCATACGTTTTAATTTACAGTAGGTTGCTGAATTCAAAGCTGGAAACGCATGCAATGTACTGTAATAGTAATGTGTATCATTTAGTTTCATTTATTTCAAAATCAAATTACACAGCTAAATAAAAATAAGTCCTTAGCCTAAAAATGTATCTGGTTTAGCACAGCAGTTAGGTGAAGTAATTATGTGTCTATAGTGGCAGATGTAATGTAATACAACGTGTAGTTAGACTTAGACAAACTTTGTTGATCCACAAGGGAAATGATTCGGACACAGTCGCTCACATGTCACAATATAATATAATAACTAAAAGCAAAAATATAAATGGTCATAATAAATTCAAGTAGCAAAAAGTAGCAAAAATATGAAGAGACTGGTGTCAAATCAGGCATAATTATATAATAGTATATGTACAAGTAAAAATACAAATATGGGTAAATACAAAATATATATACAAAAGGAGAAACAATGCAAAAGATGAAAACAGATAACCCAATGTCATGTAAATCACTATTACATAAGGGTGAGGCGTTGTACACTTGTATGGAGTATGGTGTGAATGTACTTCTGTATCTCTCAGAGCTGTATGAGCCTGTAGAAGAAGGAACTCCTCAGTCCCTCTACAGTCTGGTGCAGTGGGTGAGCAGATGTGTCCAAGACTGAGGACAGTTTGTCCAGGGTCATCCTGTCCCTCACTGTGAAATGCTCACAGCCAATCACATGACCAGATTTACAGATCAGTTTGTCAATCAATGTCCCTTTTACTGATGCTGCTCCCCCTGCAGACCACAGTGAAATACAGGGCGCTGGCCACCACAGGCTGGGAGAAAGTCTGCAGCAGCACATTTAAAGACTGGAGCTACTTATGCTGTCTGCACCTTTCTTCATGTCTCTCCAGCCCAGCCTGTTGTTCACATGGACTCACAGGTACTTGTAGCAAATTGGGGTGCATCAGGGATCAGTCCTGTGCCCCTTCTTGTTTATTGTCTTTGAGCAAAAATATGAAAATATGACACTACGAACAAAAATTTCAATATTGCCAGTTTATTCAGTCTTTTTGTTTAGGTTCTAATAAAGATTGTTAAACTTTAAAAACACAGAGGCACATTCCACCAACAGGTATCGAATGTGTATTGAGACCTTACCCTCAAACATGCAAGAATGAAACAGAACATGTTTCACTCTCTAATTAAGGAACAGAATAACATCATTAAAACCTAAAAAAGTAAAAGTATAAATCATATATAAAACGTAACGCAATAGCCTTGCAACATCCCCCCCCATTTACTTACTGTCTCCCTCTATAATTCTCCATCGTGTCAGGCAGTGGTTCTGTGTGGTCTGTGCTCTGCTGTTGGTCATTGGCTTCATCATTGTGTCAGGGGCCATCCGGGGCCGTTGTGTAGTGGAGGGATGAATATTTTAACAGGCCACACTGTGTTCCACTTGTCTCCCCTGCTTGTAAACAGGCCTGCTACTCTCCCCTAGGTACCCAGGTATTCTGCTGACAAAAAAACAATAACTCCTGTACATAACTACGCCACCCAAACTTGGCAGACCTCCAACCGCATTGAGCAGTGTATACATAGTAGTGGGGTATGTCAAATAGGTTGCTAAATTAGGGAAATAGCTTACAGAAAATGCTGATGAATAATACATACAAAAGTGTCTCAGTGGCGTACCTGGTGGAGTGCATCACATCGCAGGGGGGATTCATGCATGTTTTCTGCATCAAACACAGTGGATGAGAGGCTACCAATCTCAGCCTCACAGCAAGAAAGTCCTGTGTTCAGTTCCTGGGCTCAGTGGGGTTTTTCTCTTCAGAGTTTGGATATGTTCTCCCCGTGTTTGGATGGATTTCCTGCAGGAACTCCAGGTTTAATCATGATCAAAATGCTTGCTGTGAAGGCACACTGCTCCTGACTGGTTTGAATTAAGACAATGGTTGAAAGTTTGGTTCATTGCATTGGCCACATTTCTAAGAGGACAAATCCCCATGATCTAGAATAAAGCCTACTTTTAAGTTGAATAGAAGGCACATTTTATTGTAAATTCAGTCGTGTGATTAATAAAAACACCCAGCTCAAGTCATTCAGTTTTAAATGAGCGGTTGTCAAGGAAACCATAGAGAACAGAGAACAACCGTGCTCTGAACTCATGTATCTGTGTCGTTTTTAGAGGAAATATAGCATGAATAAAAGGCTTCACTTTTGTCAGGCCAAATTATGTAAACGTAATGAGTCATTAAGGAGTGAAAAGAGTCAAATATTCTAAATGATGGGATCTCAGTGTAGATACTACATTTGTATGGTATGGACTTGGCCTAAGGAAAATCTCTTCCTTGCACAAATGTCACAATTACCATTATCATGTACATATGCAAATTTAAACAACCTGAAAAGTCCATGATAAAGCTTAAGTATCTATTTATTATACTAATGCAGTATAGGCCAATATTCAAATATAAAATGTGATAATATAATATGGCACTGATTACGGTATTTTCAAGAAAGGTTCAAAGAAAAATCAGCAAAAAATAAATCTTATCATTTATATCATTAATGGTGTACAACAAAAAACAAGCCATATATGAACAACAGTAATTTCCCTTGTCCTCTGGTAGGCCAAGTCTATAGGACCAGAATGTTATCTGAACTCCAGACAGAGTTAATGCTAAAGCTATGTCGCGCCATACTTAGCTTACACAGTAGTTCTTGCCTCTCCATGTAATTCGTAATGCACTGCATTTTTTATGGTATGGAACAGCAGAGCGATCTCGGAGCCTCCACTTTCCCTCACAGCGGGATGTGCCCCCGCCTCCCCTCCCCTCGTCAGAGCAAAGCCGAAGGGAGCTGATTGGACTAATGTTGCAGAATGAAGCACTGTTTTCCTCCTCTTCACTCTCCTTTTCTCTGGAGTAAATACAAAAGGCCTTAGTTTAGTTCTAAGAAGAAATTGTTTTGATCAGTCGATGCGTTGCAAGATTTACAATTTCCAAAATATGCCTGTTATATACTGAGATGTTTGATTACCAGATTGTGAATCCACCATAAAATGAGATACAGTTTTGTGCTTGAAAATAGTAACTTTCACAACTTTCATACCAAGAATTTTTTTTTTTTTTTCTGATTTAAATCTGCTTTTAGACACCTTGGCATCAGCATTCCACATAAAATGTATTTGTGTTGAAAACATTATTTGAACATTCGATTTTAAAAACGAGGAGGAGACTTTCTGGATTTTCACCTGACATCATGCATTAAGGCCAGTGATTCCTTGAAGAGGGAAAAGCCTAATTATGTAAGATTAAACATGTGCAAATGAAACAAAACACAAATACAGGCATGATCTTGGACCTTTCTTTCTATAACTTTCCTTATTACAATTAAAGATAAGGGTATTATGCAAAGTTGTATTTTTTATTTATTTTTTTAAACATGTATTTGGAGCTTTCTGTGCACAACAACTTGACAAACCTGGTGCAATGTGCAGTAGTTTCATTAGCGGGATGCACGCTGATTGTGTTGTGATTGTGTTCTGAAAGGGGAGCGACTTAGCATGGAGAGCAAAGTGAAGACTCAGCGTCAAAAACAAACATGAAACTTATAAAACGTGAATATGTGTTTTTTGGCAAACACAGAATTTTCAAAACAACAAAAGGTACCACGGTGATCTAAATATGTTAGCAGTGTTAGCAGTTAATACTCCATAGAAATATATTTGTAATGAATGCCCCAAATTGACTATCTGGCAGTGTTTACTCAGAATAAGTCCACAATCAAATCTCAAGTCGTGTACAAGGCCATGGTTTGCAGTCATTAGCATATATTTGTAAATCAGTACTGCATTGTTTGAAACCAGAAAGTTACGATAACAGAACTTCAAAAACTAGCTTCAATTTTGCGATTCAAAAATGGGTATCGCTAGGTCAACGAAGTCGAGGAGGTCACCGCGCGCTCTACACAGGAAACTCTCTGAAAATCTTCACCTGCTTGCTAATTTGCACCCCAACACTTCAATCATGTGGACTTAAGTGGTGCTACTCTAACTGCACCTGACGCTTTGTATGCAAAAGAGGCCTCGGCGCGATGCTATCTAATGACTGGCTCTCCTATCTATTAAAAGCAGAAACAGCTCTTGAAAGGCGTCGCACTGCCAAAACACTAACTAATTGGTGCAACTTACATCTGACCCTCCTTTTTTCCCCTTTTTCGTTGCAGAGTTAGCACGGCGGTAATAACGTTCTTAATTGAGGTAGGATCCGTAGACTGGAGTAGCTGGAGGCAGTGGAGTTGAACGTGGGTGAAGGCTAGCATGTTCAATTATGGGCTACTTGTCAGACGAAATAAATCTTTCAGGAAATTGTGATGCATAATGTAGTGAAACAAAACTTTAGCTAGCAGCTGATTCGAATGTTGCTAATGGACGAGAGGTACGTCGTATCGTCGAAGACTGACACGTTTGTCATCGGAGAAAAATGACAAGGAACAAATCTGACAGGAATGCTATTTGTAATGACAAGTTAGTAAATCAAAGGAGTTACACTGGTATCAGGAAGAGATGGTGCTTTTGAAAAATGGTAAATTTTTTTGAAAAACAATTGGCTCTGGGCACAACAGTGTCCCAGCGAGTTCCAGTCATGAACATTGTAGTGTCTTTGCTTCTGCCCCATTACATTCCTGTATGGGGTCTTCACAGAGTCGCACTGAAGAAAGGATTAAGTGGCAGACAGCGATACACGGACGGATAATCACTGTACTCCACCTGAGGACAGCACTGTAAGGTAAGGTAAGGTATGTTTTTCTCAAAGCTAACTTCAACTTTAACTTTAAGTTGGAACACTAAATCCACTTTTTCGCTACTTAACTGTGTATCATTAGCGTGCTGTGACTTTTATGGGCAGGCAAGCAGACTTGGGGTGGACATCACTATTTAGCTGATAGCAATAGCATCAGTTTTAATACAAACTACACATTCGCACACAAAGTCATTGAAAGCGCTTTACGGAATAAGAAAGACATTAAAATCACAATACAAACAAATCAAAATATAAGTCATCATAAAATTAACATTAAAAGAGGAGAGCGCAGAATAAAAATCTTAAAAATCATGTAATGGACCTGCATTAGAACAAGCTCTACACATATGTAATGGACAGAACAAGACGTGCTCACACTCACTTCTCACAGATGCAAATCAAAACCATGCCTTTTCTGAAGAAACGGGTCCAGAACAGCCCCATTTTTCTCCACACACGTGTGATAGTTCTGTTATTTCATTAACGCTGCCGCTCCATAAACAGACGGGCTCCTCTCCAGCCGCTGTCACTCAAGTGCTCCGTCCAGATCTTCCATGTCACCCAACGTAGCCCCAAAATTAGCGCACTGTTTGATTAAATGACTGCCTGTATTACTTACTAACATCTAATCACTAGAAACGTGAAGCTAAAGGCGAGTTATTTTAGACACTTGTGTTCAAAGTTGGCGCTGCTGGTATCGTCTCCTGCTGCACACACACTTACTAGAATCTCTCAGATGTTCATTTCCCATTGATCTATAATATGAGTTTATACCTGCTACCTGTGGTCCTCAGTACGAGTGCATAAGCCTCTAAAACAACCGGCTCAGCATGACCTCCGTAGTATGGGACTACAACATGAGTTAATGAGAAACCCGTTTGAAGCATGGTTGAAGTCACAATATTACACCTTACTGGTCAGTGAGCAGACTGCATCGACCGCAGGTTCCAAACAGGCTGGATTATTTACTAAACATATTTAATTATACTTTTGACATGCAATGATTTCAGATTTTATTTCATAAGCACTGCTTGCCTTGCTGTGTATATGGTGTTTTAAGAGTATTACACTTCCTGTTCCAAGTCATTTTTTGGCAATTTTAGTGAAAACTAGATAAATCTGCACCTGTCTGCTGAAAAACATAAAACTGAGTGTGTTCTACCTCCAGTAGCAACTGCAACTACTTGTAGTGACATTACAAAGCCTGCTCTGATTACAGCCAGTTGTTTCTGATAAAAAACACCTGGCTGCCCAAACTGTGGCCCGGGGGCCAAATGCGGCCCTCAGACCAATTTTTCTTGGCCCTCAAGCTTCCAGGTGAATTGGCCCATATTACCTTAAACAGTACTTTTTACTGTACATTTCTGAAAATCTACTTTAATGAGGCCATATCAAATATTTAATGTGTCCCACTGAGGATGTAAGCATGAACAAAGGTATAGTGGTTCAATCTAACTTGTAATAATAATGCAGATTTGAAGTATTCACTGTATTGGTGACCAGTCAAACAACCCTCAATCGGCCCTCAGCTTTGTCTGTGTTTTTATTTGTGGCCCTTAATGAGAAAAGTCTGGACACCCCTGTGTTAGACCAATCACATTGTTCTTCATTTCTCCAGACCCCACCCCTTCTTCCCCCTCACTCTCTTCTTTAGTCCTCCAGTTACTGCCCAGTTCAGCAGCTCGATTTGAAATGTGGTATATAAGACTACTCATTTTTATAAAGAGGGTTGATTTACAATATGCTTAGAAATTAAAGTTAGACTGACACTGGCAAAACTGGCAAAATCCCTAAGAATATAATGGGGCTGAAGTAGAGACAATAGTGTTTGTGACTGGGGGAAAACAATGAACAAATGGGGCAAATACATTAGACCTACGTCTTGAATGAGCAATGTGTTTGATGGATTGTACAAGGACTTATGTTTCCTTGTTGTTGGGGTTTTTTTTGAGAGTGATGGACTGGGCTGACAGAAGTACCAAGAACAGATGGTGTGTTGACATCAAAAACAATTTTGTTGATGCCAAAACATATAGCATTTATTTCTACATCACATATTTTGCCAGATTTAGGTTTGAATGGCATGTTTATTTATAATATGTCACAAATTCTAGTTATTTTCCAATTCTCCTGTATGACCTGTGTAATTAGAGAAGAAAGCTGCAGCCCACATGGTCTTTAAAGGGGATGCATTGCTATATAATTCTATGGCCATGTTTGTCAGTGGAAATCTTCAGTTATATTGTGTCACAACCTTCTGATTGCATCTTCTTCATGTGTCATGTCGATTTGACAGCTCTATATCTCTGGTGAGTTCATATAGAATAAGTCTGGCCTAAAGCACTTTCTACGGAGCTGCAAAGTCCTTCTTGTCACAGGGTTCACAGCTGGATCACCACTGAGTGTTCTACATCGTCAGCTTTATACAAAGTGTGGTTTCTTGTCCCCTCCAATAATGCATCTGTTTTCTTACAACCTACTTCCAGCAAATGCCAAAGAATGGGAGACTTTGATTTGATGAATTTGATTTCATATGACTCTGAAAGCCTCCCACTGCACACCACCACAAAATTGCGACTAAACCCCAAACTAAGCCTGAACTAGACCATGGCTAAACCAGGACAAGAACAGGGCCAAACAAGTCTATATGGGGACTAATCCGAGATCAAACCAGGACATGTGTGAATGCGCAAACTTCTACCCCGGATACAAACAGTCTTGGTGGACCTGCACAACATTGCCTGCCAGCCCATGAATACACGCTTTTCCAATGCTTTACAAAGATGTGTACACTGAGTTTATATCCCTGAGCTCCAATGGCATGATTGACATCTCAGAGGACGAAATCAGAGCCAGCAGAGCCCAGGGTGAGAGAGGGGCAACAGTTTTTCAATAAAAAGTGAATTGGAGCCGGAGTCAATGGAGCCAGAAGTGTGCACATGCTCACTTCCCAGTTTGGAATGTGGCGACTAGTGCGTTAGCAAAGTCCATTAATATATACAGTCTATGATTCAAAGTAAGAACCACTTTTGACTTTAAATAAATTGCTCGCACTCGAAACAACCCAGCTCTCTGCCAAAGATTCCGTTATGGCTGTACATCCCACACAATGGCTGCTTGTTTACGGAGGCGCGGCAAAGCTCATTACGGCGCCCACAACGTAAACCTAAGGGATTAAACAGGCTACGTTTTCCTTTCACCCTTGAACACATCGCTTTATATTTAGGAAGGGGTTTCTCCTCTGCTGGCTTTCTGACAAGGCAAAACCTCCAATGTGCTTAATTAACAACAAGTTGGAAGTTCTTTGGGCTGCTGTCATTGCTGTGTCATCATTTGAGGGGAATTATTCATTTCTGGCTGAGCTTGAAATATGCTTACCATCTGGTCGGCCTTTATTCCTTGGCTGGATGTGGCTCATGTTTAATGTATGCTAGCTAATAGCATCATCTCTTCACTGTACAATGCCACTGTCCCTGTCTGCGCACGGAAATCAGGGTTAGCCGATGGATGGTGAGACCTTGGCTTGAATGAACGCTTTCAAAACGACCCTTTCATCTCCATCATTTGCTCCGTCGCACTGAATCGATAATCACAAATAGATGACATAAATTAGCGTCTATTACAATGGCCCTACCGCGTCATGGAAATAGCGTATTACCAAAACATGAATGTAACATACTGGCAATTTCAGCATGCGGTAGCCCCTTTTTATGATCTATTTAAATCCAGTGTAAGGCAGGTCAAGTGTGACTCATTGTAATTTGATTATTCTCCAGGAGAAGGGGGGCACGCACACAGAAATGGAATATGCAATAGGCCTGTCAGGGAAATTCGCTCATACATAAACTCATAGAACATAAAAACCATCACACGTCAAGGCCCACGCACACGCTTTATACGATGCAATCCACACGACAACAGCTAGACAGTCAAATGCTAGCTGCGACAATAACAATTCAAGTTAGCTTTGTTTTTTGAGGTTTGGGAGTTGGAACAAATAGCGTCCTAAAAAGTCACTCAAATACTGACTTCCTTTTGTCTATAGTTCACTTAAAGCTCAAATCATCATAAGGAGATTTAAACTGCTGCTTCCTATAGCTTTCATAAACCCTATGGTATATTGCAAGTATTCACATGCATGGATTTTTCAGACGTCTGCACAGCTTTAGAACAGTTTTTTTGAGACAGATCGAAGCCAACCAACTCACCTCACTACACATGGCATATCAGACGCTTTCTTATAGGTTTGTGCTTTATGACTGGACACAGACAGATGTACTCTATAGGAGAAAAAGTTACTTTTGCTTTAAAGATTAAGAATTAAAAACCTTTCTGAAACCAACTCTGCTTAAGGAGATTTAGTCCCATCAGCGCTGATTTGAGTTCTATCTATGTTAAATTTATATTCATAAAAACTTACTTATTACTTGAATTGATTTAAGTAAAGCATACTATATTACATCTTAAAACTAGATCTGAATTTTCAATTTAATTGTCATGAAAGATTGCCTGAGAGTACGGGTAGTGTATTTTGTGCCCTGGTCTGATCTATCATCTTGAATACATCAGACTTGTTTTCCTTTCCGCAGTCTCCATGTGTAGTTCTGCAAACCAATCAGAAAAGACCAGTCAAATGGATTATCCTTTAAGAAATATTTGTTGATGACTACACAACCTTCAGAGTGAGTTTGTTTCAAAGGCAGCAAAGCTTTCCAGGTCTATTGATTTCGTACATGTATTGATTAAGGCTCGAAGGTGTTTGTGCCAGTAGTCTTGTTAAAAAAAACACTTGATGCTGTTAAATACAGTAAGTTTAATACTTTTCCTACACATGAAGCAGCATTTATTTACATCGTTCAAGTGCAGTGTTGCTGAAAAACAGAAATACTGGTTTGAAAGCCACAAGAAACCACATTTTAAGCATGGTAAAATAAAGACTGTGAGCTCAACTGTAGAGGGAAGTTCAAAGACCTTTTCAGAGCATGTGAGCCGCTACAGCCGCCCCATGAGAACTGCTATTGTCAATGAACAAACCCGCAGGAAAGAGGTCACAAAGGAGACTCATCCTCTCTTTCTGGCTTTATACTTTACTTCTATACTTCCCTGACCACTTGTAAATGGACCTATTCCAAAAGTTCTAAGGTTGTGCAATACAATTTAAATCAAATTCAAACATTTAAAAGCTGCACTATAACATTTCTGGTTGACGGTCTAGAGGTTGCTTTAAGTATTGCTTTGTTGGGAATGCACCACAGTATGGCTTTAAAGATATCTATCTCCATGGAGACAGTAGAAGTGAAGCCACCAGACCAAAGTACAGATCAGATCTCTGGAGAGGCGAATCCGCTGAAACTAAGAATGCATATTTTTTTGAGCAATAAAAAAATAGTAACCAAATAAATGCAAGATCAATAGGTTTAATGCCATACTGTGAAACATTCCAAGCAGAGCAGTAACGTAGTCATGGAGACTGTAAAGTTTAAAAAGCCAATTATCATGTTTTAAATAATAGGTATCATGTTTTAAATCCAAGGTCTCACAATCAAATAAAATGGAAAAAATGTAATAGATCGATATGATGAATAAAATATGATGATTAATTGCCCAGCCCTACCTGAGCTATATTCCGCCTCTCAAATATGACTGTGTTCTAGCTCTGTGTGCTGTCGTTTTATAGAAATGACAATGAGGCGCTTGTAGTAGAGTCGCTGCTCCTCCAGATGGCGAAGATCCTGCTAAGACTGGTAAGTGTGCCGTTTATAGCCTGATCATTTTACATGTGCTATAACTTGTCCTATTAGCCATGAACAAAGTCAACCAACATCTGACATTTAGCTATCCCCTCAGCGTATTCACATTTCACTCATATCTGCAGTTTATTTGCTGACACTCCTAATCGAATAACATTCCTCATATTTACCAGTGGCTGTTGCACTATTTGCTGTCCAAATATCACTGAGATCTAAGCAGCTTTAGATAATATTTACTCATTTTCCGGCACACACACTGGACATGAATATTCCGCTTGGTCACCCAAGTCACAGCGGGCACCCAATTCTGAGCGCGCCGTGTGATGTGCCAGGGCAATCTTTCAATTTATCTCCTAATGATGGCCACTCTGTTCGGAACGCATTTGAATATGCTCATTTTATTTGTGCTAGCTAGTCCTGGCCACATCAAATGCACATGGCTTTGAGGGAAGATGAAAAAAAAAAGGTTGTATCGTCAGACAGGCTAATCGCTAGCAGCCAGCGGAGTCCCTATCCTTATACACCTTTAATCACCTCGCTCCCAAATCTCCAAGCGTTGCTGAGTCATGGTTCCTCGACGGAGTTGGAGAAGAGAAAGAGAGAGAAGGCCTTGGATGGAAATCACAGTGGACAGCCCGAGATGTCTAATTAACAGTAGCACAGGGCAAGGTTTAAGAAATGTGCCTCCTAATGGCTTAATTAAGACGCGCTGCAGGGCTGAATTAGAAAAGATAACAGCGTTCTTGCACATTCTGACCTGGAGTTACTCAAGAAATGTAACACACGCTTACAGAAGATAGAGAGACAGAAGTGTGTGTACAGTGGACATCAACCAAAAGCCCAAATCTGACCTTCTGAATCCGAACACAATCAGGCCAGCGATGTTCATATTGTGTGTGACATTTTTGTTTGGTCTTAAAAAATGTGGATGATTGTATGGTATGACTTGAAATGTGATTGTTATGATTTGTCATGGCATGGTGCTGGCTCGTTCTCAAAGCAAGGCAATCCTGGATGTTGTGTGGGTCTGGAGTTTGGGGTCTTTCTCACATTGGCTCACCCATGCAAACAAAGGACTGCTCAGGTATTCATAACCTCCTATGTGCGCCTCTTTCGTAACCTATGCTATGTCCCAAGACTTAACACTTTTCCGATGTTCCGTGCACATAACATCTCAAGGATAAACATGTGAGTCGGTGACCTCATGACCTCTGTGCATTGAGAGCCTAAAAGAACTAGCAGGAGAACGAGGATCTCCTGGAGCAGGCCAGACACCGCACTATTCTGATAAAGACATGTACATGATTTGTTCTATAGGAGCTTAATAACAATTTCTGCTCATATAATCAGGGTAATTTCAAACATTTGTGATGAAGACATGCTGGAAAGTAAGTGTGATTTAATGCAGAAAATAAACTACTTCCCACTTTTGGCAGAGAAGCAAAAATACTGACAGCTGACACGCAGTAAAATACTAATCCAGCAGCTAGTAAGCTCTGACCTAGTCTCGCTCAACATCTGGAGACGGGTCAACAATCATTGGCTCTCACTGCTCCTGACAGGGTGCACCAGCGAAATTGGTGGATGAGCAAATTTACTGACAGGGTATAATCAAGTATTAACCAAATTGTGGATATCATGGCTGTTTAAATAAAAACAACATTTTACACATGGCAGTCTCCATCTTGAATTTCAATGAAACACTAACCCTTGTTCTGTACGTCTGCCACTTTTACCACAAATCAAGAATAATTGTGTGACAACATTTGATGCTGAACGCCATATGCTCATTCATTAGTCTTAGTTTGAGAGCCCTTGTATAAAAAAAAGCTGCAAATGTGAAGATGGGAGGGGGCTAACAAATTAAATAGCGTCTGAATCTGATCTCAGTGGGGTAATATCAGCAGCGCGGTGCTTCCCTGCAGTCACGCGCTAAAGACAGATTAAGTGTGTAAGATGACTGTCAGCTCATAGGAAAAGAGAACACTCGGCTAAGGTCTATGATTAAGGCCGACACTTAATAAAATGGACTATTCACCCAGAGTGTGGCGCAGTGAATGAAGTGGATCTGAATGTGAACATAAGCTCTGGTGATGGAGTCAAGACTGCCGCAGACAAGAGGAAGAATACTGAAGATTGTGAGAAGAGACTAAGTGTGGGGTGGATTTCAAACACTTCAAAATCATTCTTCGACCACTTTATCTAAGTTGCACATTGATTTATTTTTAGAATAGAAATATGAAGGTATATTTCAATTGAGTAAAGCGGCGTTTCTCAAGCTGTGGTACATGTACAGGGTATGCGAGCTCCTTCAGGCGATACTTAGACTTGGACGTATTGACTTGAACAAAATGTAATTATTCTTACATTTGTTCTGCCCCAAATGTATATTTTCAGGTACATACAGCAAACAACATAAGACAGCTTAGTTATCAGATATACATCATTTACAGAAGGAATGGTACTTCCTATGTAGAATTTGCATGTTCTCCTCGTATCTGGGTAGGAAAAATCCTGCAGCTAACGTATTCCTGGCCAAGCCTAGCTCAAGATCTGAAGACGGGTCCCCTAACACTGCATTGCGTTCACCCACTGCCCCTGACAGGTTGCCCCAGTGGCACTGAAAAATGGGTCAAACGCAAGACAAATTTCCCAGGTTTTCATGTTTCTCACGCATAGATCTATGAGATGTTCAGCACTTACAATGGTGGCACAATGCACAGCCTGATGACTTTTTAGAGTTTTGTCTGAAAACTCAAGAAAAAAAATACAAATTGGATTAACAAAACCATACATTTTCAGAAGCCTGCGATCAATAAAAGTGCCCATGGTCCCATTTTGGACTCTGTCATTCAACAAAAAAGAGTGACAAACTGAAAAACCGTTGGCTAACTAACTAGCTTGTGATTGTAATGTTATTTGAGAGGAATTTTTAACAGTACAAAATTAGCTCACCCGTTCAAAGCCGGCTCTTTATAGTCAGATTGTGTTAAAATAAAGCTGAGATAATAGTCTAAGATGAGTAACAGAGCTTTAGACAGAGCAGTGCCTCCAGTTAGCTTCACCCCCCCAAGGAATGTTGATGAAATCAGTTGAACAGTAGCTCTCCTCTATCTAAAACAATGTCTTGAACACTACATCCCTCCGCTCTTCCTCCCATCCCCTGAATCACATGACTGCAAACAAGCTATTACAAACCGGAGGAACAGTATTGGAGCTTAGTGAGGGAGGGCACTGCTGGGTTATCCGTCATTCAGCCACATGCAATAATAGGTTTGTATCCAATCATTGGGATCTTATGGGCCTGTTGAGGTCTGGGTCAGAGTTGATTTAAAACCTCGTCCATAATGTTAGAGAGGCAGGAGAGACCGGGCGAAAATAAACGCAAGTCCGAGATATGATCGAAATCCTTAATTATTAATTTAAGTGGTGCCTCGGCTCACCTGCAACAGAGGGCACCCCACACGTGAATCTACCAACGTGTTTGGAGAGCTCTGGTCTGCTGCTGCCAGTGTTTGGTAAAAGTAACAAAGTATGTAGTCAAATGAGCTAGTAATTTTAGTGAACACTTTGCACAAAAAAGTCAAATTGTAGTTTTGATCATGAACGATTTGGGTGAGAACCGTTCCAAAGGTAAGATTCATTAAGATTTCTTTTTTTGCAGATTATGAACTATGCTTGTCTATCCAAAAAGTGATCTTTTTTTTTTTTTTTTTGCATTCTTTCGTTGCATTCTTCTTTGATCTCATTCATTCATATCTGTCAAGTTTATTCAAGTACACATGTTTTTTAGTGCTATAAAACTTTGATAACATCTATTCTTACTGTGAGCGAGGTCATAGCTCCACTGATCTGACCTGTAACCTGTTCCGATGGCGACACATTCTTGTTGTTGTGGAGATCGATAAGTGATAGATAAATCCCATATGACAAGCAGGTAGTAGACAACCCATGGCCCAAGGGCCAAATGCAGCCCTCAAACCAATTTTCTTGGCCCTCCAGCTTCCAGGTGAATTGGCCCATATTACCTTAAACACTATAATACTGTATATTTCTGAAAACCTACTTTAACAAGCCTTTATCAAATATTTGATGTGTCCCACTGAGGATGTAAGCATGAACAAAGATCTAGTGCAGACATGTCAAACTCAGGCCCGTGGGCCTAATTTGGCCCTTGATATAAATATATTTGGCCCGCGAGATCATATCATATGTATTAGAGCTGGCCCGCCGGCCGTCGCACCAGTATAGTGCATGGACCTTTTATACTATGAATCCCAGAATGCTTTGCAAATGTGTTGGTGCCGGCCTCTGTTGACACTTATAAGCATCTGCTACCTGTCGCCTCACTCAAATATAATCCAACCCTTCTGAAAAACATGCAAATGTTGAAATTTTTCAATAAATATTTAGTTTGGCCCTCGACTTAGTCACAGTTTTTAATTTTGGCCCTCTGTGAATTTGAGTTTGACACCCCTCATCTACTGGTTCAGTCTAACTTGTAATAATAACGCAGATTTGAAGTATTCACTGTATTGGTGACCAGTCTATGGCCCTCAATTGGCCCTCAGCTTTGTCTGTGTTTTTATATGTGGCTCTTAATGAGAAAAGTTTGGATACCCCTGCTCTACCAGAAAAGTTGCATTGTGCAGAAATATTGTCAGTTTATGTTAATGGATCAAAACCATTTTTTGTTTTAATTATATTTTGGTTTGACCACTCACCTCTCAAGCCATTCATAAGAATACAGTCCCTCCCATGCCATTCTTCAACTTGTTTATTCAACTAACGCCCGGCACAACTTTCCTTCACCGCAGCAGCAGAACCACCAGCCTCCTTAATGACAGATGCCAATTTTTCTGTTCTTCCATTGCATTTTTAACATTTGCTTTTTATTTTTGCGTGTGATACAGTCTACACCACAGATTTAAGACTAATTTTAGCATAATTTACGTAACATAATAATTTGCAGATTAATTACGATGTTACCTCACAGCCCTCTGATTGTATTTGGCCAGATTTAGCTGGGCCTGTGGCAGTAGGGATGGGAACAGTATGCTTGTATAGTCACAGAAGAGAACCACAGCAGCCTGTCAGCCCACGGTGAAGTCAGCCAGATGGGAGACAACATCTTCTTTACCTCCGGGAAATGCACTGGACGCAAACCGGTGAAGAGAGAGAGGAAAGACAGGAGGGAAAGAATAGCGCGAGAGAGAGAGGAAGCGGTAGAGAGGGCACAGTGCCACGTAGCTGCATTTGAAAAAGACAAGACTTGAGCCTTCCCTGCGCTGGAAGAAGTTCAATAAAAGACATGAATATAAAAGGCAGCTGGCGTGGTTACAGGCAGGTACAGGTTTATTGGTGGCGTATACCTTAACCTTTATATATATATCTATCGTTTTTAAGGTGAGTTACTGCAGGCATTACAGTTTGCTCTATCAACATATACATTTCTCATGGTCCAATTTGCACCTAAGGATGTTGTGTTATTTCATCAATAATCAGTGTTATGTAGTAACTAAATACATTTAGCGAAAATATATACACAGAGTACTAATTACGAGGGTATGCCAGTACAGTTGGAACGTTCTGAATATAGCTACAAAAATCTAAGGAATGTATTATGGTACTTGAAGTAAGGATTCGAACAGCACAGTATTAGTGAGCTAAATAGAAAGCACTACTATCCTAGGTTACATTTTCACTGTAATATAATGCAACTTTAGAGTGAAAGTATTCAGAATACAGTACTCTGATGAGGCCATTTAACAAAATATCTTACAATTTTAATAGGTATCCTGTTGCCTGGCATGTCCAGAATGATATTTCTTGTTTTTACACAGTGCTATCAGTCTGGTCACCATTCCCTCCACAGTGCCAGGCTCAATCACGGCTGTGCAATTTTTTTTTTATTGCAGTGACACATGTGAAATGAAAGTGCACATTGGTCACCTGTCATTTTGAAAAAGGTAAAAAAATATCTCACCTCGGATTAACAGAGTTTGGTGCTCTTTGTTAAGGGCGTATCATTAGAGATAGGGTGAGGAGCTCAGTCACATGGGAGGAGCTCGGAGTAGAAGCGCTGCTCCTCCATGTCGAGAGGACCCAGCTGAGGTGGCTCGGCCATCTGTTTAGGATGCCTCCTGGACACCTCCCTGGGGAGGTGTTCCGGGCATGTCCCACCGGGAGGAGGCCCCGGGGAAGACCCAGGACACGCTGGAGCTACTATATCTCTTGACTGGCCTGGGAACACCTTGGGGTCCCACCGGAGGAGCTGAAGGATGTGTCTGGGGTGAGGGAAGTCTGGGAGTCCCTGCTCAGACTGCGGAGGAAAATTGATGGATGGATGGATTAACAGAGTTTAGTGCTTTGCTCATTGACTGACAAATTTCTGTGGATTTCTGTAGAATCTATTTTTTCCTCATCAGCAGCCATATTAACTTTGGCTAATCCACCATGACCATCTGAATTTACATCTACATAGTACTGGAAAGTGTGTATTCTGAATCCCAGGCAGGTATTCTGTGACTAAATACATTTTCAAAGTATTCTTCCCAACACTGCTAATAATAATAATCCCCAAAAAGACACGAGCATTGCAGCTGGACACGACTGCCGATGTATTCAACCCCTTTGTATCTGCTTGCCACTATGACAGCTGGTCCCAATGCGCACACACAGGTCAGGCATTTTGCATAATAAAAGACAGAATCCCAAAAATATATGACCGGGATTTAACCGAGGGGACAGGCGCGTGGGCAATCCCGGAAAGTACAAAACCATAAACAAGGATGACAACGAACGTAACATGCTCAGACGAACTCAACGGACAATGATTCAGTGAGGGGATGGCGATTTCAATAGCAGCCAGACTATATAGTATCCATGATCTGCTGTCGGCCATGATGAATCCTATCTGTCTATAGAATGATGAAGAGCCTTTGGATACAGGGACATAAATTTCAGTACCGGACAGCTCACGTAACAGTGGGATTCATCAGAGATATCAGCCTCTCGTGGTAGTCCGACCCCGGCGCGATGCTTTCAAATGCAGCTGGGCTTTTTATAGACTGCGTTTTACAGTGGACCCCGTGAACCGCGTGCCGGATAAGAGCTGAAGCTGGAGTAGGCATTCTGGATAGGGTGTGATAAAAGGGAGTGGAGAGAGAGAGAGACAGATAGAGGGAGATAGAATGGTCAAATATCAGAATAAGGTTGTATAAAGTGACAGGTAAATAGGAAATATAAAGTTTACTAAATAAAAAATTGAGAGCTAAACAGAGCTAAAGAAAAATAGGAAAAATTGCATATTATGTTCCATCCATCCATCCATTTTCTTCCGCTTATCCGGGGCCGGGTCGCGGGGGCAGCAGTCTAAGCAGGGACTCCCAGACTTCCCTCACCCCAGACACGTCCTCCAGCTCCTCCGGTGGGACCCCAAGGCGTTCCCAGGCCAGCCGAGAGACATAGTCCCTCCAGCGTGTCCTGGGTCTTCCTCGGGGCCTCCTCCGGTGGGACATGCCCAGAACACCTCCCTAGGGAGGCGTCCAGGAGGCATCCTAAGCAGATGCCCGAGCCACCTCAGCTGGTTCCTCTCGACGTGAAGGAGCAGCGGCTCTACTCCGAGCCCCTCCCGTGTGACTGAGCTCCTCACCCTATCTCTAAGGGTGCGCCCAGCCACTCTGCGGAGGAAACTCATTTCGGCCGCTTGTATCCGCGATCTTGTCCTTTCGGTCATGACCCAGAGCTCATGACCATAGGTGAGGGTAGGAACGTAGATTGACCGGTAAATCGAGAGCTTTGCCTTTCGACTCAGCTCCTTCTTTACCACAACGGACCGATACAGCGACCGCATCACTGCAGACGCTGCACCGATCCGCCTGTCAATTTCGCGTTCCATCCTTCCCTCACTCGTGAGCGTGACCCCGAGATACTTAAACTCCTCCACTTGAGGCAAGGGCTCACCACCCACCCGGAGAGGGCAAACCACCTTTTTTCGGTCGAGAAACCATGGCCTCAGATTTAGAAGAGCTGATTCTCATCCCAGCCGCTTCACACTCGGCTGCAAACCGCCCCAGTGCCTGCTGCAGGTCCTGGCTCGAAGAAGCCATCAGGACAACATCATCTGCAAACAGCAGAGATGAGATCCTGTGGTTCCCGAACCAGACCCCCACCAGCCCCTGACTGCGCCTAGAAATTCTGTCCATAAATATGATGAACAGAACCGGTGACAAAGGGCAGCCCTGGCTTAGTCCAACATGCACCGGGAACAAGTCTGACTTACTGCTGGCAATGCGAACACAGCTCCTACACGCCTTAGCAAAGGGCCCCGGACCCCATACTCCCAGAGCACCCCCCCCAAAGGACACCACGGGGGACACGGTCGAATGCCTTCTCCAGGTCCACAAACACATGTGGACCGGTTGGGCAAACTCCCATGAACCCTCGAGCACCCGATGGAGAGTATAGAGCTGGTCCAATGTTCCACGACCAGGACGAAAACCACACTGCTCCTCCTGGATCCGAGGTTCGACTATCGGTCGGACTCTCCTCTCCAGTACCCTGAAATAGACCTTACCGGGAAGGCTGAGGAGTATGATTCCCCTGTAATTGGAACACACCCTCTGGTCCCCCTTTTTATACAGAGGGACCACCACCCCGGTCTGCCAGTCCAGAGGTACTGTCCCTGACCGCCACGCGATGTTGTAGAGACGTGTCAGCCAAGACAGCCCCACAACATCCAGAGACTTAAGGTACTCGGGACGGATCTCATCAACACCCGGAGCCTTGCCACCGAGGAGCTTGCTAACCACCTCAGTGACTTCGGCCAGGGTGATAGACGAGTCCGCCTCCGGTCCCCAGCCTCGGCTTCCTCCTCGGAAGACGTGACAGTGGGATTGAGGAGATCCTCAAAGTATTCCTTCCACCGTCCGACAACATCCCCAGTTGAGGTCAACAGCTCTCCACCCGCACTGTAAACAGTGTTGGTGAAGCACTGCTTCCCCCCTCCTGAGGCGCCGAACGGTTTGCCAGAATTTCTTTGAGGCCGTCCGATAGTCCTCCTCCATGGCCTCCCCGAACTCCTCCCAACCCCGAGTTTTTTGCCTCCACGACAGCACGAGCCGCAGCACGCTTGGCCCGCCGGTACCTGTCAGCTGCCTCAGGAGTCCCACAAGCCAACAAGGCCCGATAGGACTCCTTCTTCAGCCTGACGGCATCCCTTACGTCCGGTGTCCACCACCGGGTTCGGGGATTGCCGCCGCGACAAGCACCGCAGACCTTACGACCACAGCTACGGGCAGCCGCATCAACAATGGAGGTGGAGAACATGGCCCACTCGGAGTCCATGGCTCCAACCTCCCCCGGGATCAGAGAGAAGCTCTCCCGGAGGTGCGAATTGAAGACCCCCCTGACAGAAGGCTCCGCCAGACATTCCCAACAGACCCTCACAATACGCTTGGGCCTGCCAGGTCTATCCGGCTTCCTCCTCCGCCAGCGGATCCAACTCACAACCAGGTGGTGATCAGTTGACAGCTCTGCCCCTCTCTTCACCCGAGTGTCCAAAACACGCGGCCGGAGGTCAGATGACACGACAACAAAGTCGATCATCGACCTCCGACCTAGGGTGTCCTGGTGCCACGAGCACTGATGGACACCCTTGTGCTTGAACATGGTGTTCGTTATGGACAAACTGTGACTAGCACAGAAGTCCAATAACAAAACACCGCTCGGGTTCAGATCAGGGAGGCCGTTCCTCCCAATCACGCCCCTCCAGGTGTCACTGTCGTTACCCACATGGGCGTTGAAGTCCCCCAGGAGAACAACGGAGTCCCCGGTGGGTGCACTGTCTAGTACCCCCCCCAGGCACTCCAAGAAGGCCGGGTACTCTGCACTGCTGTTTGGCCCGTAGGCTGCCACAACAGTGAGAGACCTGTCCCCGACCCGTAGGCGCAGGGACGCGACCCTCTCGTTCACCGGGGAGAACTCCAACACGTGACGGCTGAGAGCTGGGGCAATGAGCAGGCCCACACCAGCTCGCCGCCGCTCCCCGCGGGCAACGCCAGAGAAATGGAGAGTCCAGCCCCTCTCAAGAAGTTGGGTTCCAGAGCCCAAACTGTGCGTGGAGGCGAGGCCGACTATATCTAGTCGGTAAACGCTCAACCTCCCGCACAAGCTCAGGCTCAGGCTCCTTCCCCCCCAGCGAGGTGACATTCCATGTCCCCAGAGCTAGTCTCCATGTCCGGAGATCCGGTCGTCGGGGCCCCCGCCGTCGACTGCCGCCCGGATCACTATGCACCGGCCCCTTATGGCTCCTCCCGCGGGTGGTGGGTCCACGTGAGGACGGCCCCACGTCGCTCCTTCGGGCTGAGCCCGGCCGGGCCCCGTGGGGAAAGGCCCGGCCACCAGGCGCTCGCTGTCGAGCACCCACCCCAGGCCTGGCTCCAGGGTGGGGCCCCGGTGACGCCGGTCCGGGCGACGTAACTGGCCTTTGGACTATGGAAACTCAAAGGACATTAAAAGGTGCTGTAGCTGATATTTACTGTGTTAAAAATGTGAAAAACAGAACTAGTTTGCAACTAGAAAACTAACTAACAACAACTAGCATGCTAACATGCACTTCTTGATTATCAGACAGTAAATTGCTTTCTAATTTGAGAGACGTTAAACACCAGACTTATTTTGACCTGAAGAGCTGCTTATACCGTGTGGCCCAAAAGTCACTGACAGTTTTAAATCTTCAATATCTCCTATAATTTTTAAGTTATACTCACCAAATTTTAGCAGTAGGTAAACTGAACCTTCCCAATTTTTGTCAGTATATATGGTTAAAATTGTTCATTTACATTTGAACTTATCACTACTTAAACTAGGGAAAGTAAAAATGGCTTATTTTTTAAAAATTATGTTTTTTAAGTGTCCACCATTTTCAGCTTTGCACTGAATAGCCCGATCCAACACACTTTGAATAACATTTGAAAGCATTTCCAGGCTTATGGCTCTTATTTGATTCTCAATATTACGTTTTAAGTCATTTATTATCTGAGGTTTATTCACGTTTTCATCATAATTTTAATAGCATTTACGCTTGGGGCATCTCTGGTATTAAAATGTCGATGGTAACACCGCTGGGTTTCTGGATTTGACCCATATGACTCAAAGAACCACTGTACAATGAGGGTTCGTTCCTCTGTGCTATATTTGCACATATTAATGTCGGAAGGGTAGTTCTAAATGGTCTGAAAAAATACAAGAAAAATATTTAGAAACAAAAGAGTTATGAATTTTCTTCAACTGTTTGTGACTTTTGGGCCACCCTGTACAAGACAAGACAAATTTAGCTCAAATACTTGGGGACGTTTGACATGTACCTTTTAGCACATTGTTGATGGTCTGCAAAATTATCTTATTATATTATTTTTATTGTAAGAATCACAAAATATATAGAGCTTTTCATTTTTGTCAGTATCGCCCACGCTGAAATGCAATTTGGGTACTGATGACATAGAAGGCCACAGAAGTAGCACTGCGCAAACAAAAGTATTTTTCATTTCCCTATAAAACGTAAGCCAAACTGTCAACAACATTTCAGAATTTTGACGTCTTGAGGATGTGCATGAGATATGACATACACCGAAAGAGAAAGTCAATATTGTTTTTGACATTGTATGAATATTAAAAAATAGGTTTTAGAACTGTTATATTGGCTGAATTTTAAACTTACAATTTTGTAGGTTTAAAGTCCATGTGAACAGCGATGAAGAGCATTTTTTCCACTGATCCAAAAGTTGGTGATTCGAATCGAACTCCCTTGTGTCCTTGGGCAAGACACTTAACCCACCTCACCCCCAGTGTCTGTGTACTCTGGCATGTGAATGGGAGAGTGGTTCCTTGATGTAAAGTGCTTTGAGTGCCTTGAAGGGGTACGGTATACAGTAAGTTTTACTCAAAAAACATCAAATACATATTTATACATCTTCTCTTTATTTCTTATAAAGCTGTATCTGACTTTCATTTCTTGTAGTTCAGGAAACCCCATTTACTCTAGACAGTGTTGTCAAAGCAGCTATGAGACTGAATCGTTTTTTTCCTATTTCAAAAGGCATTTTATTGGATGAGAACCAAAAGGAAGGAACTGGCACATATTCACTTTATTCTGCCCTGGCCACTTTACTGATCCACACTTCCATCGTGTAGACATTTCAGCTTAAGGGAGTGGGATTTCTATTTATTTCAATGGAGAACTAGAGAAACGTCTTGCAGCTAAAATATTATAAAAATAAAGCTGATGTGGACAACACAACCGGAGAAAGATAATGGCAGCGTCCATGTCAGTTTCTCAATCAAGTGGATAAATTGGACGCGATCCATGAAGAATCAACTACCAGACAGCTCTTTCACAGAGAGGGCTGAAATATGGTTCAAAATGGTAAGCATACATGACCTTTAAGACAACTTCCAAGGCTTCAAATTCCTAATACACACAAAATGAGTTCTTTAATTGCTTGAAAAATGCCTGCTGTGTTCCTCTCCTACTGTACCCTCACATGACAGTCCTCCATTAACGCGCTGACAGACTTCCACAGAAGACATAATACATGCATTTAAGCTGATAGTTAGAACAAAAGACCCTGTGGTGAATGAGTCACACTTATTAAAGCGTCTGTCGGTGAGAGGGATGCCCCGGTCAAAGTCATGCAGCAGGAGGAGCGCTGATACTGTTCTGCTCACATTCATTTAGAATATGACGACTTCCATTGTATCCGGACACCACAGTCTTATAGACAAAAGTTGTGTTAATCCTTTTGTAATACATAACACATTATTTGTATATCTCTTCTCTTTATTACGTATCGATGGGTTTGGATTGCTGTTACGTGCAACATTTTGAGAACTTTTTCCAATTCAAAAGGTATAATATTTAGTTTAGTTGTTAATCGCTATGGTAACGATCCAATTAAAAAAAAAAAAAAATTCTAAAACTCATGGATAAGGCCTGTACTGACATTCATTTCTTGTAGTTCTGGAAAACACTCAAGTCTAAATTCTAAAATCAGTTATTATTATTATTAGACGGAAGGATATTATTCATTTCAAAAGGCATTTTGTCGTGTGAGAACCATAAGGAAGCAACTGCCAGCCAGCAGACAACAGACAGGACAAATATTATGCATTTGTATTGTCGTAAACATGCTCTTGAGTACCTTTGCTTTAGCATTTCATGTCTTAGAAATTAAAATAATGACTAATTAAAGAACTGTGATCGGGTAGAGCTCACCCCCCACTGGCGGCAGAGGGAATTACCATGGGGAAAAAAATACAGGTAGGTAACAAGGAGTAGTAATATCTAGTAGTAATGAATGTGATTTGACAGCAGAAATGCTTAGAACAAGTCTTGCAATGATTTATGTGTATGGACTTAAAAACGGCAGAACTCCAGGTATGTCTCGGCTAAGACTCTATAGTTATAATGTATTACATCCATACTGAATCCTACATGTTTCAATTAAGTCAAATAAAATTGGTGAAGGAAGTGCATATGTCACAGTGGGTGTATACCAGTGGATCGGCAATATGGCGTCATGAAAAGAAGAGACTAAAGATTACACAAACATGCACAAATCACTCCAAATACAACTTTGAGAGGGTAAATGAGAAGGGAAAACAACAATAAAGATGTTTAAAAGCTCTGTAAAGTCCATTTTGCAGGATAGGTCTGCTTTAATATTATTGTTTAAAGTCCTTTCCAGTAAATAACACTCATTAAGACAGATGAGGACTGGTCAGCTCCTCTATTGTAGCAAACGCAGTCCTTACATTCATGCGTCAAGCTAATTCCCTAGTAATACATAGACAAGGGCTGTAAACACATCTGTATCCAGTGAATCATAGCTGTTTATTGCATGTATGTATGGAGTGTTCAGGAGCTCAATCCACTGCACTATAAATCTTTTAACAAAGCTCACATGGAAATAGCAGAGCAGATTTATATTAAAGGCACCCGCGAGATGGGGAAGCACTGTACAGTACATTCAAGAGGGGTTGCTAGGAAACGCTGCTGCTGCTTCTGCTGCTGCTGCTGCTGCGGGTGAGTCAATGAGAAAGAGAAAGAGTGGGGGGAGAAAGAGGAGAGAAGAGGAGAGAAGGGGAGATGGGAGAGGGAGAGGAGGGGAGGATGAGGGAGTTAGAAATAGAGGGAAAGGGAGGGGGAGAGAGAAGAGAGGTAGTGATTGACAGAGAGGGAGACAGAGGAGAAGGAGAGAGAAGGGGGCTGAGGGAGATAGATGGAAGCAAGAGAGAGAAGTGGACGGAGAGATGGAGAGAGAGGGGAAACGGGGGAGAGGGAGAGAGAAAGGAGAGGAAGAGATGAAGAGAGTGAGAGGGGGCAGACAGAAATGAGAAAGACAGAGCGAACAGAGGGGAAGAAAGACAGAACAAAGAGGGGAAGGGACAGGAAGACAGGGTAGAGTGAGACATCGAGAGAGGCAATGGGAGGGAGAGAAAGACAGACAAAGAAGAAGAAAGAGTAATTGAGAAGGTTAGAAAGATGAAGGGTAACAGAAGGAGAGAGGGAAAGGAGAGACGGGGAGAGAGAGGGTGGAGGACAAGGGAGAAGACAAGACAGGCAGGACAGGAAATGAGGCATAGGCAGGGAGAGAAAGGTGGCAGAGGGGGAGACAACAAGGGAGGGAGAGCAAAGAGAGGAAATAAAGGGAGAGGAGAGAGGGAAAGAGGACAAAAAAGAACAAGGGTGGGAGAGGGGCCAAACAAGAGAGAGAGAGAGAGGAACAGAGAGAAAAAGAAAATGAAAAAGAAGAGGGTGAAATGGACAAGGGGTAAGGTAAGGAGGAAAGAGACGGACAAAGAAAGAGAGATAGAGGAGAAAATAGAGAGAGAGATATAGAGCGGAAAGAGGGGCGGTGGATAGGAAGAGGGGACGGAGAGGGAGACAAACGGAGGAAGACAGGAGAGAGAGAGAGGACACAGAATGAGAGTGGAGAAAGAGATGAGGATGGAGAGAAAGGTGGATAGAGGAGAGAACGAGAGAGACGGAGAGAGCTACAATAAAAAGCAAAGCCAGCCGCACACAAGCGTCTTAGGCCACTCGGTCACTGCAATTATGATAATGAATAAGATCCTCACAGCCACTCCAATAGAGAAGGGCTATTATGGCCGAAGCCACGCTCACTGCTCCAGTGTGAGGCAGGGGCTGGTCCCTGCACAGTCTCACCGAGGCTCCTCGCTGAACATATAGAGGACACAAGTTCACGGTTTGAGAGAGGGCTGAATCCTTAAGAATCATAACAATGTGATCGGAATGAACTTTTTCCTTATGTTTCCTATGGCATTTTCTTGCAAAGGAAAAGGAACGCATTCGAACTCAACTTTAAATACAGGTCAATGCATGAAGAGCACCAGAGACAAAGGACGTGCCAGGGTAAAACAGGGCCCTCTATATTTTGGTAAAGGGTAAGTCTGAGCGACAAAAAGCTAGCATGGTGAGTCAGGGTAATAAATGGGCTGCGTTTGCTTTTCCTCTTGTGATCCACGCCATCATGTGAATGTCAAGGCTACAGTAGGTTACAGCTCCTGTTATCAGATAAATAATGTTAAAGACAGGATGTACCACATTTCTCTATTGTGGTAGAGGGAACTTACAGCATTCTGACATAGAAATGAAACAAACTAAACTCACTTTAATCAAGTAAAACATATTAAAATGCATCAGAAATTAGTAGAGAGGAATGTCCAGCATTTAGACAATTTCTGGGGAAGGATTTTTTTGATCCAAAGTCAGTTACAAACACAACTGGTTGAAGTGATGACAGTATTGCATTGATTTTACAGAATGTGAATTACTAATACTTGGCCCTGTGTGTGTGACAATTAAGTGGCCCAGACGGCCCCAAAGAGAAATTATGCAAGGGGGTGCAAGGACTCCATCTGCTGGCTCACTTTAAAGTGATGCAATTGTAACTATAAGCTGAAAACAATGGCTGCTTGTTCTTAACTTGATTAGCTGAGTAGTTAAAGCAATTTTAGCCCTCAAACAATCACAAGACATGTAGTAAAGGAGAACACAGAGGAGCTTCATATCATGGATGTCATGCCTGACCAGCCAGTCTCTTCTAAGTGTCTGGAACCAGATCGTAAAGAATCCTAACTTGTAATGGCCAACCATAGCCTCTAGTTTGTAGCACGTGACTCTCAAAAGCGGAAGCAATCTCCTCTTGAATATTCACATGTTAGAACGAAATATATCTACAAATACAAAACCTATACATGTGTTGATTCTGCAGAAATATGTGTGGTTTTTCAGTCCTCTATCCATCCATCAATTTTCTTCCAGGGTTGTGGGGGCAGCAGTCTAAGCGGAGACTCCCACACTTCCCTCACCACAGACACGTCCTCCAGCTCCTCCAGTGGGACCCCAAGATGTTTCCCCAGCTGAGAGCTGATAGTCCCTCCAGCGTGTCCTGGGTCTTCCCCGGGGCCTCCTCCTGATGGGACATGCCCGGAACACCTCCCTAGGGAGGCGTCCAGGGGGCATCCTGAGCAGATGCCCGAGCCACCTCAGCTGGTTCCTTTCGACGAGTAGTAGCAGCGGCTCTACTCTGAGCTCCCCCTGTGTGACCGAGCTCCTCACCCTGTCTCTACGGGAGCGCCACAGCCACCCTACGGAGGAAACCCATTTTGGCTGCTTGTATCCACGATCTTGTCCTTTCTGTCATTACCCAGAGCTCATGACCACAGGTGAGGGTAGGAACGTAGATTGACCGGTAAATCGAGAGCTTTGCCTTTTGGCTCAGCTCCTTCTTTACCACAACAGACCGATATAGCGACTGCATCACTGCAGACATAGCAAAAGACGAAGTTCAAATCTGTCAACTGGACAAATCGTTGTAGGAGTGAAGACGTTTCGCTGCTCATCCAAGCCGCTTCTTCAGTTCATGAACTGAAGAGGCGGTTCATGAACACAACGATTTGTCCAGTTGACAGATTTGAACTTCTTCTTTTGCTATGGATCAGACCTTGACGACTGAGGGTTTACACAGATTTCATCACTGCAGACACTGCACCAATCCACCTGTCAATCTCGCGCTCCATCCTTCCCTCGCTTGTGAACAAGACCTCGAGATACTTGAACTACTCCACTTGAGACTTTTCAGAGGTTTTTCAGTCCTCAATATTACTTTTATAAATTTTTTACTGTTTTCACACATGTGGTTCAGGTGTTTCTCTCATGGATTAATCTGCCTGTCAATCCTACCTATCTAAAATAAGAGAGACATGATATGATTCCAGACCCACAAGTCTTTGTAAAGTATTGTCAAAGTGTTTCGTTTTGTCTGGCCAGGCAAATGGATGGATGGACAAGGCTCAATGAAATGTCAAATGAAACTAAACACAATTACAGCAGAATCCATAGTCAAATGATAGTAGCAGATATAGGCTGAGTGGTATTACTAATAAGATAAAATTAGAGCAGTTTTCTCGCTGTAATACCATGAAATCGATCTTGTTTTGTCTTGATCCACCAAACATATTACCAGCCAGCATTGGTTATATCACACCACCTTTCGAAATGTCATATATGATTAAAGAGAGAATGTCACCCAGATGTCCACAAACACCCCCTCCTCATAAATACTGACTCACCTCCTGTCGCTGGCCCTCCTCTGTCAGCTGGTGTGGCACTTGCCTTGCTGTAATGCGACGTTCGGCCTCTTGGTGGAGTCTCAGGCGTGATCCCCCGTGCTGCCTGTACACACCACACCTGCGCCGATCTGGAATTCACACATAAATAATTTAGATGACATTGTTCCCTGAAGATAACTGCGCTCACTGTGGAATGAATCAGAGAGGATTTGTGTGCAGTGTTATCGAAAAGCAGGATTTATGGGTTATACAGTCGAAAGCATAAAACATGTAACAGCACCTATATCCACTAACCAAATGTGTGAATGATTGAAAAGATAACTTAAGGGGAGCTATGTGACAATTCTCCTTGTCTCATTGGACATGTTATTTATTTACTTGCATTGTTCTACACTATGGCATTTAACTAGCACCTCCATAGAGACAGGCAGGTAATAGCATTAGACCAATTTACTGGTTAGATCTGTGAGAGGCAAGCTTGCTCACAATAAGAATGCATATTTTCTAGGTATTTTCTGCAAAAAAAAATTGAAGTAATGCACGATAAAGAAGTTTAGTGCCGTAAGTGAAACATCTCCAGGGAGGAATAAAAAAAAAAATAAAAAAAAAAAAATCATATTGCGCACTTTTAATTTAATGAATATGAAAAAAGGGATGCAGAGAACTAGACACTGGGTTTGTGCAGGGAAGTGTGAAGTCTCCTCTACAATAAAAAACAAGGTGTACATGCATGCAAATAAGTGTGGGTATTTTAAAATGCTGACTATACTGACTGTATGGTAAGGGGTGCTGTGTTTGACAATACTTCACTAGCCCTATAATGCCATCTATTGTAAGAACTACGAATTACACCCTACAAGATTCCAAGTAACAGCATGAAACTGACATTTAACATGTTGAAAACTACTGGAAATATTATCCAAATATGATCTGCTATCCAAAGGAGGCACCACAGAATTACCTGAGGGTGTATATATTAATTTATTTTTATTTTCCACAATTAGGTGAAAATTACTAATCAAATCCCAAAGGACAAAAAAGTGAAGACGATTTGCTGAATTACTGTATTTACTTTTCAATACTGTGAGGTTATTTATTTATTTTAACTATGCTTTTTAAATATTGTGAATGTTGGAACAAGTTTCTTATCCAAGTTGGTATATTTCTGCAAACAACTAAGTGATGCCGTATTTAGGCTGGATACCTGTGCCGTCAATTTAAACTGATGAGACTTTAAAAACATGGAGGAGTACTTCATGGAGAGCCACCTGATGACATCATACTGTGGGGCCAAGACTTTCCACTCAAGAGGGACACAGTCAGTTTTACAGTATGTAAAATTAAGTCTTATTTTAAAACTATTCAAATCCAATTTTGCATTTTGTTGTTGTCTTTCGGGGTGTATGAATATGCTACATAAAAAAGTGGATTTAGATTAGGAAGAGGAAACCACATTGTAACATGAATAAAAGTTTTAAATGTTTATCAAATGACCTTAAACTGACTTTTAACTTGAAAATCATTGTGTCACAATACAAAAATGTGATCTGTAAACTGTTCCTTGTGTCAAACATCTCCTCTCTAAAGTGAGTGGACTTGTGAGCATCAGAGCTTTTAGTCTCTCACATGGACAGGACATGACACAGACTGACAGCTCTGTCCTCTCTGTCCTCTCTGCTCAGAAGAGCTTTGACAAGGTCACAAGAAGAACACACAGTCCAGGAGTCTGACAAAGTCACACAAGTGTCAAGAAGTGCAATCAGAGGAGCTGAAAAGTAAAGTACACAAGTTTCAGATGGCTGCATTTATGATTTTGAAGACAAATGATGCCATTTCAGTTGACATCATAACATTCTATGGGCCAATGATATTTATTATATAGTACATATAAGGGCCTGATATAATGTCTCCTTTCTTAAAAGATCTTTTTTTTTTTTTGTTAACAAGTTAATGCTTGCTTGTGTAATATTGTATTTGGAAGATCAAATTTGGAAAAACGCAAAAAAGAAAGACTGGGTTTTTCTTTTCAAATAGCACCATCTTTTGGCCAAACTGAGAATTACATTTTCTGGGCCTAAATTCTTAACCACTACAAAGACTGTTTAAAAATAGACAAGACAAGACCAAATACATTTCATAATTAATAAAAAATAGTATTTAGTAGTTAGTGATCGATGTCTAATTGCATTTATATTTAAAATAAAAGGATAACAGCACTATGGCGCTGCTTTGGGTCAGTGTGCGTACGTGCTCACGCAGACAGGCCATCAGGGTCGTCATGGAAACAAAGGAAGTACTAAATAAAGTAAGTAAAGTAAGTAGTAAGTAAGTAGAGTTAAATTAAA
This sequence comes from Periophthalmus modestus, assembly GCA_019594935.1. Lineage (NCBI taxonomy): Eukaryota > Metazoa > Chordata > Actinopteri > Gobiiformes > Gobiidae > Periophthalmus > Periophthalmus modestus. Next base: position 21,344,525 of record JAIEZT010000009.1, on the reverse strand, counting down.
CTTACTTTGACGACTTTACGGTCTTATATCTGACCTGTACCTTGACTCCATGGTACAGAAAGTACAGTATACAGAGATATGCTACATTAGCATTAGCATTGCGTGAGTTAGCCTCGGAGCTAGCTACTTTTGAAATAGCTACATTTCACCTACTTGCTCTGTTTTATAGCTTTTTAGGTTTCTTATCTTATCTAGGGCTACTTGTTGGTGGTTGTAAAGTGGTTTGAAAAAAGAAAAAAAAAAACATCTATGCATTCGTTTGACCTTAAAAGAAACATATTTTGCAAAATGAACTTGTTTTGAGTTTGTACCTTGTTTCGGTGGTGTTCTCACATCATTGTCTTACTCAGAGTTGGGTGATCCATTCATCTAGTAACACTGTGTCGTCTTGTGTTTAAGGCTTGCTGCTTGAGAGCTCAGCAAAATCTGTTTTCACCTGCCTCCCATTCCCATCCACAACCCTGTGCTTAGTTGTGGTTATTTGACCAATTAAGACTCAGAGTCATACATATTTTAGATCAATCTTGTGATTTATAGCAAAAGATAAAGTTTAAATCTGTCAACTGGACACATATTTGTAGGAGTGAAGATGTTTCATTGCTCATCCAAGCCGCTTCTTCAGTTCTGGTCAGATTATTGGTGGACACTGCCTTATATCTGAGGGAGGAGCTAACTACACTGAAACTGTAAACAGCCATTGTCTCCAGTTTCAGCCTTAACTTGTGATTTATAGTGAACAGTGGAAAATCTATCCATCTATGTAAATCATTCTGAACATCTAAAAAAATGGTTCACCATCTTATTGGCTCTAATGGAGATGTCAGTGCTTTGCCTGAATCTTTCAGTTTTTATTGCCTGAAAAAATATATACTCTTAGTGTAAGCAGCCTCTCTACAGATGTGGCCTGGAAGTTGGCCTGGAAGTGTCACTTTTTTTTCTTCATAAATTCCTTCAACCCTCTGTTTGCAACTAATTGTGGGCTTACTGGATGGTTAGAATTAGCAGTTCTTTTTGTCCTACAGGAGCGTTTGTTAACTTGCTTTAAATGTCTCTGCTTCCTCCTGTAGCTTTCCTCAGAAAGCTGGTGGTGTTGGGACGTGTCTTTATTTGGACAGTAGGGGAAGCTTACGCCCCTACTGTCTGACACATTCTCCAGGACTGCATTCCGTGTGTGGTAAGTGTATGCTTCCTCATCACGATTTATTCAAACCACTACTTGGACTCATGGATCAGCACTGTAAGAAAGTGACTGGCAGAGGACCTAAAGCACATCACCATAAAATCAGATGAAATGTTCATGTCCCACAAGGTAGTATCATTGTTCACAGAAAAACCCAGTTATTAGCCCTATTCTGTGTTGAAAATGTTGCTATCATTACAACTCTAGTATTCAAATGCCCTACTGCCCCCATAGTAAACTTTGTCAATATAGGTTATTGTGGTCAATATAATATGGCCCAGCCTCATTGTATATTCGCAGACAGGTTTTGCATGTCGTTGTAGTTGTGTCCTTGGGCGATCCACTTTGCATCTCTGTGTGTTAACCCCAAAAATAAACTGTATCTTTTGTGATACAGTTAAAAAAATCTAGCTTTAAAAATCCGAGCCTTTTTTTATACCAGATAGTGTTGTCACAAATCACAATACTAAAATTTCAAACTTTCGATACTCAAAACTGATTCTGATACCACAATGATAATAATAAAAAAATAGACGGTTGAATGTGATTTTCAATATTAAATCATAGTACTTTCTTTGGCCTTATATCTGTGTGATCCTTCAGTTGTACACGTATGTTCCATAGGGGTCTGAGTGTATACTAGTCTCGGTGTCTTATACTTGTTCTGATACAGCTCAAAATCAGTCTAAAGCTATTCAGGAAAGGTTCATTTTGGTTGGATGTGACTTTTTTAGTATCGATACTTGAGTAATAATGAGTATCTAGCTTCAACACTAGTTTTAGTATTTGTAGTATTTGATTTTCAACACTTTTGACAACCCCATATCTGACTAAAACTCCACATTGTAGTTACTTTGTATGTTTTGCAGTTTTCACTTTGACCACTAGATGTCAGTAAGGCTTTAGATTTAAAAACGCCATCACCACTAACCTATCAAAACAGAATCCTTTATCTATTTAACTCTGAACAAATAACAAAATCCCCTAATTAATTCATTCATTTAGAAACCATATTTTTAAATCAGTAAGCCTACACTTTTTAAATTTTCAATGTATATATTTTTAGAACATATGCCACGTTTGATAATTTGTCCTGACATTGTGCATCAAGCTAAAATGTTCAATTAGACCAGGAGAGGGCGACATTACATTAACAATAAGCTGATGCCTTTTACAAGTAAAACCTGTATTTTAGGGGGCCCAGACTCGTCGTAGTTTAGCCCACTTAAAAGTCCATTTTGTGACACAGTTTAAACTCAGATAACCTCAGTAATATCTGGTTACTTAAATTCTTTCTCTTTTGGCAGGATCTGCAAATTTTGCCAAATAGTGAAGACACCAGACAGTAGCAGAAGAACAGGTGAGTTGGACAGTTATAGCAGTTTTAATCCATTTCGGGTTTAAAAAGGATTGTGTCATATGTTTCTTTGTAGGAACGTTGTAATGGCAGTTATGTGAAAAATAAAATAAAAAAAAAACAAAAAAACCTATACATTTTTGTCTAATTTACATGCCAAAGTAAATTAGTGAACCATTTGGGAAAAATATCAAATTGTGATTTTTCTGACAAGTATTGCGAGTGTGATTAGATTTGCAATTTATGTTTTAAGAATGGGTTTCTGTCTGAAGTTCACATTTTAAACTCGTCCAGAAGTATTGACAAAAAACTGAAATATGAACTGACAAACAAATGCAATACAGAATAAGACATTATTATGATGGAAATGATGGCACTTTTCTATTTGCAAACTGCATCCATTCAAGTAACCATATTGATTTGATTGTGATTAATCTTGCAGCCCTAGAATAAAGCATGGACAAAATCGAATAACAACATGTAAGAAAGCACAAGAATTTGAAGAGGAAGAGTACATTTTCCCTAGATAACCAGGACGTTTTAATCCAATTGAATTAAGCAGTTCAAAACCACATATCTAATGTCTACCCATCATTTTCCACACAGTTTCATTTAGGAAAATATGACGAAAAATGAATCTCATATATTTTTCCTTCGTCTTGATCAATTAATAATTTAGTTGAAATAAATAAGAATTGTCTTTAATTTTGATTTACTGAACAAAAAACAAAGTTATCATTGCAAGTCTGAACTCTCCTCCAAACCATTTTTCTTCCTGACAGAGGCTTGGCA